>CM060464.1:11959793-12634793 GCA_030544235.1 Lepturacanthus savala
GATTTTCTAAGCTCAGGAGGATTTCACTGCATGCATGAATGTTGTGTACAGTATTTGTGTCTGCAAGCAGCTATTTGCGCATTTAAATTATTACAGTAGGATCTTTTCTTGCGGCTTTCGAAATTGTTACTTCTTGGGGATGTATTACTTATTTACCTGGAAATCCGGAATTTCTTGGCTTTCCCGGTTTGATTTTAAAAGGCATAAATAGCACAAAAGGTACTTTTTTAGTCGTCATTCTTTAATAGTTGCCTCTGTGTTCAGATTGTGTGGATGTGTTATGAGAGGTAATCTATTGTTTACAGCAGTTTTGGAAAGGATTTTGTGGAGTTGTTGCAGTGGTTGGTTTTGGGATTTTCAAACAGGTGAGTCTTCATTTTGGCATCAAATGTAATTGGGGGGGAAAAAAGCAACAATCAAATGTTGGGCCGATTATATTGCTGTAATAACTGCATTTTGATGTTGTACTTCTTCAGTATTTACTTTAGTCTCTTAAAGGTGATGTTCCAGCACACTGGCACAATGACAAACATGGTAACAATTCCGGGTTCCTGCAGGCACTTTCACTAAGAGAGTGGATTAAGATAAGAAATCCTTATAAATACTGCAATCACAAATCTAGGACTTCAACACTCTGTAAATGTACATTGGGCATGCCCACATAGTTACACTGAAACAAACTATTTTCATTGTCATTTTATCCGCAGATGATTCTTTTTTTTGATTAACAGGGCTATTCAATTCCATTCAATTAATTGAATTCAGTGAAATCAATCTCTGAAATCGACAAAAAAAAGTGAAATGAAGGTTTAATGACAGTTTGCTTTTGTTTGATTGGCTTCCAAACAACCAAATGACCAATTTACCATTACATAACAACACAGGAATGTTCAGTGGTTTTGCTTCAACAATAACTTGACTATTCTAATGGTTGCCAATGCATTTTCTGTCAAATGCTTGTATATGTCGGAACCTCGGCCCCGTGCCCTTTACTTCAACCTCGCATACAGTATTTGTTCAGAGATGTGGAGGCTGTTAGCTGTTCTGGCCTGATTCCGTGTGCATGTGGGTGTGAGGTCAGGTGCATTCATGTGTGTGTGTCTTTTTGGGATCTTATGTGGAATGTTGCATGTCAGCAGAGCTCCTGCTCTTCCTCTGTCCAGAAGAGAAAGAGAGACATGGCGATGTAAGATCAACAATTATTGGTGTTTAGAGAAATAATTTTATCATTATGAGACACTGACGTTTGTTTGCTAGTCTATAGAGCCTTATTTACCCACGTATGTTGAGGACCCCAAAGTTTTATGTTCGAACTATACAGTGTTCCCATCATTCAGAAACTGCTGGATGCTAACTTGCACATGTTGGAGAATTTGCATAATTAGCCTAATCACCTGAATATTTCCAATATTTCAGCAACTGCTTGGCTGATTTGGACAACGTTGGAGTGGTTTGGGGGTGGGGAGTTATTGAGGATAATTAATTCAAGTTTGACATTGAAATAACCAGAAGTGGCCATAATTCAACTCCCTTTGGGTTGTTTTCGGAGGACGCAGAATTGCGTGGATTGTACAGATATCTTATGCCTTTGAAAGGATTTATCATCTATCATCTGCTCAGTGTTTAATCTTATTCATCAGATTATACATTCTTGTTATTATGCGCTTCTTGCTATGACTGTATGTGCAGGTTGCAACATGCAGGTTATTATCAAAGCCTTTGCAAAAAAAATGTCAGAAATGTATTCAGCCTCTTTAAAACCACTGCGGAAATATTTTTCTACAATTATGTATATTAATGTCACTTAGGTGAATTATGCAAATATCCCAACATATGCAAGGTAGGATCTCTCCATTTGTAAATGCTGGGGATCCATACTATACATTTCTAAAATAAAACTTAAGGGTTTTCAACATTTCCAGGTTCATGTTGCTGGCAACAGTATAGTATAGTATAGGCGGGACTGTCATTATTGTAGACTGAAAACACTGTGCTTACACTTTAAATTCCCGTCAAAGATGGGAAATTAAGGCTTTTTTATGTCAATAGTTGCCACATGTCTCTGTTTTTCTTTGTTCTGATGAAAGTGGATACTTTTGCTATTTATGAGTCCTGTGTAACAGAGCACAATCAAGACTTACCAAGTGGAAATGGTCTTATTTTTTAGGGAGACCATAAATTCTGTCACAAACAATGCACTAATATGGCCTAGCAAAAAAACAACAAAACAATGTGGAAACAATTTTTAAAAATTCAGACAAAATACAACAAGTTAAACAAAGTGTGAATAGAAGAATAAAGTTAGATCTACTCACGGAAGGTCTCAAATGCTTTCACCTTTCACCATGATAAACACACACAGATACACATCTGGTGGCACGGCACTGCTGTGACACAGGCTCTTGTATTGTCAGCAGGTGTGCATGTGCATGTGTTTTATGTGTATAAAAGTATGTGTTGCTAGGATGTTTTTCTCCTGTGGATCTGCAGTATGGACAGAGTCCAGAACAAATTTAAATTGTACAATTGTACAACAATAAAAGTATGTCTTGTCTTATCTTATCTTATCACACACACAAACGCACAGACACACACACACACTTTTATCACTGTTGTGAGGCTTCAAGTCGTCCAGATGGGCCACAGCACCCAAGATAATCATCAGGTTCTGACAAATGGTAGGCCGGCTTCAGGTTACCGTGGGAACAGCGGGTCACACAGTCTATAGGCGTGCATGCATGGCCAGAAATGACATCCAGCTGGGTGAGAAGTGATCTTCATGTCTCTGAGTTTGGAACAGAGGAAGTGTGTTACCTGTCATCTTGGGTTTACTCTGAAAATCTAGGTGGGTGCACACCTGGAGTACGAGACAAATTGTACAGCTGTGATGTCGTACACATGCACACGCACACACGTGCAGTAAACACGTAGCACACCTTTGCTAAATTGGGAATCAGGTGCTCCAGTGCACCTGATCATGCCTACTGCATGGTCAGGCTCAAAAAAAAAAGAAAAAAAAAGCAAAGCCCCCCCCCCAATCATCTTTAACTCACCCCACGACGAAAACCTCTGCGCACATTTCTCTCGTTGTCTCCGCCCCTTGCTTCTCTCGCTCCTCTTCCTCGCTCTTTCCGTCTCGCGTTTCTTTGACCAGCAGCGGTAGCGGCAAGCAGGAGAGCTCTCCTAATGATGGCATTAAAAGAGTCAGGAAAATGACAGAGAAAGAGAGAAAAAGAATGTGGCAGACAGCTTTGTGCTCCCCAACACCCACAGATTCAGAGCTCTGTGCAAAAAAAAAAAAAAAAAAAAAGAAAGAGATAGCAAAAGACAGTGTTCCTTTGGTGAGCAGTCTGTCTGTTTTTAGCAACAGCTCTGGTCCCAAGCGTTGATCAGACTCGTGGTGTTGAGGGTTAAGGGTCTGGCCTGCTGTCTCTACATCTCGCCTAGATCTCGCCGACTGCAATATGCTCCTGCTATTTGTATAGCGTGGACATCATTTGTTGGCAGATAATTAGCAGCGATCCTGTGCAGGTGTTGCCCTTTTATATATTCTGATATATTTATATAAGGCTGTGCGCTTCAGCCTGTTCATGTGTGTTATTAGTGCACAGCGGGAGTGCTGGAATGCGCGGTGTTATTTTTTGATATTTTGCTTTCATTGAAAAGACTAAAACAACAAGCAAGGGAATAAAAACAAGCATATATGAGGGTTTCAATACTATTGTGATATAATTATATGACTATAAAAACATAGAGAGGGCGTAAAGTTATCTAAAATGACAACTTAATGCACACACAGCCACATCTGGGCCAGCAGAGGGCTTAATCGTGTGAGAGTGCGTTGACAGAGGGGCAGTCCAATCACAATAATAGCCATGATACTACACTACACTAAACGCCAGGGACATGGACACTTGCGCCAGCCAATGCCCCAGGAATACACTCAGTCATTATCGCCGCATTAGGAGTCAATAGAGGAGGCCGCCCTAGGCTGAGCCATGCATCCATCCATCCATCCCTCTATCCATCCATCCAGCCAGGCAGCCTGCCTGCCTGCCAGCCCGGCGGTTAAGCTTGGTCAGGCGTGGCGGCTCACTGGGCCCTACAGTATGTTATTCTACCCCGGGTCACACGATAAGCAGCTCTCAACTGTAATCAGCTCAAATTGAAATGATGACATCAATTACAGCACAGCGCACAGCTGTTATTGACCCTAACCCTCCACTGGCTGCGTAGGGAAAGCTGTGTGTAGAGAAGGGAGAAAAAAAAAAACAAGTGGAGGGTTGAGGGTGGAGGAGTGCCTGCCTGCAGGAACCGCAGGGCCGATGGGAGGGCCGGGTGCGGAGAGGCCAGACTGCTGAGCCATGGTATGAATGGAGACGCAGACAGCGAGAGGGAGAAACGCGTTTCTCGGTATCTGATTGCAGGTTCCACCCTGCAGTGTAGCGCCACTCAAACACACAATTACTCAATCTAGGGCTATTATCAGACAAGAGAGCGCAATGGAGGAAGAGTGGGAGAGAGAGAGTCAGACAGAGAGAGAGAGAGCGCCGCTTCATTCTGAGGAATGTTGCGCGGAGCAAAGGAGAGCTTTTACCAAAGTTGTGATTACTGCCCATCACTCAGTGCACTTAAACAGCCCCCTCGCCTCTCTTCCCTGCCGGTTCCCTGTCATTCATAGAGTGCAGCCTCAGAGCTTAAGTGTTTGAAAATAACAGGGTTTGCCTGGGAAAACAGAACAGTGGAACCCCCCGATGATTATAGGGAAACACCTCTGTGATGTGACGATTACAGCGGGGTGTTCGGGTTTGATATGGATTCTGCGGATGGATGACCAGCGCGTAGCGAGTTCTCGTTTGGCCTGTATGCTGGATGTATGGAAGGGTCCAACTGCAGGTTTACATCTGGACTTTTGTTGTAAGGGCGAAGATAGAATTAGCAGAGCAATTTGAAATGGACAGACCAGTCGGGCCTTGTTGGACAGCCGCTACTAGGGACGCCTGTCAATCAGTGAAGCGGCCAGTCCCGCAGGTCACAGGGCTGTGCAGGAAGCGGATCGATGCGGGGCCACATCAGCAGTTCAGCAGCCGCTGTGGATGATCTTGGGAAACTGAGGCTGACCACGCTGTTTCGTTTCCCAGGTACCGCACAGGTAGCTTTGTACTCCTAAAGCTTACACTCGTCTGGAAGTTTTCCCCAACATAATCCTCATAATCATAACACACCACAAGGAGGGGTGGGTGGGGGGGGTGTACGGAACAGGGGAAGGTAAAGGTAGGAGAAGGTAAATGACAGTAACACAAAGGCGGAGGGAGGCAGAGTGGAATCTTAATGTGCCCATCATAACCGTCACCACCTGCTCAGTCAGAAGAGATGGAGTATAGAGAGAGAGAGGAGGGGAGGAGGAGAGACATTTCCTGATTAGCATGAAGAATTCCTTCTTCCTCGTCTCTTTCTCTGAGCTAAGGTCACTTTCCAGCATCCAGGAGCTGGTAGGCTTCTCCTGACCGATCCCGGATCAGTTTCACGGCACGAGTGCACATCTGAACGCCGCCCTGCACTCTAAATGCACATGTGGGCGCATTTTGCACCTAACCTGATCTAATTGACCGTATTTGTCCTTCTTCTGTTCATCTGTCTGTCTGCATACATACAGTATCCATGGTTGAAAATCAGTTTGCTCGGTGCCGCAGGCAGCTAAGCGGCAAGAATCGCACCTCATAAGAAAAACTCACACCCTCCTTGTCTCACTAAGGCTGCCGGTTTTTCTTTTTCTGCAATAGAGAAATAATCACTTTTCTCTCTCCCAGTGTAGCATGTTTTTTTTTTGTTTTTCTTTTTTTTCGCCAGTGCACAAGGACCTCGGGAATTGTTAGTGTACCAGCATATGTAATATATTATATAATAATATATTGTATTCTAATAACTGACTCTGTGGGGGTTGGAGTGAAGCAGCAGAAACAAAGAAACACATCTAGCGCTTTGATCACTGTGACTGATCGTCTGCCAGTGTGTACACGGGAATCTTTGGATACCGCCTTACAATTATATAATCTGTTTCCCGAGATGCGGCGGAGACTTTGAGATGACCTTGTCCACGTATAGCTCCGTGTCAGAGTTATTTGGGCTTCCCGAAGGTGTGCAGGATGTATCCTCGGAATCGGGACGGGGCCGATCACTTCATCAACACCCGCGGCAGGAATCTGGTTCAAACCCTCGCCTCGTGTCCGCTCTTCTCCTTGAGCAGCTGCTTTGTAGCCAGCCCTGACCTCCTGACTTTCCTATAGAAAGAGGAAGAAAGGGAAAAAAAAAAAAACAGCAGGGATCAATATAGCGTTGTGTTAATCGTGAGCTGCTTGCTGCCGCCCTTTGTGTATGTTTATGTGTTTGTTTAAGTGCTGTTAAAGGCTACGCTGAGATGCCTTGAGGAGTATATGGTGGCGTTTGTGTACGGTGTGTGTGGCCTTCGCTGTGGCACAAAGTAAATTAATTGGAGGGGAAAGATGAATTACAGGAAAAAAAAAGTCCTACTGTCTCACACACACACACACACACACACACACACACAGCTCCTCTTACAGTGCAATGATCGACAGCATCACTTGGAACACAAAGGGATTTTTTTTTTTCGCACCAGCTAATCCTTTGCCTCTCTCTTTCACACACACTGACACACACACACATAGACACGCTGGGGAGAAGGGACTTATTGTCAGGGTTGTGCTCCATCTCTACAGTTCATTTCTAATCCCTTTTCTCCCTTACTCGAAACCCCTCCACCCCCCCACCACCACACACACAGACACATGCATGCATACACACACACACATACTTTCATCCACTTCTACACATACTGCTGCAGACTAGTCTACTAGCTCTTGACTAGCTCTCGGGATCCACCACACAAGTCTCCATTGTGGCCAAATCGGGGAGACTGCTGGATGTGAGGCAGGCTAGATGAGGAATGAGATACTGTTGAAATGAGACACAGCGGAGAGGAGAGACTAATGGAGGAATAGGACAGAAGGGGATGTTCTTTTTTTTCCTCTTTGCTTTATGCTCTAGTTTTCCCTAGTTTTCCCTCTCCTCTCCTCTTACCCTGCTCTCTCCTAGCAGCGGGGTGTGTATGCTGGCAGGGCGGGTGTGGCTGCAGCTGATGCGATGTGACAGGGCCCTCCTCTCTGTCCTTTTTGCTGCTGTGTGACAGCATGAAGCCACCATCAACCTTCCTCAGTCCATCCAAAATAAAAAAAAAGAAAATCCAACATTTCTGGGACAAGCTATGTGCTCTTCCTCTCAAACTGTCCCTGTCTGTTTGCATGGAGGTATATGTACCTCTCTCTGTGTCATTGGAGCAGTTTGTTTCCAAAGCAACATGAAATTCACCAGATTTGTGGTCAAATCAAACCATGATACAATGAAGAGGGAAAACATATTTAACATATACATTTTAATTAGGAATTAAAGAAAATTCATTTAATCAATTACCACTGCAGATTAACAGAAGTTATGATTGAACATGAACTGAAACCTCTTCAGGATTTTGTACAATGGCCAGGCAGTCTACCCTTGTATATTCAAGAGATAGTACCTCTTTACCTTGTTTTATCATTTCTCCTTCACTTTGTGTCGGGATTACTGGTTTTAATGACTTTCTGAAGATTGAATAGTGAGTAAAGTGCTGAACGTATAGGCTGTTTTATTTCTTTAAGCTCCAGAATTACTGTTGGAATATAGACATAACCTAAATCACTTGTTTAAAGTCCTCCTGCTACAGTTGGAGCTTCACAGTACAGACTGAGGTGTTTGCAGAATTTGACACTAAAAGGCTGTTTTCACATTCATTTGCTGAAGAAAGAAAGCTGTCGCTGAGTTTAACGTGCATACCTGCAAGCATTATTTGTGACATCACAACTAGTTTGGAGCCAAATGGGGGTCAGTATACGATTTACACAAGTGTGTGTGAAAACCTAAAGCCTCCAGTTCCCATATACAGAGAACAGACTTTTCAATGAAACAGGAAATAGGTTTTTTGAGTTTAATTTTTGAAAAGGAAGATATTTGCGTTCCGGTCTTTTAATGAGGTTGAAGGGGAAGATGAGATTTTAACGATTTTTAACATGGGAACTGAACATTTTTTGCAGAGAAAGATGCTCGACACAATGTGTAATAATGTCATTACTAATGATTTGAGTGGATATCGTGTCTGTAAATAGTGGTTTTCTACGAAAATGAAATGAAATATTACAATGCAAATCTTTTAATGGCTAGTTTCTCAAATTTATTTGTTCTCACTCTGAACCAGAAATATTCAGCAGCACTTGCAAACATCAAACTTTCCACTTTTGTTCCTAACTATATCCTGAACTGGGGTTGAGGAGTTATTTCATATATCGTTCATATCATTTTATTACTATAAAATTGTCAGATTTTTGGAGTACTAAGAATAAGTATTAGTTGAACCGTATTCGCCTGTAATGTCACACCACAACTGAGTCACAAGAACAGTTTAGACATATTGTAACCCATGTTATATAAGGGGTTTGAAAAAAGCCAAGTGTTTCATAGTGTCATAGTATGACTCAACACAATCAGCTCCAAAACTGTCGTCGCCTCTGAATGTTTCATGGGATCCTGCATTAGTCACGTCTTCGTTGTAGTAGTGTTAGGGTTGTCACTTTTGTGCATTTCCCACCAAATTGCTCTATAGTTGGAGGGTGAAAGTAGTCCAACAATCACCAGAAACCGTAGGAACAAGCATCTGTCAGTAATTTGCAGCGTGGAAAAACCTGGTCAAATGTGTGTTTCTTTCTCAATATACTTCCCTCTCTTTCTGTACTGTTAAGGAGTGAAAATGGTGGGTAGATTTGATATTAGAAGCGATAATGCAACTAATCGACTTCGAACCGCGTGTGTGCAGTGTAGAGGCCGACACAGGGAGAGAAACGTGCTCAGATTAGGTCAATGGTTCGTACCGAAGCATTTTGTGTCTCATGTGTTTTTGGTTTCTTTCTCCTTTTTTGCTGTTTCTCCTACCCCATCCGTCTTCATATCTCTTTTGCCCTCACCATGTGTCTCGCCCTCCCTCCCACTACGCCGCGTAGAGGTCATAGCCCCGGCTGAGCCACAAGCTGTTGTTGCCACCGACTGCTCTACCTACTATTATGACAGGCTAGCTCAGTTTATCACGTTATTCTCAGGCACTGTGTGTGGGGGGGGGGAGCTCACACAAAATCCTTCAGGACAAATGGATTGAAAGCCTCGAGTCAATTTACAGTCAGACAGCCACACGTGGACTGGCATTAGCGCTTTTTACCGCATTTGTTTTCCATCGTTTTGATGAAATTGTATGCCACCCCATTCCAAAATAGAAGGTACAGAAGTGCATTTTGTGCAAATTCTTTTCACGAGATGGAAATAATGGACCCGAGATGTTCAGAGAAGTTGTAGCGAATTAATTGTGTCACTTACAACTCTGGAAAAAATGAGACCCCTGCAAAATTATCAGTTTTTCGGATTTTAGTACTTATAGGTGTATGTATGGGCAAAAGGGACATTTTTGTTTGAGTCTAGATACAATGTTTCCAGACCTCAAACAATGCAAAGAAACAAGCTCAAATTCAACATAAAACAACATAATACGAATTGTCAGTCATAACAATGATTTCCGAAATCAATATTTGGTGCAATAACCCTTATTTTTAATCCCAGCTTTCATGCGTGTTGGCATGCTCTCCACGAGTCTTTACCATTGTTCTAGGGTGACTTTATTCCACTCCTGGAGCAAGAACTGAAGGAGCTCAGCTTTGTTTGATGGCTTGTGACCATCCATCTTCCTCTTGATCACATTCCAGAGGTTTTCAATAAGGTTTAGGAGTAAAAAAAAAAAAGCAATGGCCTTTTTTTTTCCAGAGCTGTATTTTAAACAAACTGTGCCAGAGGTTTTATAAGTAGTTTAAGTGATTTTATAAATTGAATACAAGCAGTAGTAAAAAAAACAAAAAAAAACAGACAAGTATTTATATGAAAACATCCATGACTTTCACTTTTGTCGAATAAATGCGCTCATCTGCTTTTTTTTTTTTTAGTGTGTTTCGATTTTCCTGCAGAAATATGACAGCCTCCCCCAAATGCTGCTGCACATGGCCGCTGTCTCTTTGAGGCGGCTGTTTCTGAAGCTCATCTCTCAGTGTCTACAGGAGAAGGAGGCGGGCGAGGCGGGGGTTTGGGGGGGGGGGGTAATTTGGTTAGGGGGAGGTAACTATGAGATATGGCGGAGAGGAAGGCAGGCCTTTTGAAACAGCCACTTGCTGGTGCTGTGCCGTGATGTATAATGGCAATAGGAGTGAGCTCGCAGAGAGAGAGAGAGCGAGTGCAAGCGCAGAGTGGCCTGCATGAACCACACACACACACACGCGTGCGCGCCAAATTACGCACAAATTGAACCTATAGGCTTTCTTTCAACCATATGAATGCAAAAGCCCTTGTGCGTGTTCTCAGGATTAAGGTATCTGTTTGATCTCGACGAAAGTATTACATGAAAAAGAATAACGCGGAGGACGTCTCCCAGCGAAATTGTTTAAAATCCTTTTCTGAGAGCTCAAGTAATTTTTTGCTCCCTTCCAGAATATGATAGTTTAAGTGGCTTTTGCAGAAACGCTGGCTGGCAGCGCAGGGCTCAAAGCAGAGGCGAAAAGGGGCTGATTTCCTCCCAGACAATGTGATTGTATAAAACTGTGGCTGTTGACTCTGCTTCCAGGCCCCAGTAATTGGGGGCAATAGAGGAGCCTGGTGTTTCCCCAGTAGATGAAATCTGTGGTGCAGCTCAGATGGGGTGTGAATTACACCGTCTAATGTATTCAGAAGCCCAGGAAGAGGACACACGCGCACCAATGTGCGCGCACGTGCATGTCTGAGGGTGTTTATGGGTGCCCAAGCACATATTTATTTGTTTGAAAGTGGAGGGATTCCCCGGGGACAGTTTGATAGCTCGCCTTGTCTTTTTATTTTCCTCGTGGTGAGTTTTGTTCTCTGAGGAGACTTTTTTTTTTTTTTGTTCCGTATGTGTGTGAGCGACTTAAGCAAGTGTGTGCACGCGCACGCGAGTGAATAATGCCGTAACGAAAAAAGGAAGGGCAGGCTTTGGGCTGGTTTATAGATCTGGGATTAGAGATAGCAGTTTTCAACCTGATATGTTGTATTAACGAAAAGCCTGTGGCTCAGATGGTGGAAAAGGGGAGGCCGTGGCAATGTGTCAGAGTTTTAATTGGCACCCACAAATGTATGCAGACAACATACACTCACGTATGCCTTCACACATTGACACAGCCTCAGGCTACATCCTTAACCCTTCTTTCCTTTCCCCTGTGTGTGCTTGCATATACTAGTACACACTAGTACACACGTCTGGTCCTTGTTTAAATATGAGGCTGTAATTTTATACTTAATTTAAAGGGGCTCTATAATGAAAAATAGCAATCACTTTTCAGTGCTTTTTTGTAAATATTTAGGTCTCTGATGATTTTGCGACCACACAAACTGTGAAATAAGACCACAGACCTCCTCTGTAGTGTTGCTGAAATGTCTCCTGTTGTGATGTCACAACAGGAGTGGAAGTTAATAGCAATTGTCCCTTGATCCATGTAGCCTCTCTCCTTCTGGAGTGACTGTATATAACTTCTGTTTCTCCAGTTGACCCCAGCTCACTGAGGGGCACCAGTGATAGGCCAGATATATCAGAGTGAGGGTGTGAGAAGGCAGGCTGCATTGCTGCTACAGGTCTAACTAGGTGTTTTTGTATCATAAAAGCATGCTAATTTTTATAAAATAAGGGAAAAAAGGCCCAAAAGGGTCCATTTAATGAGCTTAAATAAATCAATCCCAAACAAGTAATATTAGAGGGTTGTGAAAAGTCATTCAACAGTAATATGAGTAGACTGTATTATGTATGTGTATTATTATTATTATATTATTATTATTTAGGACTGCATATTTTTCAAGGTCACAGTACAGTAAATTAATATAAATCTGGTTAGTTTAGCACCATGAACACATACTGTAAAAGTTATATGAGTTATATTTTGAAGAACAGAATAACACATCAGTCAGTCTGACCACATACTGTGGTATTGATTGTCAAACAGGGATTAAGTGGTTTTCTAGCCTGGTCTAAATGTTATGCTATAGATGTTTGTGTGCATAACTTCCCATACTCAGAAGAACGTTGGTGCATTTGGTTCATGTCAAAAAAATAATAAATAAGTAAACAAGCTAAATGATGTTATATTCGGAGGAAACATTTAAGTATAATATTAGTGTTCGGCTGTGCATGCAAATCTAGCAAAGTCTCAGGGACATCTGATGACAAGCACAACAAAGCTCCTCTGTAACCCTGGTGTACTTAGAAATGTGTTTTTGAAGCTCATAAGAGAGCCATGAAACAATTCAGTTTGAACAGAAGGCGCTACATTCATCTCTACACTTGACCGTCATATACAGCGCACCTCCAAGTATACATTCAGAAATTTGCACCTTTTTTTCCATCCTTCACATCTCTCCACAAACCCTGTTCTTTAAACAAGTACCTCCAGGAACTGCTGCACGCTTCTGGAATAGCTAGACTGTCATAGATGGACACAGATCGAACATAGAACGTAGGAGTCACATTTCTTTCTTGACATCCGCTACGTGTGTGGCTTCATTCAATGTGTGTGTGTGTGTGTCATACATTTCAGAAAAACAAATATTGGCATGGATAATTCCTGTCTTTTGAGATGCTGCAGTATTTGTCATGTTCATATTATATAACACTTGGAATTCATGAGGAGTATGCAAACATTTAATACATGGCATATAAATGGCATTTTAATGTAGTTTTAGCAGATTTACTGCATGTTCATCTGCTTTTATTATCTATTTATCTGACTTATCTGCTTACATTATAGAGATATATAAATAATGTATTAATTGTGTGTATAATGCTTATCAATGCCAAATAGAACAGCTTAGTGGTTTCATTAAAAAAAAGGTCATCTAACAATAAATTAGACCTAGAAAAATTAAGTACATCATTAGCTCACATATTGCAATTGGTTTGGGTGAATTTCACCTTTAAATCTGTATGTGGTTGTGATAGGCTGAGGAGTAGTGGGGGAAGGGTTGACACGTCACCTCAGAGTTGTGTTCACAAGACCTCCGTGTATCCTTAAAATACACCGAAGCACGTTGAACAGACATCGAAGTCTGTGCTCGTTCTCACTGTCTTCCACCACGCCCAAATGTGACACACACACACACAACTCAGAGATACTCAGACAGCTCGATATGCATGTAATTTTCACTTTGACAAAATGCATTTAAAGTTAGAATTATTTGTGAGACAAAAAAAGAAAATATCACCGTGGGATCTTTATGTGCATATGTGTCGGCAAGTGTGAATTTCTGTTTGAGCACCTGTTAAATGGTGTAAGGATGTTTTACAGAGGTGCGACGACTAAATAAAAAACAAAACATGAAACACTCACAAAAAGATTCTATCTTTCATTTTCTGTTGCGTTTTTCAGTCCCTCACCTTTATGAATCCAAATCTGTTTGCAATATCCAAAGAGGAAAGCAATCACACACTTTTTTTTCCCTTCTCTCTCTTACACACACGCGTACATACATGCACACACACACACACATCTCCGGGCAGAGAGAGTGAAGCATGAAGCATGCCTGGGAATATTCTTTCTCAATTTGTGTGTGAGTGTCGTGGATACACAGTATCTGGCGGAGGCCCTCCTTTGTCATGGAAACACCAATTTTTTTTTTATTTTTTTTTTTATCTGGAGTCCTTAAACCAATGAATTCAAGCCTCTCAAATCAGCTAACTAACTCTCTGACTAATGCATGCACCCCCTCAGTGTCATTGATGCATCTGAAATGTCTGTTGTATCCAGACATGCACATGCTTTTGGAGCCAGAAGTGTGCAAAGAGGCAGAATACGACGAGCCGAGGTACGAAAGGTTCAAGGTTCAAATGACACCTGGATTGTTAGTGATGTGTTTGTATTGTAGCAAAATCAATGCATGTTAATGACTGTTAAATGTAAAGTGCTAACAGGGACTTGAAAATAAAAAATACACAGCATATGAAAAAAAAAATAGAACTAGCTTTGCACATTTGACGCACAGTTTTTGTATGATGCAAGATATCAGCTGCATCAACTGCACTAAACATTGCATTGACACAATTTTTAATACATACAAATGCAAACTGTGGCATAAATTTGTTGCCTTTAATGTGGAGTTTTTCACATGAAGATGTAGTCGTTGACCGACGAGACTTTGGCCACGCCCATTTTCTACATGTTCACAGGCGGCTCCGATGGTATCCCTGGCTACCGCTGGTAACCTTGGTGATACCGGTGGAGATATGCTGCAGTCAGTGGGCGTTGCCAGGGCGTGATATGAAAGCATAGCTGGAGCAATGTGTCTGTGTGCGCGTGTTGATGTGTGTGTGTGTGTGTGTGTGTGTGTGTGTGTGTGTGTGTGTGTGTGTGTGTGTGTGTGTGTGTGTGTGTGTGTGTGTGTGTGTGTGTGTGTGCGTGTCTGAGATCCCGATAGCAGCCTCTGCCAGAGCCTTCATTTTGACGTATCCTTTGATGACGGCATTGGCATGCGAGCGTGCACATGCACACACACACACACACACACACACACACACACACACACACACACACACACAGAAGAGGGGAAGGGGGGAGAGAGATCGAGGGAAAGCTGTGAAATATGAAGCAGGAGCATCTAAGTTCAGGTACTATCTTGCATAAACATCTATTAATTAATTGTGGAAGTCAACAGCTCATATGAGAAAAAGCTGTGAAGTGTTTTTATTTCATAGTTTATATACTTCTGCTCTATAAACTGTGGAGTGTCTGCCTCTCCCTGTGGGCCTGCGAGGCCAGAGAACCACGGCTGGCCTCTCTGAGTGATTTATGGACAAATAATTGTGCCTCATCAACAGTATTGTGTACTGTATCTCCACAGCTAGTGCTACAGCTACACATCCTCTGCAAGGCCACTATTTCTATATTTGTTAGGCTATTAGAATTGATAATAAGCTAATCAATAGAGCAATTAGCATTTGGGCCTAAATAGTGCAAACATAATGTGACTGCAGAGGAGGCTTTGAACTGCAGCACTCCTTGGGGCGTAATGAATTCAATCACTTTTCAGGTTTGTTATATTTAGCCAATTTAACACTTGTCTAGAAGTTACTTCATTAGTTCGTTCAGCTGGTTCGATTCAGTGGTGGAATCTTGCAAAGTACATTTACTCAAGTACTGTACTTGTAGTTCGTAGTTCAATGTTGAGGTACTTTGTATTTTGAAGTGATGCTTGTGATGGCATGGATCAGTATTTTATATGCAAAACACTTGATCGGTTCATGAAACATACATTCTTTCCCTTCATTTGAGTACCTGTACATGTCAATGAATGAATATTGAAATTCCAGTGATGTACTATATACTGTTGAACACAAAACGTATAATTACTGGCTGCTATGGGCTCTCTCGCTGTGCAATACTGGATCATGGGAAATGCTACGATTAATAACTATTACTACTATTACTACTATACTATTAATAATTGTAGATTCAGATGTTTTTTTTTACTGTTCAGATGTGTTTTTTTTTACTGGACTGCATGATCTGCAGATGTCTTCGCCTCCTCTCCAAAACAAACAAACCCAGTGGATCAACGAACACTGAATAAAACAGCTTCATGTTAACAATCTGTGTTTCCCCAAATCAGTCCAAAGCTCAGCTTGTTGCTCTGATACTGTAACTTATGACCCAGAGGTCTGTGACTAAAATCCTTGAACAGGAATACAGAGATACTGAGATTTACTAAAGTATATCATACAAATTTGGCTTAAAACTGGATGAAATGTTCATGAGAGTTGTGGATTGTCAACCATAACACTTTGATTTAAGTAAAAGATCTAAGTACCGTAGTTCTTTCATCACTGAGTAGATAAATCACTGATGAAAAATGTACATTACCAGTCAAAAGTATGGACACATTGTATACACACATGGACTAGTAGCCCCTGCATATGAATACCAATTAGAATTAAATTTTTCTATATTTATGTTTAATCCTACTCAATCCTTTCTTTTAAATGTGTAGAATCCATCCTTGGTAATGTACAAGGAGTAGAGAGAGCCAAGCGGAGGAGACACACTCTCAGGCTGAAGCTATAGCAGCTTCCCAGAGAGGGTTGAGGCGGAGGCCAGTGATGTTCACTCGTCTGTCGAACACGCACACTGTCTGTCCTCCGCCGAGAGAGAGAGATTCCCCTGGCCTGGGCCGCCTTCATCAACACATTAGCAATATGCTGCGGCCAGCGTTTTCGACTTACTACAACAACACGCAGACGCTATCCAGAGACAGAGGGAAAAGTGGGGAGGAGGTGTGAAGAACATAGTCACTGACTGACAATATGGAGATGACTTTATTGCCATTCTGTCTGTGTTTTGGCTTGTTTTCACTTCGCCGGCCTTGGCTTCCTCCGTTTGCATCTTCTCTCTCCTCTCCTCCCTTCCGCCTCTTCCGCCCCCTCCACACAGAGAACGAGGTCATTACTAGACCTCCCCCCCCACACCCCCACACCCCCAGGTTCTTCATAATCAAATATTTGACCTAATGAAGGGATTTAATTACTGGTTGCCCAGCGCTGGCGGTGTCAGATTACTTCTCCCCCTTTTCATTTTCCCTGCAATTTATCACTATCCTGACAGCAAGGGTGTATATGCATCCGTGTGTGTGTGTGTGTGTGTGTGTGTGTGTGTGTGTGTGTGTGTGTGAAAATATTCTTTGAAGCAGCATTGTTGAACAAGTGAGTGTGGACCTGTGTACAAATTTGTTAGTTAGTTGGCCACTTGAGACCCTGATAGTAGAATGGCTTGTTGGACATGGCATCTAAACTATGCTAATGCTCATGCTTTTGTGCGCAAGTGCGGCCAGACTTTACATTCTGTCTGTGCAGTGTCCAAACAATATGGTGATCAAAGCTTTACACTGTTTTCCTAGACAGCTGGGAAGGCTGAAAAAAAAGTGCAAAAAAAAAAAAAACTCTTCACACTGAGAAGTTGCTATGTGCCACATGTGTGCTAGAAAAAAAAGCATACATTATATAGAGAATGTGCATCTTTACGTGTGTGTGTGTGTGTGTGTGTGTGTGTGAGAGAGAGAGAGAGAGACATTGGAGGGTGTGAGGTACAACAGTGGTGGCCCATCCGAGTGTAAAATGAACAGCAGTGGAAAAGGGTTATGTGAGTGTCCAGACCGTTTAGATTTAACTATGAATTAATAAGCAGACAGGATCACAGCAGTGGAAGAAGGGCGGGTGGCTGAGGGGGTGAGGCAAAGGAGAGCAACAACAGAGAGAGGACTGAGGGGTGAAAATTACTCCTAAAGCCATTCGCTCAGAACATTGGCAGATGGCAGAAAATACAGGAAGGATATGTTCAGTGCAAACCTTCAGCTCGACTTGCCTTCATATATACGGTATATATATATATATATATATATATGTAAATAGAGAGAGAGATGAAGGTAAAGAGGTAAAGAGGACAAAAAATATCCAAGGGCAGCTATCCTGCAGTTACATGTTAAGTAATTCTCTTTACACTCAGTTAACCAACAATTTTGTGTTTTTTTGACATCCCTGTGAATAAAGAACTCCGCCATTAAAGCATTTGGCGGGCATTACCTAACATGAGGCGGTCGTCATCTCGGCCAGCTGCTACCAACTGTCTTTAACTGTTTACTATTAAAAGTGATGAATTCTACGTATTTAGTGGGTCACAAACATCCGTGAGTCAAAAAGACGCTGCCAAGCCTCCGAAAGCACAAAAATCGCAAAGTTTTGCTCAGACGGATGTACGGATGTATGTCTGGGAGCCGTTATGAGACGTTTGCGTGGGCGTTCCTTTGAACATCACGTGAGGAACACACCTTCTGAGAAGAGTGGGTGTTTGTGACCTCCATTTACCTATAACACCCTTCTCTCCAAAGATCAGTTGATCAGAATATTTCCAGCCATTATCTCATATGCAGCCTATTAAAAGTGCTACTGTTGTATTAGATTTATCCATCTGCCATGTTTCTTTTTCTTAATACTGTGTCCCTCTGTGTACATGCACAGAAAGACCTGAATGATCTATCATTTTAGATTGAAAACCGCAACTTCTGCAATTATTTCACACATGTTTGGAGTGCTATGTAGGTTTCCTGGGTATTATTAGTACCATATACCGATTTTCTAGTTTAAATATGGCCCACAGTTGGTAGCAAAGATATACATCATTGGTGGTAGCAAAAAGTTAGTGTACGGAAACTGCTGTTCTGAGGACACAGAAACAGTGTGAGTGGAAGGATGCTCTGCTGTCAGTTATGCTCCACTTGTTCATACCACCCAATAATTTCCCCACTGTTGCCCCTATCTCCTGTGTCCGGATCAAGCACCCGAAGGCCTGATCCTGTTTCTGTTGCTCCCGTCTCTGACCCACTGAGGGTTAAGTAAGTGTGAGGGAAGTTAAGGGATTGTGGCAGTTATCCCGGGTTCCATTCCTTTCCACGAGTGTGTCCGGGAATTATTAGGCTAATTCCAGCTAATGAGGGACGTCCTGTTGAATGTTGGATAGATGCAGACATGGAGCGTGTATGTGTGAGTGTGTGGGTGTGTATGTGTGTGTGTGTGTGTGTGTGCAATGACATAAAGTGCCGGCAACACTAAACTGCAATGCCACACATACAGTAGCCCTGACTTACTGCCCACTGCCCACTGCTTTACGACTGAGAGGAAAATTCACCATGAACGGATTGTAGCCGCTTATAGAGCCAAGAACTGTGCATCGTTTGCAAACTCTAGCCTTTTAAGGTCCTATTCACAAAAGATATTGAGATATGACGGCCCAATCCCGCCCATAGAGTGCAATTTACCGTTGTTAGGAGTCTGAGTGAGTGAAGTGATTTCCAGTGTTTCAGGATTTTTTGCCACATTTCAGCACACACATTGGTCCATAATGAAAATTCGGGGAGCACAAAAGCTTCAGAATGTGTGTCTTTAAGAGTTATGCACACACAGATCTCTTCACACACCAGCATCCATTTATTTCACTTCTTTTACTTCTCTAGTATTTTGCATCTGTAACGTTACTTACTGACATGCCAGATGTCAAAACACAGCAATTAAGGAGACATTAATCCGACACCTTTCAGACCTTCCTGTCTGAATCGTACAGTAATGTTGTTCAGGTGTCACTGAATGTATCAGGGATTGGCAAAAACATCAGTACTGATGTTGTGTCAGTCGCCCACAGCTGGCTGCAGCGTCACACAGCAGCTGAAACGACGAAGTGCGTCTCCAGACTGAGAAAGACACAAATTCCAGGGTCATTCCAGGCAATTGTCTGTAATATAGCAGAATCCTGAGCTCCATCATCTGTCAGGACATTATTATTTTATAGGTAGCTAAAGTCAGAGATAAGCCTACCACCCCAGACCCACTTAACTCCGCCCCCAATGTCTGACAGAAGATTTCGCCCCTCGATATTGTTCAGTATCATACGATATCATTCAATATTATTCAATATTATTCATTACCTCACAAGCTTGAAGTGAGAAACAGAGCGCTTCGGTTACCACCAACTCTCCAGAGATGCTAATTTGGAATTTCACTCAAACTGCATGTGGCTGGTCTTTGTGAATCGCGCTATTTTTGGAATGTTCATTTGCATATATTTTTTTGACAATTTTGTATGCATATGACCTGATTTGTATACACGCAAACAACAACGATTACCACATTATTCAGTACTAATAAAACCAAACAAATACAACTGAGGTGCACCAAGACACGGTTTGCGGCAGCACGGTTTGCGGCAGCACGGTTTGCGGCAGCACGGTTTGTGGGTACGGTTCACCCTTTGTGGGTCCAATACCTTGGTGGCTTTGCTCCTGAGCGTGTTGCTGATTAATTCCCGTGAACTTTTGGTGTGTTAATTGCTTTCTAAAGGCTGCTGTCCTTCATGCACGCTTTCTTCTGCAGCTCAATGCATCCCTTTCAAGTGCGACTGTGCTACCGTGAAACTGAAAACTGCTTTGTTTAGACTATATGTGTCTGTTCTGGGTGTCTAAATAGTCGTGTCTTTTCAAAGAGGCCAGCTTTCATTTGAGAACAGTCCTCTGTAACCTTACAGATAGCCGAAATGTATCAATGGCATTTCCTTGACACATCTTGAAGCATCTCCTCGCAGATAGCGCTAGGTACGAGCTGATAGATGTTGCGATGCTTTTCAAAAAAGCCCAGCCACGCTGACAGATATCTTGGCTGTGCACGCTGTGCCCTTCTGTCTAGTGTCTTGCCTGCTGTGCAGCGCCGTTCTGGCTGCTATTCACTGAGCATAAAGAAGAGTTGACCTCCAGTGTGCTGGTGTGTTTGTGTTATAGCGTGTGTGTGTGCTTGATCACTGAAATACAGGGGCGAGAGGGTTAAGCATAAATGCAGAAAAGCTTGTGCCTATACCCACTGTACTTTATCCTCACAAGTTACCATAGCACCTAGTTATAAAGGCATTCAGTGTTTCTCCTGTTTTTCAGAGCAAAGAGACTGCTGTGACCATGAAAATGATAATAAACAGGTTTCATTTGAAAAGTTCTTGTGATTCATAAAAGTGTTTGCATCAGGAGTCATTCATACTTTCCTGTAGGTAACGCGGATAACTGTGTGTCTGTCATTTGATTGGCTACTTGACCACAAACAAACAGTCGGAGCCGGCGAGAGCGGAAAAGTCAAGGTCGGGCTGCTGAGTGGATTTGCAAACCTTGGAAAAGCTAAACAGCTAAATGGCCACTTAAATGTCTTTTTTTTCTGTTTACCATCACAAAGCTTTAAATTCCAGAGTTTATCTTCGTTAGTGAGCTGAACTACGGAACCTCTGTAAATAGACCGCCGCTATTAGATAATGCGACTTACCACCTCGCAGGATACCAAGAGTGCTATCTGTAAAAAGTACTTTAGCCACCTTCTCCTTCGGCCTACTCGGGAGCGTTAATCTGACGTGATGTGTAATGTGCTGACAGTAATGGAGTATTTTATCCTCTCATCTCGCTCAAGCCTTCATTCGTCTCTGTCTCTCTCTGTTTCCCTCATGTTCCTGATAATCAGAAGCACTCCATTTTGATCAGTGCAGATGTCAGTCATCGCTCCGTATCTAGTTCAGTCCTCGAGTCCAACATGGTTTTAAGTGGTTTGAGCCGGAGCCTCATGTACAGTAACTGCCGCAGGATTCTGGGGTTACATGATCATCTTTTGGTAGCTGTTTAGTTTTTACTCTTTCCTTCTGCCCAAGCGAATCTGCTTAAGTTTGGCCGTCATTAGCATTTCATATTCTCCGGGTCTGAGCTCCAGTCGGATAAATTCAACTAATTTCAGTATATAGTATACGGCGGTCCCCTACAGCAGTTTCCTGTCACCATGCACTCGTTTTTAGCGCTACCTTAAAAATCAGCAGTTCTCACCCCGAAAAGTGTGGTTCCCCTCAGCAGTTGTGGTTTATTTCTTCACATTTAGCAGCTATAAGTGTTGAAACCGGTGGCTGATAGATGTGGTTTTGGAGCTCACAGACCTCAGAGGATCGTATCTAACCTCCTCGCTGTAAACACTGAGTCTGTTGACTCTGTCAGAGGGCTTTATAGTTCAATTTTCAAATGCTCCCTGTGGAACTCAGGATCTGGTTTTATCACTTCCCATGCCCTGAATTATGTTTTTCTTGTTGAAATTTGGTCCGGTGTTGATATTTCTCTCAGTAAAGGCATGTTCTCAGGGATATACTGTACGTTTTGGAATGGTCTAGCTTTATCTGGTCTGGAGGAGGTCCTGAAGTCACATACGTGTTTTGTTTCTTTTATACTTCTCTTGTTCAACTTTGGCTGGGACCAGCACTTTATTTTGGTCTGATTTACTGTCCCACATAAAAGAACTGACTGATTTTGTACACCTATTCTCCGTTATGACCCCAAACTGGAGACAATGCCACCCATAGGAAACTAAAAACATGAGCATTTGTTTCTTCACATGCTTGATCACAGTATTATCTGGTTTCTTTAGTCTTCTATGATAATTACAGCTAATCTAAATATCTTTGGGTTGTGGACTGTTGGTCGGGACGGAAACAAGAACTTTTTTGTCACATCTTGGGCTTTGGGAAATGGTGAATCGCCGTTTTTCACCATTTTCTGAGACAAAGCAAACAGTAATGGAAACAATCCTTTGTTGCAGGTATATTATAAGAAGGGACGAGCAAGCAACGCTTCACATTTCAGAAGCTGTTATCAACAAATGTTTAGTGTTTTATGTGGGAAAAACACTTGTCTGGTGTGTGATAATTCCTCCACAAATCGGCAGCAGCAGGACTCTCTGGCTCTGTTCCCCCTGCTCTCTCCTCCAGAGCTGGCCGACTGTCTGTCGGTATGCAGCGGCTCAATCTCTTCGCCCAGCCTCCCATGACACAAACAGATTTTTCAGATTTTTTCAATGGCTTCAGTATATAGTGGAAAACTGAAAAAAAAAATTGTCTCAGGGTTTTCCAGGGTTCATTGTATATAACCGCAAAAAAAACATATAAATGCAAGAAGATAGTGCCTGGTTTGAGTGACAGTAACAATGCAAATTTCCTTCCTCCAAATCATGATGTAAAACCCTCCTCATGTTGCCTTTTACATGCCAACAATGACAAGAGGAATGAAGGCTTGTAAATCCTCGCCAGACAAAGCGTGCACACGCACGGAAAGAGAGAGAGGACTCCATTGCCAGGTAACTTCCTGTCTCGGTATCCAGTCCCCTTTGCTGCTGCGCCAAGGGTGCCAGAGGCCTCTCGGCTGCGTTTGAAGTGCAACAAGCCATCTCTGTCCTCGAACATGTCACAGATGGGGAACCTGAGCTTGGCACCAGGAGAAAGAAGGGGCATCCCAGAGAGATCAGTCACGGGAAGCAGAAGAAAAAAAAAAGACTACAAAAACATGGCCTTTCCGAAAAGGAAAGTACATGGAACACACACAGAGCACCTTGTTGTGATCTGAAACGCTGAGGAACAGGACTGAGAGTGAGCCAAAAGCTGGTTTTTTTTTCCCTGTCCTGTCAGCTTAACTGAGTTAGTTTATGTTCATCTTCTCAAATCCTTCCAAACCCTGTTTTCTGTTCTCGCTGTCATTCCTCTCGTCTTTGCCTTTCCCCTGTTGCTTTCTCTTCTATTCCCTCTTGTGTTTTGATTGTCTATTCCGTGTGATGTAAACCCATACAGTATCAGCACACACTGATTCACACACCAACGGGCAATCTAATGTGTCAGATGAGTGCGTTTCACTTGAAGAACAAAGTCTTGGCGCGACGATCTGGTGCTTGTCTGCGCCTATTTGGAACAATTGGATTTACCTCTTGGGTAAATCAGCCGCTGTCAATTAATCAAAGAGCGTATTGGCAAGAATCAATTCATCATTTAAAGTCATTTTTCGACAAACAATCTGCTGGATGTAGCATTTAAATTGTGAATATTTCCTAGTTTGTAAAATGTAGAGGATAAAGGTGCGAGGTTAAGAGAGAGGTTAGTTAGTCTGCAGGCAACCTGTGAGCAGCATATCAAACCACTGCTAGGATTCAAGTGATTCAGGATTCAAAAAAGACATTAATATACAGGTCACAGCATAAACACTTAAAAGAGATGCATCTCAATTAAAAAGAAACACCAGCTCCAGGGGGCAGCTTGGGTCAGATAATAAAACTATTATTTTTCAATATTAATCTCAAATTTAAAATGCTTACCACTCAAATCTCCAACTATAGTAAGAAATAGCAGAAAACAATTTTAAGAAACATGTCCGATCGCGACCCTCCTCCGTGCTGCCGCACTTCCTGGTCACACAGGGTTAAACACCTGGGGAACAGCACACCCGCAACAGATAATTACAATCAGTCCACATGACTCTGCACTCGGTAGCCAATTATCTAAATCAAAAGGAAAAACAACACGCTGAACGGGGAAAAATCAATAGGTCAGCTACATGCAAAATAGCTGACACCCAACAACTTCTAAAACGAGCGCAAACACAAATAAATCACACACAAATTGAACATGGCTACTTATTAATTAATTAAGTACATTTATTAAAACATCTAATGGCTGTTGCGCTAACGTCAAACTTAATATAGCTGAAAGGACCTTACGTAAGAGAGCATCAGTAACAATTAGCCTAAACCAAATCAATATGATGTACACTGACTCTGATAAAAAACAGTCTCCTGCCCAGTTATGTTACCAAAGCCATGGGAAAGAGATGTTTTGGTGTGCAAGCTCCAGATTTGCCCGCGGTGCAGGCCGGAGTTCCTCCCAGCTGTAGGCGTAACTCCTCCTACAGACAGAGTAGAATTGTCCCCGCCCCCCGATCAGAAGGCAGACGACCCTCCCCAATAAGAACATGACTGAGCTCTTCAAAAGAATGACCTATATGTTTTAAAATAAGTGGGCCGGGAGAGAGATCTGGTACATTATTTTAATATTAACTTGAGGTCTGAGTTGTGCTTGGGTTGGTTGAACATGTCAGGCCAGTGCAAGTGTAGCCACATTGACATGTATACACAGCTGTTGAGCTCTCTCTCTCTCTCTCTCTCACACGCACACACACACACACTCTCACTCTCACTGTCCGTGTGTGAACGAGAATGACAGAATCGTGTTGGTACAAAAAAAATGAGGCGAAATCAATTTGTGGCACTTGGTTTTCATTCTGTGGCGCTGCGCCACATATTGGTCTATCTATGGGAAACACTCGACTCTTTGAGAGTTGAGCACATTAATGGGCAGATTTAACTTTAAATCACACAAGTGAACATATTCATCTTCGGAGGCCCAAGGCCATCATCATAATAGTGTGAGTAAAAGTTACATTGGGGCGATGGTGATGAACGTGTTGCCATTCATTTTAAATGGTGCACTGGGAGATGTTGGTGTGGAAAGAGTGGAAAAGCCTCTTATAGGGATGAAAAAGGGGCTTGAATATATATATATTATTCTTAAATGTTGCACTTTTTCTGCTATGCCCTTTTTTTGCAATATTTTCTTCACTAGATATTTCTATATATTTTGCTGCCGTGGATTATGGATAATTTTCTCTGAGACTGTTGATTGGTGGAGAGCCAGCGAATGGCCAATGTGCCAGAGTTTCCTTAATTGACAGCTGATGCCAATTTATCCTTGTCGGCTGCCTTTTGTGAATTCTGTGTAGTCAACAAGTTATTAGGAGCTGTACTCCAGTGTGCGGATGTCCATTTTGTCTATTCTGTTTTAGAAAAGTGATGTGAGTGATGCCCCTAAAAAAACACAAATCGCATTCAGAGACAGAAAATACAGACAGGTTGTGTCTAGATATGCACATAATAGGCAAACTTAACACACACGCTCGTACATACACACAGTCAGAGAGAGGAGAGAGCAGAGATCAGATGAACAGTGCAGTTCAGTGCAGACGGTGCCGCTCACATCTCTATTGGCGTGTGGGCCAGAAAGAGGAGACATCACGTAGCTAATTAAAAAAGAGAAGTGAGATAAAGAAAGAAGAGGGGGGGGGGGGGAGAGGAAGAGGCCAGTAGGGAGAAAGGTAATGGACAACCTCAAGCAGCTTCGCCTGAAAACACAACTTGTCATTAGCAGTGGCATCAGCAACCGCCATGTTAGAGCCCATGGGTGCTGCCACAAAGGCCGTAAGACACGGAAAGTTCTCTCAGACTGTGTTTCTGTGCAGAGGTTTATGCGTGTGTGTGTGTGTGTGTGTGTCTGTCCAGTGGTTAAATATTAAGATGGAACTGTCAGACTTGCTTAGGAGGAACTTTGCTTCCAGGCACGTCCAGGAAAGGGAAACCAGAAGGTGAAGAAGTTCACTCATTTGCGGTTGAAGGTGAAAAGAAGAAAGAGAGAGAGGGAGAAAAGGATGAGCACAAGTGACAGATTTCTGTCTCTCTTCCCAATTCCCTCGCTCCAGTCATCTGTCCATTCTGAGAGAGAGAGAGAGAGAGAGAGAGAGAGAGAGACTGAGCTGTCATTATGGAAATGTATGTTTTCATTTTCTGTTTGTTTTCTGTCGTCATGGCAGCGGGAAGTGAAGTTAGCTTGTGTCAGGTGCCTGTTGGTTTGACCCCCCCCCCCCCCCCCTCCGTCTTTGAAGCTGACAAGCGCTCGAAAAAGCACACACGGGAGTTCGGATGGTTCATTTTCACACACCCACACAGGCTCACACGCATGCGCAACAGGGACAAACACACACACACATACACATGTGACAGAGTGAAGGCCAAAAAAAGAGCACAAAAATTAGCACAAAACTTTAAACACAACTCTTAAATGCGCATATATATGAGAACAGGGTCCTGCCAGAGAAAAGGATTAGATGAGACACAAACAAATAAGTTTGTCGCTGCGCCTCCTCGTCTTTAAACCTACGCCTGTAAACAAACTAAAGCGAAGGTCCAACACGCCGGGGCAAAAATGAATAAGTAAAACAAAAAGTCACACATGCACATTATTCATGCGGTGCTGTCCATTTTGAACTGTATTTGCTGTACCTCAGTGCACCGAAGAGGTAGGAAAGTGCACAGCTCTCTCTCTCCCTCTCTGCTCCAGCTGATTTGAAGTGAATGAGTCGCTCATTCTGTGAACCTTGTGAATATTTCAGCAGTTCGGGCGCCTGCGCTGAGCCGAGCCACAGCGTTAACATGTCATTGACCATTAGTGCTAACCTGCTGCTTCTGCTTTTCTGCTTTATCCTCTTTTCCTCTTTTGTTTCTCCCAACTTTATTGACCTTCTTTTGCTCGTTTTCCAGGTTCAAAAACTCTTAATATACTTTTAACCAGGGTGAAACATGCATGATCAGACATATTCCAATTGCGAGCAATAATAAAGTCAAAACTCCAGAAAATCAATAAATTGGTTGAATTGCGACTTTTGAGGACGTGGCATTGAGTTCTTGATAATATATCTTGGAGTTTTGGGAGGTTGAATGATATTAGGAGGAGTTTATAGTCTAAGATTAGACACATATTAAGCATGGTGAGTTTGATAGATAGATTTTAGATGAAATCTAAATAATTGTAGACAAAAAAAAAACAAATTTACTGTTCTACACCATAATGTGGGAATAAAGATAAGCATTAGCAGTGGAATGTACCTTAGGTATTAAATACTATTTATCCCTCTGACTGATATTATTGGATATAATTGTATGACATCATTAGTCTATTTATACTTTGAACTACTTTACACACAGTTTGCTAATTCTAACACAAATCTATTGTCACTTTTTGGACGTATCCCTTTAATCTTTGATACAGTTCTAGTTTTAATATAGTGTATTTCAACAAATATGATATCTTAAAATTTTCAGAAATTCGTTCATTATCCGTTAGTTTTTTAATCAGAAAGGACTCTGCACTCATGGCCTATGTATTCCTCAAATCCTGTCTATTTTACTGATTTGTAAAGCTATGGGAGTTTAAATTCAGTACTTGTTTTGGCACTGACTGAAATGTGCCCTTAGATCTGTATTAAATCACACGTTTGTCAAATGTAGACCGTATTTTTACAGGCAGAGTTCATTTACAGTTGCTTGTCTTTGGACATCCTTTAACATCTGAGCAGCTTTGGCATATTTTCTAAAACGGAAACGGGTTCATTCAAAGCAAAGAGAGATACAACTGTAATGTATCTCTCGAGGTGAGATACAACATTACAGAATGTTGTATCTCACCTCCAGATCTTATTTGTGTAAGAGGTAATTGGAACTCATGAAGCAACTTAGCAAAGAGAAAAGGAGTTATCAGATTCTCTGACCTCCTGAACCTTCAGCACCGGCTGTCGCCTCCTTTATGTGTGAAGGTATTTAAACAAGACGACGGTTGCACAGCATGAACACAAAAACACACAAAAAGAACAAGTATCTTAATGATTGTATAAAGCTTTCTTTCTTTGTCTTTTATAGGCACATACACGCTCTCTCACACACACACACACACACACACACATAACACAGAGTTGGATCAATCGAGAACAACAGTCCCGGCCTGTCAACTGAGGCACAGTCTGAGCCCAATCGATCCAGAGGCAGATCTTATTGGTGTACACTCTATTCTTGCTGGAACACACACACACACACACACAAATGCACTGTACAAGTGCATACTTCACAGACATACACAGACGTGAGTCATAAGCTTTTGGTAGCATTTTTATAGTGGCTTTGGTCCTAGTCACTAATCCATCTCTACAACATCGATGCCGTTGTGGGAATGTCTTTATATGAGTCATGCGTGTGTGTGTATGAGTTTTTTTGTGTGCGTGTCTGAGTCTCTGGAAAATATCGAGGGAGTTGACAGATAAAACAGGCACCTTTTAAGAGTCCCAGTTCTGTGCTTAACCTGTCAACGATTCACACTGAAATGAAAAAGAATCGGAGAACAAGGAGAAGATGGAGAGGTGTTGAGGACTTGAGAGAGAGTTGAAACTGATCGTTTTTTTTTTCCTCTTTGCTTGGTGCGAATGACCGTAAAACTCTTTCATGCCAAAGGAGCTCAAAAGACTTGAAAGTGATTCAGTTTATGGCGCGTTTTCTTGACACTTGCGGACATTTGTGTTTCCCTGAAGCGGTGCAAACAAACATTTGGCGTACGTACTGTCGGTCAGGGCATCTTTAGGGGTTTTGGGTTTCCTGAAAAACTGACAAATGGTCACAACTGCTGATGTAAAGTTATACAAAGCTTCACCTCCTGAAATGTAGTCAAGTGCAGCTTGCCTTTAGTTATTGCCTGATTTCTGTCACTCTATAAATGAGAACATGAATGTGAGGTTCATGTGCCTATATTGAAAGAAATGGCATGAAGCCATAAAGTTTTAGGAAACAGAATTGCATATTCATTATATTCTCATGATAGTTTTTGTTATACAATATAGCACAATGCAGTTGTTTCACCTGCTATTTGATTAAAATCACCTGTCTGGGATTAAATGCTACAAATTTCCCAGTAAATTAAGCATTTTCATAAGTCCAGCTCAACAATTGATCCCTATCTCCTCTCTAGATCTTTCTTATTTCGTAATATTTTGGAATGCATGCATTTTTCCCTATCCACCTTAAAAGAACTACTTTTCATTGAGAATTAGTAGTGTAGTAAACTATGGTTTTAAAAGTAGTTTCCCAAACACTGCATGTACAACCATCTGATCTGCAGAAAACTCTGGAAGAAGCTAGCACATAGACTTTGAGATTAGGGTGTTTTAGCACAAGTGATTTTACAGATTTGAATAGGAAAAAGATGTAATTTAAAACAAATGACATTTTGAGGTTAATTAAGCTATGCATTACTATTCCTGTAGCGCTGGTTTTAAGGCGCAGTTGTGGCTGTGGGCTGTAACTGTGATATGTTAAGTAATACTGTCAACTATAAACTGCTATCCAAATGTTTTATATCCTGGGAACATGATAACTTTCACACAATGTTGTCAACTGTCATGTCAAGTTATATACTACAATAACTTTTAATGCCTTCCCTCCCTCATATTCCCCCCTTTTTTTCCCCTCCCACACAGAGCTAAACCCGCCGCGTACGTTCGGTTCTGTTCGACAATCGCCCCGTCTATGTCGAAGCCAGGTCCAAGTCTGTCTGGTGTGTCTTAGCTAATTAACGCTGAATTATTGATACTCTAGTGAATTATTCAGAGGGGATGATTAGCTATAGAGACAATGGTAAACACAGGTACAGCTGCCCAACGGAAGAAAGGAGAGATAGGAAGTGAAAATGAGAGGGAGAAGGGGACGTTATGGCCTTTATTCCTCTGGCTTTTTGCCAGCTCTCTCGCTCACTGCCCCCACCTCTCCCCCACTCCCATTTCATTCCCTTTCCTCCATGTTTATATCATTTCCATCACTCCTAGCCCGAGCCTCTGTCCTTGACTCTGCAGTGTTGATCTCTCTCTCTGTTTCATGCCTCCTTCGTCCCTGCCCCCTGAATCCCTCTCTTTCATTCCGCCCTTCCTCGCTCTCCAGTTTCCTCCACTCTTACCTCCTCGTTCTACCTGCTCTCTGCTCCTCTTCTCTGTGCCGCACCCATTAGACTTTTCCTTCTCCCTGTTGCTATGACATTAGCTAGCTGTAGCAGTGTCAGGCCGGTCTTGAGGGATGAGACTAAAGAGCTAAGTCTTGCTCTTTTCGTTTAATTACTCCTCCCTCTCTTTTCTCTTCTCCTCCCTCCTCCCATCCTGGTCCCCCTGTATAGCACACCCTGCCTCTTCCCCTCCCTCCCCTCCTTTTCCCTCTCATCTTTATGCTTCTTTGTCTCCTTTTCTACCTGGTTCTACCTGTCTTTGTGCAGGCATCTGCAGCTCTCCCTCATGTTCTGTCTGTCCCTCTTTTCTTCACCTCAGAAAAAGAGGGGGAGGAGGAGGAGGAGGAGACGGGAGGGACATAACATCACACCCACGTCCCTCCTATGAAACACTTTATATCATTTGGGATCCTATAGGACTCCACCCATCAGCCTCTTGCTTTTGTGAGGCTGTACCGATTGTGAATTGCTAATTCCAGCTGTTCACACACACACACACACACACACACACATTGCGGTTCTGCAAAATGTGTGTCTGAGTGTGTGCGTCTGTTTCTGTGTGTTGGCCTAGGCTTGACCTTGATTACCACGGTGACGGTGAGGCTCCTCATTAGTGCTGGACTGGAGGAAACAGTTGGGTAATGAGGGAGCAGCATTGTCCTTAGGCACACAAACACACACATACACACACACACACACACACACACATAGATGCCAATGCACCACTTTGTATTAGTGCTTGCATGCACCTGCTGAAACCTGCGCTTATGCAAGAAGTATCACGTACACACACATACACACACAAACACACACACACTCCTTCTGAGTACATCTCAGTCTCATGGCCCCCCACTCAGTTGTCTCGCCTCACCTTCTGTTTAGTGTTTTTTCTCTCCCACACACATTCTGCCTCTTCCCCCCGTCTCCTGTCTTCCTCTTCTCTGTTCTGCCCACTAGACAGACCTCGCAGACCTCACTGCCCACTGAGTTCCTACGGGCCTGGAACACCACAGTGTCGCCCTCTGGTGGTAGCGCTCGCATCTCAGGTAGAAATGACTTGAAGTCTTCAAACGTGATTTCATGACATATGGTATTTCGGTTATTTGACTTGTTTCGGATTTTGCGAAAATAAATGGTTAAAACTTTTTTTAATATATATATATATATATTTTTTTTCATGATATTTAGATAAGAACATCAAATCATTTTGTGTGTGATTGAACACATCAGGTAAACACTACACTACTAGTAAATATATTGGGCATCTGATCGGCCGCAAGGTGTCGCAACATTTTTTGGGTTTGATTGAGCAGACGAGAAAAAAACATCTGTTCCTGATCAGCCGACACAATTCAAACAAACTGCTAACATCAGGGAAAGCCGAGTAATTTCACTGTTAATTATACAGTGCAAATGCATGCGAAATTGTGGCCTTATTATTTCATATTTTTGTTCTGTGTATCATTCTGATTTTTTTAAAACGGTATGGACTACATGGAGCAATCTTTCACACCATTATTATGTGTGTGCTGACTACATTAAAACAAAAGCCATAGCGTGCATTTCTTGCTACGTTGCAGTGTAATAATTGCTTTAAGGTTTCGTATCTCATGGTTAATTTAAATATAATTGTAGCATGGTGTTAGGGCTATTTAGGCTACAGTGTGGTATTCACGGGTTCTGCTATTTTTGTCTTTGGCATCATACTTAACTGCTGATCAGATCATTCCTTGCACAACAGAGGCTGGTTCAAATACACATGCAGGATAGCTACTGTTTGTACACACCTAAAAGACTTTTTCCGAAATAAAATTATTTGCATAGGTGTATGCATAAGACTCTAGCACCTCTTTAGTCTTCCTCCCACTCAAAGCACTTCACACTGCTGGCTACCATGCAGATCATCAGGATCTACTCTAAATATTCACATCATTTGGGCTTCAATGCCTCACCCAACGACACTTTGACGCGTGGAATGGAGGATTTGGGAATTGAACTGATGATTGGTAGAATGATTAGTAGACGACCCACTCTACCTCCTGAGCCTCAGCCTCCCTGTGTGGGAAGAGTGAGTTGGGTGGAGAACAAAGAGTCCGTCTGGACGCCCATTGTTTGCCTCCAAAGGCGTTAATATCCTTATTGCACCAGCAGGCAGTCTGCAACCAATCGTCAAATATACCGTACATAGCTGGTGCGCTCCGGTCCTTGCTCTTTTATGGAGAGAGTTGTCATAGTTTTGCAAAAAATAATTTATGACACGCTGGTGGTAAGACCCCATATTTGCCTTCGTGTAACTGAAAATGTCAAAAAAAAAAATTAGCAGTAATAAAGCTCGAGAAATGAATCGACGACAATTCATTATTGCAACTTTCCATCTCCTTCGGTGTAATTCTTTCCAGGCTGTTGCTATCTTTGTGTCAGTGCAAACTTCAGCCAGAGAGAAATAATGTTCATCCCCTCAGAGGTGAAAATAAGTTCCCACTAAACTGAATTGATAAACGTAGGCAAGATTATGTGGTGAAATCGCCTGAGAGTGCCCATCAAATATATAATGTTGACAGTACTATGGAGATATTACCATAAGGCTCTGTGAGGCTGGTCTATACATTAAATATTGTATAAACATTTACATTCCTGCTCCAGCTCTATTATAGGTTGGGTACTGGAACACAGGGATATTATGTTTCTCCACAACAGGACTACAACAGAATTATATATAAATAAACACCATTTATGGTGCTGTGACTATACCATTTTGTCCCTTTATCCCTTTTCCCCATCAAGAGGTTCTCTCTTCCTCTCGCCAGGCCATCATTGTGAATAAGAATCTGTTCCTGCATGTTTAAACAAAGCCAAACCAACATTTACATACATATACACACATAGCATATTCAAGTCTGCATGCAAGCCAACAATATAGGAGGTGCACGCTAACCAATGTGACCTTTGGCCTTAAAACCACCCCTCACCTCATCAACACGCTGCGACACATTTAAATGCACACATGCGCACACTTTCATAACTTGAATTCCTGGAATACCAGTTGGAGGCCTTTGGTTTCTCTTTTTCTTTTTATAAACCTGAAAGCATTTTAATAAAACGATAAAAGATCTCAGCCTCTCTCACTCATGACACGCCTTTAATAGCAGTTCTGGGACGTTTTTCAAAGTTTTGCTCCTCTGATTACGCTTAAACGCTGATTATTTTCATTCAGAAGGAAGTCAATCGTATTTCCATCTGAGCGGATGACGTCAGGGCGCACGGGAGAGGGAGTTTTTGTAGTAACAGATGTGTGAATTTGAGTGGACCACGACGTCGATCACTTTCCTCTCTGTCCCCATCAACCCGTGCAACAAGAGTCAGATTAATTCTCGTAATATTCCCTCTTTGATCGCTCCCCTCACTAGAGGTGCAACCGGAGCCATTGACAGACCAAGAGAAAGAGAGAGAGCTCTTACAGTGGAAAACAGTGGGAATGTAAAAAAAAAGTAATAGAAGCACAGGGCAAGGAGGGAGCATAAAGAAAAAATAGAGTGAGATGAAAAAGAAATAAGATGGGCAGACAAATAATGCTGTTCTCTACAAGAGAGAAAGACATGTAATGAAGCGAAAGATGGTCTAAAATGCACCAGTTTAATTGAAACAATGGGAGAATAAAGGCATAAAAAACATGTTTATTATGGTGAGTTATAGGACATAGCGAGTGAACCTCAGACTATCAGGCAGTGAGATCAACAGTACTGACAGCAAAGACTTCACATTTGGCTTCAGTCTAGATTTGGCACAGCCAGAAGTGTCCCGTCTGAAGAACTCAGACTGCAATCACGCTCACAGGAAACAATTTGGTCATAAAAGGAACCAGTGGGTTTTATCCCTCCGCAGTTAAAGTTATGAGTAAAATGTTACAATCCACCCGAAAGCTATGAGGCTGATAAGACTATAATCTAAAAGAACTAATAATAATGCTTTATGATTTGTTAATTTTGGAAAAACAAATTATGTTGAAAACATATTTTAGGGCTGTTCGCAAAATCTTGAATCTTGATCCTATCTTGAGTGTTGTTTGCACACTGTTTGCAGTACGGCTCATAGCAACACCGGTGCCTATAGATGGACACATGCTGGTTCTGTACGACAATAGTTCGGCTACAGCAGGAAGCCACTAATTTTACCCCCGTACGTTTGATTTATCACCACACTGAGAGAGAGAAATCATTCCAGAAGTAGTCAGTCAGAGGTGGTCAAAGAGACCGAGTATTACACAGAGGACATATTTGATTAGGCCCTGATGTCGTTGGATCTCCAACAGAGAAGAAATATCGCCTGACAGCACCGAGTGAACTGCGCGCGCAGGGAGGAAAAATAAAAGAAAAAGCCTGTTGCAGAACAGTTTTCTATGCTTCATTGTGCTTGTAGAAGCTTGAGTTCGCTGTTTGTTTGCCGCTCATCAAAAGTTAAAGTTGCACGCGTGTGCGTAGCGTTTCCACAGGTGACATTCCTCTCTGCTAATGAAGGATTGGTTGTTATTAAATCAACTGGCAAGTCAGCCTAATCCTGTGATCTCTCCTGGTGGCCTCAAGAGACGTGTGCTCGTGTCTGCGAGAGGCAACGTGTGCACAAGCGTGCCTTGTGTGTGTGTGTGTGTGTGTAGGTGTGTATGTGTGTGTACATGCGCATGCTGGTTTCTTTGCCCACATGTGGGGTCAAAAGGCTGGAGAGCAGGGGGTAACTCCCAGACATAGCAAACGTTTGATTGGCTCCCGTCGGCGCCCTGAGACAAACCGATTGGCTCTCGGGTCCAGCAGTCAGTGCAGTGAGCAGGTAGGGGAGGGTCTTCACTCGGCTCTGTTGCTAGGTTACAGGTATACCCAATAGATGTGGAGATATAGAGATAGAGTAGAGATAAGGATGAGGATGGGTGTGGATCTGAGCGAGTGTGCGCGTGTGTGTGTGTGAGAGTGAGTGATTGTCAGTATCAGGGAGGGGTCGATAAGACTGAGGGTCAGGCGGGTGGAAGGAAGAGTGAGACAGAAGGGGAGCGACAACAAGTGAGAAATGGAGGGATTTCTTGTAACTGAGGAAAAAAGAAAAAGCAGGATTATTGTATTTCAGCACAGACTCTGGTACATACAGACAAACCTCATTCATCCACATACCAGCAATCTGAACTGACAGCTGATCCAAACAGCTGTAATGGAGCGAATATGGAGGGATCTGAAATTGACAGACTTTTCTTGTCGTTCCACGCTGTTGTTTAAACACAAGTGACGCCTGATTTTTCATTCTGTAATGCTTGTGACAAAAAAAAAAACAAACACATGGGGTGTCATGTTTTTTTTAAAACGATGCACTGAAAATCCAGTGTCACAACTGCTACTGTCCAGCAGATCTCAGGCCTGTGGTCGGCTTGACATTCATCAGAGTGCTGTTGTATTAATCACAGACTGCTTTAGACAACACTGCTCTGAGAACAGCTGCTCCGCTGCACTTAGATTGCAATCATAGAGCGGTCAGTCGCCACTAATCGGGGTCATTTATCAATCCGGAAGACCGCACATACACACACTGATCGATGGCTGGGCTGGGCCGGTAAGAGGAATTGATGGGTGCTTGGCTGTTACCGTAGTGTGTGTGTGTGTGTGTGTGTGTGTGTAGGCATAAGCACAGTGAGGGCAGGGAGCAAACAAAGGCTAAAGATCCGTAAAGATTAACCCCCAGTCCATTGAAATGTGTCAGTTTTGTCCCAAACTGATGAGGATATCTATTTATTAGATTCATAGGTTTTTGTTTTTGTTTGTTTTTCAGAATGGCACAAGACCCGACAGAAAGTTGATCCTGAATTGAGACTGATTGTTTTTGTCAGACTATTATTAGTTTAGTGCTATTAATAGTACACATTTTGCCATTTATTAAGCAATAAAAATAAATAAGCACTTGTCTGCAGCACAAATACGCATGCAGCTGCTTCACAGTCAAAGGAAATGTCTCTAAATGGCTTTAGCAAAAACACATGTAGTTGCCATGTTGGTTTTGACACTTTTTAGGGTTAGAACAGGATATTGTGAAATGCTTATTGGATATTCATTATCTTTGAATGTGAGGTGATGTGATGTCAGGTGCACCTCTTTACACTGCTGAAATATCAAACTTAAAAAATGTATTTAAAAAAAAAGAAATAAATAAAAATAAATTGTCCGACTGTGTAAGAGCAGGTTTGAAAAGGCAAGGCTTGCGTTTGCGACCTCTCTGTCTCTGACAATAAATTGCTAAATGTTTAGATCCACCTCCCCCAGTGTGAGCTGACAGGACACATCGTTACAACATTTAAATGAGCCAGAAACATTTAAATGAGCCAAAAAAGACGAAGGTATTCTCAAGAAAATGCCATTTAAAACAAATGTAAAGATCAAAAAGTGAATTAAAAAAAACATCTCTTGCTGTCTGTTCCTGCAGTCATCAGCTATTTTATAGGGGTCAACCCCGGTGTAACCGGAGCTCCGCCTACGCCTGAACCTGTCTGCAGCGGTGAGAAGGAGAAGCTGCAGGAACGGCAGCGCTGACGGTGGTTTCACCTGTTGCTCAGCGGGCAGGTTCAGCACAGCTCTGCTTTATGTTAAAATATAGCAACTTAAACCCAGATGGGTTTATTTAAAAAAGGAAGTGTGTGTGTGCGTGTTCTGGATGAGAAAAAGTCACCCACCTCAAAAGAGCCTTCTGTGTGTGTCCTTATTTTTCTCTTGCCCCTTCCTTGCCCCATATATATATATATATACTACTGTTCAAAAGTTTTGGGTCACCCAGACAATTATGTGTTTTCCATGAAAAGTCACACTTTTATTTACCACCATGAGTTGTAAAATAAATAGTACATTTTATTGCCACAAGGGTTTTCTAATCATCCATTAGCCTTCTGAGGCAAAGAGAAAACACATTGTACCATTAGAACACTGGAGTGATAGTTACTGGAAATGGGCCTCTATACACCTATATTGCACAAATAATATTATAATATAAATATTGCACCAAGATTAGCAATGTATAGGGTGCATTTCTGATTTAAAAACCAAAAAAACAATGCCTTTCTTTCAAAAATAAGGAAATTTCTCTCTCTCTCTCTCGCTATATATATATATATATATATATATATATATATATATATATATATATATATATATATATATACATACACACACACAATACACCCCCCCCCCCCCCCCCCATGACCAGAATGACTTTTGTGGGCCAAGAGCAAGTCTGATCCAACTTTATATCAGCTTTATGTTTTATAGCTTCTCGCCCTCTGCAGCAAACCTGCCACCCACTCCAGAAAGTACAGGCCCTCTGCTAATACCTTGGCCACACTGTGAAAAGGCAACAGTAGAGGGAGAGTGCGAATACTTCTGATGATCGGCGCTTGTAAACATTCCCCGCACTTGTCCTGACTCCTCCAGGAACATTTGGCTGTCTGGGGAAGCTCGTGTGCTGAGAGAAGAAAAAAAAAACAGAATAGAAGGATGAGACAGAGAGAAGAGAGAGTGGAATAACAGAGGAGGAGGAAAGTTGAGGTAAAGGGGGACCTTTATGAATCCCAGTGCTGAGTTGATCATGGAATGAATGAAGCATTCTAATCTGCAGATTCCTCCCGACATTTTCCCTTTCATCCCCCCTCCCGTCCCTCAAATCCTTCCTGTTTCCACTCCTTTTTCTTCCCTTTTTAAATCTCCTCCATCACTTTCAAATTGTGTCGTTTTTACTTCACACTTTCTTTACCCGTCACCCCTTTCGCAGCTGTTTTGTCGCCTCGGTCTCCTCTGCTCGTCCTGTTCCCATTTCTTATGCTTTTCCCTTCCGCGTACAGCTGATTCATAATCCTTGTTTGGTCAGAAAACAGAGGGAGGGGAGCTTCTGTCCTGGCGAATATGATCAATAACGGCAAGAATTTCGAGAGAGTGTGCGAGAGAGAGAAAAGGCGTAAAACGGGATACCGAGGCAGCAGGCTGTCCGCCAGTCCGTCAGTGGCTGTGTTTCTGTCTGTGTCAACGCTACCTCGCCCTGAACCAAAAATTTCCACATATCATGCGGTCGGGCTAACCGGGTCTGGCATCCGACTGCTATTCTTCAGTCTGTTTGAATAACATGGCCCCGTGCTCTGTTGTGTTTTTGTCTGTCGTCTTTTTCCAACACCTGGGCCTGCGCACCATCTCCACTCTCACGTTTAGAGTGCCTCTACCACTTAGCATTATGAGGAGCGGAAAGAGGACAGAGTAAGGGAGGAGGGCGGGATGGTAATGGAATTGCGAGGAGAGAAAAAAAAAAGGGAAGAAAAAAGGACGACAAACCAAAGGAGAGACAAAGACGGAAAAGGAAAAAGAAACAGGAACACAATGGAGAAAAGGACACAGAAAATGAAGTAGATTTAATAGGAGAATGAAAGAGGGGTGAAAATCAGAATTATGAGGGCATAAAAAAAAAAATGTAACCGTAGTGCGCTCATAAGCAGGAAGACATTGCTTCCAGGGAGAGTTTCCTGTCATGTCTCAACCTTTTCCTTTCAATGCTGCCTTTTTTTTTCTATTCTCCCTTTCGTCTTTTAGGGGTCGCACACTGTTGGTGTGTATGGGCCGGCCTGACTGGGGAGTTTAAACCTGATATGACCCAGACTGTGTGTGTGTGTCTGTCTGACACAGACAGAGAGAAAGAGAGAGAGAGAGCAGCAGTTTGGCTGATATACTGATTGAAAATGTAGGTCAAAGATGAACAATTTGCAAATGAGTCGTAGAAAGTCGAGAGAGAGAAATGGGGAGTGACTAGGGCGGTGTTGGTTGCCATGCATATGAGCATGCGTGTGTGTAGGTAGTTTTTCTTCTTCTTCTTCTTTTTTTTTTTTGGAGTGACCATTTTTTTAGACCACTCTATGTAATGAGCTGAGCAGGGTGACAGGGGTCTGAATCGCTAAATCCTCCGCAGCTTAAATCACACTGGCATCTGGATTCCACCCCTACTGTACACACACACACACACACACACACACACATGACCTGACAGTTTGTGAGAGCATATGTGTCAGGGGACTGAGTATAAAAAGGTATGAAAGCATGGGTGCCACATGCAGTCAGTTGTTTTTAAAGGGGGCCCAGGTGCACAATGCACAATGTTCACAGCAAAACACGTTGTACCCGGTAGTGTGTATGATCAAACTGCCCTCTTATCAGTAGCTGTCACTGGATTGAACTGGTAATTTACCGTTATATTTACCCTTTTCAGCTCAGCAACAGCAAAAAAAAAAAAAAAAAGGATTCATAATTCCATCCCCTGTTGCAGCAGTAGTTGCTCTCACCAATCTGACGATATCACCTCAAAAAAGGGTTCATTCATGATCATCATCTTGCCAATCACAGCGTAAGCATTGATCGGGCATTGACAAATATGGCACGGTGGCGCAGGGGTTAGTGCTGTTGCCTCACAGCAATAAGGTCTCAGGTTCAAGACCTCCTTGGTCCTGGGTCTGGGACCTTTCTGTGTGGAGTTTGCATGTTCTCCCCGTGTCTGTGTGGGTTTTCACCGGGTACTCCGGCTTCCTCCCACAGTCCAAAAACATGCTGAGGTTAATTGGAGACTCTAAATTGCCTATAGGTGTGAATATGTGAGTGAATGGTGTGTGTGCCCCACGATTGGCTGGCGATCTAGCGTGTATCCCTGCCTCTCGCCGTCTCGGCTCCAGCAGACCCCTGTGACCCTAATGAGGAATAAGCAGGTATAGAAAATGACTGACTGACTGATAAATATGGCAGCTGAAAGTAGTCCCTAAATATACAGCAGTTTCCTAGGATACCGACATCTGACTTACGAACATATGAACAACCGCGAACTGGTCAGGCTTCGTAACCCCTTGGATATATTACCGAATGACTCAAATCAAAATTATAGATTCAAATTTAATATATAGCGACTTAAAAAACAATTCAGCTTATGAACAGCCTCTCAGAACCTATTTTGTTCGGGAGTTTGTCACTGTCTGGTTTTAGAGGCCTCTCCCCTGGAGTTTACCACATGGAGATATGAGAAACGTCCCCCCCCCAAAAAAAATCTTTAACCTGGATATAGACAACATAGTCCAACAGAGAAAATTCTGTAGTAGTTAGTAATTTTACTATGGCGACAATTTATCTTCATGCGGTAAACTCTTGTGGCAAGGCCTGGTGTATGAATCGGATTCTAAAAACACAAAGAAAAGCGACAAATTAAACGTAACTAATTAAAATATCGAAAATATCAGCCAATCTCAACCATTTTTTTTTTTAATATCAAGACGAATGGGCACACTGCCTCTGTATGAGGAGGATTAAGTACGGCGATGCCTCCTCCCTTACATGTGTTTACACCTGATAAATTCTGTTTGCTGCATCGGATTTATTCTCCTCATCCTCTCAGCATATCAACGATTAACATAATTAGGGCAACCGCCTCGCTCTTCGGGACATTAAACAAATAATTTATTTCACTTAATGAATCTGTCTTAATACTTAACCTTAATTGCACTTCTCTCACTTCCTGCTCCTTCGGCATTTCTTCCCCGAGAGCAAAGCTGCAGAGAGGAAAGGTTTACCAAGGGTCATAAATGTCTTATATATTTAGCATCCCAGAATGTTTTAAATAGCGTTTGCTTCCTGCCGCCTTCATAAATTTCACATAAATCTGGATTTCCGCTAAAGCCACCGTCGCTCATAATCCGAACACAAAAGGAGGCTTTCTCTGAGCTTTGCGGGGGAGCATAAAGGTACAATTTGCCGCTGATGCGATTAAATAAAACACTATTAATATTTGCTGTGACGTGTCCTCTTAATCTCAGGCGCCGGAGTGTGTCCAATTTTTCAAATCAGCCTGACTATTGTACGAGGCCGATTCCCTTGATGACTCAAAGGTTGAATGAATCGTAGGGTTACGCAGTGTGAGTGAATCATCATCAAAGCTATATTTTTTGCATGGATGTGTGTGGTTGTGCGGATGCATCCGTGCAACTGTGTGTGAAGTTAGCCAGCAGTAGCAGAGTTATGAATCGGGAGACACACACACACACACACGCGTGCGCTGCCTGAGCCGGACTGAGCTGAAGGGCCCCAACCGGGCGTGACTTTGATCCTCACCACAACATCCGCTCTTCTACTCCAACACTGCTTTTTTCTGCTACTCTTCTGTCTCATGTGCCCCTCAGGACACTCACACTAGACTCAAGTTACTCCTTTCATATCTCCAAATAGAGCTCAGCGCGCCTTCAAACACAGAGGATGCTCCTGTTGTAACGGGACACTCGGCGCGTACGCTCCACATTTGGAGCCTGCAGGTCTCAAAGGGAGGGTTGTGGTTAGTGTCCCCGTCTCGATGGTCATGAGAGTAATAATAACCCACTGTATATGTCGAATCGTGTGCATGAGCCAGATGCGGCTGTGCGGTGCGGGGTTGCAGAATGTGCCGGTGTTTTCTCTTCTTATAAATGGTTTGGATGTCATTTGCATCATTTTTCCATCGTGAAAGGAGATTTATTCAAGGTGGTGTTTAAACGAATGCAAATATGACCTGAAATAGATTTGGCAGCCCCCCCGTGGGTGTTGATTCCAATGACTAAGACGGTTTACTGTTACCTTGTTCGCGACACTTGTGCGGGCAACGGCTAATTAACGAGCTGTTACAAATTTAACACAATTTCAACAATTGTCCGTAACAGTGTGCATGTTCGTTGTCCTTTTTAGACATGATAAAGCATCTGTTCGCCTGGAAATATCTGAAATTAAATAGAAAAATCATTACCCTCGGTGGCCTTGAAGACGTTGAAGATGTTTTGTATTCTTTTAAGATAGCAGAGAATACTCTAATATGATGGAGGGAAAGTGAAGTTCCATTGTGGTGCTCAAGACGCTGCGAATAATCACATTTAGTAAAGATGAAGATGAAAGATGAACAAATTTGCTGTTTAATTACATATCATTTTTTATTGGAACTATTTTCGGAGAGGTCTTCAAGCTGCATTGTTGCTCTTCCTGCCTCTTGCATTCCATGTAAGCACGTGGGAGGGCAGTGAGCTCCAAGGACGGAGCCATAGCGCCAAATATGACTAATGCAAATGGAAAATTAAAACTCCATTTAGACAAAAGTCGTCTGCATTGAAGTAGTGGTTTCCATCCATGTTGTTTATAGTGTATTTCCACGATGGTATCTAAACGATCATAAGTCGTGGTGCAAGGACAAAAACCTGGAAACATGCAATGTATCGCTCTACCGCAGGTGTGCAGCGGTACTTCCTGTCTCCGTTATAAAAAAAAAATCCTCATAATCAACGAGGACGATGATATAAATGCAGAAAGCAACTGTGTCTCTTGAGGGGAGGAGGGCTAATAAGCTAAACTTGAACACGTCAAATCTAATAAAACATCTTCAGGCTCATCACCCAGAGGAGCACAATGAATTTACTGTAATAAGAGAACAGCAACTAGCGAGCACAGCTGACACTACGGCGTATCCCCCAACAGACGAGAGCAGGCAGAATAATGCTAAAGCTTTTGGCAATTACTGAAGAAAGGACAAGATTCATGGCAGCAGATGAACAACCATGCGGTAATGTTATTTTAATTTTATTGATTTGATTATTTCATGGTGACAGTGGCTTGAGTGAACAATACAACTGCAGCTATGAGGATTAGTAGATTAATGGATTTTTCGATTGACAAAAAAGGATTTGGATAATCGATTGTAGACTTATTGGCCCCAAGAATATGCAGTACTGTAGATTTGCCTCTAAGGCAAAGATACATGTATATAATATATGCGATTAGCTGGCCGATACAAGGATTTATAAGGCCTTATTTTTGGCACTGGGATATTGGGTTTTTATTGGTCTGATATTTCATTAACCCGTTTAAAAACATCTCCTGTTCAGTACTTGGCATCAGCTGCACTTAATTAATGGCTTTATACTTGGACCAGTTTTGAAAACAGAGTGTCAAATAATGTCGTAGCCGGTGGGAGAATCCAGTACATTGATTGCTTTGTTTGCTGAAGAAGTAATCACAGTAATACTAGTGTGAGTGTTTGACCAGCTGTGTGTCATCATGGTTGATCTTCACAGCTTACTGTAGCCGTGGGCCTCCATTCTGTCTTTGAATAACCTGACTTGTGCTGGCACATTAAACCTGAGATATGTCATTTTCTGTCACTGGGGGTCTCTCAATCAAAACAATATGAAAAAAGCGGCATCGGCCTTTTAGGATTTCTTCGGTGTTCATCATTCAAGGAGTTGAATTATCTTCAGAGTAGTAAAGTCGCCCAAAAAAGCAGTTTCATGTATGAACAAAACTCTTTCTCTCTTTCTAAGATGCTATTTGTTGGACACAGGACAAAAGTGGTAAGTTGCTGAAAATGTTAGTACACCTTTTTAGCATTTAGCATTTCTAATAGTTTAAGTTTTTAGATGTTCTTATGTTTTTTAGAATCCTGCAGACATGTTCTACTCCTCTCCAAAAAAAAAAAACACTGAATAAAGAAGTTTCACATTAACAATCTATGTTTCTCAGCGGATTCATCAGATTTGGCTACTAATGCTAACGTTATGCTCCTATAACCTAACATCCAGGTGCCGGATTCATGACTTAACGAATTAAAATATAACACATGTGCTAAGGGGGGATTGATATGCAGGCCCCCATCCCTTGGAGCTATCCCTTGATAAGATTAAATTTAAAAAATAAATTATGAATTTAGAAAAATTCTCAGTGTTGGACATCTTTTAGACAGCCTAGCAAAAATATCTAACACTGAGGAAAGGACATCTATTTGCTTTTAAGGCCGGTGGCCTGCTACCGAAGAAGCAGTTGTTCTGGACACAGTGTTTGGACAAATCTCCCTGTAATCCAATCGACTAGGACTTGGCTGCTCCTGCTTTAGAGGAGATGAAGACAATGCTTCTCACTATGGAAATGGGGGCAGGTGCTTTGATGCTTTATTCAGCTTTTCAAAGGACGTGTCCGCTTCTTCAGCTTCCTCACACCTTCCCCACTCCCTAACCCCTCCGCTCTCCTCTGTGGCGGATCTGATCGATCCAGCCATGTCTCCCAGTCCCACATGTCATCTTTTTTCTTTGACACAGCACTCCAGTCTCCCCACTGCTTGGTATTCTGGAGTGGGAATGCATGCACCATCGCAGATCCATCAGCTCCGATCGGAATGCCGCACCACGGCTCAGGGAAATGGAGGGATGAGAAGGGAGAGAGGGATAGAGAGAGAGAGAGAGGGGTGGAGGTAGAAAAAAAGAGAAAATAGGCAAGGGAGGGGCAGAGAGAGACAGAGAGAGAGAGGGAGGAAGAAAGGGCAGGTCAGTGGCTTGTCGACATCCTTCCGGGACCAACGCCTGAGACTGACAGGAGAAAGAGAGAGACCCAGAGAGGAGAACAGGAGTGTAAAGGAGAGAGAAAGAGCAGCTTTTTTTTTTTCATTTCTGAGGGGCCACTGTGTTAATATCCATATTCTCTCAAATCAGCCCCTCTGAGGTATTCAAAGAACGTACAAGTTCTTATACTCTATTTCCTCTGCAGCTCAAAGGATTCAATAAGTAGTATGCATACTTGTGTCCTCAAAAGAATTGATTTTTAGAGTCCATAGTATAAATTACCACTGCTCTCATATTTGTTACATTCAGGCTCCAGGAAGCAGGTGTTATAGACTGAGAGAGACATCATGGATAAAAGTGGCTAAAAGTGACTATTTGCATGACTGCTTTATCATTTTTTTTTAAAATATATTTAAGGTCCAACATGTAACTAGACCCGTTAAAATATATATGTTAAATATTTAGGTACAATAATGTTTCATGCAATTTTTAAATCCGCTTGAGAAATTCTTATTTAGCATTAATTTTAAACTGAAAAAGAGACATATGTAGTATGTAATACAAGGTGATTAATGCTAAATAAAATAAATAATATAATTTATTGAGTATTAAGTATTAAGTTTGAGTGTCAGGCAAAGTAAAAAAAAACGAAATTGGTTCAAAAACACACCCTAAAAAAATAAATTAAACAAATTAACAATAAATCCATATAATATAAATTTCTAATGCCTGAAATACGTCTCAAGCTGCTAATTATAATGACTTTACTCCTGCCAGTATGTGCTTGTAGTCCTGTGTCTGTGACTATTATCAGGCTATGAAACTGATATGAACTAGTATATATATATATATATATATATATATATATATATATATATATATATATATATATATATACTCTCATAGGTGGAATAAAAGCTAACACAGTCGGCCATTTGTAGCAGGTCATTGTGCTCCAGGGTGGAATCTCAGACTAAACTGTGCACAGAGCTTTTCATCGCACACTCCGCTGTAATGTTCACTGCATCGGCTCACTTTCCTCTCCCCGGCTCGCCCATCACTCCTTCCTCCTCCTGTCAGAGTGAAGGAAGAAGCAGACGAGCGCTGATCGTATTGATGTTTTCTCTCTTCTTCATTTATCGCTCTCTTTCTTTGGAGCTCTTCCTCTCCAAAGCCTCTCCACCCACTCTGTGTGTTCTCCCCCATGGCTTTCCTCTACAGCAGTGCGTTGCCTTGGTAATTACCAGTTGTCTTAAACAGACAGATGGAATAAGAGAGAGTGACGGGCAATTTTCCCAGTGCCTGTTTTCCCTGCGTATGTGCACGCAACTTCTTCTTCTTTTTTTTTTTTTTTTTTGCGTGTGTTCTGTATGCACGCTTCTTTACACTCCTCTCCATCTCACTTCCTCCCTGCAAGTTTGCGTTTGTGCATGGCTGGGTTTGTGTATGTGTGTGTGTGTGTGTGTGTGTGTGTGTGTAAGGTGGACATGGGGAATTACCTGACAGAATGTGTTAGTCCAGGAATGAGAATGGGACAGGCTCATCTCCTGTTGTTGTGTTGGCCATTTTAGATGCCAGGTGTCACTCTGGCCCTCTGCAGGGCCCCCGAGCCGGGATCATGAATAAAAGGCTCTTCCTTCCTTAAAACTGTCAGCGACAGAGACAAAGTGAAGGATGGATGGAGGGGGGGTGGAATTAGCACAATGTAAGAGTTCATGTACTTATATTCATATCGTCCAATTAAATTTCCACACTCCCTTCTCTCCGTCTCTGCTTTCAGGCCGGTATGATCAGGACGGAGAAAGAGGAGTTTTTCATCGAGCCGGTGGAGAAGGGCGATGGGGTGATCGAGGAGGAAGAGGGAGCAGGAGGAAGGACGCACATCGTCTATCGCTCCGCAGCTGTGCAGAAAGCGCCCATCAGCAGCAAAGCGGCGGAACACCACGCTAGAGGTCAGGCTGCGGCTCTCTCTGTTTTTTTTTTTTGTCATTAATGTTTCCTGCAGTTCATTCCAAAAACGCTGCACCTGCTATGCTCGTTTTCCTCAAACTACAGACAGATATCTTTAACTGTTTTTTTCCCCCCAAACACACACCTGGTTATAAAATCATATCAAACTATTGTACAGTACGCAAAGGCAGCGAGTCGCAGTGCGAGCATACCCTGCTGTCAAAAAGATTACACCTACACACACTCAAACGCAGCCCGCCACTGCACTAATTTTCTGAGCGAGAAAAGGGCAACATATGGAGACACACGTGTTTGATTGGATATGGTAGCACCTCCTGTATCTTTTATAGAATTATGCGCTGTCTCAGCTGCCTTAACAATTAACAGCTGGCACTTAAGTCTGTGGATTCTCATTGTTGTCTGCCTCCGTTTTCCACTCAACAGATGAAATAAATGAGCCGAAACAACGAGAAGGGGTCGTTATTGTAGAAGAGAATCATACTTTGAGCCGGGGATGTGTGGTCTATTAATTAATGCATATTTGTATCCTTAATTACGATTATTATCATTAACAAGGAAATGCTTCAAGGTAAAGTCACATGTCTGAAGATCAATTTTGAAACAAGACAGGCTGAATTTATACTTAACACAACATTTTTGATTAATTAGGAAACAATGAATATAGAAAATTTTTTTTTTTTTTTTTGCAGTATCTTCATTGGCAAGATAAAGTTCACCTGTAAAACACCACAGAAGCACATGTTTTCCAGATCTAAGAAAAAGAGTTGATCTCATACTTTTAACTTGGTATATAATACTATATAATATATATAATATTATGAAACAAAATATTAAAAACTTGATGTCTTTTCAAGCTAATTTTTAAAAAATGCTAAAAAAAAAACCTAGTAACCAGATTTAGAAATTATAATAGTTGGGACACATTTGCATTCATTTGGATAATGACTTTATATTCAGGGTCAGGTGTAGGTCTTGCCCATTGTCGCTAAGGGGTTTATTCAAATTGCCAAACATTTTATTGTGGGAAAGAAATCCCGACATGTGTTTTAGCATTTAATATATTTTAAATATATACTATTCAGGGAATTATTTTGTAGGAGTTGCTCTTCATACACTGCAAAAACTGAAATTCTAACTGATATCTTTTTTGGTACAATTAGTCCAATATTGAGTAGAATTATCTTATTCCACTGGCAGATAATTTGTCTTATTTGAAGTTGTTTTTTTTCCTGATTTAGGTCGATTTATTCTTTTTTATCTTTTTTTTCTCAAAAAAAGATTAACTTGCCAAAAATAAAGAAAAAAAACTTGAAATAAGCTAAATTATCTGTCAGCGGAATAAGATAATTCTACTCAATATTAGACTAATTGCAGTGTATGGTGCATGTCTCATTGTGGAACAAAACAAAACTGTACTTTCAAGGGCTTAAGAGATCGCTGGGGGGAAAAAAAGAGTATTACCGCATTCATGCCTAGAGGGTGTGTGTGTGTGTGTGTGTGTGTGTGTAGACAGTGGCTGTCCAATCACTGTGAGTGATCTGATGCCTACAAGTCAATCAATCGTGACCCCGACAAGAGTCTGCATCTCAACTAATCAGCAAAGCGAAAGAATATTCTTAAAGAATCTCCTGTAACATGTTGTACGAAGCGCTTTATAATAAGTATTTGCCACCGATGAGATCTGTGTCTTTCCTATTCTGAGCAGTTGACTCAAGAATGTCTAATAATATACAGAGAGAGAGAGTTTCCATAGGAACACCCAGTGAGGACAGACTGCATTAGAGTAACACAGATCTGCTCCCACTGTTACTGATACCTGGCAGTACATCCACACACACACACACACACACACACACACACACACACACACACACACACACACACACACACACACACACACACACACACACAGGAGCATGCACATACTGGGGGGGAAAAAAACAACAGCAACTCAACACATACATACAGGATGTAACCACACGCTGCTTACACAACTCCCTTGATCATACATTTACACTTTTGAACACACACACATGCATGCTTCTTGCGCACAGACATACAGACACACACACACAACACGTCTCACTGCTTCTGTTGCCTTTGAATCTTTCTTTCTAATGAAGAGTGGGGTGCAGATCAATAGCGTAGGATAGAACAGGCCACAGTGTGTGAATGTGTGTGTGTGTGTGTGTGTGCGTCTGTGTGTGTATGCATCTATGGCGTGGGCATGAGTTCTGTGGTTGTCTGGCTTTGAGTGCTGGGATTTTCAAGGCTAAACAGACAGACTGACTGACTGACAGATGAGCAGGCATGTGCTGCTTTCTGTAGCATTTGATGTGGATCTCTCTCTCTCTCTCTCTCTCTCTCTCTCTCTCTTTCTCTTTCCGTTTTTTCTTCTCATTTTCCTTTTTATCTCTCGCCTTAGCTATTCTCGACCGCGACATTATGTAAACAGAAGTTTACCTTCCGGTTGTTACGACATATTGATGTGATATCAGAGCAACATGGAAACACAGGAAGCGCGTTATATAGACGTCTGCACACTTCTCCTCCACCCGCCAGTCAGAACCGAATCCTCTCCCTTTCTCCTCATCCCGCTCATGTTCTCAGGCAATCACTCCTCCCTGTAGATCAATCAGGAACATTAGCAAATTAATTAATAATCAATCAATCATTTCAGGAGATCTCCTTTGCCCAGGCTGCTTAATTCAGAGCCCGTTATTGAATGGTGGACTCATTTCCTGGCTAAAGACAGAAGGGAAGGAAGTTATATTTAGCAAGGTAATAGAAGAGCTCAAGAAGAAGAGAAAGAGAGATGAAGAAGGAGCAAGATTGATCGGTTTCTTACACCATAAGCTGAGGAGGTGTGAATCAATGTCCTAAGTGGAGAGAGCAAGCTTTATTATTAATGTGGCACATTCGTCAATTAATCGCTGCAGCGATAGAAAGCGATGGATTGCTATTCATTTTTGCCAGGCGGACAGAGCTCCATCCTTCAATCTGTCTTCTCATCTCTTCTTACAGTTTGATTTGATCTCCTTTCATCTGTGTTTTGATCTATGTGTTCCCATTTTTTTTGCGAATTTTATTTCCTTTGCTCCTTTTTTTTCCAGTCTGTGCTCACCTTGACTTGCTACTTTTCACTCCCCAAACGAACTCTCGTTTCTCTCGGTGTTTGGTCTCGGGGGCGACTGGACTCTCTGTGCAAGATAGGCAACGTTCAGACCCAAATCCAACTTGTTCGCCCTTATGCGAGCTGTATCTGAGCTTTCGATGAAACGACACAGATCACAGATTTTTTCAAATTCAACCCAGGCCACATGGACATGTGGTCCTAAATCCGATATATCCACTACCATTCAAAAGTTTGGGGTCACTTAGAAATTTCCTTATTTTGAAAGAAAAACACTGTTTAGATTAGTTTTTTTTAAATGAAGATAACTTAATAACTAATCAGAAATACACTCTATACATTGCTAATGAGATAAGTGACTATTATAGCTGCAAATGTCTGTCTTTTGGTGCAATATCTACATAGGTTTATAGAAGCCCAATTCTAGCAATTATCACTCTTTCACTCTGTATTTTCTATTCATTTTACAACTCATGGTTGTAATTAAAAGTGTGACTTTTCATGGAAAACACATAGTGACCCCAAACTTTTGAACGGTAATGTATCTGATTGTTTGGATATCACAAAATAAATCCGAATTGACCTAGTCAAGAACATAATCTCAGTAATTCTTCTCAACCTAGCCTGCTACCTCATGCACCCATGTAAATATTATGTGTAAAAGTCATCAAATTCGAGAGTGAAAGGGTATCTTTTCCTACTTTTGCCTGTCAAAATACTCTTTCTGCTGCTACAAAGCCACATGACATCAGGTATCACACGGCTTCCAGCGGCTTCTGGAGTAAAGCGATTGCAATTAGCTGGTGGGATGACACCGGGCTTGGGATTGAGGCAGCTTTAACAAATAAAAAAACAGCGTTTGTTTTACACCTCTGGTGCAGCTGCTGTTCTCCGTTTATGCCGAGCTGCATGGGCGCTGTTCTCTGCCCAGCTGCTGTTAGGTCTGTGCCTGTGGCGTCGTGGGCGCGCCGCCGTGGCGCTCAGCGCTAATACGATGACGTGACGGCCCGAGTCTGAGCTGAGGTCGGAGAGGGTCAGTCTGGGGCCAGTGGTGCTCGTCGTCACTGCGGCTTAATATCTGTCTCTCGCGTCCAGAAAGTGAAGTGAGAGAGTGAACACACTCTCAACCACCCCCACCCCCCAACCCGGCTCTGTCTCCGTTTCTAGTCATATGGTGCAAGGGTTTTAAGAGGAGACTTGTGACTAAGCACTTAAAGACACACACACATACACACACATACACATAAATGGCCTGAGCTCATCTTCAGAGGTCCCAGCGGGCACTCTGCAGTACATCTTGCCTCTTGTTGGAATCCCAAATAGAAACCCTGGGAAGGTGACATTCTTCTAACATCATTATGGGGCATACTTAAAAGATGAAGCTAAATTGGACCATTACTACTACGGCCTGTGAATACGGAGAAGCACGAATGGAAACTCAGGTATCAATCACCCCAGGACCACGAGCAGTCAGACGGGTTTTAAACAAACGTATTTGGAAGTGAAAAGCAAAGGTGGTCTGTCCAAATTATTACACAAGTTGTCTGTTTCTAAAAGCTCATATTCATAAAACCTTGTGGCTCAAGATTGACCAACCCTTGTAGACGCATAGTTTTCTGTGCACTAAGGAATTGAAATTTGCACTTTTACGGGATTTGCTAAACTGCTTTGACTATTTTCCTTTTCATCCCTTCCTGTATTACAGTTAAGATGCTACTTAGCAAACCTCTAACTGTTCAGACATTCATGCTCTCCATGACTGGCATCTCTGCCCATTTCCCTGCCCATATTCCCATTCCCGCACCAACTTCCCATTTCCCCTTAAGCAAGATGTCTAAGCCAACACAACCAGGAGCGGTCTGTCCTCTGTGTCCTCAGGCTGCTGTTTAAAGCTCTAAAATTAGCGGTTTTAGAGGAGAATTTCCTTCACTGTAAATAGCCTACATAAACAACGTCCTCTGCCAAGGCCTGTCTGAGGCTGTGTGCTTTTTTTTTTTCTTTTTTAGCAGCGGAAACCCAAAGCTTTGCAGCAAATTCCAGAATTTGGAAACACAAGTTAGAGAAAACCATAATTCTGTGGTTAAACATAGGCTGAAACTTCAAAGGACTTGCCTATTCAGGAAAAGGTGTGAACCAAAGAACAAAAGAATAAAACCCCTGCTTTATACAGAAAACGCATCTGTCAAGTTGTACTACAACCACTTTGCGAAAGTTTGTGTTGCTTTTACTAAAGGATTGTGTTGCTGGCTAAAAGCTGCCTGTAATGGGATACGAGTCATCCGATCAGATGGTTGATCAGCTCTGGCCACATTGCAAACGCAGCTGCAGCTGATTTTAGGTCGTCTGAAACAGCAGCAACACCCTGTTCACAGCTTGCATTATACACAACATGTGTTTTGTGTTTGTAATAATGTTTAGTGCTATGTAATCATATGGGTATTATATTGGGCAGTGGGGATACACGTACACACACGCACACACAGGTGCAAAAAAAACCCTCCCATGTGCACGCACACACACACGCACACACACGCACACACAGTGTTACAGTATATATGTGTGAATGACTGCCGGCCCAGGTGTGCCTCTGGGAGGAAATTACAGTGCTAGGAGAGGAAGTATTTCAGCAGCCAGCTGCTTCCTCCCTCCCTCTTTGTGGCCACTGGCTCTATCCCTAGAGAGCACGACTGGCTTATTACCACACTCAGCATATGTGCTTGTGTGTGGGTGCAGTGCACATACATGCATTCCTGCATGTATGTGCACTACCCTGCCCGTTTTACTTACAACCGGCTGCATTTGTGTGTCTACTGATGTGTAAGTGTATGTTTGCCTCTGTCCCTGTGTGTGTGTGTTCCCGCTCTGGCACGCCTGACTCCTCACCTGCTAGTAAGCTCCCAGCAGGCCTTCCATTGAGCCGTCACTCACTGCGCTGCCTTTAAACAGAGCAGGTCTCCAGGGATAATAGCAGGGTGCGGCCGACCTCTGCTCCAGTCTGCAGCCACCGCTGCCGCACTGACCAACACACTGACTGTCTGTGTGTGTGTGTGTGTGTGTGTGGGTTGCCGTATGTCTGCGAGACAGAGAGAGAGTGAGCGAGAGGAGGATGAGGTGAAGAAGAAGGAAAGCCTTGGGAGGATGAAGGGAAAGGTATTATTACAGGTGTAGTGATTGAGTGTCGCTATAATCATGGCGATCATAGTGTTTTGACAGGATTAGCACCTTTTCTGAGTCGCTGTGCTGCCTCTGATGTGCTGTTTGCATTTCCAGTACCAGACTCTTGATGTCAAAATCCTGTAGCTTAGTGCCTGCGTGTCCTTGTGTTGTGCTCTACATTTCTCAATGTAGGATTCGGGATATTCTTTTTTTTTATTGTTTACAAACTTCTGGTGATAAATAATGTTAAACGCCAATGCAGGGAAGTCAACCAGAGGCCAGAGGTCGAATCTCATCACAGCCTTTTATGTTTTATTGGGGGTTTTTTTCTACTGTAACCATAAACTCAGAGTTTTTGTCAAATGTCGGCAGCCAGCATCGAATGTCTTCTCTAGTTTTACAGAACTAGAGATGAAAATAAAATTTCCACTTCATTCACGATTTTCTTTCCATTTTAAAACCACTTGACTCCGCTTCTACTCCAGCTGAAGCCATTTTAGAAATTGATGACCAGCTTCAAGTGATTGGACTCCAGAACACGTGACCTGTCCTCCACGTGCAATACGGCGCATCCGATTGGTGAGCTTGGCAGGATGGTTGGGAGGGAGGCATACATATGTAAAATAGTTGATGATGGGTAAGGAAAACAGCAAAAAAAAAAAAACGACAGCTTTGACGATCATTGCCTAAAATCAATGATTTCCGCTAATCTAAATGTACATCGTTCACGTCCCATTACAGAAACTCCATAACAGAGAAAAAGGGGGTTGCATAAAAAAAATGAATAAATTGCTCAGAAATTGCAACTCTAAAGGTAAGACGGCTAGACATATTTCATTTGAAATGATACTGTATGAACAACTTTGCAGTCAATGAGTGTCAATGAGCAGCTGCATAATCATAATAATAATAATAATATAATATGATAAGAGGTATATTTGAATGTATGTGGGTGTAAATGCAGGGCTCCTGATAAACTCTATGACTACAATTCTGTGCAACAGGCCTCCCTGAAGGTGGCCAGTGTTCTGTGTTAGCATCAGTTATGTAACCAGTCAACCTAAGGGACGGAAGCTCATGGAAGATGAGATGGCGTGTGACTTCCTTCCTCCCACTATTGTCACAGCGCCACACACACACACACACACACACAAACACATACAAATGCATGCTGTGTTAAATCTGGCACTCCTCAGAGAAGTGCGGGAGCCTCTGCCGTCGCTGCACGCTTGAGCAGGAAAGTTTGACATTGTTTTCTAATGTCAAAGCATTTCCGTAGCCACGGAGAAAACACAGATGTTTGCAGATGTTTTGGCTGATGTGTGACGTCTGTGTGGGTGTTCTCCCGTTAGCTTTGTTCACATCTGTCAGCAGGACGCGACCTGTGTGATTCCTAAGTACATGGTTCCACCCAACATCGACTCGAAATGAAGTCTAATCGTCCAGAATAACTGAAACCACCTGCGTGGGCGTGCCGGGCCTTTAAACTGCAATATAATGGTCTGAGCAACCACTCGCTAAAACCCCACGTAGGTAGTAATGTGTGTGTAGAGAGGATGTAATAATATGGCAGCTGATTCAGAGGTTAATGGAGCCCCTCATGTGAATGAGGCTTTCATTGCTCTGGAGACCCAAATACACTCACTGTGATTACAGCAGTTTCCTCGTTCTCTCTGTGAGTGTGCACGTGTGTGTGTGTAGATGTGTGCGTGTGTTTGTGTGTGTGTGTGCAAGAAGTTATCTACTTCACTGAGGAGTACACATGTTCCTCAAGTGCAAAATCATTACAGTAACAGTGAAGTGTGGTTTTGCCCTTTAGTACTTTATGTCTGCGATAACGTGTATTTTCCTTTAAAGACTTTTATAGAATTCTCCCCAAGCAAGAAACGTGTTCTCTAACAAACATTATAATTAACCCTAACAGCTTTTTCTGTTGTTTTTTTAACCGTATCACATGATTTTCTTCATCATGTTGGGTTCACTCAGTCCATAGTCATCACCTTTTGGACTTCTTATCTTTGTTTCCCTGTAAGTTAAGCATGAAAGTTGATTCTTGGCCTCGGAGATCAGTAGTTTTGCCTAAACTATTCCGACTCAAGGTTCACTTACCCATTTGTTTACAGAGTTTTGAGAGCAGTCTTTTATGTTTAACTTACAAGCACAAATGTCAAAATGACCTAAAAGTGCCAATGAATAAATCAGCTCACATGTCAAAAGATCCTTTTCCATGACAACAATGCATCCTCGACTGTGATGTGACTGAAAGCTCTGAAAGTGACTTTAATATTATATAGTTCTGCAGGGTTAAGCTTTTCTAGCTTAAAAAAATTCCTAATTTGTGTATATAATAGCAATAATGTGCAGACATCCATGTGGTAAGAATGAAATTATCAAAGTGGAGTGTGCGCCTCATGGCTGCTGTCTGATTAGCAGAGTGATGTGTGGTGGTGGGAGTTTGTTAGGCTGCAGTTCATTTGCCGCTGCGCCCCCTAGGGAACTTTAATTGAATAAGACACGGCTTTGTGCTTCTTCATTCAAAGATGGCTATAATGCTAGCCACAAGCTTTGAGTTCAGACACAATGGTTTATGGCTCAGACAGTCAGTAGGTTAAGAGTTGTAGGACAGATTATGGATGGATGTAGCATGGATTTAAGCTTAAATGTGATGAACTGATGACTGGACATGAGAAAAAGAGAGAAAGAAAGAGAGGGGGGGGGGGACCAGAGAAATTCCAATCATCTCTACCTTCCTGTGTTTCCCGCTCTGTGCTCCCACTGTGCTGGCTGATATGTCTCATAGCATTACTAGAGTGTTCCGATTTTGATGGAATAAAACAGTGGAGAGATAGAGAGAGAGAGAAAGAGAGAGAGGGAGAACAAGGCCTGCTTAGTGCTTAGCTGGAGCTGAGAATACACATTTGTCGTTCTGTTTCCTGCACCCAGTGAACCAGGGAGACTGTCAAATCCAGATAGGTCATGTTGTGGTCGTCCATAAACCGGTGATCCCCTGACCTTTAATTGCGTGTGCTTGTGTGCAGCAATAACAGTAACACAGTGACGGTAGGACGCAAAGTGCAGGCTCACTTGACATTGGTGACCATTATTAGCCCTCGTTTTTCAAAGCTAAATTTTTTTTAAAACAGTTTTTTCATTATCTCAGAGGCTCCGTTCACACCCTGTATCCTGGCTGCAGCAACATAAGGTCATCAGTGGTAGAAAGAAACCTCATTGTGATTTAATTCAGATTCACATAGCGTAGCATTTAAAAGTCCAGGATAAAAACTCAATATAAAAGCACACTCAGTAATCATATCACTGTCAGCTTTGATTTAAGAGTTAAGGGCAGTGCATTTTGTGGAGTGAATTGCGTGCTTTGTGGCCTGGTTAGTGGATGATGAACGTGTCACATAGCCCCAAAAAAGGTTAAAAATGATAGATATCGTTCATGTATGTGTATCTGCAACCCTATCTCCAGTAATACATAAAACATTTCTGTGTGAGAACAATGCTGATAATCTCATATCAAAATCTGCATAAATCAGATCGGAGACGAATTGGAGTATTTCAACTTGACCGGGAGAGCCAGACAGGACAGTTTTGGAGGACACTTTTGTTTGTTCCACAGTGGGATAATCTGCATCTCAGGAGCTTGCAATAGATAACTGAGCCATTGGTTAATAGTCGGTTGAATCTAACTGTGAAAGCCCTTTGCTTTCATGTAACCCTGTAGGCCTCTGCAGCTGTGGTCACAATCACGCTGAGACAGTTACCGAGCACAATGGAATGTCTTCGCCAGCCACGCTCGTGTGCGTGTGTGCGCATGTTGTCGCAGAGCGGCTTACGCGCTAACTCTACCTCGCCTGCCATATGTGTCATCCTGTAGCGATGAGAGGGAGATAGATAATCCTCCACAGCAGATGTGCTGATGCCAGAGAAAAGTTAGTTCACTTCCCTGGCATATTACCCATGTAGCCCCTGTGGTCCTTCTTTTCTCCCCCCGATTTCCTACCGTCAGAACTCTGGGAGATTTCTGAAAGGATTCCCAGTCAAGCTGACAAACCCCAGTGTTCTGGCTTGTGTTCATCACTGCGCTCGTCTTATCCTGCTCATATACTCTACCACTGTCTCTTTCTTTTTTTTGTCCCTTTGCTTTCTCCTTTTGACCTCTATTCCTCGTCTTTTTTTCTTCCTGTCCTCCAGCACTTTATTGAACCGTCCCATCCGTTCCTTTTCCTCCTTCCTTGCCTCTTTCTCCTTCTCCCCATCCTCCTCGCTCCACAGGGAGCCACTACACACACCCCGTTTAGTTTGAGCTCAAGCCCCTTCACAATAAAAAAAAAAAGCAACCTAGACACACACATAAAAATTTCAAATAAAATCAAGGAAAAGTGTATAATATGGGAACTTTAAATTATATTTATTAAAAAATGGTTATTATTTTAATAGGTCAATATTCAGTAATAATTACTATCATCTTAAATTAATCGTCTTATCTATCTCTAGCTATATCGCCCAGTGTGTTGCCTCGTAATTAAGGGGGGGTTGGTACAGTACAAGACTGGTTAAGAATTAATGAATCCTTAACTTTATCAAAGGCAGAGTAGGCAGGATTGGTTGGTTGCTGTTTGCCTCATCTCCCAGCTGAAACTGCGAGAGAGAAAACAGAGGGGGACCGGGCAAAAGCTCTGCTGTGAAACGGCCACGGCCGTTGTGTTCTAAAGCACAGTTAAAACGCCCATAACTCAGCATTAACTCTCCCACTACACGGCACGAAGGTGCCACGATGTCTGTTACCTGCTGTAATAATCGCTCCCCGCGCCGCTCTCCGCTCTGCATGCACAAAGGACCGGCGCAGTGAAGCCTGACACCTTGCACTGTTATTGGCTGGAGGCGAACAATGCACTGCCCAAAAGGTCCGCGGCCCCCTCGACATCCCCTTCAACCCAAACGATGAGGAAAAGTAGGAAATACAGGCAGAAGGAGGCAGATTCTCTGCAAATAAACGCAGCGGCACACTCTTCTCGTGGTTCATAAGCGACGATTTAGAGGGATTACGTTTGTATGAGTGTATATATTGTTTCCTTTAGGGAAATCCTGTATACTCTGCCTTTAAGGAAAAACTCCAGCATGATAAAAATGCAAACCTGGGATGTTTGACTGTGTGTGGGAGGGAGGTTTCTGCCTCTGTCTTACCTTTTTTCTTTGGGAAAATGCAAATACCATTGCAACTGGCTAGAACACGGATTAAATGACGTTATAAACAGTGTGGAGTTACCCTTTAATTCTCTTCCTTCGCTGCCCGTTTGTCCTGTCCCCGAATCCCCTCTGGTCTCCCTGCTGTAGTGACTTTGAGCCAGGTTCTGAGATCACAGCATGTCTCACACCACCAAAAAGTACAGGAAGCAATATGGGCCGGGTTCAGTCCTGGCTCCTTCCACGTTTCATCTCGCGACGGTACAGTCTCGCCGCGTTTGAATTCCTTCGCATACCTGGTTTGCTGTTTGTTGTCTTTGGAGCCGAACCGGTAATAAGTCAGCGCAGATTTCAAAAGAGCGCAGATTTTAAAAGGGTTCTTTTATTAGGGAGATAAACAAGATAAGAAGAAAGAAACAGGACAGGGAGAAGAGAAGGACAGGTAGGAGTGCAAGAGAAATGAAAGGGAAGATGAGAAGGAACCTGCTTTCTTCTTAAACTCCTTGTCACTCCGGTTCAGACCTTGGAGGCTGAAGTTCACGGCAGAAGCATCTGCAATTTAGCCGTGGAAGCGGCGATGAAGATGTTATAAAGAGAGACACTGAAAGCAATTAAAGTTCTTAAAATAACCGCATGTAACACTATTAAATGTTTCACCAACAAAGCTGTCACTGAGACCTTTCAGAAAAGGGAAGGAAAGGAAAAAATAAAAAGAATCTGCCACGAGGAGCTGTTTTTTTTTTTTTTAATTTCCACAAACAAAACATGAAGACTGCTTTTGTGAAAGCAGCCACACTGTCACAACCTCTCTGTGTGGGTTATTTTTACTCTTAAAGCAGATAAATACAGCGTTTACTAATGTTTAGCCGAGCTGCTGCAGCACCAAGCTCACTAAATCCTGCAAATTAAGTCCAGACAAAAAAAAAGAAGAAAGAATTATTCTGTTGAGGAATGGGGAGACGTTATTTTTGTAGTCGAGAAGTTCTAATCTTCTTTAATCACAGCTTCGACTTGGTGCGCGGCTTTAATGCCTCTTTATTGACACACCCACACAATCTAGAAAAGAGGAGATCCCTCGTGTGTTTTTGTGTTTTTGTGTAGTAGTTTTTTTTTTTTTCCTTCTCCAAACTGTTATTTCATGATAGCAGCGAGCATATTTATTTCCCGTAGAAAAATTCTACCGGAGCACACGAAGAACACACACACAGACACAGTGGTGGTGTCTGCCTGTGCAAGCGTGTTGCTCTCTCTGTCTGGGTAGTTAGGGCTGAGATTGCCAATAAATAGTGGCCGGTGGCCTTCAGCATCACCAGTGGGGAGAGATTTGTGTCCTCATATCTGATTGGTCCGGGCCTGAGGAAGAGAACAAACCATCTCGTTAATCAGGGAACACTGTGGGGACACAATGTGTGTGTTTCTGAGCCACTCACACTTGGTGATGGTGGCACATTGTCAAAGTACTGTGCATGCGCACATGTGTGTGTGTGTGTGTGTTAGAGAGAGAGAGACAGTGAAAGTGAGTGTTTTGTGTGCAATATTATGTCAGGCGATTGAGACAGCAGCACTGCAGAGCTGAGCCGATGGATGACAGATGACAGATGACTGGGTGTTAAAGGCCGCAGGAGCAGCCATGACTCACATACAGTACACACACACACACACACACACACACACACACACACACACACACACACACACACACACACACACACACACAGATGTCTTGCTGCCGATCCTGTCACTTTACAATCCTACCTGCACTTACATTCCTCCTCACACCAATTTTCACCTTTAGGGCCGCCAAATAAAGCCGAGTGTGATGTCAGGTTGGAGTAACATCATCGCTCAGCTATTAGAGGCCTTAAACTCAGATATTTTTCTGATATTGTTATTCTGATATAGATCTGATATAACTTTTCAGGAACGGGAAAAGCAAAGATGGTGTTTTTAGACTGATACATTTACTTTTTCGAACTTTTTTTTATTTTTGAAACAGTGAATCTCATCAAAAATGTTCTTCATCCTGTCGGTCTGTGTCAAACTGCCACCCAGGTGTACCAGCTAACCTGGCTAACCTGGCTAACCTGGCTACCTAAGCTGTAGGTTTATACCTTATGGAGGTGCAAACAACATTTTAGTTTTTAATCAGAGGCAACAAAATGCTAAGATCAAAATTCTGCAAATGTATTCAGGCATATATTGCTTTGTGTGTGCTAACACATGGAACAACACTCATTTGACAACACAATACTGAAGAAACACTTGTTCATGGGATTTGCATATTACTAAACTGATTTCTGTCTCTCCACTCTAATCTCACATTAGCTCACAACGGAATATGGTTATAATGAGTGTAGTGTGGTGCATGCAGGCTTATGAAAGAACAAGTGTTTTATATTTTTGTGGGGAAAATCATCACTGGGTGCATCAGTCACAATAACTTGACTTGAGTATTTTTAAAGCCTAAAATATTGTACTGTTGCTAAAATCTGGCCAAAAAAAGACTATTTATACTCATCTTAAAGATTTTTAAAGGTGTTTATACCACAAACAAAAAAAAAAAAAGAAAAGGTTACAATCACATAGACGTATGTCTGCACTATCTTGCAGTAGCACTTTCTTTACAGTATAAAGCTCCGTATCGCGGCGATTCTCCTCATGCTGCTTCCCAGCGCTTTAGTTACAATTCAAAATTCTGTTGTCCTGTTTCTTCCTGCACTGATCGAACGTCTCTCAAAAAACAAACACTAAGGCGTTAGCGTTTAGCTTGATCTTACCTTTTACCATACTTACAAGATGCATTTACAGACCCTCAGCAAATCCCAGCACTATCACCTGACAAAACAGAATCTGGGCCTTAACTCATTTATTTATGAATATATATAACAGTAACCTGCCCAGGTTGTTCCACTATATAGAAAATAAGCACTCGGCATTGCAATAGTACTTACTATTGCAGCTAAATTGTATGATAATACTCAACCTTGTGCTGAGGAGAAAATGCCTCCTCTAAAAACTACCAATTTAAAAAAAAGTGTACCCATCAAGTCTGGTATTGGACATATTGGACTATTGAGCAAGACTGATGGAAGACACCTTGAATTTGTTCAGAACTAAATGATTCAGAAGCAGACTGTTACATGATAGAGTAGAGCCAGTGTTCCTGGTATCTAAGTGAATACAAGATAGTCACTTCTCGAACCTCTCAAACACACTCCACAGTTTTCTCTCCAGTACCTCTACCCATCTCTGCATTTACATCACCCTCCCCCACTTATTCCATCACCCGTTATGTCCTGGAGGTAGCCCCGGGGCTTCCAGGTGTGTGTGTGTGTGTGTGTGCAAGAGAGAGAGGGGCACCTGCTTCTGCAGAGTGAATTTTATACTTTTTAGTTTATTGTTGTTTGCTCGTCCAAATGTATGATTATTCATTGAATCATCAAACTTTTGCTTCACATTGGTTATATGCTCTTGTACAAGTATCTCTATATATTGAAAGACATGTATGTACAGATTCATTTCTAATTTATAAATAATACCAGTTGTTAGTGTACCAGTAGAATTTCATTCACACAGTCTTTTGCGTGCTATTTAATGTATTCATAAGTCTGCAAAAAAGTCTGCCTATAGTCAAATTTACATAACAAAATGACAAGATGTTTCATTAATTGCTGGGGGCAATGAGAAAGTAGCACCTTAAGACCAGAAAAGATTGAACAGCATTGCTTTACATATCAAAAATAAAATAAAAACAGGTGAATAAGATGTCATTGAAATCACTGTTAAATATATATTTTTGCTTTATTAGTGTGTTCCTTTACAGTAGCATTTGGCAGCCCAGAGTTTTGTAAATGTACCTCTATTATGACTGGAAGTTTTAAACCACATGTTCCCCACCAAAACTAATTCCAACAGTTGACAAAACATGCATTAACCAATTAATCACCCACTGTAAGAGACACACAAACACGCATACACAAATACAAAGTAGCACAGTGGTGGGTCACAGTGAAAAATACCTGTAGAAAAGCACTCTGAGAGCCCAGACCTCTGCCAAGCACATTGTTGGCCTATACTTATTAAATACATGCACTATCGTGGAATGAAAAATATCAATTTTCATCACTGTTGTCTGTAAAACGTGGTTATAGATTACTGAAAGATAAAGTTGCTATTCTGACAAGACATCATCATGAACATCATGAATAATGAATAATGCATAATGTTCATATGTAAATAAATATCAAAATATCTCTTAATGTCTCTGGCATTGTGAGCAAAGAAAACCAGTTATGCAGGTGCAGGATATCACCACCAGGTGGCCCCAAACAACGACACCTGTTTATTATCAAACGATTAAAAATTCAATGTGATCCAGAAACTAGGATTTCTTCCAGATCATTACCAAAATTGAATCATCTCTTCAGGGTACCATTCCCAATATCCCCTGAAAATTTGATGACAATCCGGCCAAAAGTTTTGGAGATATTTTGCTAACAATCACACAAACAAACAGACAAACACTCCCTCCTTGGCAGAGGTGATAATTTCCCCCCCATCTATATTCCCAGTCTGACATACCTACCGAGCAGCCAGCCACGGGGTCAGAGTCAGTGAAGGGAAAGGTGATGTGCTGTATTTAAACAAATTAAATATTAATAGTCAGCCAATTAAAATAGGGGCAGTCAGAGTGTCCCAGGAATCCAGAGCAGACATTAGCGCAGCACTAATAAGATGATTTCCATCAGCCACAGCCAGAGAATGCAATAATGACAGCCGTGATCGGAGCGACCTAGGGTGGGTGGGCAGCAGGTTTACGGACTCGGCAGGAACTGAAATCTGACTTGTGCGGTGGAGGAGGGCCGGCCGGGGAAAAGGGTGTCAGTCAGGTTGGAGCAGAGCAGTGGGATGGCCCGAGCACTGGCTGCTTATTCAAATGTCTCAAATCCCCTTAGAAACAATGGTAGAAGTGGCCTGATATTCTTAGAGAGGTTTTGGAAGTTTTTTCTTTTAGAAAGAACCTAAAAATATAAGAAAAGTTATTTTAAAGGGCAATGACAAACAACGTAGTTTGGGGCTCATCTTAAGATGAAGAGTGTGTCGCGTGGAGAGGTCCGGCTGAATGTGAACGACAACGAATTAAGGGACATCGGTTTATTTCTGTCCGTAAGCAGGAAGTTCACTCATCGTGCAACCGTGTGACAATCGAAAACGCAGATTACCACCCCTCTCTCTTTCTGTCTTTCTCTCCCTCCCTCTCGCTTCCTGTCTCTACGCAGTTCAATGTAATTCATCACGGAAAATTGGAAATTTTCTGGGTTCTTTAGCCACATAAGTACAGCACACCTTGTTGTGGATTTCCTTTCTGTTGGCCACGTGTGCTGCTGCAATTTGCTGACTCATCATTATTAAAGGACACGCCGCTCATCATATCACGCTCCTCTTCCTACCCGCAACCTGCCTTTCTCTCCTCTTTCATGGCTAGCTATTGCTATTCTTATCGGGGGGGAGGGGGGGCACAAAGTTCTCCATTACAACCCAGTGCATACTGATGTCTACTCATGCTTTTTGTTGGCCCTGGTATATGTGTGTGTGGGTGTGTGTGTGTGTTGTGTCTAGTAATAAACTAGCTTAAGCCAGCTGCATGTCACACGCCTCATGCATGGCTTAACTGAGCGAGTGCCCGCCTGGGTGTTTCCGTATATTTGTAAGTCTGTGTGTGTGTGTGTGTGTGTCTCTTGTTTGTGTTGCTCATCCATGTTTAATTCTTTTTCATGTGTGTGTGTGTCCATGTCTGCTCATATTATCATACTACCCCCCTTCATCTCTGTATTCTTTTATTTTCTCTCTTGTGCACACACACACACACACACACACACACACACATATAAATACATACATCGACACAGACTGGCAATGGATTCATAATTCTTACTGTTATGTCACTGGATATTATTTAATTTACCTCAGTAATGCATTGTCAGTAATCCTTTCGGAGTGATTCAGAGTGTAATATGCCAGTGACAGGCAGAACAAATACTTGGCTCACCCAGTGTGAGGAGGCACTCTTCCATATGTGTAACACACACACACACACACACACACACACACACACACGCACACACATGCACACAAACACAAAGACACACACACACAGTGGTATTCACAGAGTAATCAGCGCTGCAGCTATTATTAATGAGAGGGAATCAGGTCATTAATATTTAAGCAGTGTCACTGGGGCCACTGCCATGAGAGAGAGTGTGTGTGCATGTGTGTGTGTCCACATATAGAAGAGGGGCAAAGGGACTATAAGGCAATTTCCTCAGGCAGCGTAGTGAGACCTACTCCATTACAATAGGATAGACAGAGATGGAGACATATTACTCCCCAAAACAGAGAGGGGAGGAAGATGAAAACAGAGGAATCTGCTTTTTTGCTTTTTGTTCTTTAGTTCCCATCCTCCTCTCCTCCATCGGTTGTTTCTGTTCTGTGGAGGATGAAGAGGCTAGAATGGCGAAACAGCAGATATCTCATTACATCACACTGGATAGGATGGGCCTGGGAGCTTCCTGTGTGTGTGTGTGTGTGTGTGTGTGTGTGTGTGTGTGTGTGTGTGTGTGTGTGTGTGTGTGTGTGTGTGTGTGTGTGTGTGTGTGTGTGTGTGTGTGTGTGTGTGTGTGTGCGAAGGTATGTGTGTGTGTTCATGCTGCCAGCATGAACCTTTCTAAATGAACACTATTGGGGATTGTGACGCTTTGGTCTGTGTCTAGTCCTCCACACTGGGCTCGCTCTGGTCACAGTCGCAGACACTAACATATACACTTTTTTTCTCTCACACACACAAACCAGCACGATGGGGTCTGAGGGTGAGAGTGTGAATGGTCGAAGGGAAGACTTAACATAAAAAGTGTAAATAATGACTTTAGCTCTTGCTCTTCTGTCTTCCTTCCTTTCTCTCGTCCCCACAGCCTTTTCCTGTGTCTGGGATTAGTGGGTATTACTTGCTCTGCAGAGCGATAAGAATGAGACAGGTCTTACTGCCGTTTCCTAGATTGGGAGAGCAAGGAAAATATTCCTTTATAATAAACTCTCTTTATTAAATCTAGCTGCGGCGGCTTATTTCACAACACTGTGCCGATTGGCTGCATTGCTGCCGACAGTTGTTCTTTGATAATACCAGTGTTTATGTTGTTTCAAGTTTCTTTTTTTTATATATTTACTTTTTTTTGGGATCGGGTCAACGTTGACATTGATTGAAAGCTAATTAGTTCATAGTGAATATTATACCATGGTGTTTGGGGATTACTGGAATGAACAGGATTAGTCCAAATATGTTTTATCCAAACATAAAGCAGATAATAGTTTACAAGCAAAGAATGTATCACTTTCAAACCAAAGACGGACTTTTAATCTTTTATCCCACACAATCCCGCTCGGATCAGCAGGATATTTGTCAGTCCGAGGTTTGAGGAGCTGTGTGATTCATTGCACGATTCCAGCCCTTTTAAAGTTAGGCTGATTGGTGCGAAGGGAGTGGTAAAGAGTTTATTTAATAGACTGTACATCAAGCTCAATATCATGGACACGCACACACTTTAGAATCTCTTTATTGTTCCTAAATGAAACAAATTCCCTTTTCACAGCAGGCATTTTGTCTTTGTCACAGCAGGAAAATCACAGGTGAAACTAATAACATTTCTGATGGATCTGTTCTAGCAATTACTGCAATGCTGCAGTTACTGATTGTATTAGTTACACCAGCGTTCATCAAATTCAAATATTTTCCATGATAAAGGTTTATTCAACCACTTTTTTTCCCACACTTCCCCTTCTTGTCAAATGTTTCCTCCCGGCGGTGGCTTTGGGAACCACTGATCTACGCGGGGAATGAACAAGACTTTTATTTCTGGAAAACCAGGATGCCTGAAATAACACGTCCCACTACTCCCACTCTGCATCTCTGGTCTAATCCAGCACACGAAAATGCATCTTCAGCCATATTTAGCTCAAGTCAGCATGTCGTCGTGAAGGCACGCAGCTTCTTCCAGTTGTCTCCATGGCAAACTTCAAAACTCAGTCCAGTGCTGTAAAGGATACATGTTCAGTGGTTAAATGTTCCAAACTGTCTCAAAATGCTCAATCCACAGAGAAATGATCTCTGCATTAGAACATAGTCACCAGGACTTCCATGAAGTTGGGATGTCACAACTACACAGTTGCCGCCCAAACCCCCAGTTCACAGCCAATCAATCAATCAATCGGCCAATCAGAGGAGAGGCTTTTTAATGTTAATGAGACTGTCAGAAAACAACCTCTTCTTTCTAGAGCTCCAGAGAAGTGATGTGTCACTATATCAGATTTTGGTGCTTATAACCACAAATATATCTTGTTAGGGGTATCAAAACTTCAAATAAAATCCAGGAAAAGTGCAAATTTTGGGACCAATAAAGCTGGATAGATGCAGAAAAAGAAGTAAGTTTTTAGAACTTTGTTATGATCACATCGAAGAGCCCCGGTACCTTATTGGCCATCTGCCTGTGTGTACAGTGATTTGATTACCTGGGAGCTTCATTAGGATAGAGAGACAGGGGAGGCCGTGCTGGTAGCTCCCCTATCCTCCCTCCTCGAATATAGAGTTACCTTTGCACGGAAGAGGCCACGTTGATTAGCCATATGCCTGGGAGGTGGGGGAGTGCAGCCTCACCCTGTGCCATCAGGGTCGCCTCTGGGGGCCTAAAAGCTGGGGAAGTTGGATGTGCAGAGATACACCGTGTACAGGATAGGACCTGCTTTCCCCCAGTGCATCTTTGCATTAAGATCTTATCACGCTCGGTCACCAACAAAGCAGCGATAATCTGGACGTTCATACGGGGAGCCTTGGCTAGGGGTTTCCAGGAAAAGTAGCGGTGCAGGGAACCGCCTGTCAATCAACAAAATGCATGCAGATAGATCAGCACGTGACTTGACGACTGCCAAGAGCCTAAGGATGGACTTATTTGTGTGAAGTCTATTAGAATGTTTTAAGTTTCTTCACAGCTTGAAGTTATGTTCTAATCCTGTTTTCTCTTTTTTTGTCTTCTCCCCCTGTTGCCGGGTTTTCTGCACAGACCCCACTTCAAGTCGCTCCAGGGTTTTGCGTTTGACAGACGTGCGCCGTGTTGTAACCGGCGGAGCGAGTTTGGAGGTGTGATCGTTACATAAACATACCTCGGCAATGTCAAGATTGGCCTCTGTTAAAGAGCGCTAGCTAATTATGGTTTTGATTACATTTTATCAGCTCCTCTGTCAGCGCTGCTCCCTATACGCAGCCGGCTTTGTAAGAATGATGAATGGCTTTTTTAATTGTTTCTAATTGATAACTGCTCCGAAAGACTTTGTTATGAAACACTGCCAATTTAGTAACACTGATACACTGTAGTGCCTTATTAATTCTCTCCCGTCTGGCTCGAGCACTACGCAATTGAAAAGAACACCGTCTGTGCGTCTGTGGGCCGACTAGGCAGTAATATTTCTCGGTGTAAGAGCATGCCAGGTTTTAAATGCCAAAAAAAAAAAAAAAAATGTAATTTTATTCTGCCTGGGTTTGAGCTTTGGAGTATTCAACCACTGTACGCCATAATTTATTTAAAAGTGCAACATGTAAGATTTGACTAGAATTTGAGTTAAAAATTTTAAAAATTGATTAAAATTATTAATAAAACAAGGATAAATGACAGTTTCAACATTCTGTCAAAGTCCTATATGTATTGTGTTGCAGAAATTTCTACTGAATTGACCATGGTCTAACCTGTCTCCTAATACTACAACATCTCAGGGGTGATAGTGCACCACTGTAGCTTCCAGCCTACCTTCAGTTAGATAAGAGAGAAAGAAGTAGCAGCAGCCCAAAGGTTAGCCAACTTTGAAGCCTTTTTCACTAACTTTGGGGTGGGGCCTAAATAAAATCTGATATAATTAATTATAACTGTGGCTCAGAGGTAGAGCAGTCGTCCACTGATTGGAGGGTCGGTGGTTCTATTCCCGGCTCCTCTGGGCTCCATGTCGATGTGTCCGTGGGCAAGATACTTAACCCCGAATCGCCCCCACTCAATGCGGAGTATGAATGAATGTAAATGTTTAGATTACTGATGTGCGGGCGCCATCCATGTGTGAATGGGTGAATGAACATGTGGTGTAAAGCGCTTTAAGTGGTTGAAAAGACATTTACAATTTATAATCGCTTAACGTGCATGGCCGTGCATGTTCTCTGCTGACGCCTGTTTGGAAAGTTGATCTGTGATCTGAAAGTGATCTGTGTGGAGCTTTTTGCTCATTTATCTCTAGGTCTAACACCACTGTAGCATTTCAATATCTTGACAACACCATAGCACAATACACAACACACAAACTCACACTGCCCCCTATTTGTTTGGTTCAGTTCTTTACACGTCGTACCTTTAAAACACGTAATCTCTGCTGATTTACTACTCTGTTTATGTAGCTGGGTCAGGGATGGCGAATAACTAAGTTACAGACTAGTTTATGTGTTTATCATTATCATTTATGATGAGGTGATATTGGATGATAAATCCTCATCCTGTCTCCCTATTGCAGGCAGGCCTGGACTCGGCTCTGCTGGCGAGCCACTCGGAAACAACATTTGCATACATATTGTTCCACGCCGACAACAGTTAAAATAAATGAAATGAAATTGAGACAGCTACACCTGGTGGCGATAACTGTAACGTTTCCCACATTGACCATACATGTTCCAGCCATATACTGAGTTTTGACCTTGTCTCGTTCTTTTTTTTTTTTTTTTACCTTTTGCTATTTGACACCAGAAGTAGTAGTGGGTTAATGCTGCTGAAATCAAATGAATACCGGGGTCAGTATCACCCTACCATTTTTATTTGTAGTTGTAAAAAACTGAGTTTATAAGAAAGAACCTATACAAGCCAGTAATGTGTACAGTAAAACTTTATGGATGAGTGGAACTGAATTCCCAATTCAACCGGTCTTATCTCTCCCTTTTCTCCATTCATTGCTCTTTTGTGTTGTTTCTCCTTCTTCACTTTTATCTCTGCCTCCTTCTGCCCCCCCCCTCCCTCCCTCCCCCCACTCAGCTCCACTCCCTCCTTCCCTACAGTGCTCAGGTTGACAGATGTTTGGCTGGCTGGCCTGTCATAATAACTATGGAGGTGGGTGTCTCAGGTGGCTGGCGTTGGCTGCTCTTTGAGTACTTCACAACCAGGACAGGACATTGCCTCTGGCTGTGGGTGAAGAAAGGAGAAAAGGAGAAACCAGGATAGGAACGGGAAGGAGAGGGGAAAGAAGGATCAAGGAAGAGGAGTTTTAGGGTTTGTTAATGTCATAAGGCTTTTTACATAACTTATTAATACACGCTGTTTTAGAACATCTTAAAGCAACAGTGATGTCATGTTCCTTTACAACAGAGTCAAGCATATGGCTTTGACACCAAAAGCTGGGGTTCACATCCCGTGTCCCATGTTGTGTTAGAAGTTACAAACCTCTTGTCGTATCGCTTAAAGGTACCATGTCAGAGAAAGTGAGGTTTTAATTGCTTTTTTATTATAAGAAAGGTCTAGGTGTGCTCAATTCTCTGGGAAATACACACAGCCTGTATCCAGAAGTCATGCCTTAAATCAAGCTGTCCCTTGAAGTTGTGATGTCACAACTGTTCAGTCAATATTAACGAGAGAGCTGCAAAAAAAACTGAGAGAAGCTTCGGAGAAGAGAGGTTAAACTCAACTGAGATGTCTTGGTTTAAACTGAGCTACTTTTCATTCATCGCTCAACTAGCTCTGTCACATTTTTATGTGTAGAACAGAGTGCAACAGTTTGAATGCTCCCCGTGGGCCAAAAAAACACAATTATTGCCGCTTTAAAACATCGCTCCAAGTCAGTATTTACTTAATATTTTACCAAGAACTCCATCTTTCCTGCGGTTAAAGAGTAAATATGCCATTAAATCCTGGCACATTGTCTGACTGCCGCTGCTAGTCAGTGCTGGCCAGGCATGAGCAAGCTATTGTCGGACTCTCCGTGTCTTCGCAGCGGTCTGGCGGAGCTTTGACAGTCATTGAAGCGTTTATGTCCCGGCTACAGAGTCGCTGTGCGGTTATCTGTGTCGTAGCTCACCTAGCCTCGTGTCTGTCTTTCTTTAGAAAGCGTCAGGCTCTGAATATTTCAGTTATTGGCAGCGCCCCATGTCGTGTCGACTGCCACAGTAGGGGTGTACGTCTCTTGTTTCTACACGCCATTGTTTCTCTGCCGGCGCACTACTAACACGGCCATTTGCAAGAGACACAAACTGGGGACGCGATGAGCTCAGCCTTGGGTTATTTACAGTCTGCCTGGCGTGACAGGTGTTATCACAGTTCAGGAGGTCAACTAAACAAATCAGTCTTGCCTCCCCAGTCTTGTATAAGGAGGGGCCAAGGCGTTCTGCTGATCTCAACTTTCAAATCCAAGCAGATGTGTGCAAGCTCACTTCAGTGGAATAAGAATTTCCTTACACATATTATGTGTATCATAGGAAAACCCACTTGAAGTTTGCTAACCATAAAAATATTACTCTTACACTAATGTTGACTGAAGCAGATCTAGGCAAAAAGAAAGGTATAAATGTTTCCTCGTATTATATTTAATAATATAATGATAAATTGTATCTAAGTTGCATATAAGCATCACATTTAGGAGACAAGGTTGATTTAGAAGAGGAGAGGGTGAGGCACAAGAAGGAGAGAGAGGCTGCAGGCTCAGGGAGCGACGCAGCAAGGGGGCCACAAACCCTTCAAGACAGCGGTCGGCTGTCTCTGCTGAGATTTATAGGGACTCTGGGAGCTGGACCTTGCACCTCGCTGTCAGCCTCTGTCTCTTTATCTCCCTCTTGATGCACACGCTGCTTCCCAGTGAGATTGATCTATGGCTGTGTAAAGTTTTCTTAAAGTAGACACACAGGCAGCGGGGCTTGATAAGACGATATTAAGAGATGCAGATGGAGAACATCGTCTTGTCTGCATATCCTGTCGTCTGTGTTTATCTTCACTGCCCTGTCATGGATGGAGAGGTTTTCCATTTTTTTTTCTCCTTCCTTTTTTATTTCATAAGAGACCTTTATAAATGTCTGGCTCTCTGAGGCTGATAAAGACAGACACGGGGAAGGACAGGCAGGCAGACGGGTCAGTTTCAGACTGGATGAGACACGCGGTAAGCCCTATATCAGCCTGGCTTTGCTGCCTTATTGGACACTAAGGCTCGCCAGTTTACATCGAGCCGCCTAGACCGCAGAGCAAAAGAGAGAGTTTGGGGACATGATTGATCTTTACCAACAATATTGCCTCTGTGGACGGCGACGATTGGATTACTGTGTTTTGAGATGTGCTTTCAGTGTTTACACGGGCTGTTCTTCCCTCGCTGTAATTATTGACGCGACTAGGAACAGTCACTCAGCTCGTTATGAGCAATATCACCACTCAATTTGGACCCATTTGTGACAACATTTGCAGTCATGGGTGTGAATTTTATCAGTTTTAAACCTAGGTCTTTTTTTTTTCGTGTAGTGGCTCCGCATTATGCATATGTAGTTATCTCTGAATACATTATAGAGTTTATGAAGACACAGGGGGGGGGGAATCGGTGTGCAACACAGCACCTCCGTGTGTTTCTGACAGACAGACAGTTACGTAAGAGGGGAGAGTTAAAGGTTGCCTTGTCTCCCGAACCGCCAGAAATCCACACAGACACGCCGAGCTGCGGTGAGGATCAGTGGCCCTCCAGCCTGCTGATTATAAAGGCTGCCTCATGCAATATTAAAAAGCGGTCCTCTGCTCAACTTCAGGGAGCACAGATAGGTACAGTAGATACAACGCATCAGCTTAAATGTTACGGATCCTCGGATGCGGATGTCGCAGCGAAGGCTCGGCCGCTCGAAACATCTCATCAGCATCACAGAAACACTTAAATCTAAACACCCCTAACCTAAAGCGGTTATTAATAAATGGGCAAAGTTCAGCGCTTGATGTATGAATAATTATGATGGTCTTCTGGGAGCTGTCCGTGTAAAATTAGATCGCTGATTGCCATCCTAAATAATTAACAGCAGTATGATTATAGGAAGCGTAGCGCGCTGCGTGTGCCGCACTCTGTAGCCTTCACAGCTGCCATTTGGCAGCTCACGAGTAATGAGCGTCCACATTGTGTGGGACGGCGAGGCATGTCGCTACCTGCGCGGATGCTAGCAGCAGCGTTAGCAGCCCTCTGTCCGGGCCACTCATCACCTTGACAACTCATAAAGCTGTCACCGAGGAGACAAAATGTCCATGCCCTGAGCTATGTGACTTAGACGTGTCTGTAAGTAAATTAGTTCACGTGGGTGTGGAGCCTTGAGTGAGCAGGTGAGCGCTAAAGAGTTCACCGTCTCCCCTCCTGCCTGCCATCACACACAGGAGATTTCGATCGGACTGTGTGTGTGTGTAGGCTGCAGCCAATTCACATGTTATTAATATAAAACTTACATCAGTAGTTCATAAAACAATTACTGTTAGGGCTACACAACGAAGACTGAAACACACAAGCAGAACATCTAATCACTTCCACAACTCTCCAACAAATGCAATCTCTAAAGCCTGGATTGCATCGTTTTGTTCTCCAACGCAGTGCGCATCGCCTTGAATTTAAGCAAAACAAAAAAAGGAATGCAATAGTATTGTTGTAGTTTTATGTTTCGGTTATTTTCTCTGCAGCCTCGATTTAACAGAACGGGGAGTTGCAGCAGACCTCCTGGAAGTTTGTTCCAGATATGCGGAGCATAAAAACTGAACGCTGCTTCTTCTCCATAAAGTTTTATGTTACCACACACCAGGGTACAGTGTAGAATAAGCAAAGCAGCGAAATGAAGCTTGGACTCGCAGCAGGGCAAACTGTAAACCTAAAGCATGAAGAAAAAAAAACACCTAGTTAAATTGTGTCTGATTTGGTGTCGTCTTATGTGTTCCGATGCTGCTGTTGGCCCCTGTCTTGGTTAGGTCATTTTTAAAAGTTATTTTTCGATATTGTGGTAAAAATATCGAAATATTTCAAGATATTAAAAATTGGCCCAAGCCTACCATTAGTGTAGTTTTTAGTTAACAGGTACTGTAAACCAGCAGGTATTACCAGACAACCAACCCTGTAATTGCATCAAGCCGGTTGCATGTGTATACTGCTATGTCCATGTGTGAGTGTGCGTTTACAATATAATACTGTGTAATTTACCGCATTTAGTCTGCTTTTCTACAAAAAGCGCTATTGGTGAGGCTCAGTAAACATGTGGCCTGGGAAACATGCTGTAACGTGCACATTGATGCGTGCCTGCCTTAGAGGCTGGTAAGAGGAGGCACAGAAAGGTCAAAGCCAGACGTCATACAGTAGAGCCTCTGAACGCAAGAGCGCAGCGGTTTGCAACGCCGAAACCGCCAAACAGTCACCTTAAACCAAAGGCCGCTGCTCGCGTGTAAGATGTGGCTTGACCTGAATTATCATCGCCATGCCCTCGCTCTCTTGTTGTGGCTTGTAGCTTCCCCTTATACTCTCTCGACCCCTCCTTTCTCCCCATACCTCGTATTCAGCGGGCAACCAGACATTCTTGACATTTTGTAAAGGTTAAAAGACAAAGAACCTTTGTCTCCTAATAAGGCCGCCCTCTATACCCCACCTGAATGAAAATAGTGGGAGAAAGAGGGCGGTTCATGGAGGATAGCGTGCCTGTAGGGTGGTGGAGGTGGGGGGGGGTTATATAGGGATGTAGAAACCAGAGTGTGGAAATGAAAATGAGTATTGAGAATTGGTGGGTAGAAAAAGGAAAGGGAAAAGAAAGCTGCAGGTGGGATGTGAGAGATTGTGCGTGTGTGTGTGTGGAGGTGGAGGAGGTTCGGGACTGAAAAAAGAGAACATTGTTATGATCAATCCCAGAGTGAGAGAGCGATAACGGTTTGGTTTCAGAGGCTAATGTGAGGCACCGCGGCGGAGAAACGCGGCGGCGCACCCCGACGCTTCGCCCCGCGGTCGCACAGACAGACGCGGATGTTCTACAAGTGAGCGATATTCTCCGTCACCGCGGGAGCTTGAAGCGGAACTCACAACACCCAAGGTCCTTCTGGTCTCTTCTCATCTCTCGCTCTCATCCATCACACCCCTTCAGCTCTACCTCTCACCTCCCTCGCCGCTGCCTCCCTCAATCTCTCTTGCACCTCATTCCTCCGCAGTTTTCTCGGGGAAGAACTCGCTCCGGAAAAACAGCCGACACGGGAGAAAAAGCAGTGTTGTGCTAAGTGTAAGCAAGGACAGAGGTGCGGTGAAACAGACGCAGTTAAACAGCCAGTGTACCCCACCCGGTTGAACACCTTTCAGCCTTTCGTTTAGTCACTATTCGTTTTCCACACTGCCGGTGTCACTTTGAGTTATCTTCTTCTTATTCTCTCCACTTGCCATACAGCCGTAGGCCCCGTGTTCTGTGTTGTCTCCGCATTGTCTCCGTCGCATCTTCAAGGCATTGCCATTTTTCGCAAAAGAATACCATACTGGTTTTATATGTTTTGCCCCTCTCTTTAAAAGCAGATGGTGCGGTTATGACATCAGGCTCGTTAAAAGGCAGCTATAATTAGGATGCCGCCTTAAATCCAGCCTCCTCCACTAACAAGGACGAGAAATAGCGCGCGTGTCTTGTCTTCCTCTATTTGAGTGTCTGTCTCCCCTCCCCCTGCCTCCTGTTTCTCTTTCTGTGTGGGTACAGTGTTCTGTCACTCACAGGAATGTGGGCAGATATGGGATCATATTCAGACTTCCAGATTCATTCCTCTAGCGACTCGCAGAAGCCAATATTAGCCACGCGGTCATTGTTTTACCCATGAGCACCGTTGCCTTGGAAACGTTGCATAAGAGGGAGTGGGAAAGCGGGATGCCCCTTGCTGCCAAGGTGGAGGCAAGGTGGCGGATCTCGCTCTCGGATCTCTCTTTCTGTCGTCGTCTTCTTGCGTCTTGTTCTTTTTCCCCCCTTTCCACTCGACGCTTGCTGCGACTTAACATGTCAAACCAGAGGAGCTCCAACTGTCCCTTCATGCCACACGTTGACTCAACTCGCCACCCAACACCTCCCGAAGTAAAGCTCCGGAGTCAAAAACAGCATATCTGTTACAGTTAGTCAGCCCCGTGCCCCAAGCTTCAATTAAATTAGAGCTCCTGTTGCAGCAAGTGATTTATAGCCCAATTGGAAATGTTTGTCCACATGGTGTGTGTGTGTGTACGGTCACACACAAGCGCACACACATGCAACTCCATGAGCGGCATTGTGTGTCATCCTTGGCTGTGGGAGGCCTTGGCTGGAGTCAGAGAGGATAGCACTTTGTTGAATCCGCTGAGACCACATGTTCAAGACTGCAAGACGGCCTTCCATGGCTTCCATACACGCAAGGCCATGCTGCGTCTATACACCGGGAGGACGGAGAGAGAGAGCGAGAGAGACACAGAGTGAGGGGAGGATGAAGATGAGGGAGGACAGCGAGCGAGGGGAGGATGGCCTTGGCTCTGGAGACAGGACGATTTATCTTCTCTCTCCTCGCTAATTCCGTCTCTTTGCCCGGTTTAAAAAGGGGAGGAAAAAAAAACAGCATCAGACCCTGAAAATCAGTAATATACTTTAGGAGCCAGAGTTGTAGCATCCAAAACGTCCAAACAACACATCAGCACACAGTCTGACATAAATACCAGAGGTCAAAAACAAAGACGTGATTAGTGATCTGAGTGTATCAGCACTGCAGTAGGTCGCATAGTTTCCAATGGAATAACCTCAAATTGAGTTTCTTGTACAATTTGCGTTTTTTTTTTTTCTTTTTTTTTCCAGCATGTTAGCAGAGCCAAGAAAAGAGCAGGGTGGGCAGCCCCTGTGTGAGGGAGCTGTCTAACTCCATGTGTTTAGCAAGCACCATCTGCTGCTTTTATTCAGGTGGGAGTAAAAATATTTGGTTGATTAGGAGAGGATCTGTGAAGGATAGCTGCACCGTTACCACCGGTTACAGGGGACACACATGCTCGTTTCTATCAACCGGTGTCACGGAAAGCGAAACGGAAATAAAAACTCCAATAACAAAAATAATGTAATACTGTGGACCAACATATGGTCCACAGCCATGTGCATTAAACAAATCTTCAATAAAAATGTCCGGGCAGGTAGCCACGTCCTTGCAGACATAAGCCTTTAAGATTTATATCCCCTTTTAGGAACTGACAAGCAGAACTGAAACTTAACTGAAAATAATTTATGGATACCTGGTAGCTGACATGTGTGAATCACTTCTAATTTGGAACTCGTTATTGAGGATTTTCTTTTTTCTTTTTTTTACAAAGAATCTTCACTGCTCTTCACACACCACCATACAGTGCTGAATGTCAGGACACACTGTGCCTTTATATACATATATAAAGGTTAAAGGTAATGTGGTGTGAATTGTCTCTTTCCAATGAAAATGTCTACTGCACAATGTGCCACTGTGGGATCAAACTACAGAGAGTTTATGATTCAGTCTGACTGCTGCTTTAATTTGAGTTAACTCAGCTGGTAAAACATTGGGTTCTGACAACAAATAATCCATGTAACAGTGCTGGCTGCCAAGATCCTTGTGCCCAAATACAGATTACAATTTATTTAATTAAAATCTCCTCTCTTTGTAGATTATAACATCAGTTGGATGCAGTTTAATGGGATTTGTATACATGCAATTAGGTATTTCAAAAGAGTTTAGGTGTTTGTTTTTGACGCAAGTCTATCTGCATAAATTTCCTGCTGTCACTGCGTTGTATGTATGCTATAAAAGTTGTGTATTTGTGTTTTCTGTCCTCAGATGCAGATCTCAGTGGTCTGATGGACCTGGAGTCTCTGTACCGCGGTGTGGAGCAGAGCATTAACCACACGCGAGCAGGGCGACACCGCAGGCAGACGCTGGACAGCTACAACATCGAGGTGCTGCTCGGCGTCGATGACTCTGTGGTCCAGTTTCACGGGAAGGAGCACGTCCAGAAGTATCTGCTCACACTCATGAACATCGTAAGTGTCGGTGACCAGCACAGCTGGATCCACACGAAGAATGTCAAATAATGTCATATATGTCATTTATGACTGAATCCAGCTTAATTGCTGGTTAGAATTAGAACATATGAACGCATCTTCATGAAGTTCCCAAATAAGCGAAACTGCTTAAAATTAAAAAAAATAATAATAATAATTAAATGGGAAAAAGGTTCTATTTGAGTTGAATAAGAGAGGTTAAAGAAAGTGGGAAAAACACATGCATAGACACACACACACACACACACACACACACACACACACACTCACACTGAATAAGGATTCAATTCCCTTCCTATATTCTCATCCAGCAATCCGCCACGGGTAATCCTTTCTCCTCTATCTGAATATGATGAGATTTAATTTGTGCGTGCATGTGTGTGTGCGTGCATGGTGAGCCCTCTGCTCCCCTACATAGTGTTTCATCAGGCTTTGTGTCATGTCATAATTCATTGTGTGTGTGTGTGTGTGTGTGTGTGTGTGTGTGTGTGTGTGTGTGTGTGTGTGTGTGTGTGTGTGTGTGTGTGTGTGTGTGTGTGTGTGTGTGTGTGTGTGTGTGTGTGCGTGTGTGTGTGTTCGTGTAGCCATGGCGAAGCAGCAGGCAGTGTGCTCCGGGCCACAATAACACTTAGCCAAGCACTCACACTCCCAGGTGTTTGTTTTTTTTTTCATGTATGTGTGTGTGTACATGAGCTTGTGTTTTGGTGTGACATGAACACACTGCAGACTTTAATCTTTGCAAATTAAACCTGTGGTGCGAGTGCTGGTTTTGTACGTGTGCGTGCATGTGTGTTTTTGTGTGTGCTCCTGTTTGCTTTTGCTTCTACCGCGACCCGCTTGCCAAGGAACCAATCTCTGACTGGATCCATTTAGCCATTTCACCAGTTTAACATTTTAATCCATTTACTTGTACCACTCGTATTATGGACCAAAAGCACCTAGTTAGACTTGTAGCAGCAATGCAGTCTACCTTCTCGCACACTCACTCTGAAAAACTCTGTTTTGTCCCATCGCTACCAAAAAGCCCATTCTATTGTGATTAGCCTAGCAGGGTTGGAAATAATCACGCCCCTCTCAGAGAGCTGGGGTCCAGAACCATTTCTAAATGGCTTCACTACAAAGGCCGACCACAACAGAATGGTACTTCTTCACAGATTTTGTATTAGCAAGAACACCGGAGACCTAAATATTTACACACATGCACAGAAACTGATTTTTTTCATAATAGGGCTCCATTAAGCAGGTGCAAGCATACAGCAACAAATCCTGCCACACCTCTTTGTCTCAGCTCTGCGCTTGAGAAAGAACAAGAGCTGCTGTGCTCTCTGCCTCCCCTTTTAGATATTTGTTAGACAACATAGGAGAAGGGAGTACGCCGCTCTGTCGCAGCCCCCCTCTAATCTGTGGGGAAGAGATGGAGAGACAGAGGGAGAAGGAGTATTTTAAACACGCATTCGGAATAAATTACTGACAGCTAGATAAACAGAAATAAATAAATAAGGGCTGCCTCCCACGCGTGGCATCTGGGCGACTTTCTTCTTGAAAGTTTGCTTTGCTCACTTCAAGATGGGTGTGCTATCTCTCTCTCTCTCTCTCTCTCTCTCTCCCTCTCTTCCTCTCCCTCTGTGTCTGTTTTATTTCTTTCCCTTTCCCAGTCTCTCAGCAGCACTGAGTCGCTCAACACTGAGCTCTTTTGCATTGTAACTCCTCCCTGACTCGGATAGTTTATGGCAATAAATCTTCAACGATGTTAAAAAACTTTCTAAGTATAATGTGAGTGACAACAAGTTAGGCTTTAGTAGGAGGGTAATTCTAGGATACAGGAAGAGATTGAGGAACATTTATTTGCCACAGATTCCCTTTGAAGGGATTCATACATAATGTAGAACAACTTTTTCGAGTTGTAATGAGAAACAGTCGCTGTAGTGTAGCTGCTTAACAAAAGAAAGAATCCTGTTCTTCTATCCATTGCATTTAGCTGTTTTATCATTACTGCAGTAAGTAGTAATCTGTTAATTTTACTTTAATGATGTATTGTTATTATAAGACAATCTTATTGTCTCTGGGAAAATAATAATAATAATAAATAATATATGAATCTGATGCTGATGATGATCTGATTTTCATTGCTTCCATCTGTTCCCTGTTTATCTGTTAGAATAAGTGCAGACATCAACCAAGATTCAAGTTTGGATGATGTGGTCAATTGGCGCGTGCGCGCGTGTGTGTGTGTGTGTGTGTGTGTGTGTGTGTGTGTGTGTGTGTGTGTGTGTGTGTGTGTGTGTGTGTGTGTGTGTGTGTGTGTGTGTGTGCGTGTGCGTGTGTGGAGAATAGGGGGCAGCACTGCTGTTTTCATGACATCAAAGCGCTCACACAGAAGACCACTAAATCCTGTCTGCCAAGTTCAACAAGAGTGTCAAAGAAGGTGTGCATTGGTAATTCTGCTTCCCACTCTTTTCCCATGAGTTTACCTTCATATTGTCTTTCTGTTCAAATGCATCAATGAACTAAGAATGGGCAGAGAAATGTGATGTGATAATTCGCTAACAATTCTAATAAACCACCAATGGACAGTGATGTGCATGCCAACTTATGTACAAACAAATAAATAATCATGTGTACTGTAAAAAAATAAATAAGATAAGTCACATTCAGAATGGAGAACAGTGTAAGCAACGTGACAAGGCAATGCCAACGCACAGTTTTTCTGCAAGCACTGGGGAAATGAACAATAATAAGTGGACCAGACCTGCACCAAAAAAAAGCAGCGACAAAACAGGATTAGGATTTCATTTGAGTGATGATTTCTTTGAGTGGGAGACAGAGATTAAGGCCAATGTGGGCCAGCTCGAGGCTAGACATATATAAACACCTTGCACTGTCCAGGAGAGGCTTCATCACTCTTAGCATCATATTGAGGGGAAAGAATAAATCTACAAACACAGTATATGAGATTCTCTTATTAAGAAAACTCTGTATCTACACTTCTGTAACATTTTTGGACTCGCAATGGGTAGTTTTTCAAAATTGATGCAGCAGAACCGGAATTATTGCAATTTTAATTCCACACATTCTTCTTCCTTCTTGAAACTTTTCTCCTACATTACCCAAAATGCTCCTCGTCTGACAGGGAGAATGTCGACCTAATATTGTCTTGCTTGGTAGTTGTAAAAATCTTAATCATCCCCACTGGGGTGATTCATTTTGCAGTTAAATTTTGCAGAAAACATAAAGAAGATTAAGATTGGGTCTTAAAACAGCTAAAAAGACGTACAGTTACAGTACTATAGTCATAACAGAAACAGACATAACACCCCATCTTATAGTTCACATACCCTCCTATTACAAGATTAAAATTCAGATAGCGTCTTCGGAAAAAAAAAAAAATAGCTATTGCTGCTGCACTGAAAGTTGAGGACTAAATACGAGATGGAAATATCTTCCAAAAAAAAATTTAGTGAAACATCTAACAAATGTAGGCACAACCCTTTTACGCTTAGGTCCCACCCCTTTGGAACAGGCTCCACCCCCTCTTCTCTCACTTACTTATTCCGACTTTTTCTAAAAACATCTAGCAGCACCTTTAGCAGCAATGCAGTGTGCCTCATTTCTCTAGACCCCTCCTCTCCCTGCCAAATTGTCCACTTTCTTTGGCCTAGTGCTGTTGCAAATGTCTCACCCCTCAGGGAGCTGGGCTTCTTCAGAGAAACAGAAATCAAGTACAAGCGTTCCAGGAGTAGGGGGCGGCTGCAGGGATCCAACGGTGGTTGCTATTTACTTTCACTCCTTTTGTGACATCACAACCAGAGCGATTTTTAAATTTCTTGTGTTCAGCCAGGTTTCAGCAACACGACAGAGGAGGCCAGACCACAAAAGACTTGAGTGGGTGGTTTTATTTCACAGTAAGAGACGGAGACCTAAATATTTACACAAAAGCACTGGCAAAGCCTTTTTTCATAATAGGCACCCTTTAAAATCATTCCCCTAAAAACATAAGTAAGAATGATTAAGTTAAATGGAGAGCAGGTTTGTCAGCTAAAACAGATTTCCTCTACATCTCCACTGTTGACTTGATCCCATACATGGCGGGAGTTACCCTTACCAAGTCCCTTCTCTACTTTGTCTTTATATGTCATCTCAGCTTTCCTAATTTTTTTTTTCTCACATTTTTAGGATCTTCTGCTCTTTGGGTGGCATCCCCCTTATGAAAGGAGATATTTTTTGATTCAAAACAGGTTTGACAGATTTAGTTACACAAGGCTTGTTGTTAGGGAACACTGTACACAATTTATGAGGGAAGGCATTTTCTTCAAGGAAGGTCATATAAGCAGTTGCACTTTCAGTCAATTCATCTAGGTCACTGCAGGCATCCTTAAAAAATCTCCCGACTGGTACAACCTAACAACTTCAGAGGGTGAATGTGGAAGCTTTAGTCCAAAAGGGAACATTCTCTCTCAGCTATTCCTTTCTTCGCCGATCTGTAAGTTGGAGCAAGGAATTATAATCAGCGGTGCCTATAAATAGACTTGTAGGTTCCTTTAATAGAGCCAAAGCATAAGTCAAGGTTCCCGCTGTGCCTCATCGCACAAGTGACATATTGGTGAAGGTAACATTGTCTTTTTTTAATGTCCAATGATTGAATTGGGTGCATCTGACTGCAGGCACTGTGCCACCTTCACTATAATCTCTGCTGCTGCTGCTCTTGCATTAGCTTTGGGGTGTATACTGTATAAACAACAGATGCAAACAGCTGTGGGAGCTCGTAAGGTAAATAATAAGGTCTGAGCAAAATAGTGAGCAGTTCAATATCCTGAGTGTAGATAGTGTCTCTTACCTCAGCAAACTTACACGACTTACACCATATCCATACACCATATGTATATCCATGTCTTACCCAATGTCCAATTTGTCTATTAAGACTATGTAACAGACCAACACACCCTCATTTGGCCAAACATAAAAAAAATCGACTTAAGCTTCCACTTCTCTATAGGAATACGAGCGGTTTTGCATTCGTGGACACCTTTTCTCCCTCTCTTCCCGAGCTTCCCTCTTTTCCATGAGGCTTTTATGCGCCTGACTGTGTCACACATAATGATTCTGTCTGAGACTTTTGTTTAGGAAAATCATCAGGTTGGTATTCTTTGGTGCCTTAGGTCTTGTATCTTGACATTGCAGGAGAAACTCCTGACTCTGCTAATTGTTAGTTTGCATTCCACACGGTAATTAATGTTAACAACTGAAGCGTAAGCAACATAGTGTATAAACACAAAATGAATAAATCAATACCTGTGCAATATAATTTGTTAGAAATTACAAGTGCAAGTAGTATGTAATCATAATATACTAGATGCATCTCTATATAATTTAACGTGTGTGTGCAATAATTTGCAGGTAAAAAATATATATATAATTGAACTGTATGGAGACTTATAATTACATTTCCACAATGATGCACTTATTATATCTGGTGATACAGTTTAGGTTGCTTCATAAAAAAGGAAATGGCAGCAGAGAAAGGCATTTCATTGAAATGGGCTCTTGAAAACAGGAATGTTTGAGCAACAGTGTTGTAAAAACTGTAAAATATGCTGTGTGCCAAATGCCAAGTGGAGGCCATTGTGGATAATCTTCCTGTGGTGGACATCATAGTGATACATTTAGTAGCCAATGGTGATCTGTCTGTCTTATCCATTAATGGAGACCTTTACAGAGGTGCTGCAAAGTGTTAATCACACTCCCCAGGTATATGAATAGTCCCTGCTAATGAGGGAGGGTGTGTGTGTATGTGTGTGTTTAATTTTGATGATGAATATAGTTGTGTACCGAGATCGAAACCTTTATGGCACAATTTTGTGGATTCTTCAACCTCGTATTTAGCAAAAGCCAATGGAAGCTGGGAAAAGTCCTACTCTAAGTGGTTGGGAGGGCTGGGAGATGAATGGAGGTCCAGTTAATAATAGTATTAATAATAATGGAGACCTTTTAAGCTGGAGGTGTCACAGATATCTAAGGAGCACTGTCAGATGCTCGTTCAAATCCTGAGTCTCAGTTTCTTAGTACTCCCATGTGTGTCAACAAAAAAGATGTAAAAATGCTGTCCAAAGCCTTATCTAATTTATGTAGCACTCGTGCCAAATTTTATTTGATGACTCATTTGTGTCTCATCAGCAGCTGGGAGTGTTTTTAAATGCAAATTTTCAAAACGGTTTCCTGCAAATTAAGTCCACTCAATAAAAAAGCAGGATAGTGAACTTGTATGAAGCACTGTGAATATAATTACTTAGACTCGAGGGCAAAAAAATACACAAAACCAAAGAGACACCGATACATTTTTTTTTATGTTATACTGTCTTTCTAAAATATACACTGTATAAGGTATATATCACTGCAATACCAAATGTAGGTGTGAGTCTACTAAATGTGAAATGCCAGCAGCTAATTAAATGCAGATTAAAAGTGGCAACATGTCGCTGCCCTATGACAGAACTGCTCATCTCAACTATCTCGCCCTTATTCGTTCCTTCCTTTCCTTGCTTTGCCAGCCTCCAGCATCTTTTTGCCTTTCTTCATCTCCTGACTCAGTGCTGAAACAAACTGAGTCGACAGTACATGCACCGACCGGCAGCGGCTTAATTAATATTCTCTGACGCAGCCAAAGGTTTATTCTCCTTAGTTTTGTTTGTAAACAAGAATAAAACAAGCTTGATTGTTAACAAACAAACACAATTATTCATTTTTTTCATAAAACATTCCAATTGTACCTATAATTGACGGTTAATCAAGTCACTGATTGGCAGTTTTTTTCTCCTCGCCTCTTCATTTCATCCGCCTTCTTGCAGCGTTAAGTGACATGTGCTGACTACATTATTTATCTGATAGTAATGATTTTGTGCCTCTCTGACATCCAGGCCCACATTAGTTGCTACACACACACACATTCACAGCTGGGCAAACCTGGGCTAACTTAGGTACATGTGGGCTGAGAGGTAAGGCGGAGCCCCGAGGAGCATCAGCAGGCAGCATTAATGAGAGACATGCCTGTACAGTTGTTAACAAGGAACTCTGGGTGTGTGTTTGTTGGGAGTGTGGGAGTTTGCATGTGCACGCATGGGTAAGCACAGCTAAGTGAATATGTGGGCAGGGACTGGATTATGAATGACATTTTTGTCCCGTAGTGTGCGGCATCTGTCTGGAAAGAGTCTGGATGAAGACATACAGGATGAAGCTCAAGTTGGGACAAAAAAATCACTATCGCTGTGTGTCTTTGCGCGTGTGTGTGTTTGTGTGTCTCATTAGAGTGGAACTTGTAGTGCCGGGGTCACCTGGAAGTCAACCGCCCTAATTGGCCTAACAGTCGTCAAGGAAACCATTCGGATCAGGCGGCGCGTGAACTGACCCACCCAAGTGTCTATGTCATCTCAGATAAACAACCGCAGTTTTATACACACACACACACACACATGCGCGTGCAAGTGCGTGTCACTTCCTCACATATGCTTCAGCCTGCCAAGATAACGAGGGAGTGAGACAAACGTTAGCGAGTGAGAGACAGAAACAGAAGAACCAGTAGGTAGCCAGACAGGCAGGCTGGAACAAAACTGCTGACACACAGTCTCTCACTTTCTCTCTCTCTCACACACACACACATGAACACACACTGTCTTGACAGGGTTAAACTGAGTACAGAACTCTCTGTCTTTGTTTGGTGGTTGCCTGGCAACAGCATCTTTTTTAGTGAAAAGGAGCATCCAAAACTTGGGAACTGAAGGCCGCAAGAAGAAAACTTTTCCCTGTTTTCTCCCGTGTTACTCTGAAACTCTTCCAGCCCTTATTTCAGAAGACCTGAGACATCATGTCCATTAAAACTGGACGAGGGCACGTGCCCCATCGGATTTTCAACATCTTAGTTTTTTCTCTTCGCCTTCATTTTGTACTGTCATTTGTATAATATTGAGTTATGATCATTTTACATTATGAATCAAATATAGGCATACTATATTCCTTATAGTATTTTGTCGCCGGATGAAATTGGCTCACACCAGCGGGTGAACACACACACATAGCACTCTGCGGATGATGCAGGCTACAGACGCTTAAGTGGTTAGTAGAGCATCAATCTCTTTATCAAATGTGTGATAATGAAATGCAATTAGTCATACACAATTAAGGCATATTTTGCCCTTGTGATTGTTGGCGAGTACCAGGTTAAGTTAGCAGCCACAAGCCCATATGAGATAGCTGCTCAGTCTGAGCGTGTATTGGCAACGGAGCAGCCACTACTGTGCGATGTCAGCAATCTCAGCTGTACTCATGCTGCTTCCTGTGTGTGGCATTGTGGCTGTAGTATCGTTATATCAATGTATGACCCTTAGAATGTTTTCGAGAGAAGTGGTTTTCAGTTTTCACAACATCATTCTAAAACTTGCTCACAACCCATTGTTCAGCATTCTGAAGGTGTTCCTGGCCTTGCTGAGTCAGCTTTTGATTTCACTGTTCCTACATCATGTCCATCAGTGCTTCCAAGATATATAAACACTGCAACATATACAGATCTGGAAAAAAATAAAATAAAAGGCCGCTGCAAAATTATCATTTTTTTCCTGATTTTACTACTAATTGGTATGTGTTTGGGCAAAAGAAACATTTCCCCCAAATTCCAAATAAAAAATACTATTGTTTAGAGCATTTATAACAAATGGTCAAAATAACAAAAAAGCTACGTTTTCAGAGAAAAAAGATCAAATTCATTTTAAATCAATTTGGTGCAGTAACCCTTATTTTTAATCACAGCTTTCATGCATCTTGGCATCCTCTCCAGTAGTCTTTCGCATTGTTCTTGGGCAACTTTATTCCACTCCTGGTACCTCTTTAAACAGAATGAGGTGTGCATGTGTTGGAATTCAACAGACGCTGGAATGGAATGGCTGCAATACACATAGAAATGCTAATTTCAGAAAAAAAAAATGCAATGTTTCTCTTATTTTTTTTCCAGAGCTGTATAAACAACTCTTCTGTTGTGGGTAGGTTTGTTCCCTCTACTTGTACCAGTGAGGGATTTTGTGCATTCAAGGTCATCGCCTCCACCACCGAAGGTGTTGAGACAGAATGTTTCTTCTTGCATGCGGTGGTGGGTTTGGGAGACCAGTGCCAAGTCGTCTGCAAAATCCAGGTCGAGTGTTCAAGTGTTGTCCTCCTGATGCCTCTCGATGCCACTTTAGTTGTTCTTTGCATCACCCAGTCTATGACCATATTGAAAAGTTCAGTAATGCTGACATCACGCGTCCTTGCCTCACTCCTGTCTCGATTTCAAAGGTGTGGTTTCTGTTTCCTACTTGGCATGTGGAGTCAGTGTAAACCTCTTGATATTGAGGACGGTCTGTTGCAGAATCCTGCATATTTGCAGTATGTGCCATAAACTGTCCCTGTGAACGCTGTCGTCCTGTGCTCTGTTCTGCGGAATAAAAATCTGGTCAGCACACATTTTCCTTCCCTGAATACCTGCTTGTTCTTTCTTCTTCTTCGACTTGCATGACGCCCCTGCAGAATACCACCATCAAATATTAAAAACCCCAACCAAGGATAACTTAAAAAATAACATGCAATTTTTTTTTGTTGTCCCTGAACTTTTTGTATATTTTATTTATGATGTTATGCTTTCATTATATGGGTTATTAAGGGACACTGCACTGATTTTACATGTCAGTTTACAAGGAGCAGGGAGTATTACTCAGCCTGTAAAAACAGTTGTACCCTACAGCATTACGTCTTCTGGGACTCTAGAGGGATCTTTCTACAGTTAGAGAAAATTACTAGAGTAAAACGAAACTAACCACTCACAGCTTTTTTTGGGACACGTCAAGAAAGAAAGTCTGTGTCATGACAGTCCAATGAGAAAGCGTTATTAAGTGAACTTGGAGGCATAAGATCCTATGTTTTTGGAGCTCGCCTATCATGACTAAAAGTCAGAATAACTCAGCCTCCAGTTCAATTTGAGCATTCTTTCCAGACGTTGCTACAATACTCTTTAATGCATTTGTGTCGCCTTGCAATGCCTTATGGTCACAACATTAAGTGTTTTCCTTCACATGGTCGTCTGTTCCATTCACAGATGAAGGTAAAAAAAAAAAACACATTGCAGTTGGTGTCATTGGCTAAATACAGTCCATGTTATTTTGAGTGTTCCAGCTTGGGTTAGGGGAAAGTCAAATCTGGGCAAGATATAACTTTCCAGAAGTAAAATGCTGTTTCCACTAAAACCACAAATTTTATTTCAGTGACATTTGGCTACATTAGTAAGTTAGCATGCATTGCTTTCAAACGTAAACTTAAGTCTTGTTCGTATTTTATCCTTCATCAGACAGATGTCAATTACACAGCAGCCACAATTTGCTGTAAATTCGAAAAGCCTCAATCTTGAGGTTTGAGAACGTGATGTAACGCCGTTAAACCCTAACATCTTAGCCATGTTTATGTTGAAGTAATCAAATTAGTTAATTCCAGAAAGTTAGCGGTAAACGAATGTTGATGTAATCAAATGAGTTTATTCCAGCCAGTTTGTGGTTAACAAATTAGAAATCTTGAAGGATCACGCCACTGTTTTTTTCCTATAATAGGATGCTGGAATTTACACCACATATGGAACACAGCATTAGGTTACTCGAAAAAAATGTTCTCATCCTTGAAAACTTTTTCTCCGCAGCTCTATGCTACACTTATTTTCTAACAAAGTGTTGTTTGCTCTTGCCTACAAGTTTTCTCTTTTCTCAGTTTGCCACTCTGCTCCTTCTCTTTCTTCTATTCTGCCTCCTTCTTCCCTCTCTCTATGTTCAGCTTCTTCTGTCTTTCCCTCTCTCCTCTCCTCTCTCCTATTCCTATTTCTTTATTCCTTAACTTACTTTCATACCTTTCTCTCGCTGGATCTATCTGCAATTTCGTTCCTCACCTCTGTACCTTTGTGTGTGTGTGTGTGTGTGTGTGTGTGTGTGTGTGTGTGTGTGTGTGTGTGTGTGTGTGTGTGTGTGTGTGTGTGTGTGTGTGTGTGTGTGTGTGTGTGTGTGTGTGTGTGTGTGTGTGTGTGTGTGCGTGTTTGCCTGCCTTTCTCCGCAGCGTGTCCATCAGCCATCTCATTATGGCTGTCTGTTTTTACATCCTTTTGCCTCATTAGGCACCACACACAGCCACTGAGGACAGCAGGCCTTAAACTCTAGCGCCAATTTTCCTCTCTCTGTCTCTCATTCTCTTTGTGTGTGTGTGTGTGTGTGTGTGTGTGTGTGTGTGTGTGTGTGTGTGTGTGTGTGTGTGTGTGTGTGTGTGTGTGTGTGTGTGTGTGTATATGTGTGTGTGTTTTGCCTGTATAGTGCTCTCTGCATCTCCCTTGTCACGCATTACCTCGATTCTTTGCATTAGGTGCTTTCCTTCCTTGGCATCTTTCTTACTTCATCTCCTCTCCCTCTGTGCTCATGGGAAACTGAGTTCTTTGCACTCTTCTCTTTCTTTTTTTGGTTCCTTTCTCGTGCCTCTTAGTCTCTCGTATTTTTTTCTTTTTTTAGAGAATTTAGCTGTTTTAACACTTAAAGGAATCGTTTCATCATTTCTAGAAACATGCTTATTTCTTGCAGAGTTAAATAAGAAGATTGATACCACTCTCATGTTTAGCCATTAAATATATGAAGCTATGGCCAGCAGCTGGTTAGCTTAGTTTAGCATAGCATCTTGAGGAAGTCACTGCTCACAACAATAAAATATTCCCACAAACAAATAAGACATATCATGTTAATTAATGTGCTTTTGTAGTGCAAGTTTGTTTCCCTGTTTGCAGTCTTTGTGTGAAGCTAAGCTAATAGGCATTTGGTGGTAGCCTCATATTTACTAGACATATATGAAAGTAAGGATTGATCTTCTTGTCTAACTCTGCGACCAAAATACAAATAGCTGTTATTCTTTTACACCTGCAGGATTGTTTAACTATAAACATTCTTTATTTATGACTTAACACTTATAACTGTACACATCATGGCTTATTCAAAAATGCACATGCATTAATAAATGACTCACTTACTGTAGTAATGTAATAGAGTTCTTATTTATGGATTATAACTGATCTATAATTGTGTTATTCCTTAACCATTGAAAAAAGTAATTAGATAGAATTTACAAACTTACATTTAGATTAGTTTTTGCTTTGTTTCTTCTATTGAGACTTGTGTTTTCTTGTGTCTCTGTAACTCCAGGTGAATGAGATCTACCATGACCAGTCATTGGGAGAAAAGATCAATGTGGTGCTGGTGAGGATTATCATGCTGGGCCATGGCAAGGTAAGATCTGGAAAAACATGATTTCTACTTCAAAGCTGCTTGAGATGCAGTTCCTGGAAAAAAAAAAAAGCTGCCATGTCTCTCTATCAATGCTAGCTTTGATACTAAGACTTTGCTACAGTCACTTTAAGTATCTACAGTCAACACAGTCAAGTCCAACACACTCATAAACACACACACATACACACTCATCAGCACGCACTGATGCCCGGAGCCTGTTATTCCAGTGGACTGAGCAAAAGAGGAACTAAAAGCATGCAGCATCCCAGGGGAGTGTTTTCAAGTCGCACGCCTTCACAGTTCAGCACCAAAGCACACAGAAACTCTGCCCGTTATGCAATCAGCCTTCCTCCCAGTAGACTGCAGCACTGAATCATGGGAAGTCCAGGCAAAGATAAACAATCAATGATCGCCCTCCCTCATTCATAAACAGAGAGACCGGACGAGGGGGTAGCATCCTTTTCTTCTCGACTGTAATTCTATCTGCCTGTCTGTGCTGAAGAGAGGAAGAGAGGGAAAAGGGGAGATAAAGCAAGAGATGGCAGGAATAGAGGAAGGCAGGGATTACCCCACAGGATGATACAAATGATCTTACTGCTGGATAGGTACTCTGTGATACACTTATGCTGCTGTAGCCTTATCTCTTCCTCTCCTCTCTGTGTGTCTACAGTCCCATTGGAGCCCGGAACACATACACAAACACACACGCACGCACACACACACACACACACACACTCCTACATTGGTCATTCTGGGCCAGCCCTTATGCAGCTTCAGCCAAAGCTCCGGCTGTCCATCATCCCCAATTACCGTGGCAACAGAGCTGCACCCAGACAGCCTGCAGATTGGCTATGTGACCCTCAATGCAGGCGCACCCACACAACCACACACTCACACACTCACACACACACACACATACACACACACACACGCACACACACTCCAACACAACATTCAGTGCACCAATAGAAACACATCTTTAAAGATGATAAAAAAAACACATACACTGGCACCTGATGAACATGATGAAGCGCACACACAGACACGCATGCACGTGCACAGTGTGTCTACAGGGTGTTCGTGGAGACTTCACACTCCATCATGTGTGCAGAGGTAGACCATATGTCTTCACTGCAGCACACTCACACTACACACACTCTTGGTTCAAATGTGCATTGTGCACATGTGAGAAAAGTGATCAAAATGTGAAGAGTGAGGCAAAGAAGAGAGTGGTGGGATGGAAAGACTTCTATGGCAGCGGGAGGAAGGGGAGATGAGAAGAGCAGAGATACTAATGAGGAAGAGCATTAGAGGTGAAGGTGAATGGAAGGAATTTCTGGCATCTGGGTGTTTGTGTGTGGGTGTCGGTATTATGAATTTAATCACAAGTAGTAAATATTCTGTAATTGGACATGTTTTATAGTGCAGAGCTCATTAATAGGCAGCCACCGTGTTCTGTTTCATGTTCATTATTGAAACCGTCCAGATTACAGGACACTATTATTGCGTGAATCTACTTTGCATCACTGTGTGTGTCTGTTTGTGTGTGTTGTACACCTCAGCAATTTGCAGGATGTGCTGACATTATAACATTGTGACACTGCCCCCTACAGGGATGAATGAAATGTTGTACCAGAATGGAATTAAAACAACAGATTTAGTGCACAGTCCCTTGGGGTTTTCTTCATATTTTTTCTTTTTTTTTTTTCGCTCTGTGTGTGTGTATCGTCTGTCTTTCTGTTTCCAGTCCATGAGTCTGATTGAACTAGGGAACCCTTCCCGGAGTCTGGAGAACGTGTGCCGCTGGGCCTTCCTGCAGCAGAAGCAGGAAATCAAGGACCCCGAGTATCACGACCACGCCATCTTCCTCACGCGACAGGAATTCGGCCCCACGGGCATGCAGGGTAATAAAGGACGCGAACACATTATGATGGCTTCATAACATCCGATTAGCATACCATCCCAAACTGCATGTCCACCCTTGTTTTGAATCGAAAATGAACACATAGAAAACTCCCCTCATCCTACCTTTGCCTAATACAGCTGCATAGTGCATTGTGGGTTTGGTGGTTGGTGGTTTTTCTGTGCAGCAGAGTGCAGGCTAACAGGCAGGCCCAGGGGAGAGGCCTCTAAAGGCAGTGGCCTAGCTATCCAGAAGCCCTTCAGCTGCCCTTGGGCTCAGCCTTCAGCAGCAGAAAATCAATAGACAGAGCAGGGCCAGCCACAGCTCCACAATTAAAGGCAGTACAGGACAGACAAGCACACAGGGAGTTGGAGATTGGCATATGTAGGGGTGGAAGGTGACGGTTTAGGGTTGGGATTAGACACACAAAGACAGACACATGTGCTTGCCTGTATGCCACAGACCTATATGTGTGTGTATGTCTAGATTGTTGCAGATTTGGGAGACATGAGCAACCAACTCACTCTCATCCTACTGATCATTAGTCTTTTCACTGACACGACTGTAACATACAGCATTAAAGCTTTTTAGTGAAGGCAAAGCGGTGACATCCCTGCGCAGTGAGTTAAAGTGCAGTGCAAGTGTTGTTACTTCATCGTTTTGAGATCTTTTTTCATTAACGAATGAACTTAGCTTGCTGAACATCAGTGCAAAGACTTTGAACCCTCTAAAGGTTTTAGCACAAGACCAAAAATAAGTCTGTGCTGTATCTTTCTGTCTGGTTGCTTAGGTTACGCACCAGTGACGGGCATGTGCCATCCAGTGAGGAGCTGCACTCTGAACCACGAGGACGGCTTCTCTTCTGCCTTTGTGGTGGCCCACGAGACCGGACACGTGTAAGTGCATTGCCATAATAACGTCTTCAAACTTGCTCTCGTGGCACAGCAGAAGACATCAAGTCAGTCACTTAAAGGACCGTATTGATTTATTGCAGTTTTGGTCTGTCGGTCACTTCAGACAAAATCTGATGAGAGAATCGCCACCGCTTTCTCCTTTTGTTTATTGCCTCTCCTCCTCCCACATGCTCCCAATCTGTCTGTATTGCTTCGTCTTCCTCCTTCTTTCCTTTCACTTCACTCATGTCTTCTGCCCCCCTCTTCATTTTTTTTTTGTTTTGCTGCAGGCTGGGGATGGAGCACGACGGCCTGAACGGCTGCGGAGACGAGGTGCACTTGGGCAGCATCATGGCACCGCTGGTTCAAGCCGCCTTCCACCGCTTTCACTGGTCCAGATGTAGCATGCAAGAACTGGAACGCTACATTCAGTGAGACACGAGCACAGACACAGACACACATTGGCTTCAGATTTGATTATGTGGGTTTTTAAAGGTCAATACTGACATCAATATTTTACACAGAATTTGAGTCTACTTGATATTTTGTGCCAATATTTATTATCTTCAGGATTAGATGATATTATCTTGAAAATGCAATCTGCTATTGAAGTTTTTAAGGAAAGGCAAGACCATGTTTCCAGCCCATGATTGAGGTTAGCGGGCTATGAAACTTTTTTATGAAATTTATTGATTTTAATGATGTTTCAGCTGAAACAGAGGAAAATCTAAGGGATTTAACTAAACGACATGAGTAAATGTGCAAAGGGAAATGAGATTTCGTTACACTCTCTTCTGATTCCCCTCATAGTTCCTACGACTGTCTCCAAGACGACCCCTTTGAGCACAACTGGCCGTCGCTGCCTCAGCTTCCTGGTTTGCACTACTCCATGAACGAACAGTGCCGCTTTGACTTCGGCGTGGGCTACACGATGTGCACCGCGGTAAGAAATCCCTGCAGTCTGGTACTCACTGCTACTAACACAGCTAGAGTTTGCCCAACGCTGACTATCACTCTAAAGGGCATAATAGTAGTGGCCTCGTCTGACTTCTGCTGCCACCAGCTTTTTAGGCTTAGTGTTACTTTATCTTAAAGTGGGGGTAAACTCACTTTCTGAATTCACACAGTTGGATTTTTTTTTTTAAAGAGCCTCCTTTTAATCTTTGAGGATAGCTACATTTATGTGGGAACTTTAGTGGACTGACATGATCTACACAGCTATTCACATTCTTCTGATGTCCTCTGCTTTCCTCTCCCGGGCCACTGGTGGGATTGACATCTTGCTTAAAAGCAGGTAATTGGTTTTGATAGCTATATGTTTTTTTTTCTGTTATTAATTTTGATTATGACAAATTACACATGGTCCATTTGAACACTTACCTTTGGTACCACAGTGCCTTTACATGAACCCTTTAGAAAAACAGTGCCTCTGTAAACACAAAAAGAGTAGATGAGTTTCACACAGCTGCAGCATCGTGTCAGGCATCTTTAGCTTCCCCTTTCACCCTCACCCCGCTCTATGACTGTGAAGCCACTGTGGCACGCTGTTGGGAAGCTGTTGCTTGATTGACAAAAGGGCTTGTTCAGGAGCTTTGCACACGTTGCCAGATTACCCTCTATTCTCTTGTCAAACCCATTCCCCTCAGCTACAAAAGGCGGGCCAATCAGGAACGCAGGTAAGGTAACCCCACATGTGACCCGATGTTTGTTTTCTCCGATTTTCATTTTCCTATTTGTCCTCTGAAGTTGTAATTGTTTGTAACGTTGCTCCTTACTTTTCTTTTGTACTGTACTTTGTTTCTCCGTTCCACCCATCGTCCCATGTTTTTCGAAATGTTAGCCTGCAGGATTCTAAAACGCTCTCATTTTTTTTTCTCGATGAAGTGGCTCCGAATTGCCTAAAAACACTGTGACTCCACTGGTTCGCTGGTCACTGTGGTGCAGTTCAACAGTTGAATTGCACCATAAACCGACTCTTTCTCTGCAAATCTGTGATAAATCACCGCAGCGCTGGCAGGAAGAGCCGCATTATATTGGCACACTCATGACTATAAAAAGAGTGGAAAAAGGTTGGATAGATCTCTTTCCCATCCATGGGGAAAGGGCTGTTTTTCCATGTTTCACCTCAGCTTTTAGGATCCTCCAGTCTGACGTCATTGTTGATTACCTACCACAGTTTAGCCATTGATTGTGACTCGCCCTCTGACCTACAATGGTCCCCTGGGGTCATGGTGAGTAGGGATGTCTGTGGAAAGGAGGGAGGAGGGCACAGCCCCGCAGACACAGGACTGCAGGTCAGTTTGGTGGTATCCTCATCAATGGTTTATATCAGACAAGGAGGAGAATTTGCTCCTTGATCTGTGTCTAGGGGCAATTCAGAGGTCACTGAGACCTCACCTTTTGGCATTTTAACCTTTTGCCCTCTGTCCTCTGACCTCCCTTGTGACCTAATTAAACCATGGGCTGTCTCATTCAGAGAGTTTTGCCTCTCTCTCATCCTTTGGTTTAGTTTGCATGAATGGCTGTGTGTTTCTCAGTGGAGCGTAGTGTGCAGTGCAGTGACACAGTACAGGGTTTATGTTGTTATTGCTGGGTATTATACTCTTGTGGTATACTGTCGTGATACCTTTCTTCTCATCTCTCGTTTTATTTCTCAGTGTTTGATCTCATTCCAGCTGTTGAATTGTATCATTGAGGGTCAGTCTTTTGCTGTAGGTTGTAGCATTTAATTGTAAGGAGTTTCTCTTTGTGCCCCGCAGTATCGCACGTTTGACCCGTGTAAGCAGCTGTGGTGTAGTCACCCAGACAACCCCTTCTTCTGCAAGACCAAGAAAGGGCCGCCCATTGATGGCACCATGTGTGGGAATGGGAAGGTATTTAAACGCTTCTATACTCCGATTCTATCGCAAGTCACATTTATTTTTAAAACTGTCATCATGAAAGGAATTAAATATCGAACGCGGCACTATACGAAGAGCAACCCTCTGTTGTGTTCTTGGCCCATTACAGCATTGCTTTAAAGGTCACTGCATCTGGCTGACCCCTGACATCATCAAGCAAGATGGAAACTGGGGTTCATGGAGTGAGTTTGGCCAGTGCTCCCGCACCTGTGGCGGAGGAGTACAGTTTCGCACACGTGAATGTGACAATCCTAGGTATGAAAGTGTTTTCCGTTGTGTACCCTATATGTAGGTGTATCATTTTTTTCTTATCTACATCTAAACTATTAATAGTTATATAAACTACTTCTTGAAATGTGTTATGACTCTCAAAAGTGATAATTGTAGGCATCAATCAAGATATTTGATGATTAAGGTAGCATTTTTAGCCCTGTGATTTTATATATGAGCAGATGAAACACAACATACATTTAGACAGGTAAAAAATATCCCTCCGCCTTCCCAGACCAGCCAATGGAGGCCGCAACTGCATCGGGGCACTATACAAGTTCCAGATGTGCAATACCAAAGAGTGTGAGGACCTCTTCAGTGACACCCGAGAGGAGCAGTGCCAGGCTTTGGACTCTCGCTACGAACACCACGGCAAGAAGCACCACTGGCTGCCTTATGAAAACCCAGACCGTGAGTATGCAGATAAAAAAGATGAAGTCATTTGGTTCAAAGGACGGGACACAGAAGGAGGCCATCAGGGCAGAGATACCAGCCTGAGAATGGAAAACTCTTAAAAAATATAAATCTGAGGCACAAACAGGGAGAAAACACATAATTCCAGAATGTGGTTGGGTTTTAGAGGGGTTTATATATAGGTCGTGTCCTGTTATGGTCATTGACATCTGGCTGTCCTGCTGAGTCTGAGTGCAGATTTGAGGTACGACTACGCCCTCCCATAAAACCAGGCCACGTCTTTGAAAATCTCTTTAAAAACGATCTTCTTTGAACTTGGTGTCTTCTCTTTCTCCACCCATTCCTTGATGTTCTGTGAACCTAACAAACCCCTTCTTACCTCCACATTTTCTTTCTCGTAGCTTCTGTCAGTTGGCACATGTGGACAAACTAGATTCACAATAGCATCCCATGTAAAGTACCCACTTATTATCCCAAAACCTCTCCACCTTTATTGAGAAGTGTGAGACCGTAAATGTTTAAATGTACCGTAAATGTGTGCGCGTGTATGTCTATGAGGTTGTCAGACCCACCTTGTCTCTTAAGTGGAGGTGTCACTGTTTTCCTGATAGGTATTAAATTATCATCCAACCAAAGGGCAGCCCTAGAGAAAAATGCTGAGCTGTCTCCATATCTAATCGGAGGTCACGCTACGCGCACTCCACTAAGAGAGGCCTTGCTAAATAGTTTTTCCTCTGTTCTTATCACTTCTAAATGCCATATTTTTCAGCAAGGCTTTCTCAGTCTCAAATTACTTTTCCGCACGCGCGTGTGTGTGATTGAGTGTGTAAGCGCAGATGTGTGTGTCTGTGTCTGTGAGAAAGAAAAAAGTACATAGGGAGGTGAAATTGAATTCCATTCATGGTCTGTCATCTCCTGAGTTCCAGATAGTGCGAGGGGAGAAAAAACAAAACAAAAAAAAAGCGTGTCTGCTACGAGTGTTAAATTGTAGTATTTGTTTAGAGACGCTTGGCACAGTGTGGCTTTTTTGTGTCTCTATTTGTGTCTTGTCCCAAGTCAACAGATATACTGTGAAATCCGTTTGAGCAAAGAAACATTGAATGTCCCGTGTGCGCGGCTGTTCAACCAGCTGGTGAGAGGTATCCATACAAACCTTTGGTCTGTCACTAAAGCCACAACTTATCTATTGTTTTCACATTTGTGTGATGAGATGGGGATTCAGCAGGCGGTGGACCCCTTAATTAACACCTAGGCCTTTTAAAAAAAAAAAAAAAGTCAAAATCAGTTCTCTGATATAAATGGTAATAAATATGGAATAGAATAGAATATTGCAAAAAAATTGTGTGTTTAAATACAGATAAAAAAATTACTTGAATGGTTAATAAGATGAGAGTTCACAGATCAATTATTTGTCCATATAATCATAGAAATCACACTTAGGATCATAACAAAGCATAAACATATTCTGTAAAGTGTTTAAAAAAGGGATTATAAAGAACCAAAATAAGTAATCACACAAACAGTTCAAATCTAATTTAAATATCTAAATAGTTGGTAGTTGCAGCCCTACTACTGATATAATATTACTATTTTCTTATTGTATTGATGATGTGGATATTGACTATATAGATTGATATTGTAACAGTAATGTGTTTTACTACAGATAAAATACTTTATTAAGGTTGTAGCTGACATTTCCTCATGCAATATATGCGTAAAACTCAACGCTGTCCCTGCATCAGTATTTTTTTTATTTTAACAGGCTGAAAAAAAACGTATTTAAGCTTTTGCAGTTTAATAAGCATACACTAAACACAGCACCAGCCCCTTTGATTGTATGTATGTATTTCTCACACTGCATTGGACGGTTGAGTCAGATGAATGAGAAGGCAATTATATTTTTTCAATGTACTTTCAATTATTTCAGTTGAGAATGCATTTCTTCATATATTATTATAGAGTGTAGAGTATATTATTATAGGGCGTATAAACTTTGACGTATTCTCAGTTGAACATGACAAAAGTGTGTCTGCCACCTCTTTCAAAGCACCACAAGATAAGGTCTTTGGATTATGTCCATGTGTAATAAGTTGATGTAGTAGGCGTGTTGATCCTAACTGGGATGAACTGCCAGGTTTTGTCTCTGGAGGCTCATGTAGTTGTAGTATGAGTCACACAGACACAATTAAATGCAGCAACACGCTGACTCATGGAGAGCTCATTCAGAACATACAACCACATGTTGCTCATAAAGATGAAATCATCCAAATGGGTCCCAAATGTGCCAGTCTGACAATAACTTGAATAATTGATTTTGTCTGGGTTTTTTTTGTTTGATCTTCAGCTACCCAACGGTGCCAGCTGCATTGCCAGTCCAAGGAGACACGAGAGTTGTTCTCCACGCAGAGAATGATCCTGGATGGGACTCGCTGCTCATACAAGGACCCGCACAGCGTGTGTGTGCGCGGGACTTGTGAGGTGAGGTTACGTTACCTGGTTTGTGTGTGTGTGTGTGTGAGCAAGAAAGCTGCGTCTGTTTATATGTCAAATCCTCGTTAAACTTTCCATGTCGTCATGAGCAGAGAGTGGGCTGTGACGGTGTGGTGGGCTCCTCAAAGCAGGAGGACAAGTGTGGAGTGTGTGGAGGAGACAACTCCCGCTGCAAAACCATCAAAGACACCATCACACGCACTGCCAAGAAACAAGGTACACATTCACAGTCACTAGACCCCTTGTCTTATTTGTCTTTCGCCCTGTATTCAGTAATGGTCAGCTAAACATCGCCCTCTAGAGGAAGATTTGTAACACTATCAACACCTCAATGAAATCTGAGTTGACTTCATGTCATTGACTTTCCGTGTGAGTCCAGCATTGCCAAGAAGTTACAGCAAACCTCACTTCTTGACACTGGGAAAGACCTACAATATGGCATGAATTTCCCAGATTGAGGTGTTTACTCTGGATGAAAATAGTCAAGACTGCTGGAACTTTAACCAGCAATTCTTGGTTTTACTGAGTAAAGGCTCTTTACTGGATTAGCTCAGGACCAAAGTGTCAGGAAACTGTAAGAATGAGCTTGTGATGATGTCGATAAATTCACAAACCAGATGTGTGCTTAATTCCAGGTTTCCTCAAAGTTCTTGAAGTCCCCCGTGGGGCGAGACACTTACTGATCCAAGAACTGATACCAACCCCACACACTTTAGGTATGTGACAGTTTTCTGTGTTTTACTTTTGTAAAAAGTGTATGGCTATATCTCTGTATACACATGTGTCATATGAGTATAATCAACATACATTCCTCACCTAGCTGTGAAGAACATGGCAACCGGATTGTTCTTTTTAAACGGGGAATATGAATACCCAGAATCACGTTCGGTCATAGAGAAGGGCGTGGAGTGGGAATATCACAATGACCATTGCAAGGAGACTCTTCAGACCACTGGCCCTCTCAGATATGGCATTCTGATCATGGTACACACTAAAATCAGTGCATGCAGGGTTGTACTTGTATCATTGTATGCATGAGGGTTTGTCATATGGCATATACACACATACAACAAACAGTTTTTTTATCACGGCATTGCAATTAATTTATTTATCATTTGTAGGTAAAATTACATGGAGATGAAGACGTCAATTTCTCTTATAAGTACATGATGAACACAGACAGTGAATCTGCCATTCTGAACAATATGCTGGTGGAGGACAGCGCCTATGAGTGGGCTAAAAAGAAATTGTCCAAGTGCTCCAAGCTCTGTGGTGGAGGTAAAAAAAAAAAGCAAGCAACCGCTGCTGCTACTTCTTTTACATTCGATTTACATTTGAACTTTTGCAGGATATTTGCAAGCCAGTCTTTGTGCACTTGTGCTCAGTTTTTTTTTTGTTGTTGTTGTTTCTTTTTTCTTTTAATTATTCCTACTGTAGGGAAACAGTACCAGAGATATGGCTGCAGAAGAAAAGTAGACAGTAAGATGGTCCACAAGAGCTTCTGTAACAAGTCCAACATGAAACCTAAAGCAACGATCGTAGACTGCAACCAGAAGCCCTGCCCTCCGCCCATGTATGAATTGCAATATGCAATATGTTCAGGAAACAGTATTATTGTTTTATAGTACATAGGAGATCTGAATAGAATGTGATCCACACCTTTTTATGCTTTTATTCCACATTCATTTGGCAGTTTTTATCCTTTTTTTATTCTTATCCTTTGCAGTTGTTTACTGCAGCATTTTCAAGCGTATTGTCAATGCCCTCAGTGCTCTTGTTTCTCTCTTTCCCGTGATGCTCTCCAGTTGGGTGACAGGCGAGTGGCAGAATTGCAGCAAACCATGTGGAAAGACGGGGATGCAAATCCGCTCGGTCAGCTGTGTCCAGCCGTCATATGACAACACCACACGCTCCATCCACAATAAACACTGCAACGATGACCGGCCGGAGGCCCGCAGGTCCTGCAACCGACACCCCTGTCCCACTCACTGGAAAGTCGGACCGTGGTCACAGGTACCGAACGCAGGGTGGGCACGGGTGAAAGTGAAAAAGCTAAAATAATGTCCAATTAATGAGGAAAATCAAGCAATAATGTTATAAATTCTTGTGACGCAGTAATGTGTTTGTGTGTGTGTGTGTTTGCCCTCTGTACCGACTTCAGTGCTCAGTGACATGTGGTAATGGGACCCAGCAGAGGCAAGCTCTGTGCCACACCAGGGACAACACGATTGGCCTGTGTTTGGACAGTAAGCCTGATACCATCAGAGTCTGTCGACTGGATCCATGTCCCAGTGAGTGCTAAGGAAGTGAAAACGTATTTGATTGCACAGAACTGTCTTCGTATCTAAAAACATCACTGATACCAAATGTGGCAGGTTGAAATAAGTCTAAAATGACGCGCAAGACATCCTGATCTGAATCTTGCAGCCATAAAACATGTATTGAATTTAAATATTCCACTCAGCCAGTAGGTTTACATGCAGAGCCTAATCGAGCTAGGCTCAAAATTCAATTTTTTGCATCTAGTCGGACTTCTTTCCTTTGCTCACTTTACATGCAACTGATAAAATCGAATAACTAATGGGGTCCAACCCCCCATGCATCATCACCTGTTGCCTTAGATATATATACACATGTATATCTGTTGACTTTTCTGAAAATTGTATTACATTAGCTTTCTGATACAGTGAGCAAACACATTGTACCATTAGAACACTGGAGTGATAGTTGCCGGAAATGGGCCTCTATACACTTATGCAGATATTGTACCAAAAAACAGACTTTGCAGCTAGAATAGCCATTTACCACATTAGCAATGGAAAAAAAAAAAATATATATATATATATATATATATATATATATATATATATATATATATATATATATATATATATACTGTCATACAGTTATGAAAAAAACATAAACCGTAAAGGAATCCCTGTGCAATCCTAACCTTCTCCATCACACTCCTACTTTCTCTGCAGAGGGCTCATCAGACCTCAACAAAAACGGCAACATCCTGATCAAGTGGCTGTCACGTACCAACTCCAACTTGACGAAGATCTCCTCACGTAAAACCTCCCTCTATAGTTCCCAGCCTGGCCTCCACAGCAGCAGCCGCAGCTGCATGTCTGTCCTCTGCTGGGCCCTGCCCATCTCTGTCCTCCTGTCTCTGCAGGGCCGGCCCCGGCTGGCCCCCTGACCCGCCCCCCCTCTACGCCCTGTGCCTGTGCCTCTTTTGGGGGGGGATGTTGTCTATCTCTCTCTGTGTCTGAGACGGCTCTGACTGGGGGGAGGTCTCTGGCTCCTGTGTGTGCTAGTTGGTTCTCTCTTGCTCTGTTGTGTTGTAACCGCTGGCCAGTCGAAAACTCAAAAGATCAACAAAAAATTTGATGTGAAAAGGATTTCGAAGTAGCAAGGTGAACAGGTTTTTTATTGGCACCTCCTGAGACGTGTCAAAAGAGTCGTTGGGTGTATGAGGGGACCCCCTCTGCATGTGGCGGCCGTGTTTTGCGCGAGCTAGCTGCGTGTCGTCATGGGTTACCACTCCTGAGATGCAGCTGCGCTTTTTTTCTTTTTGTAGCGCACTGTCGTTGTTGGGGAGAAACAGGTGTGAAAATAAAGAGAAAAGGTATATAAATATCTCTATATATTAAAAAAAATATTAAAAAATATGAAAGCTTTATTGTGAATGTGATCTTGTCACAATGAGGACATCTTTGGTAAAGTGCTCATCAGACATCCTGGTTCCATTCGGGGATGAGAATGGTGTCTCATACTATGTTCCATTCTCAGATTGACAGGAACTCAGCACAGGGACAGGAAGTGACATAAACCGTTTGATTTTTTTTTTCGGGGGGGGGAGGGAATTATGAGGTGAAGAATCTTTAAGTGAAGGCTAATAAAAAAAAAAGAAAACAACAAAAAACAGGGTAGTCTGACTGCTTGAGGTTGCGTCCCATTTCACCTCATCATCAGCCATCCTCTCTTTGACTGTTATACTAAAGTTCAATAAATGCAGCTTATTTGTGCTTGCAGACTTTAAACAAATACATCTATAAATATATTTGTATTTATATATACCTATAAATCTAAATCTATATGAGTAACAATTATATTAATAATGTTTTACCATGAATAAGCTGTAGCTTATTTGCCTAAAACCTTTGGACTGCTATTGATCGCTTAGATCCTTGACTGTTATGTGTATTTTTTTATTGATTTTACATGAATACAGATGAATATTTAATAAAGGTAAAGTGTTTCGGGGGAAAGGGGTTAGACCTATATTATGCAGGACTTGGTCAGTTAGTTGCCTCTCCATTCTCTCAGATGGATCAGTGGTTTACTGTTGCTTCTTGTTTTCTTCAAGGATAGGATCACATTTTTGTTTTGTCATGCACATTTGCATCCATCACTTGTACATGTGTGTGTGTGTGCGTGTCTGCGTGTCTGTGTGTGTGTGTGTGCGCGTGTGCATGTGTGTGTTGGGAGCAGGGATGCGTGGTGTGTGTGTGTGTGTGGGTGTATGTTTGTCTTGCATGTGAGCTGGTGGGTAAACAAATGCCTGAGAGTATGAGTAATACCAGTCTTGTTGGTGAAAGTGTGTTTGATTGCATGTGAAAGCGTCCATGTGTATTTGGTGTCTGTGCGTGTGTGTGTGTGTGTGTTTGTGTAAGGGTGCTTCATCATTTGGGCTTTTACACATTGCGATCAGATACAGAAATACCTCATAAACCTTGATTTGAGAGCGTCCGATGATCTCATTTTATTTTGATGAACATTAACCACATGAACAATGCCTTATCTTGGATTGAATGTAACGGCATTTATCTGTGAAAGAGATGGCTTTACTCATTCAAAGTTTCACTCGGAATAGAGGCAGCTTCAAACCAACTTAAAAAACTCACACCCGCCAACCATCAAACCTACCAAGGTGATGTTGGACCAATGTCCGACTACTGGGAAGGGTTTACAAAGGGCCAAGGGTATCGACACATATGGCATCTAGAAAAAAAAAAACAAAAAAAAACACTTCAGACTTGTCATTGTATTGTGATCACATATTTCTGTTGTGACTATGTAGCGAGCTATCCAAGGTTTCCTTCTGCTGGAGTTGGACTGTATGAGACCAAGCCAGACCTAGCAGTGCGATACTGTATATAACATTGGTGTTGACTGTATTTAATAATGTTCATGACTGTTATCTTCTTCTATAATATTCTATACTATGGGTAACTGTTTTGTGGCTTCACTGGCCTGCTGCGTGGGGCTGGCTAACGTTTGGCTAACGTTGAAGAAACATTCAGATGGACTACGTGCACTGCGTCTATATGCACTTTGATTTATCAGGGAAATTTTATTAATGTTTTGTAAATGTTTCATATGACACTTAATGTGCCATTCCAGTTTTTACATCATCATGAAAATTATGTATTTTATTTAAACAGCAAATATCATTTATGTACTTCATTTTTTTTTTTCAATCGATGAACAGATTGACTCGTTGATTTCCAAGTAATGAAGTGTTTTACCAAAGTGACTGTGAACTTGTAACTTTCGATACAGTTGAATTATTTTTCTTAAGAAAAGAATATATCTATATATTGAGCAGGGGGGGCGTACATCTCATTGTTTCAGTTCCTGTCATTCTCAACATTAAAGTTGTATCAATAAAAATGTTTAAAAAAGTGTGATCTTTCTCTCACCAGGAACGTTTACTGGCTAGATTCTTTGTCAGAGAAATGTCAAAATGTCTAACGTTTTCGGGAGAACTTGGTTATTTTTACTGGCATGGTACAAAAAGGGTACAAGTCGAGAAGTGGAGTATTCAAATTTGCCAAACGACGTGTTCCTGAAACAATTCTTTTTGCATGAGCGAGTGGGGAGTCAAAATTAGACATCGGGTGTTTGAGATTAAAAATTAAGAAGTCAAACAGAATGTACAACACAAGACTGGCGACCCTTCTTTTTCCATTTCAGTTGCTCTGGACTAATCTTCTGACTGCTCTTGATGTTTGTTTTTTTCTCCTCTTCTTTCCTGCATCCTCTGTTAATGGTCTGGCTTTACTACATTACGCTCTGCATGGTGTGGAACCACACAAACACTCACAAACAATATCCTGTACATAAACAAATGCCAATGCACTCTAATGCTAATATAACTATGCTGTCGTTGTTGCACATCTTTCACTTACACCAGCATATCCCAGAAATCAGACACAAGCACATATACACACCTCCTCAGTCTCTACCCCTGGCAGTCTCAGCTCTCTGTTCTCTCTTCACAGGCCAGCGTTGTCATGGAGACCGCTCAGTGTTCTGTCGTATGGAGGTGCTGAAGAGCTACTGCTCTCTACCGGACTTCCAGCGCATGTGCTGCAAGTCCTGCAGCAATGTCACCATCACAGAACCTCTGCCCAAATCCACATCCAGTTCCACCCCCACCACTTCCATCCGGCCTAGTGTTACTGCTCCTACACCCACCAGCAGTGCCAGCTCTGGCTTCATCACCACCATCCAACCCACTGAAGCTGTATTCACCACCATTTCAGCTTATACCACCACTCCCTGGACCATCACTCATCCGCCTACCTCCACAACTCCTGTCCCTCATTTCACCCCAACGTCACTGAGTACCACAGAAATGATCACCACTCATCCACCAGCTGACACCAGTGCCCCCCTCTTCCCCACTACATTTTCCATGACAACCACCTCAGTTACTACAACATCTCTCAGTGTTACTTCTCATCCCCTGCTTCCACCTGTACTAGACATAGACGAGACCACAAGCCCACAGTTACAGAGCACTACAAATAATCCAACAACTTTAGGTCTGGTAACGACCACAGATTCTCAAAGAAAGACCTATCCAAGTCAGACAACGACAAGACCTATGGAAAACACTACCAAAACAGTTAACCCACTAAAATTCAATCTTAAAAAGAATATTCCAACAAAGAAAAATCATAAAATAGTGAATCCACCCAAGACAAATCCAAAAAAGAATCTTGCACCAAAAAATACTACCAGAAAAGATGTTCCACCAAAGATTAATCCCAAAAAGAAAACAAACACTCTTCCCAAAAAGTATATTCCTGAGAAATCAAATCCCCAAAAGACTACTCCAGTTGACACTACTCGCAAAAACACTACTTCTGCAAAGACTACTCCAACAAAGACTACTTCGGCAAAGACTACTCCAGCAAAAACTCCCCCCAAAAAGACTATTCCAGCAAAGACTACCCCCAAAAAGATTACCCCAGCAAAAACTATTCCCACAAAGACAACTCCCAAAAAGACTACCCCCAAAAAGACTACCCCAGCAAAAACTATTCCCACAAAGACAACTCCCAAAAAGACTACCCCCAAAAAGATTACCCCAGCAAAAACTATTCCCACAAAGACAACTCCCAAAAAGACTACCCCCAAAAAGATTACCCCAGCAAAAACTATTCCCACAAAGACAACTCCCAAAAAGACTACTCCAGCAAAGACCACTCCCAAAAAGGCTCCTCCAACAAAGACCACTCCCAAAAAGTCTCCTCCAACAAAGAGTACTACTGAGAAAAAAAGCAAACCTACTCCCAAAATTAAGGCTCCTTCAAAGGCCAATTCAAATACAACAGGTACTAAACAAATCCAAACAAAGACAAACCCCAAAAAGAATTTAAAAACAGGTCCCAAAACTGCACCAAATTCACAGACTAAGGTTAATCAAAACAAGGACATACTGAAAAAGATGAATCCAAAAAAGAAAACGCTTAAAACAACAACTTCATTTTCCAATACTACATATACAAGCCCAGAACCATTAGGAGAATACTTTTCTTCCACAGTTTCCGCTACTATTGTTTATGCTACAGCAGCGAGCATGCCTTTCACTGAGTCAGGACTCAATGTCACATATATCAATAACACCACAGTAGTAACAACAGATGAAACTCCATTATGGTACTATGACAACACAGACGTTGGGGCCACGACTCCAAGCACGTTTGATGATGCTTCCAGTGTAACACCCACTGAAAGTATTAATTTTGAAGATGCCACAATGCCCAGCGGAACCATGCCATATAGTGATGTTACAATTACCAGCAGTGGTGATGTCACATCAACCAGTGGAGCTATTCTTAGTGGTGATGATATCACTGTTTCCTATGGCAACATGGAAGTGGCCAGTGATACCATGGTGCTGGACGATAGCCTCACTATGGTGATACCAACCATCAACACTGAGGATATGATGGATCTGGCTTCCTCACCCTGGCTGGACCGGTCTGAATACATTCCAGTGAGTGTCCCTGTTCCCACGATAACGCCAGACCCTACCACCACCTTACCTCCCACTACAATTTCTCTGACAACAGAGACACCAGCCACTTTGGCTACCACAGCCTCTACAGTAAGACCTCGGCGACGGCCAGAGGAGCATAGTGAAAACAACTCCATTGACATCTTATACAACAGGATCGTTGGCACGGACAGTGACATCTCTCAGAACAACATGATCCCAAAGCGCCGCGTCAACCTCCGGGAAAGGACCAGGAACAAACGCATTCAGGAGCTTCTGGAGGAGAAACGGAACTTTCTCCTCAGGATGAAGAGAGGCCAGGCAGCCCGATAGACCAAGCCTTCTCATTTCTCTTATAGAGATGAACATTTTCCTTACAGACTTTTGTAAGCCTTGCTCAAACCCCTCTCAACTGCCATGGTGATTTCTATCAGACGCAAAAAAAAAAAAAAAAAAAATACTGTTATATCACTATTGTGGCAATCAGAACTGCTGCAGAAAGACAATATCATGGCCAAATGGTCAAACAGTTGCTTTGAATAAAGACAAGCCTTTTAGAGTACAGACTATAGCAGGTTTGAAGCAAATCGCCATGCCTGTGTAAACACAATAATGAGAAAGGTATGGAGAGTATACTTCCAGTTTGACCCGCACTTTACAAATCAAATCCAAACCATCCACAGGCTTGTTTGAAGATTCAGATATAATAAAGTTTTTAAAATTGTAGTTTTACTACAAGGCACTTATGGAGCCTACAAAATCTACCCCTAGAACCCAAATGTCTATCTGATATCATAGTACTGCCCAGGACTGCAGCTCATTTCCCTCAAACCGAAAGGAATACGTGTCAACCCCTAAAACCAGCTACTGTAGGAGAAGAAAATATATATCTGTCACCGAGTTCAGTGACCAGCCTTCTGAATACCATATACAATGTGGAAATTTGAGCTTGTGGAGGTCTGAAACCAATATGGTAATGCCACACAAACAGAAAGTCAAAGTTTCCTTTCAGTTAAATTGAATTTGAGAAGATTAAAGTGCTTGGGTTGTGTTCCTTTTTCCAGAAAAAATGTCTATCTGAGTGCATGCACAGGGTTTCTCATCTCTCAGGAAGCTAAAATATGGAGGACTGGTAAGAGACATTGCCAAAAACATGGTGCTTCCTAAATTTTGATGATATATTTTAATATCTCGTTAAGCTAAAACATGTAAAAGCAAAGAAGAGAAAACATTTTTATGGCATTATATTGTTCTTGGTCAGTAAAGTATGGTGCTATTTTGTCAGTGATGTAAAATATAATAAGAAAATAAATAAGCCTGTTTGTATTAATTTTATCAAAATAGATGTTTTGAGGGCCAGTTTATTTTTTTTTTCTAAAAGTGTTATTATTGGTACATCTCTAAGTTGCAGCAACTGCAAAAGCACCCATCGATCTTTCTGTACAATATCTGTACATATGAAAAAGAACTTAATGTTTAATATTTATTAAATTGTGGTATTTTGCAAATTTGTAAATGTTGTGGGATTATTGTTACTGTATCAACTACCATGCTGCCCTTCTTTATCTTTTGTACTTCATCATTATCTTTTATGACACTCAGACCTGATATGTGTGACACAGCCACTGAGACCTTGACTGCTCATGGTAGACTTCAGGCTTCTGATCCAGTTTGAGTCAGATAAGGAACAATCATCATATAATCACAAGCATTGTACATGTTTTTCCTCTTTCTATTAAATGTTTATTTGGTCAGTCATGCAACATCTGGCACATAGACTGTAACACAATGTAAAACTCATTTTAATGAAGACTCTAGTAAACAAATCAAAATGACATGTCAGATTTTGTGACTTTGATAGAGTCATTCTCACCTGTGGAATTTTAAACTTAGCCCAAAGAAATTTCTTGGCTAAGTTGTAAGTTTTTTCTTTGTTTTTTCTATTTGCACACTGATATTTCAGTATTAATAATCCATATCAGGGCTTTAAGTACATTTTACAACTAATACTTTTGTACTTTAAGTAGCAATACCTAACATACATCACTTCCACATACAAACACAAGGAACATCATTTTTCTGATTTTATAGATGAGCCAAGACTTGAACCCTTATTGTTGTCTTGTGAGGAGTCCAAAAAACAAAAAGGGAGGAATATTTTTGTACAATAGCAGATGATAATCAATATTTGTTGACCTTTGCGACAAGTGCTTAGAATGTTAATTTATTTGGACAAATGCCTTGTTGGATTGAAACAATGCAGAAATCAGTGGGCTGTTGGAAAGTTTCTGGTTTGTCCATGCAAATGTATAGACAAAACACAGTAGTAGAGAAATATGAATGTAATTTATTCTCAGTCTGATGTGATGGAAATATCCTAATTGAAGTGCAGTGTCACCCATTAATACAACGTAATGTCAACCCTCATGTCACAAATTGTAAGGCTCATTCATGTGTGTTTTATTTCTGGTTTTACCATAATATCTTATATCTGAGAAGCATCATGAGTTTCACAAATGTAGATTTTGCAGGTGACTGTATTGTGCCATTTATGTTGCCCACCCCCTGTGTTGTTCTTAGAAACAGATATCTTAGTGAGGTGTTTAACCCACTTTATACATACCAACTACAAATATAATAAAAATCATTAATATCAATTAAATTGTTATGAGAGTGCTTTAGAGTGCATTATGTAGTGCCACAAAAAGCTAGTGCAATCTATTTGTCATGCCCTAAGATCATTTTAAGGAACTTCCAAGCCAAGGGGCTAATGTAAGCTGGTTAAATACTTAAGTGAAGAAATATGTTTAAGTTTTCCTTAAAAAATATCTAGTGAACTGGCTTCCCTTATGTCTAAGTATTGTGTTCCAGAGTTTGGGGGTGGGATTGACACAGATCTTCTTTCTGCTGTTTTTGGGTCCTCCAATAAACCAGTCAGTGTGGAATCCCTTTTTAAGTAGATAAGGACAGCATCAATACATGAAGCATAATTACTGGCTCACTTTATACTTTCCATGGTTGAATTTCAGGAGGTTTTTTTTGCTGTTCCTCAGACTTTTCTTTTGGGGATTATCTAAGGGTGGGGGTGGCATGCAGTACCTGATCAATTGTGGAAAATAACTCTTCCCTGTCCTACATTTTCCGTAATGATTTTAGAGAAACAATCCCTAATGCAGCTTTGTCATAGTCAGTCAGAGTGTATTTCACAGTGAATTATTAGCCTTGTTTTCCTCCATTATCTTTCAGGCACTCAGCAATCTTCAATACAACAGCATAAAAAAAAAATGTCGGTCAATAATTTAATAACTGAGAAAATATTAGGGGGTTGGATGGGTAATTAAAAACTTTCAGATTCTTATACATTGTAAATGATTTATCTGTCCATTTTGATCCGTTTGCATAACTGGTTGGGTTTTTCCGGTTTGTTGTCATGACACGAATTGATGACACGACCGGCATGCCTGGCTCCAGCTTATCTGGGAATGAGTCATGGTTGTTATCCTTGAAGCATGAAGTGAGTATGTAGCACACAGTGCTCAGTTTGTTTTTTGAAACAAGTGAGAGAAACAAAGAGGGTGGTTGAAGAGGAAGGTGAAGAAAATGGGGTCAGTGGCGAGTTTAGTCCTTGCGACGACCAGTCGGTTTTATCTGGTCTGTGAATTCCAAGCGTGTGTGTGTTGAAGAGGAGTCTTATTCTCGTTGGTCAGTGTGATGCAGGGGAGTGGGTTGAAGGTGGAAGATGATGCTTCTCCTGAGGCGGGGGCTGGCGTGGCATTCCCTCAGGGCCTCTGCCAGGTTTTGTTATGGCTTCTTCTTGTTTTGATTCCTTTCCCCTCGTGACCTTGAAGCGAACAGATCGGTGACAAACAGAGTGGAAGAGACTAGCTGTGAGCAGCCTTAGTCCAGCCCCGTTCAGGAAAATTCTACCTGGCTTAAAAAATGCAGGCTCACACTGAAAGGATGGTACAAGCAGCAGAAAGCAATTTGTTCAGAGGGAACAGTCTAATGAAACTCGCCTCTCCTTTTCTGAATGGTGGTAGAGGGCCACTGATAAACAGCAGGGAAAGAACAGGTGTTAATTTAATTTTTCCAGATATTGTGCACACTAAATCACTGGGACACATGAATAGAACAGTCATTAATAATGCTGTAATAATTATAATAATAACAAGTATTAATAATAATTAGTAACACAACCTTCATATGAACACACATATAAAATACACTATATACACTACTGTTCAAAGGGTAGGGGTCACTAGGAAATGTCATTATTTTTGAAAGAAAAGCCCTGTTCTTTCAATGAAGATAACTTTAAACTAATCTGAAATACAATCTATATATTGCTAATATGGTAAATGACTATTCTAACTGCAAAGCCTATTTTTTAGTGCAATATAATATAGGTGTATATTTCCCATTTCCAGCAACTATCAATGAATTGTAGTGTATGTGCTGCAAAATATAGAGCTATAGTATGTGGACCCCCCCCCCCCCAAAAAAAAAAGAAAGAAAGAAAAATTAACAAAAGTAAACACTATGATCACTTTTTATTAAAATGTTGCTCTTGGATAAAAACAAATATTTATTCTTTCCTTCCAAAGTAGTTTCTATGACTTTACTTCAATATGAAAGCAGTTGTCCAGAATTATGACACCACAGTGGCCAAATTATAGTACATTCATCACGAACACAAACATAAATGTCATCGGGCTACACAGTTGATCAGCCATTAAAATAACAACTGGAGCCATTCCTAATTGCATGAATATGTCTGCTATGCCTGCTGATAAGATAGCAGTTTCTCTGTAAACACTCACAGAACAACAGACATGAATAGCTGGAGCCTAAAATGATTTTGTGTTTGCCGTTCCTTTCATGACTTCACTTCCAGCGTTTTATTTAGATACGAAACCCGGCTGGTGTTGTGCCTGCTGTTTGTCATTAGCAGAATGAACACTGATGAATGCTGTGTGTGTGGTGCCTGTCGAGACTGTACTGAACAAAGCCACGTGCCTGTGTGTGTGTCTGTGTGTGTGTGTGTGTTTGTGAGTGTTTCATTGAGGCAAAATTAAGATCCTCATGTCTACTCTATTAGAGATAATCATAAAAACATCCAGCCTATAAAAAGCTTTGGATCTTTTCATAGGCGAGATGCAATGAGGATGTGACTCATCTGACTCATCAGGGGGTCACGCTGCCCCAAGCAGAATGACTGACACTCACACACACACACACACACACACACACACATATATACAGTGCAACCATAAGACTGAAAGCTGTTTTCCTCGAACACAGGGGCTGATTGTGGTTTGCAATTGTGTGGTCCTTCACAAAAAGACACTACGTAAAACATTGATGATGAGTGTCACATGGCAGAAATATATATATATATATATATATATATATATATATATATATATATATATATATATATATATATATATATATATATATATAATTTGTCAAACAATTCATGCACCGAATATCAGAGAAGCAAGGGTCCCGATGAAGAGAAAATCAATTCACTTTCACTGAGATCATAATCAATTATTCATTATTTATCATACAATCTTTGTCCTAACACATGATACAAAGCCAGTTTTAGAAACAAAGTTGATCAGTGGACAATTCTTTTATTTATGTGACGGCCACGCCCCTGGTGGCCATCATTAGCCTTGTGTTTTTTTTGTTGCAGGTGTGTAGGAGGCGGAGTCTGGCCTTATTGGATTACTGGGAACACCTGGGCCCAGTGCTCCCAGTGCTATAAAGGCCAGTCCATCAGTCCAACCTGTGGGGGAAAGTCTTTGGTCATGTGGCTGTGTGCCCCTATTGTTTGTTTGATTTTGATTCCACTCACTATTCTTGCACTCATGCATTTATACAAAATTGCTGATTCACTCATTACCCCATTTTACAGAATTGTTTGATGTATTTCCTTTAAGTTATTTTAAGTAAATGAGGTTTTTTTTTCCATTAACTTCAAGTTTCACTTCCCTTTATTTTTGTCACGGATTCAAGCCGGTCGTGACATTTATACACTATCGCTCATCTGCCCCAAATCCTTAAAAGTCGGTTCTTTCTCAACGTTTATTTTTATCCCTGGGGCCTATGTAACCAGGTTCTGTCAACCAACGTGAGACAATGAAGAGTCCAGTATCAAAATGTATACACTTTATTTAAACCAAGCTCATGGGAGAAGGAAGGAGGAGTCAGAGGTTGCCACCCACCACTGGGACCTTAAATAAAAGGGATACACAGCAGATTATTCACACAGCATAAATACCCTCCAAAATGGAGGTGGCCAAACCACTACAAAGTGCAACATGCATCAATACTTTAAGTACACCAAGAGATCAGAGCAAACACCACATGGCACTCAACTATTAATGACTACACACAATTCACACATCGGCCCAGTAGTAGGTGCGCACACAGTGGCTACAGCCTGCAGTCCCCAGTCACTGGTTTAATTCAGTACAATTAGCATTAACATTAATATTAACATTAAAAGGTCAAATGTATCAATTCCTTTATTAGTTTTTAAAACAATACTTTAAAAAGACAAAGCCACACAAACCACCATGAAGCCGGGGCTACAAACTGGACCACAGGCTAAGCCGCTTGGGGAAGGTAGAAGGCGTGCAGAGTCTCAGCACAGGTCGGCCGCCCTGGCCTAGACAAACAAACAGAACTAACGAAAAGTAAGCACAATGAAACACACAAATGAAATATAAAAAGAGGCCAGCACTTGAGCCTGTTCTAACTCAAGGCTGGCACTTAATGATGTATCTAACTAATATTAAGACAATTGCGAAACAAAACAGAATCCAACCAAAATCAAAGAAAGGAAAACTAAGTTACTGAAATCAAAAGAACAAAAGAACAAAGCTGCACACCAACCACCTTACCCACTGCTGACACAAAGGAGACCAAGGCAGGGCTCTCAGCAGGCCCAGCTTTTATAGCCTCTTCCTGACCCCATGAACCCAGTCTTTCCCAGCATAAAATTCCACAGCTCCCCCATTGTCCTGGCCCCGATATTGCAGCCCAACTTCCATCCGGCTACATCCCCCACCGCATTTTCACAGCACATCCTTGTGCTGCCGGTCAGTTCCATTGTCCATAACGCTGGGGTGGGATACCCTTTGAACTGCGCAGAGACCTTCGCAGCTCCTCAGCTCCTGCAGCCTCAGACTCCACAACCCCTGGTGGTGCAGTGGGTGGATCTGTGCGTTGCCAAGGGGGCAGCCATCGGGTTGGTGGGGGCATCCAAGCAAACGATGGTCGCAGTTGCTCCGGTTCCCCACGTTCCTCCTGCGCTGGGGCCTGAAATGACAAAGGACAGGGACAAAGCAACCTCCTATGCAATACCTTCTCTTTCCCCTCTCCCTGTTCGGGTTTAACCACATACACAGGAACATCAGGATTAGGCTGTTTAACCACTACATAGGGTACATTATGCCAGTAATTTGCAAGTTTACCCTGCCCTTTAGGACCCACATTGCGCAACAACACCCTTTCCCCCATCATTAATGGCCCCAGCCCCCCCTGGCCATCATGTTGCCTCTTTTGCTTCTGTGCTGCCCCTGCATTCAACTCACCCGCTCTCTTATAGGCAAAATACAGGCGCTCATGGTGCTTCTGGACCCATTCTCCCACTGTGCTCTGTTCCTCTAACGGGCCCCCCAGGAGGACGTCCACTGGTGCACGTGCATGTCTTCCAAACATGAGATACGAGGGGGTATAGCCTGTAGAGGTATGCACAGTGTTATTATAAGCATGGATCATCTCTGGCAAGTAATCTGCCCATCTGCTCTTCTTTTCCTCCACCAAACTACGCAGCATGCCCAGCAGGGTGCGGTTGAATCTTTCCGTGAGCCCATTGCCCTCTGGGTGGTACGGGGTCGTGTGACTTTTTTTGCAACCGTACAAATCACAGAGTTGTTTCACGACAGCAGCTTCGAAGTTTGGTCCTTGATCAGCATGGAATCGGGCAGGGCATCCAAAATACTGAATCACCTGTTGCCACATCACCCTCACGGTTGTTTTTGCAGTCTGGTCCCGAGTTGCAGCAGCCCAGGCAAACTTAGTGAAGTGGTCAGTAAGGACCATGATGTTTTCAACTCCGCCCACTGAGGCTTCTAATGACAGAAAATCCATGGTTATCAGCTCTAATGGATAAGAGGCCGTAATAGGTGTCAGGCTAACTGTTGAGTTAATGGGCTTTCTCCTGAGCACACACTGAGGACACTCTGAACACCACCTCTGGATGTCTGCAAACATATTGGGCCAGTAATACCTGGTCTGGAGTGTCTTAAATGTTTTGTCTGCAGCAAAATGTCCCATATGCTCATGGCAGCTAGTGAAGACCTCTCTGTGTTGACTCTGGGGTAGCACGAGCTGAAAATAGAAGGCATTAGTTTTTTGGTGTTGAACTCGCCGATAGAGTACCCCCTCTCGCAGCTGTAGGCGCGGCATTTCCTTCAGCATTCGCAGCACGTGGGGACTCTCCCTCTGTCGTTCGGCTGCCCGCAATGGCTGTTTGGTCTGCAAAAGAGACAGAATTCGTGAGATTAGAGGGTCCTTTTGTTGTCCCTCGGCCCACCTCTCAGCAGACCAACCCTCTCCAATCCACGAAGCTTTTGCCGGCTCTGATGCTGACTCTCTCTCACACACACCCAACAAGCATGCCTGGACCACCTCCACTGTCACATCTTGGAAGCCTGGGACCTCCAGCCCATCCTGTTCTTCTGATGCCTTTGGGGGTCCTAGTGGGTAACGAGAGAGCACATCAGCATTAACATTGGATTTCCCCGACCGATGTTTCACCTGGAACTTATAGCTTGCCAGCCGAGCCACCCAGCGCTGCTCCACTGCACCTAACCGGGCTGTGGAAAGATGGGCCAGAGGATTATTGTCTGTGTAAACTACAAAGTCTGAGCCAAGCAAGTATTCATGAAATTTTTCTGTAATGGCCCATTTCAGTGCAAGTAGTTCTAATTTAAAAGAACTGTAATTAGCATCATTGCGCTCAGCACCTTGCAAACCTCTACTTGCATAGGCAATGACTTTTTCTTGGCCCTCTTGCACCTGGGAAAGTACTGCACCCAGGCCTTGGTGGCTGGCATCGGTGTAGAGGAGAAAGGGCAAACTAAAATCAGCAAAGGACAGGATTGGGGCCTGCGTCAAGGCTTGCTTTAGCTGTGAAAAGGCCAGATCACATTCTTCTGTCCAATGCCAAACAGGAACTGGCACTCTGGGCTTTGTTTTTTTTACTGGGTACCCGCCTAAGAGTTTGTGTAGAGGGCCAGCTGTTTGTGAAAACCCTTTCACGAATCGGCGGTAATACCCTGCAAGGCCGAGGAATGCTCGCAGCTCAGTTGGCGTAGCTGGCACCTTCCACTGCTGGACTGCGGACACTTTATCGGGGTCCGGGGCGATTCCATCTGCAGACACAATGTGGCCAAGATACTGGACACTACTGCGGAGGAGTTTACACTTGTCCGGTTTCAGCTTCAAACCCTGGGCAGAGAGACGGGAGAAGACATAGTCAAGACGATCCAGGTGAGTGTCAAAGTCAGCAGCAAAAACAATAACATCATCCAAATAAATTAAGAGTGATTGGTAATTATGTTCTCCCAGGCAACTCTCCATAAGGCGCTGGAATGTTGCAGGCGCATTGCATAATCCAAAGGGCATCCTTTGGAATTCAAAAAGGCCCATGGGAGTAATAAAGGCAGTCTTTTCCTGGTCTGCGCCATCCCCTTTAACCTGCCAATAGCCGGACGCCAGATCCAGAGTGGAGTACCAGCAGGCCTTCTTCAAACTGGCTAGTGCTTCTTCTACTCGGGGCAAGGGGTAAGAGTCCTTCCTTGTGACTTGGTTTAGTTGCCGGTAGTCAACACAGAATCGAATGGAACCATCTTTCTTGCGTACTAAGACTATGGGCGATGACCAGGGGCTTGAGCTTGGCTTGATGACATCAGCCTCCAGCATACGTTTGATCAAGGCCCTAACTTCAGCATACAAGTTTGGTGGAATCTGGCGATACCGTTGCCTGATGGGGACTGCATCCCCCGTAGGGATTCTGTGCAAGATGGTGTCTGTACAGCCGTAATCCTCATCATGCTGAGAAAAGACAGCTCTGTGTTTGTGGAGCAAGCCGGCCAATTTGCTTTTCTGTTCAGCTGACAGGGCAACTCCTTCAAGGTTGAATAGAGGTACAGAACCCATATCAGTCATGCTGTCCTGTGACATAATTGGTTCAAGACTGTTTGCAGTCTGAACCTCCACACTGTCACCTCTGACGATTTGGAAGGCAGGTTTATCATCAAATATTTCACAAGACTCCAACAGAGATATTTTCCCTAACTTTTGATGGGGATAAATGACCAGAGGGGCATTATTGATGTTACGCACTCGTACCTGTGTCCGTCCGCTCCCCACCATCACCAGGGCCCGAGCTACCAAGAGCCCATCTTGTGTGGGCAGTGGCTCCATCAAGGCCTCATACCCTCGACCCCCGGGTCCATTCCGGGCTCGGCAGTTCAGTAGCAGCTCCCGGTTGGCAGGTACAGTCACAGGCCGGTGGCCAGCAAGACGGGCATATCCCACAAAGCCATCTGAGGTCACGAACCCTTGCTCCTTCTGGCAAATATGCATGGCCTCCTGCCACAGAGTCTTGCCTCGATCGTTAAGTTTTGGTTGAATCTTCACATTGCAAGGTGCCGTGTTCTTGAATAAAACTTGCCATACCTCTTTAATCACATTCATGCCCACAAGCCCGGATACTTTCAAACAACTGTCTCTTACCACAATAACCCCCACATTAGACAAGGTCACACCAGCAATGTCCATCTGCACTTCTACATACCCTAGGTAAGGAATCTCGTGACCATTTGCAGCCCTCAACTTGAGCCAGGAGGCGGGGTCTTTCAGGTGCTGGCCATCTTGGCCAAAGTGTCTCTGTAGCCATTCTTGACGCACCATGGACACCTGAGAGCCAGTGTCTAATAGGCAGGGGATTTCAACACCATCCATGGATACTTGAATCATGGGACAATCTCCCACAAGCCCAGCAGGGGGCACTGGTGCTTGCAGGTCACATGCTTGGGTCAGTGTGGGTAATGGATCATTTGTGGCATGGCCCGCTGTTAGATCCACAACAGCAGGGCAAGCTAGTTTAAAGGGGCCGGTGGGTTTTGTTTGGTGCACTGGCGTGCAATATGGCCTGGGGTTCGGCATTGGTAACAGATGGGCCGCCCCTGTTCGTCGAACTCATTGGGCCTGAACTGGGCTCTCGTTCTCTGTCTAAGGCCTGGTGAAAAACTGCGTGCTCTTGGTGGAACCAAGGAAGGGGAGGGTGTCTGGGCTGGCCGTGGCTGTGACTCAAACCTCGCTTTGCGAAACTCCTCCCTTATGCCCTGCAGGAGAGATTGGGACAGGTTAGTCACTTGAGTCTCTACCTCCTTAGCCAATTCAGACTTAAGTTCACTTTTCAGTTTTTGCAAGTCATCTTCCCAAGGCTGCCTAGACATGGTTGCTTTCACCACTCCACAACATAATTGTTCATCTTCCTCCGTGCCAGTACGTAGTAGCGCCTCCTTTTTCACATCTGCAAATTTAACAGTGTTATCCAGTGTTACCTTCATTCGTAGCTCTCTTTTCAGGCCATCATCACACAGTCCTGCAACAAACTGATCACGCATTAGTATATCTGGATTCAAGATGTTTTGAGCGTCATGAGTCATCATCTTATGCCAGCACTCCTGCAGGCGGAGGGCAAAAGTTCTTACGGTTTCTTCAGCCTGCTGCCTACAGTTGAAAAACAGGGAACGTGAGACAGAAGCAGGGGCAGCACTAGAATACAAACTGGCCAACTTTTCAAAGACTTTCGCAGCAGTATTTTTCTCATCAGCAGGCAAAATGGCCACTTCTCGCTTTGCTTCCCCTTCCAAACAACTTAATACCCAGTCTAATTGATTTTCAGCAGGGATACCATACATTCTGAACCACATTTCAAGTTCATTTTGCCACTGCTTAAATGTACCTGCATTTGTCCCTCTACCCCCTGAAAATTTAGCACAAGGCATCATAAATGGGAAAAAAGTAGGCACTGAAAAAGACCTTGGTCTCCCTCCTCCCTCATTCTCACTCTGAGACATCTTCAGTGAATTTACAATTAAGTTGATCCTGCCAACAACGCCAAAGATGTAACCAGGTTCTGTCAACCAACGTGAGACAATGAAGAGTCCAGTATCAAAATGTATACACTTTATTTAAACCAAGCTCATGGGAGAAGGAAGGAGGAGTCAGAGGTTGCCACCCACCACTGGGACCTTAAATAAAAGGGATACACAGCAGATTATTCACACAGCATAAATACCCTCCAAAATGGAGGTGGCCAAACCACTACAAAGTGCAACATGCATCAATACTTTAAGTACACCAAGAGATCAGAGCAAACACCACATGGCACTCAACTATTAATGACTACACACAATTCACACATCGGCCCAGTAGTAGGTGCGCACACAGTGGCTACAGCCTGCAGTCCCCAGTCACTGGTTTAATTCAGTACAATTAGCATTAACATTAATATTAACATTAAAAGGTCAAATGTATCAATTCCTTTATTAGTTTTTAAAACAATACTTTAAAAAGACAAAGCCACACAAACCACCATGAAGCCGGGGCTACAAACTGGACCACAGGCTAAGCCGCTTGGGGAAGGTAGAAGGCGTGCAGAGTCTCAGCACAGGTCGGCCGCCCTGGCCTAGACAAACAAACAGAACTAACGAAAAGTAAGCACAATGAAACACACAAATGAAATATAAAAAGAGGCCAGCACTTGAGCCTGTTCTAACTCAAGGCTGGCACTTAATGATGTATCTAACTAATATTAAGACAATTGCGAAACAAAACAGAATCCAACCAAAATCAAAGAAAGGAAAACTAAGTTACTGAAATCAAAAGAACAAAAGAACAAAGCTGCACACCAACCACCTTACCCACTGCTGACACAAAGGAGACCAAGGCAGGGCTCTCAGCAGGCCCAGCTTTTATAGCCTCTTCCTGACCCCATGAACCCAGTCTTTCCCAGCATAAAATTCCACAGCTCCCCCATTGTCCTGGCCCCGATATTGCAGCCCAACTTCCATCCGGCTACATCTATACCACAAAGTCTTAGGGATTCACATTTCAGTAGCCTGCATAATAAAGATGTGTTTGTGCATGAAACAGCTATACAGTGTCTCACAGATTCAAAGGTGTTGTATATGGTCTGACGCCTGGGCTAATAGGCTTCAATCCCGTGATTGCATCAATGTATTCTACAATCTCTCACACACACACAGTCACAGTCTTACAGTCTTTACACAGTCAAGACCAAACATGTTTACAAAAGCTCCACAGTATCTAGATATCAGCCATATTCATGTTGGAAGATTGACCAAAATTGCAAGGGGTGACTCAGTATTTCGCAGAAATAGCACATCCTTAAAAAGGGGGGTAAATCTTCCATCTCTTTCCCTCTCTTCATTTTGTTTGCTTGTCTTTTTTCCCTCTATCACCTCTTTTCTTCTGTATCACTCTCACCATCCCCATTTCTCTATTTATTTCTTAGTCCTATCTCTCTTTCTGTCTTCCCTATTTGCCTGCCTCTGTTTTTCCTCTCTCCATCAATACAGTCAGCCAATGACAGTGCCCGGGCTGTGTAAATGGATGGCGTGTCTATATTTAGAACTGGGGAAGGAGGGCAAATCAAAAGTAAGCTAGAGAGAGAGAGAGAGAGAGAGGGAGGAGGGATGTGAGGAGAAGATAAATCTGCATTCTACCGCTGCCTCTGGTCAGAGACAGTTGGAGCTACAGAGGAGGAGCATCATCACTGGCAGCAGCATCATAATTATAAACAATAAAACACATAGTGAACTCTGAAGAGGCTGCTGACCAACAGTTGAGGTCGAAGAGCAAAACGGAGAAGAAAACATCCACTGGACTCGACATCTGTGAGCAGGTGAGTGTGAAAGCCAAAAAAAAAGGGGAAAAAAAACATACATAATTATTATTACTGCAATTGCATGATGTGAAATAACACAGGGTGCCTATACTGCGCTTCAGCCCAGAGCTGCAGCCTCTGAACCATTTTTAGTTGCTGTATACCGAAGGTGTGGTCTAAATTTAGCAACGGTTACACCTTGGAAGAAACTGGGAGAGGCTGGCATTTTGGTTTGGCATGCTCTATTTTTGGCATGGAGGTTGAGACTAAAATATATTGTGGGCTACACTCTGGGTTATAACAATATGGGGTTGCATAAGAAAACACAGACTGACACATTCTGTGGCTTTACATGAGTCGGATGGCATTTAAAATAGCGACTTATCTATTTATGTTTGCCTCTGCTCCTTGTTTGTATTTTGGGCTGTTTACACTGCCACTCCAAAGTAAGCAGGGGATGGTGTCTGTAATGGGGAAAGGGGAGAGTCAGGAGGAGGACAGATGGGCTTACATATGAATTACATTTGATTGATTCAGCAGGGGCCACAATAGACGGTTGTGTTTCAAGCAAGCTCCAGGCTACTAATGGTTATTGGCCATGAGAGTGAGTGATATCCAGATGTAACAGCAACAGGATCTCATTATGAAACACGCCTGGAAAGGGGTCAGTTGAAAACACACAGGATCCTTCAGACATGTTGTTTTCTGCCCCATTTAGATTGTGTCCGATTTCTGAAACGCTGCTGAATCGCATAATGTTTTCCTTGAATGGAAACGGTGTAGATGTGATAACAAAAACCAGACAGCTGCCTTCATTATACCTAAACACCCAATCAGTGTTTACTGTTATCACCACATTGAGTTTCTGTTCAAATTTGCTTTTGCAAGAAAACATATTGAAGACTCAATGAATTTTAGTTAAAATTGAAAATAAATCAATGAAAAAACATCAGTCCCTAGGTTAGGGTCATTACTCTGACTGTATACTTTATGGTTTTGGCAATAAACACAGCAACTCTTCCTTTCTTGTCTTAATCTCAGCTATGAGGCCACGGTCCAGCCTGCTGTCCAAGAGAGAACTCCTGCTGCCCACAATCAGAGAGGGCACAGAGGAGACGGTGAGGGATATGAACGAGGCCAAGGCACTCCACATCCCCGGCTATGGCGCCCAGTCCGTCTCCTCAGAGGACTACCTCCTCTCCATCTGCCACCTGGCACACCCCACCTTCCCCGCCAGGGACGTGTCTCCCAACAACAGCGGCCAGCTGGATGCCGCACATCAGAGGCCCCGGCTGTCACGACTCGGCGGGGCCGCGCCGTTCGCCTATGAGTCCAGCCATAGAGGGGAGGCCCAGCATGGAGCGGACAATGAACTGACGTTCGGCAACCACGACCCTCTGGAGTATCTTTACGGACACCAGGACAACCTCTCCGCCTGCCGGTCGGGAGGCGCGAGGCGGTCGTCTGCGAGGCAGAACGGGAGGGACGGACAGGCTCGCCACAGGGCACACAGCATCCCCCAAGCTTCCCACTCGGGCCTCGTCCCGCAGCAACGCAAGAGCAGCTGCCCCGAGTTGCACGCCGGCACCAACGCTTCCGCCGCCGGCACCTCCCCAAAACACAGCCCGTCCAGGTCGGAGGCCGGGAGGGGGAGCCTGGCAGGCGGGGAGGGAACAAATCCAACCGTCAAACAGTCCCTCATCTCCCAGTGGATCTCAGACTGCAGGTCGGCCTGGAGGGAGGCACGCGTGCGAGCCTGTATACTGCCGGCCATTGCAGAGATATAGGATTCAAAACCGGACAGACATTTCTCAACAAGTGACACTAAGAGATGTGTGGAAGTCTTTCATGCAGTTATATATATATATATATATAAGGTATATGAAGAAATACACTTTAAAAATACTGAGGCAAGTAAATATTGTCATGATTGTCGATCTGTTATATTAATGTACTTATTTACTATTACAGCCCTGCTATGTATGCTGGCAATCATAAAAAAAAAAAACATTAAAAAATGGACAAATCTGCAAAATACTTGTATCCAGTGTTTTGTGAGCTAAGTGTTACTGAATAAAATATTCTTTTGATACTCTCAACCAAACTGTGTGATCAGTGTGTGTGTGTTTTTTTTTCCCTTTCTCTCTGTGGTGCATGATCTGTGTTTTCCTGCACGTGTAAAGCCTTCAATAAATGAGCTCAGGTCCTCGGCTCCGCTGGTGCAGCCGCCGGAGTTTCTATGGTAACTGTGGTGGGATCCTGCGCCTGGTAAACACGAGCGTGGAGGAACACACGGACTGAGCAAAGATGACACCACTGCACCTCAAACGTGCGAGATGCTGGTTGCCTGTGTAAAAGCGAGACGTGATCAGGCATCATCATGAGAGATGAAGTTACTGCTTCACATGAGTACAACTGGATATTACAAATTTCATTCAATTTAATTACAGAACAATTTAAACAGAAAATATCTGCTATCATTTGGCACAACGGTGCCAACAGACTCCACTGAATCTTTGCCATAAAACACTTTAATCACACACAAGCACCCTTAACTGCTGTAGTTTAAACACTAGAGGGCAGGCTTATACTCCAAATGATACCTAGCAGTACTTAATACATGACTAACCCATTACCTTTACCTTAGAATCTCACACAGGCAGGTTGGGTTCCCGCAGCAATGGTGGGCCTGGTCCTGGAGAGCTACTGTGGGTGCAGGTTTTTGTTCCAACCAAGCAGGAACACACCTGATTCTACTAACCACTAGGGCCCTTGCTGCAGAGCTTCATTGGTAGAATGTGTGTTCCTGCTTCATTGGAATAAAAACCTGCACTCACAGTAGCTCTCCAGGACCAGAGTTGCCCACCACTGATTTATAGTCAGTCATCTTCTATACCCGCTTACTCCTCCTTAGGGTCGCGGGGATCTGCTGGAGTCAATCCCAGGGCATTACAGCGAGAGGCAGGGATACACCCCAGATGGTCACCGCCTATCATGGGGCACACACACCATTCACTCACACACTCACACCTACGGGCAATTTAGAGTCGCCAATTAACCTCAGCATGTTTTGGACTGTGGGAGGAAGCTGGGAGTACCTGGTGAAAACCCATGCAGAAAGGTTCCAGACTCAGGACCAAGGAGGTCTTGTGACCTTCTTGCTGTGAGGCAACAGCGCTAACCCCTGCACCAACGTGTCGCCTCTGATTTTATTTATTGACAGTTTAGAGCTAGTCCCCTGCTCCCAAATGTTTGGATGTTGTGTACTTCTCATGGGAGGACATAAGTGGAACATCAGAGGTCAAAGCACAAATTAAATTGATAAACACATACATATTCAGCCACACAATTATTTTGTTACTATCCAGGTTTTTAGTTTCACTCTGGCCAGTTTTTCATTTGACAACAATCTGGTAAATTGCAGACAGAATGTCTGCAAAACCTTTAGCAAGTAAAACCAAAAGTGCCTGCCAGCTCCCTTCCACTTCAATAAGTGAAAGATGATGTTAATAATAACCACAAAAATACATTAGATGATGAAAAGAATTGGATCTCCTGGTCCTCCTTCTCTGTCTCTTCAGAAATCAAAAGCTGTGACCATTTGTTGAAATAGTTTAAAGGATCGTTTCAGTTACATACAATTTGTGTCTTTTGTGTCATTTTGTGGGATAAATAATATTATTATATTATATATATTTCGAGTTCTGCTGACAAGATATGTCTGATTAGATAGATAGATAGATAGATAGATAGATAGATAGATAGATAGATAGATAGATAGATAGATAGATCACAGCACTGTTTAAACTATATAAAATAAATATAGAACAATGGAGCTTCCTGTGATTGTGTTGCTTGTCCATTCTAATTTAAACAAAATGATTGGAATAAAGCAGGGAAATTACCAGGGAAATTACTCACAGAAGTTCAGTAAAGGCTTCTAAGTGTCTGAACCCCTTCATCGTCAGAATAAAAAAAATTGTTTACAGCAACTGCGAAAAACGCATCCGCTCCTGCCGTCTCACACCACCACCACCGCTCTCTCTTCACACTTTCTGCAGCAAAGTCTTACCTCTTGAAAGCGAGGCCTATTTTTTAAAAATCAGCCCTTTCTGCAGGCTGGTTTAGACAAACAGTTTCAGCAATCAGCTTTCAGCTTTGCCTAAAAATCACACAATTTAGTTATAACGTATTTGGAATGAATATCATCAAACAAGAATAATGTGGGACAAAGAAGGGATCATTTTAGCCATTAGCTGTGCTTAAATATCGTCAAGACATTTAAAAAAAACTACTTTGTACCATTTTGATCTTCACCATCTATCCAATGTAGGGTTGTATATGTGTGAATATCCTCAATTGTGCATAATGTTCGTGACAGATGTTTGCATGACTTGCACACAATACAAGCCACCTACTTTGTTAAGACATTGACTGATTCGTTTTTTGCAGCCAAAGCAAGAGATAAGGCAGTTATCAGGTGTCCTCACATTTTTAGATATAGGTCTTTTCCTGACCACCCATCAATTTCTCACATTGTTTCTCCTAAATGAGAAGTGCAACCAGCAAATTACAGAAAGTCTGCAGAGAAAGAGACTGCCGATGCTACTTCCTGTCTGTTTGGGCATACATGGGGTCACACTTTGCTTTCGGTGCAGAGATCACTGCTTCACAAAAAGGAACCGTAAACTCTGAAAGTTATGGTTATTCCTTTTACCCAAAGCCACAAGCACCCCCTACAAGTCAAATTGTGCAATGTGGAAAAAACACACACACACACACACATTCCATCAATGGTTGTGAACTGTGACTCAGAGCTAAACCATAAAGTCACCATGTGTATAGGTACAAGCTGTACTGAACTGACTACGCTGATGCACTCCATAGTCCCACATAAGTAAAACACATTAAATATTCACTGAAGGGACATATGAAATATTAAAATCTGCTGAGTACAGTCTGTCAGAATGAAATTGAGTTTATTAAAGATGTCACGCAATACACACAGTATACTGTGTATATATATATATGAAGATACTGTGCAGCTGCAAACTGCTGCGTAGTGAACTATGTTTTTAATGTGACTCACATTGTTGACGAAATGTATATCAACTTATTTTTTGTAACTCTTTTTTTAGAGAAGTGTCTCTTGCTGACATTCTGACCTTTTGTGTTTAGTCTGGACCATCTGCAATAATAGAAAGTCCCTTTCACTAATGCCAGGGAAGACCCGAGTGTCTTAAAATAAGTCAGACTGGACTTGAGAGACTCTGACAGAATTTAAAATTCAGTCAGAGTTTCGTAGATTTAGAAACTCATTTGGGGAAACACCCAGCAAAACATTTCCTTTTACTATCAACCAACTGTGAGTGATACCATCACTGAAATCGGGAAAATTAAATGTTATTTATTGTGTAATATAAAGACTCAGACCCCCGCAAGTCCTTTGGAAATGATACATCGAGTGATGGGAATTCCGGCTCTATTTGGAGAGCCGGATCTTTTGGATCAGTTCACTAGTACGAGCCGGCTCGTTCGGATCCTTTGTTGCTCCCAACGAGGAGCCGGCTCCTATAAGAATGTGTGAATGTGTGTTAAAGTCGTGTGTAGTGCAAAAAAATGTTTGGCCACCTTTGGTCATTCACAAAATGCCACTATTATTTTATTTAATGTGTAGGATTAGAATATGTTAATTTTTAAGATATTTGTTTTTGTCTTACCATATTAATGTCATATAAGGGTTCTATCTCCTTCTCCTATCATTGTGAAATACAAAGGCTACTAGATAGCAAAATATAATGAAGTGATATTTTTGGTTTGGGTATTTTTATTCAGGTTTTACTAATGAGATATCTTTTCATTTAAATCATATTCATAGGGTCAATGCACAAATACATACACGGACCCCCAGAACCAGATGATGAACCATCGACAAGCAGTGCAATAAGCAGCCAGCAACCATCCAATGTGTCTGAAGGTTCAAGTAAACAGCCACAAACAACAGCAGTCACCTTAGAAGAGACATCCACACCCACAACTGAAAGCCTTCCCACGGATGCAGTTGTTTTATTTATTTGTTATTGTGTTGTTGCTCTGTCTGATTTATTATTTAACATACAGTATATTATTGTATAATAAAAGTTAATTGCTTGATATCTACATGTCTATATAAGACTTATTTTCAACTTTAAATTTCATGAGTTTCCAGGGGTTAGGTGGGTGGGTGGGGGGCTCCCTGCAAGCTGAGCTTAGGGCCTCCAAAACCATAGCAACGGCCCTGTGTGTAGGTATTGGTAAGTCATGCATCAGAGGGTTAAACGCTTTGTACTGTTTGTCAAAATGAAATGATTTGAAAGATAAGTTGAAGGAAATCATATGCATACACCCCTAAACCGTTTTAAATACATTCATACCTTAAGCAGCACCTTTAATTTCTAGAACTACAATCGGTTTTGGTTTTACTGGTCCGGGTTTTGAGATAACGATCAAGGTGTTTTCCTCCAACGCGCGTACACTACGTATCATAAAACCACATGAAAGACAAAACTAACTTCATGAAACTGTAGCCAATATTCATTCACTTATTGTGGTATGCATTTATGTTGTATTACAATAGTATTTACAGTAAATTAATTACTGACTGTATATATTAATTTCATATATAAAGAAGAAGCCTCCTAGTGTTTGTATTGTAACAAAAAGCTGGTTGACTTGGCCCAAACCCTCCTTCCTGTTTCCGTTATTATTAACTTATAAACTTGTCAGTTGCTCGAAAAAGAGATCATTTGACCTCAAGAAACCTGCCTAGTTAAATAAAGGTAAAATAAAAAATAAGACTGTTTATATTATAGGTATTAGTCCGGTTTACAGGTTTGCCCATTCATTTTATTGATCTTGAATAATAAAATCTATTTAATTTTGATAAACATAATCTTTGATAATTGTCCATCTTTGCTAATAATTATTTCTTGTGCCTACACATTCACAACACAATAATCTGTTCAAATTATTAGTAATATATGTAGAGGGGAAGCAAAGAGGGATGACTGAGGGGGGTTTTCACGCATTTTCATTTTCCATTCTCAGAAATTCCCTTGATCACAGGAAGTATGAGGTATGAGGGTAAGACAGTATATAAGGTGACCCTCATCCTTCACTCATCACAGAGCCTCTATCAACAAACCTTCTGTCTTTCACTTGTTACAGCAACTTGTTTATCACACCAGTCTTATCTCAACCAAAGAGAAAACCAACAATGTCCAGCACTGGTAAAGTGATCCTGCTCCTGGCTGTCATCGTCTGCATTGCTGTAGCCCAAAGTAAGTTTAAATTTTTAATTTTGTCTTTTCAGATAGACCATATGCCATAGGAAACATTAGGTCTGTAATGTTAATAGACAAACAGAGTATTAGGTAGTATAGTGTTGTTGAATTGTGTCATTCTGCACAGCCCAAAGGATTATTTATTGAATTAAGTCATTTGTTTCCCTTGTCTCCCTCTCTAGTAAATGAAGCAGGACAAAGTTGTCTGTGCGCAGGCGTCAGGAATGGATTTCCTCGAAGATCTCAAGTGAAAGACGTCCAGATCTACAAAGCAACCAACTTCTGCGACAAAATGGAGATTGTGTAAGAATTTGTTATTTTACGGACAAAATGTGATTTGCTGTTTGAAATATTGAGTTGATGCTAAAGCAACAGTGACAATCTACCTGCATGGCTCATGTTTGTTTTGGTGAAGAAACCTGGACTCACCTCTACTGTCCATTTCAACAGGGTCACCAACAAAAACGGCTTCCGCTATTGCCTGAACCCCGATTTAACAATAGTGAAGCAACTTCTGAATAAATTGATGTGAGTATAATTAACAACCTTCAGCATGCACTGACCACACAATCATGAAATCGTTCTCTGAAACACCATATACATACTTTCTACTCATTGTTGTAATGGGGCTAATGTGTATCTTCTTGTGTTTTTATGAAAGGTCCAGAAAGAAGCAGAGCACTTCTAGCACCAACTAACCCCACTTCATCCCCAGTCTGCACCAACACAGCTCACATCTCCTTGGATCAATCAGAAGACCTGACGCCTTCTGAAAAAAGTTCTTTGTAGATATGCAATAGATTAAATATTATCTATTATCTCTATCTATTATCTATATTGTCTATTTATCTCCTATTTATATTGACCATATATTCTATTGCTGTCCACCTATTTGTTCCTGTAAATAGATTGTTGTAAAACATGTCTGCATTTTTGTGATAAATAAATAAAAAATAAAAAGAAAATGAAGGAGGCTTTGAGTAATTGATTTTGTTGAGGGCCGCTAATGCATGACATGCAGCACAATATAGATGTCAGTTTACATACTGTGATCTCAATGGCATAGCCTGTGATCCTCTACACTCATCTCACTGACTCACTACTGACCAATGCAGCTTTTTAAATTTTTAAAATAGAACAGCATTGAATATTTTCCTCACACATGTTGACATTAAGCTATTTTATTTGTCTAACATGCTTTTCTTATGCATGAAATATTCACCTAAATTCACTGTTACTGTGCAGAGTCTAGGTACAGAAAGACCCCCTTTGCAAAGAAATACATTTTCAGCCAGAAGACAAAGACTATGGTTACCATTGGTTACCATAGCTTGAGCCATTAATATGTATCGTTATTCATAAGCATTAATACAAATTTAAAGACACTTAAAGACACAGGTCTAAAAAAGTCACAGAGTTGACAATCGTTGAACAGAAGACCACTGGAGCAAAGATGAAGATGATAAAAAATCTTTGATTCTAGGCATTTTTTTGAGAAAATTACAAAAACATAAAAAAGACTGTTATAGCACCACCTTGAAGCTAATTAATATGATTTTAAGTGTCAGTGGGTGGAATTTACGACCAACCTGTCAATGTTTCACGTTGGTAGGTTTTGTTCAATGAACAAACACTTTAAACATGTAAAGTTTCAGTGAATAAATACTTTAAAAGTCTAAAGTCTAGAGTTTTCTGACAGTTGACATTTTAGAGATAAATGATTTTCACAGGGCAAACCTGTTTGTGTACATAGCCTAACAGCTAGCTTTATCTTATGAGGGGCCCTCATATTATCTGGTGTCAGTCATTGACTTATACTGTATAACAGTCATGTGTTTCCTAATATCCTTCATTACAAATGGAGTACATATTGTGGTAAAAGTATTTAAGATGATTTTGCATTTCATCATCCCTTTAGTTCGTTCAAGGCTTTCTCCTTTTCATGGAAAAGGGAAGGAAATCAAAAAGGAAGGGAAGTTGTGATCGGAGTTGAAAAGTCCCAAAAGTGAAACTGACATTAAACGGCTGTTTCTACGAAAATCAAGCATTTCCCTTCAAGCCAGTGTTTTTCAATCCTGGTCCTGGCACACCGCTTCCCTGCACTTTCCATTTTCAAACACACACAGATTTAAATAATCAGTTTATATTCAAGCTTTGTAGAAACCAGATAATGACCCAGTCAATGAAATCATGTGTGCGTCGGAGCAGGAAACCGTTTAAAATCAAGCAGGGCAGGGCAACCGCACTAACAGGGCAAATCTTTCTAGATAAATGCATAAATGAGTCCGTTCATGGAATCAATCAGAAAACGCTGACCATACTGATTCATTTGTATAAATGTACGCTGACAGTAGAAAACGACCACGCAGTTACTGTGGAAAGAAAGAAAGTCATACTTGCTGTCATGTTTCCCCCCCGAGAACTCACACATTTGATTCGGGGCTATAAATGTTAAAGGTGTTAACCACTGATGCACACGAAATATAACCCGGGCCTGGCGTTCCAAAGATCATCTGCCCACACTTTGCATACATTTTTGAAAGCGACATGAACAAAAATGTTCATCTCAAAATTGTGTATGTGAGAGTAACATCCAGTGCATGACAAATAGGATTAGCTGCAGAAGGTGTATAATAATAACTGAAATAAAGGGTTTTAGCAGGTCGGCTTTTTTTCTTTCTTTAACTGTTGTTTGATTTTGTTGTTTTCCAGACACAGATAGATTGAATTATGTCTTTGATGAAATATTTTGAATAAGCTGATGTCAGTTTATGCAATTAAATCAGCTCAGCTTTACATATGACACTGTGTGTGTGTGTGTGTGTGTGTGTGTGTGTGTGTGTGTGTGTGTGTGTGTGTGTGTGTGTGTGTGTGTGTGTGTGTGTGTGTGTGTGTGTGTGTGTGTGTGTGTGTGTGTGTGTGTCTGTGATGATCAACTCCTTAACTTCACCTTTACCTTTATATTGCAAAAAGGCAGAAGTGGGAAAACTAACCCACAATATTATGACATATGATTGTTACATGAATGTTTAGATTCCTCTGACCCCCAGGTGTTGACCTGCAGTAAGACACCTGGATTATGTCCCGCCCTTGTTCCTTGTCAATCTTCTGGTCATGTGACCACCTCACCTGGTACCCATTGTCTCTAATCACCTACCTTCCAACCATGTGCTATCCTCTGTTCCATTGTTTGTTACCTGGGCGCTATACGTATATTGTGCTGAGTTCAGCTGAGTTCAGCACAGTTTTGACACATTTCTTTAGGTCGTTGCTCTTCACACCATTGAAATAACTTGATGAAAAGTTTTATTTTCATTTTTTTGTGTGTACAGTATTTACCAATATGACAAATCTGGTGAAATATTTAGTAATATATGTAGAGAGTGGGGTGAGTGAGGCTATTTCTTCCACTTGTGAAGTTTCACTTTCCACTCTCAAAAAATTCCCCTCGACCACAGAAAGGAGAAGAGATAGGTGCAAGACAGTATATAAGACAAGCCTCATCCTTCATTCATCACAGAGCTTCTGTCATCAAGCCTTCTGTCTTTCACTCCAGCTTCACTCCCCCATCATCTTCAATTCATCTTTTCAACACTGTCTCTAACCAAAGAGGAAACCAACTATGTCCAGCATCATTAAAGTGATCCTGCTCCTGGCTGTCATCGCCTGTGTCTCTGTAGCCCAACGTAAGTTTTAATTTTTAGCTTTTGCCTTTTCAGATAGACAATATTACAATGACAACATTAGTTTTGTAATGTAAATAAACAAACAAGTTGGTAGCTGTGAGCTGGAATTCTGCACAGTCCAAAGTATTTGTGATTAAATGAAATGTTTTTTCCTCTCTCTAGATAATGAAGCAGGAGAGAACTGTCTGTGTAAAACTGTCAAGAATGGATTTGTTGCGAAATCAGAAGTGAAAGACGTTCAGATCTACAAAGCAACCACCTTCTGTGACAAAATGGAGATTGTGTAAGAATTTTTATAATTTGTAATTTGCTGTATAAAATATTAAGTTGATGCTAAAGCAGCAGTGACATTTAAACAAGCACTGACATAACTTTTGAAGCAAGATCTCTCTCTCAGTCTACCTGCATGGCTCAGTGTCACCTGGACTCACCTCTACTGTCTATTTCAACAGGGTCACCAACAACAACGGCTTTCGCTATTGCCTGAACCCTGATTTAAAAATAGTGAAACAACTCCTGGCTAAATTGATGTGAGTATAATTAACAACATAATCACCATATTTAAAAGAAATTGTGTTAAGTAACACAATGCTTTCTACTCGCTGCTGTAATGGGACTAATGTGCATCTTCTTGTGTTATTATGGAAGGTCCAGAAGGAATCAGAGCACTTCCAGCACAACTAAGCCCACTTCATCTCCAGTCAGCACCAACGCAGCTCACATCTGACTCTGATTAACTCCTTGGATCAATCAGAGGTTCTGATGCCTATGGAAAAAAAGCACCTTAAAAAATGTAGATGTGAAATGGATTCAATAGTTTGTCTATTTATCATCTATTTATACTGAAAATATATTCTATTATATAGCCACCAGTTTGTTTATCTAAACAGATCTATTTTTGCTAAAATTAGCTGTTTGTACATTTTTGTGATTTAATTTTTTAATAAAAGAAAAGAAAAAAAAATGAAAGCTTTGAGTAGTTTTCTGTTCCGCTTGTGTCCTACATCAAGAGTGCTACCTTGTGGTTCATGGCTGCAAATGCAAGACGTAATATGTATATATGCCAGTTTACAAATTGTATTGAAATATGTGTTTGTTCATCCTGAACATCTATTATAAACTACTATAGTCCATCCGACTAATTATGTTGCTTCTGAAGGTAACATTTTGAACCTAATTAAATTGAGGTTTGCAGAAGTGAAAGGTATTAACTGCTACAAACAGCATATTCCATTTTTCCTTTTATTCTTTAGCAGTTTTATTTTGAAAGGCACTGTGTGCATGTCACATTCTCATCAGGCTCCTAAAGATCTGATCCTGGAAATGCCCCTGGTTATGATTAGTATGTGGTTAAGATACACATGTGCATTGGGGAGAGGAAACATCTCATCAACAATTATCTCAAAACCTGGGCCATAAAACCAAAAGCTGTGTCCAGAAACCGCCAGAGGTCAGCAGAGCTGGTGGAAGTGAAGACCTGAAAACATAAACACCCCTGCAGCCTGTTTGGGAGTGAGTGGAGTTTTATATGCAGCAATAACAGCAAGTGTGAGGAAAACACAGAATGCTGTTATGTATTTAAGATAAGAAAGTGGATATAATATAAACACTATGTTCAAGAGAAAACAAAAAAGTAAAGAAAAAGAACTCACAACTGGGGACAACAATAGCAGCAGTTGCACATGGGTTAATGAATTGCACAGTGGAGTCTGCAGTGTACGGGTTGATTGAAAATTGAGATTGTTCGGAAGGTAATGGGTAGTTTTCCGATAAAATTTGGGTGAGAATAACAAAGGAAGCAGGAAAAACTGCAATGGGAATAATCCTTTATATGTGAAACAACTCTCCCAATTTCATGTACGTATGTGTGCCACTCACTTCGTAGAGACAAACTGATATTTAATGACTGGTGGTTACAGCCTGTGCAACACTTTGGCTGAAAGTCACAGGTTCAAGACTTTGGTGTGGGACCTTTCTGTGTGGAGTTTGCATGTTCTCCCTGTGTCTGCATGGATTCTCAGGCATCCTCTTAAGGTCCCAAACCATGCTGAGGTCAAAGAGTCTAAATTGCCAATGTGTGTGAATTGAATGGTGTCTGTGCCCTCTGATAGACTGGGGATCTGTCTGGGGTGTATCCCTACCGCTCGTCTGCAATGTGCTGGGATTGGCTCCAGCAGACCCACGTGATCCTAGAGAGGAATATGTGGGTATAGAAAATAAGTGGCTGATCACAGCCTGTTGTATAGAGGGTCTTCAGTCAGTTAAAAAAAACTCAGTTGTTAACATTATGAGAATAACTTAACCAGGGTCTGATAACATCTTCACCTAAGCCTTACATGAAGATTACATCGGATCAACTGCACAGAAATAATTCGCCCAACTGTCAGATCATTCAGCTATTTTATTTGCTAAAGTTTCAGTGGAACATTTTGCTTTTTTTTACCAATCACCATTAAATCCTAAATTCACTGTTACCTAGATACGGCCACATCTCGCACATTTAATTTCAAAATAGTTGTAGAAAAACATTAGTAAGTGGTGAACAGTGCTGATTTTCAGTTAACAGGCATTTAACCCCTCCAAATACTTTGCAAAATCTGAACCAGAGGACTACAATTTATTTCAGAAAAATAGAAATAGTAAATCATGATATATTTCAATATTTTAAGAGATGCTGAGCTAAAATTTGAACATAAAGAGTTTAAAATCACCGAATGCAAAAGGGCTAGAAACTAATACGGTGTATGTAGCCTTCTTGAAAAAATACACATTTGTTATAGAATTTTTCTAAACAAACAATGGAGACGCTGATTGAAATGAAGACATCAAGAAAGTGTCTTTTTACAAAGAAGGATATTTTGTTCTGCACAGAAGTCTCAGTCATTACAGAGCACACAATATGTCTGGAAGAACGAGCCTTGAACAGAGAAAGAGAAAACACTTTCAGCACATTTTACAACCTTGTAGTTCACACAAGTCAAAATAGCAGCTGGTTGGTGCAGTGTCATAATAAACTCTGTTCCAGACAGACAGTTTGGAACGGGCCGGTACAAAGTCACTCATTCCAGACAGTTACAGAAGAAAGATATAATCAAGTAATATAGAATATTAAAGTAATATGAGGATATATTGCAATATGAGGAAGTATTGTAATAGAAAGATAGATCAAATTCATATTAAATTTCCACCACACAATCATTTATTTTTCCTGTATTTATTTTTATAATTTGGGTAAAAAAAAAAAAAAAAAAAAAAAATTAGGTAAAAGTCTAAAGTTTTCTGAAAGTTGACATTTTGGAGATAAATGATTTTCACAAATCAGAAAACTGTTTGTTTAAGCAAAACATGACGTCACCTTCATCTAGTGTCCGTCATCGTCCTATTTAAAAGTCATGTGTTTCCTAATACCCTTCATCACAAATAGCACTATTTAAGATGAGTTTGCACTTTGTTTCAGCTTCTTGGCCTGAGTGTAGAGGAACCGAGAAGGAAATTAAAACGGAAGTTGAAAATCAAAAAATGAAACTCAAAGTAAACCAGTGTTTCTACTGAAAGTGTTTTCCAGCTGATCACTAAGCTCTGCGGGAGCCTGATGATGATCCATTCATTCCAGTTTAGATGTTGGAGCAGGGGACCATTTAAATTATGCTGGTGGGGCGAGAGACACCCGAGATCAAGATTGATAAAACAAGCCTGTGGCCCTGAAAGGGCATATTGTTTCAGATCAGCTACAGAATATCGTTAAAACTATAGAAAAGAGGCAGATATAAAGGCTAGAATATTTACATTGAATCCATCAGATAACGCTGATCAGGAGAAAACTACCAATGTGACCACTATGGAAATAAGAAATTCCTACTTGCTTTCATTTTTTTTACCCCCCAAGAACTCAAACGTGTTTTGGTGCTTTAAATGGTGAAAGTGGTAATCACTGAATCACACAAAATACACACAGACCTTCAAGTTCTAAAAATTATCTGTCCACACTGTGTGTTGCAGGTATAAAATAATCCACACGCACAGTTTTGATTAAAACTTTCACCTCAAAGCTGATTCCAGATGTGGAAGAGCATTCACTGCACTGACAGTGATTGTGTTCTGTTCCATCCTGTACACTCAACATCTATCGCAAGTCTATCTGCCCTGGAAGAGTGTTCTTCCTGTTCTTCCTCTGTTGTTCTTCCTGAAGTGTTTTTTTTTTATTTCTCTGTTAAAGGGGCTTTCTTTGGAGTTTTTCCTTGAATGATCCAAAGGTCTAAAGACAAGAGAAGTTGTTTTGCTGCACAAACCGTATAGCTCACTGATGATCTGTGTTTTATGATTTTGGGCTATAGAAATAAAATTGATATGACTTATCATGTCAAATATAATATGATTTAAAAGATGTATAATAATGACCAAAATAATTTTTTTAACAAGTTGTCTCTTTTCATTTTTTTTTTCTTTTTTTGTCTTTAAGACACAATTATATTAAAGTCTGTCTTTGGTACAGACTTTGTAAGCATGAGACCCTCATGTCATTTATGCAATTAATCCATCGGATCTGTAAAATGGTTTGTCATGTACTTTTGATTTCACTTCCCACTCTCAAAAACCCCCTTGACCACAGGAAGTATGAGTAATGAGTGTAAGACAGTATATAAGACGTCCCTCATCCTTCATTCTTCACAGAGCTTCTGTCACCAAACCTTCTGTCTTTCACTCCAGCTTCACTTATTACAGCATCTTTCTATCATCTTCAATTAATCTTTTCAACACCATCTCTGACCAAAGAGGAAACCAACTATGTCCAGTATCATTAAAGTGATCCTGCTCCTGGCTGTCATCGCCTGCGTCTCTGTAGCCCAACGTAAGTTTTAATTTTTACTTTTTATCTTTCAAATAAACAATATTACATAGAAAACATTACGTTTCTAATGTCAATAGACAAACAATTCGAGTACTGGATTAAAAAGTATTTATTCTGGCTATGTTGGTGGATGTGAGCTGGAATTCTGCGCAGTCCAAAGTATTTTTAATTAAAAGAAATGTTGTTTTCCTTGTCTCTCTCTCTCTCTCTAGATAATGAAGCAGGAGAGAACTGTCTGTGTAAAAGTGTCAAGAATGGATTTATTAATAAATCTGAACTGAAAGACGTCCAGTTCTACAAGGCCACCACCTTCTGTGACAAACTGGAGATTGTGTAAGAATTTTTTTTTTTCTTTAAAGAAAAAATGTGATTTGCTGTTAGAAATATTAAGCTGATGCCAAAGCAACAATGGCATTTAAACACACACTGACATGACATGACTCTAAAAAGAAACATCAGTCTACCTGCATGGCTCAATGTCACCTGGACTCACCTCTACTGTCTATTTCAACAGGGTCACCAACAACAACGGCTTTCGCTATTGCCTGAACCCTGATTTAAAAATAGTGAAACAACTCCTGGCTAAATTGATGTGAGTATAATTAACAACATCTCCAGCACTGACCACATGATCATCATAATGATATTTCTATTTCTGTTCTCTCAATATACTTCATAAAGAAATGTTTAATGACACAATGCTTTCTGCTCACTGGACTAATGTGCATCTTCTTGTGTTATTATGGAAGGTCCAGAAGGAATCAGAGCACTTCCAGCACAGCCTGACCAACTAAGCCCACTTCATCTCCAGTCACTCTCTGATTAACTCCTTGGATCAATCAGAAGACCTGATAAATTCTGAAAAAAAGGACCTTCAAAAAATGTATTGAATTAAATGTTTTGTCTATTTATCACTTATTTAATCTATTGTATAGCCACCAGTTTCTATTTTCTGTAAAATAGATTGTTTGCATTTTTATTATTTCATTTTTTAATAAAAGAAAAGAAGATAATCAAAGCTTTGAGTAGTAGTTTCTCTGTTTTCTGTTCTGCTTGAGTCCTACATCAAGAGTGCTACCTTGTGGTTCATGGCTGCAACTTCAAGATATATGTGCCAGTTCATAAACTGTATGGGAATCTGTGATTTTTCATCCTGAACAACTATTATAAATTACAGTAGTTCATCCAACTACTTATGTTGACATTCTGAACATTCTGAAACTAATTGAGGTTTGCAGAAGTGAAAGGTGTTGATACCGCTGCAACAGCATTTTTAATTTTTCATTTTATTATTTTCAAAAGCACTGTGTGTATGTCCCATTCTCATCAGGCTCCTAAAGATCTGATCCCGGAAATGCCCCTGGTTATGCTTAGTATGTGGTTAATATACACATGCGCATTGGGGAGAGGAAACATTTCATCAACAATTATCTCAAAACCTGGACCATAAAACCAAAAGCTGTGTCCAGAAACCACCAGAGGTCAGCAGAGCTGGTGGAAGTGATGACCTGAAACTTAAAAAAAAACACTGCAGTCTGTTTGGGAATAAGTGAGGTCTGTGGTGAAATTATAACAGCTGCCTGGGTGGAGTTTTATATGTAGCAATACCAGCAAGTGTGAGGAAAACACAGAATGCTGTTGCATTGCAAATTGAGATTGTTAATAGGGTTAATGTATAATTTAGGAAAGATTTAGGAAAGAATAACAAATAGTGCTCATACGTGAAACGACATAACTCTCCCCATCTTCGTGTGTCACTCACTTAGTGGAGACGAACGTCTTATACCTGAAAGTCTGATATTTAATGCTTGGTGATCACAGTCTGTTGTATAGAGGGTCGTCAGTCAGGTGATAAAACCTCAGTTGTTAACATTATGACTCATTCTGAAGCATCAGGATCTGATAATTTCTTAAACCACGTCTCACATGAAAATTATGTGAATACATCCCCCTTTACATTAAATCAACCACAGAGTAATAATGTCTATTTTCACCTAACTGTCAGATCATTTAGCTATTTTATTTGTTAATGTTTATATGGATCATTTCAGTGTTTTTTTTTCTTTTTTTTTTTTACAAATCCCCATTAAATCCTTAATTCGCTGTTACCTAGATACAGCTGCATCTCACGCATTTCATTTAAAAATAGTTGTAGGAAACATTAGAAAGTGTAGAACTGTGCTGATTTTCAGTTTACAGGCATTTAACTCCTCAGAATAGTTTGCAAAATCTAAGGTAAGAGAACCAAAACTTATTTCAGAAAAATAGTAATAGTAAATCATCATAAAACGTATATATTTTTAAGATGCTAAGATGAAATGTAGGTATCTTCGAACATCCCTAAGAAAGATTCTTAAACCAACAAAGAGCTGCTGCAGTGCTTTTTGAAAAATTAGGCATTTGTTGTTGAATTTCTCGGTACACAAACAATAGAGAAGCTGATTGAAATAAAGATGTCAAGAAAATGTCTTTTAACAAAGAAGGATATTTTATTCTGCACAGAAATCTCGGTCATTACAGAGTACAAAGTGTGTCTGGAAGAACGAGCCTTGAACAGAGAAAGAGAAAACACTTTGAACACATTTTACAACCTTGTAGTTCACACAAGTCAAAATAGCAGCTGCTAAGTGCAGTGTCATAATAAACTCTGTTCCAGACAGAGGAGAGTTTGGAACGGGCCGATGCATGGCCAGTCACTCATATAAAATTAATATAGCGACAAAAGTATAGAAACAGAAAGATGGGTAAAATGAATATTAAATTTCCACCAAACAATTATTTTTTGTGCCTTTATTTTATATTTTAAGTCTTAGGTTTTCTGAAAGTTGACATTTTGGAGATAAATGATTTCCACGACATGGCGCCACCTTCGTCTCGTGTCCCTAATCGTCCTAATTAGCAGTCACACGTCTCCTGATACCCTTCATCAAAAATAACACATTTCACAGGAAAAGCATTTAAGATGAGTTTGCACTTCATCCCCCTTTTGTTTTCTTTTAGCTTCTTGGCCTGAGTACAGTGGAACAGAGAAGGAAACTAAAAAGGAAGCTGAAAATCAAAAATGAAACTCAAAGTAAACTAGTGTTTCTACTGAAACCGACAGTTTCCCGTCAACAGTGTTTCCCAGCTTATCTGCAGGAGCCTGTCTGACACCTGAGAGTCTGATATTTAATGCTTGGTGATCACAACCTGTCAAAGGGTGAATGTTTGGTCTCAGTTTTGGTTGTGACAACACCCAACCCATAATGAGGCATGTTGCAAAAGTTAGGTAACGTTAAACAAATGCTGCAATGTTGTGGTGATATGACAAATCTGGACTTTAAATGCTTAATCAGATGTGCAAAGGATTACGTTCAAACACTTTTAAACTTTATTTACATTTATGTTTACCATTTAACAGGGTATGTAGTGCTATATATTCCACCTATATTAATTTCAGATCAATTTAAAATAAGGGAATAAGGTCACCTGTTTTTCCATCTCATTCAAAATACAATGCTAAAGATCTTTAATTTCATTGGGGAAATACCAGAACATTCGGACCTCACCTGAAGCCCTGAAGGTCCAGTTCTCTCAACATGTTCTGACGTGGAAGATTGATCTGAAGAGGCTGAAATATACCACAAGAGTGTCATTAACCGACTGAAAGAAGACACAGGACCTATTAAGAAATATGAATTTTAGGCTACAGCCTGAAGTTGCTGGCTCTCTAGCTTGCTATTTCAAATGATCTGTCTCATGTGCTGTCATTTTGTGCAGAAGATAACTCTCTGGTGCGCATGTGAAAGTTTCAGGTGTGCGACAGGAAAAAGTTTCACGTTCTGCCCAGAAAGTTTCTGGTGCTCACCTGAAATGTTTAATGTTTTTCCCTCTATGCCTTTAGGTGCTATTATTCTATTTAGTCTGCAAATAAATTCATATTTTTGATATATATATATAAAGAAATTCTAAATATGAGTAGGGACTATGAGTATGGACCATATGCAAACCTACAGTTGGTTCAAACCTCAGTTGTTAACATTATGGCTCATTCAGAAACATCAGGATCTGATAAGTTAATACAGTTCATTGCATTACATTCATTTGAATCCAATGTGTCGGAAAAGAACAATTTAAATCATGCAGGGGAGAAGATCCCCAAGACCAGGATTGAAAAACAAGCCTATGACCTTGAGATGGCATATTGTTCCAGATCAACTACAAAATATAATTAAACATGTATAGAAACGAGGCAGAAATAAAGGCCAGGGTGGACATGTATGCCCCTTTTCATAATAGACTAGTAAAATAGTTATACTGATGCACTGGAGATGTCAGCTTCTTAAATTCATTGCTCTCATTGCTCTTCACATAAATAAATGAAAGTTTAATTTTCATCTTTGCATGTACAGTATTTACCAATATGGCCAAATATTTAGTAATATATTTCATTCTATTTATGTGAAGAGAAGTAAAAGAGATGACTGAGAGGGTCGTTCATGTACTTTTGATTTCACTTCCCACTCTCAAAAACCCCCTTGACCACAGGAAGTATGAGTAATGAGTGTAAGACAGTATATAAGACAACCCTCATCCTTCATTCTTCACAGAGCTTCTGTCACCAAACCTTCTGTCTTTCACTCCAGCTTCACTTATTACAGCATCTTTCTATCATCTTCAATTAATCTTTTCAACACCATCTCTGACCAAAGAGGAAACCAACTATGTCCAGTATCATTAAAGTGATCCTGCTCCTGGCTGTCATCGTCTGCGTCTCTGTAGCCCAACGTAAGTTTTAATTTTTACTTTTTACCTTTTCAAATAGGTAATATTACATAGAAAACATTACATTTCTAATGTCAATAGACAAACAATTCGAGTACTGGATTAAAAAGTATTTATTCTGGCTATGTTGGTGGATGTGAGCTGGAATTCTGCGCAGTCCAAAGTATTTTTAATTAAATGAAATGTTGTTTTCCTTGTCTCTCTCTCTCTCTCTAGATAATGAAGCAGGAGAGAACTGTCTGTGTAAAAGTGTCAAGAATGGATTTATTAATAAATCTGAACTGAAAGACGTCCAGTTCTACAAGGCCTCCAACTTCTGTGACAAACTGGAGATTGTGTAAGAATTTGTTATTTTACAGACAAAATGTTATTTGCTGCTTCAAATATTAAGTTGATGCCAAAACAATAGTGAGAGTCTACCTGCATGGCTCATGTTTATGTTTTGGTGAAGAAATAGTGTTTTCTCTGTCACCTGGACTCACCTCTACTGTCTATTTCAACAGGGTCACCAACAACAACGGCTTTCGCTATTGCCTGAACCCTGATTTAAAAATAGTGAAACAACTCCTGGCTAAATTGATGTGAGTATAATTAACAACATAATCACCATATTTAAAAGAAATCGTGTTAAGTAACACAATGCTTTCTACTCATTGCTGTAATGGGACTAATGTGCATCTTCTTGTGTTATTATGGAAGGTCCAGAAGGAATCAGAGCACTTCCAGCACAGCCCGACCAACTAAGCCCACTTCATCTCCAGTCAGCACCAACGCAGCTCACGTCTGACTCTCTGATTAACTCCTTGGATCAATCAGAAGATCTGATGCCTATGGAAAAAAAGCACCTTAAAAAATGTAGATTACCTATTTATTGTCTATTTATACTGGCAATATATTCTCGTGTATATCCACCTGTTTATCTAAATCGATCTATTTGTTGTAAATTAATTTGTTTGCATTTTTGAGATTTCATTTTTTAATAAACGGAAAGAAAATTGTCTCGGCTTTGAGTAGTAGTTTTCTGTTTTAAGTCTGCTTGTGTCCTACATCAAGAGTGCTACCTTGTGGTTCACGGCTGCTAATGCAAGACGAAACGGTATATTTGATCTGAACAGTCAGTCAGTCATTTTCTATACCTGCTTATTCCTCATTAGGGTCGCAGGGGTCTGCTGGAGCCTATCCCAGCGCATTACGGCGAGAGGCAGGGATACACCCCAGATGTTCGCCAGCCAATCATGGGGCACACACACCATTCACTCACACATTCACACCTATGGGAAATTTAGAGTCACCAATTAACCTCAGCATGTTTTTGGACTGTGGGAGGAAGCTGGAGTACCTGGTGAAAACCCACGCAGACACGGGGAGAACATGCAAACTCCACACAGAAAGGTCCCAGACCCAGGACCCACGGAGGTCTTGAACCTGCGACCTTCTTGCTGTGAGGCAACAGCGCTAACCCCTGCTCCACCGTGTCGCCCTCAATCTGAACAACTATTACAAATTACAGTAGTCCATCCAACTAATTATGTTGCTACATTCTGAACCTAATTGAATTCAAGTTTGCAGAAGTGAAATGCGTTGATACCGCTGCAAACGGTATTTTCGATTTTTTAATTGTATTATTTTAAAAGGCACTGTGTGCATGTCATATTCTCATTAGGCTCCTAAAGATCTGATCCTGGAATTGTCCTTGGTTGTGCTTAGTATGTGGTTAAGATACATATGTACATTGCAAGAAGTAACCAGTATATCTGCCAGTTCACGTTATTTGATGTCAGACCTGTAGCCTGTAATCCTCCTGCACACTGACCTTTTACCCATTAACTATACCCAATGGGATTGATGCAGCTTTTTGTCCATAATGTCACGTCATGTGTGAACATCATCATCATCAGGTTGGAGCTTCACATATAAAATCCCAATTCAAAATAAATCATTGTGTTTTTATCACATTTATGGATACTGTTACTATGCGTGTTTGTGTGTGGTAAGTGTGAGTGAAAGAAAATGATATATTCTAAAAACAAAATAATCTGAGCATGTATACATTTTTGTTTTTCTCTGCTAGTGAAAAATGAGCAATGATAGCAGAATGTCTACATGTACTCAGTACTAATCCGTCATAGAAGAAGTACTCAGATGTTTGACTTAAGTAAAAGTACTAACCATTATAAAAGTAATAAATTAATTTATAAAAAATAAAAATTATTAAAAGTATCGGATGAAAAAAATCGACTTAAAGTCTTCATCCCTCTGACATAAGACATCATTAGTTTATAATCTGTGTGCAGAATATTACTGCTTATAGTTTGAAGTACTTCTTATATATATAGCTACTTCAATAGTTTTCAACCTTGGGATCAGGTCCCTCCAAAGGGTCAGCAGATAAATCTGAAAGGTCATGAGATGATTACTGGGAATAGAGAAGAGAGTGAAAAAAGTGGTGATATATAAATCTGTTTAGACTTTTTGGACTTTTCTCTTATCTTTGATTTTTGGTGAAATATTGGATCATTTCACATGTATTTAAATTCAAGCCACGTGAGAAGTTTAGAGGTAAACAGCATTATTTGGCGGAGCTGTTAACAACTCATCAATATCTGAAATGTGACCCAACTACAAACACGGGACACCGCCAATTAAATATTAACAGGATGTTGTATTATTTTCAGAGAAGTAACTAAAGCTGTCAGACAAATGTAGTAGAAAGTAGTATATTTCCCCCTGAAATGTAGTGGAGCGGAAATATAAAGTAGCATCAAATGAAAATAGGCTACTCGAGTAAAGTACGAATACCTCAAACTTTGACTTAAATGCTGTCCTAATACAACTAACATTTTTAACATCACAATTCCTAACAAATCTGAAAAGTAACAACAATTTACTTATGAAGGTGATTCATTTATTTAGTGATTAAATACTGTATATTTAAACAGAAACAAGGAGCCAGAGTGCATTAAATAAAAGTCCAGGGACTCCCCCAAATCCTACAAAAACGCTTATTCTGTCGCTGCCTAGAAAACTACAATTAGTCCATGACTCTGATACATGACTCCCAAACTCCTGTCATCACTTCCGCCGGCCCGCCTGACTGCGAGGGGCGCGCGCTGTGGCCGTGCGCGCGTCTCGTCTCTGTTTACTGTTTGCATGTCCAAAAGTCATGGATGAAGCCACCGGTCGGCAAACATTCGCTGTTTGCTCGTGCAGTGTGTCTAATCGGCGCCGCTGTGACAGGAAAATCACCGCCGCTGTGGAATAACTTGCACAAGAGGAAAGATACCGGCAGGTTTGCGGTAAGTGCAGCACGCATGACGACATTTATTGTCCTGAAACGCAAAAATCTGAATGAATGAACGGGCGTTTTGTGTCTCCGCGACATGCGGGCGTTATTAAGGCACCCAACCCTGGTGCGTGACTTCGGTTCCTCTTTTTTTTGTTGTTTTTGCAAGTCACTGTATCTGGATTCCAGTGCTGACGTGAGCAGGTATAGATGACAGCTGTTTGTGGAATAAGCCTACAGATAACCCCAATCTGCAAAACATGTGTTCTCTGACAGATTATCCGCCCAGTATCAGGTGGATTCCAGTGAAAAGTGATCTCAGACCAGGATAATTATGTGATCAGGTTCACTTTAAGCCACTTCTCTGTTGTAGAAACAAGAAGGAACTGGCTGAGCCTTCATTGCTTTTATTCCATTGTGAGGAACCGTTTTATACTGTGATTGGCTGTTTTGTACTGTAGAGGCTGTTATGTGCGTGTGACTGACATTTAACTGATACGAATGACGATGGCGGTAACCAGACTCTTGTTCTATTTGAGGCAGGCCAGGAACAGGACACTATGCACTGTGTGCAGTAATCACAAGTCCAGTCCCTCGACCAGTCTGGTTTCTTCTCCTGTGTCGATTCTCTGAATTATTACATAATAAGGACGTCATTCATGCATTTATTTATCAGCTCGACTTCTTCTGTATGACTTTTGTTGCACCACACACCTTGCCTCCACAGGACCGAGGCTTTTTACGTTGCCCTTTTGACTGAAGTCATGTCATGTCATGTGATGAAATTTCAGATTTGGAGTCGGTCAGAGTGGACCTTCGACACCGTCGCCTTCCAGAATTCTCCCGTGGGTCAGCGCTGCTGATCTGGTGTCAAAATGGCCTCGAGACGGGGAGACATGCCAGGTAATTGGAGAAGAGGATGCAAAACAGGAAACAATCTTTAATGCGTGATCCTCTTCTGCAGAGTCACTGATGTATTCAGAATTGATTGATACATGCACCTTGTGAAATGGTAACGGTGGATTTGATGACTTATCAGAAATGTTATACTCATGCAAAATTCATCCCGCTTCAGAGCTAGAGTCCGGGGCGCCATCCGGCTTCTTCGCTTCCTTGTCATCTCCCATCGGAATGATCCGGCGCAATACCAGCTATGACGAACACCTGGAGTCTGTCATGCATTCTCCACCTCCAGACTGGAGTGTCAACAACATCTGGAACGAGCCGATTATCCCACAGCACAAAACCAGGAGCATTGCAGAGGTGCCTCCCCTCCCCCACTTTGTTTGCACTCGCCTGATCCAACTCGTCATGGATACATCAATGAGTTACTTAAAGAAATGATTGTCTTGAAGATCATGCACAAAATTTTATGTAACGAGTTTGTGAGTTTAATCCTAACTGTATTAACTTCTGTAACTAGGAAGGCGAGGGTGCTATGAAGTTGCCAACCTTTGAGGTGACAGTGCCACCCAAACCCCCGGTCCCTGTGGTGAAAGCCAAAGCCACCTCTTTAATGAGCTCACTTATGATCAGTAAGTCGACATTCATTTTTCCATTAGATGACAATATATAGACATGCAACCTACAAAGATAAAGTTTCTTCATTACATGTCACAGAGTTATGGAAGCTTCACCTCCTGGGATTTTGCCAAATGGCTATTAATGCTACAAAATATGGATGCAATCCATATTGCATTTAAAGATTGGCTGATTTCATTTCTGATCCCGATTGTATGTCCATCTTCACTTAGAACAGACCCAGGAAAAAAACCTCCAGAGGTTTGAGCACCAAGCAGGGCTGACCGACGCCGGCTATTCTCCCCACAAGGGCCTCACTGCTGAGGAGGCACGCTTTCACCGCCTGGCCGACGGCACGCTGCCAGTAAGTATGAACAGATATGAGGCAACAGTCTAGATGTGTGATAAGTTTCTTGCTGCCCTCAAATGACTGGAAAATTATCTCTGCACACCTGAATGGGTCCAAGGGCAGCATGATTTCAATACACTTAACCTTCAGCACATTGCCTTGGTGCTGGTATATTGCAACATTTTTGCCTTAACAAAAGGTGGAAGGATATCTGATTTTCATCAGGTAAACCTAATGAACCGGATAGGCATAGCGAGTGAAGACTCTTTACATTAAGATGATGAAAGAAACAATCAAAACGAGACTGTATAACAGTTTTCCAGAGGGATTATAGAATTAATCATTTAAATACGTCACAATGCTACTCAAGTTCTGAAAACATGTTTCCATGGTCATAATGGGGTACATATAATTAACACTGAAATATCATAAATATCATAAATAATATAGCTTCAATATCAAAATATACCTGGCACAGATAGAAGCGTGGTGTATTAAACGTTGATCACTTATATTAAATATTACCTTTAATCTTCTTCATGGGTGCAGGTGGAAGGTTTAGCCAAAAAACTGTTTTTGATAGTGACAGCAGAGGGCGCTGTTCATGCATCTTTGTACTTGCACACACCTGTGAATGTATCTATGCACAAGGGTTATGTTTTTTTTGTGTCTAAATTTGTCCACATTTACTGTCCACCATGCAATCTTCCTTCGATCAATTGATCCGTCCAACTAGATTCCACAATGTACACACAAGAGCACAAAAGTGCATTATCAGAACATTATTCCTACTAAAATATTATGTTGTCTTTATTACTTAAAAAAGGCTGGTTGTCCGAATCCGAAAGCTTTATTGCTATTGCACAGAAATAGTATTTGAGAGGTTTGTTGTGTGGCAAAACAATAAGGCAACCTTAAAACGACACTCCAATAAACACATTGGATAAATGACATTCACAATGGATACATGACAAAAGTATATAATTAACCTAAAAGAGCATCAATAATTCTTTGTATGAAATAAAAAATGTATAGTAATTATTAGTGTTATGACTGGGGAAACAAATCGTGGTAAACAAATTACGTAATCGGGTGTGCTGGTTCCATAGACTGAGGCGTATATAGCAGTTGTGTTGCCAGGCAACGCCCTTAAATGAGTCGAGCCCTCTTATTTGGTCAAATGGACCAATCACAGAGCTCCTAATAAAAACAGGACTGTGTTGGAGGCCTAACTTCCTGCAGCGCAGCGCTCTGTGTGTCGGTGCAGATTGTTTCGCTTGTGTTTTCGAGAAAAAAAAATCCACCCTTACACTTGTTGAAACAACTAAATATGGACAAAATGAGGAGACACGACGGACTGAAACGCCAAAGAAATCTGATTATAAAAAGGTATGTAAATACTCGATCGTATGTATGCAAAGCTAACGCTACATTCCGCTCGGGAAAACGGGCCGTTAGCAAAACAGCCTCGGTGGCTAGCTAGTGGAGATAGCTTTCAAGCTAACCCGAGTAAACAAATGTCTTTTTTTATTTTGTTACCGGCAATTATCAGTCTTAAGTCAACTAAAGACTGCTCACAGAGGAAATATGCATTCGTCAGAATCAAAGAGGCAAACGATACGTAGCTTGCTGCGTAGCTCGTGTTGTTATTATAGGTCCACGGATCGTTAGCAAACTTATGATCTACTAGCTAACATTTTTTCCGTTAACTATTTTCATGTTTGTTAGTTAACATTAAACTAACATTACACTGAAACGTTTCCTGTTTGGTGCTTCCTTTTTGTTAAGTCAAATTATTACTCTTCTTTGCACTGTATTGTGACTTTTTAATGACGTTTGTTCTTGTTCTAAACCAGCTATATGTCTATACTGTGATTTTTAACGTCTTGTGTGAGGTACAGGTAAATTACCCTATGATGAAATGATATATATTTATATGTATCAATGATAAAAGTCATTTCATGTGGTATAACCCTAAATACATGGTACCAGATAATTTAACTCTCATAAAACGTTTAAAATAAAAACACATACTGTCAACACGTTTTACATTCTCGGTGGATTATATATTTAAAATTTCTGATGAATGCTGATGAAACTGTATTTAAAAAATCTTTTTGACTTTCTTATCTTGCCAAACATTATTTGTCACTGACATATGAGGACTAAGAGGATTATTTAAAGGCAATATACGTGGAATGGCTTTCCTTCTACATAAATACAAAAGTAATTCCTTTTAATCATAACCTTTGGCCCACTAGAAGTGTGTGGACTTCAGGCGGTTCAGGCAGAGGACATGTTCTTTGTACATAAACACAGTACCATGTACCTCTAGTAAAACATATGGATTGGACATATGGAGGGATTACATTTGTAGGAGTTTGTCTTTTAGGGAATTCCTGCATATTCTGCCTTCAAAACAAGATTCACACTGTTCTCTCACACTTTTTTTTTATCATTGAATAACGATTGTCTCATATACAAATTTCTCGCCTTACAATGGGGCTAAAGTGTGTGTCAGTGCGGAACAAATTGTTTACACTGTTGTACAACTGAGAAGGCAAGAGTGATTTGAATTGTCCACTGCCCTAAGGCTGATATATAAATACAGATAAACATAACTATTAAATGGTTTGTGGAGTTTGGCTAGGGATCAGCAGGGTTGGGGCAGTGGTTAAATCATAGAGGATGCAAATAATCGACTGGGACAACCCCCTGTTATTCATTTGCACAATGGCCACTGCCCTGAGCACATTGTCTGACCAAGCAACACACGAATGGGAATACACTGACAATGGATGGAGCCTGAACATTGGAGAGATTGTTATTGAAATAGACCTAGGTGTTAAGGCAAGTATGATTTGATATGTCTTTGGTTTGTTAGAATGAACAGAATCTAAAATCACCTTTTGATGAGTTACTAAAATCAGATGTTCTGGTTTTACAGGTGCTGCAGATAAATATGCCACCAGCTTTCAGTTAATTTCAAGCATTTGACATTCATTGTGATGGTTAAATAGTACCGCTTTCTTAAGTATCACCATGACATAAATGGTATTATGGGTGTTTTTTTTTTTTATATATAGAAGCTGAAATTTTTATATATAGAAGCTGAAAAGGGCAATGTTATTTCATTATAGTTGGTTAAAATAAGTTACTAACAATGTCTAATTAAAGGGTTAAATAAAAAAAATACTTCAGCACCTGTTAGATACTGGATGTTGTAACCAGACATCCAGTATGTAACTAGCAAATCACAGTGGTTTTGTAACATTAGGGGTTTGGGTTGTTGCCTAGTGAAGATCATCATAACTTTATCATGGGGATGTTCCCTTTCCTTTTTCACCCAAATTACATGAAGACGGGTGATTGGATTAAAGGTTTTGTGACGCACTTCGATATCTTCATTTATAATGTGCCTGTCCAGGAAAAACATGACTGACCTTCTGCATTGTGTATTTAGAGTGTTTGCCCTTTAAATGAGATCAATGCGGTGTCCCTGACAAATCTGTTACAAACAGTAAAAGAGGTCGTAAAACATGCAAGTCTGACATGGATATGGGATTAAAAACAATTAAGTGTCACAGGTTTGCTGTTCTAACAATATAAGTTTAGGGCTGCCATTTAAAAAAAATATTTTCAATGTCTTGTTTAGAACCACAACACCAAAAAAAATCATTGTGTCTGCAAACATATTTTCCCAATAAACCTGTTTCTGAATAGATTGCACTCAACCGTTGCAGCTCATATAAGTTGATAATTAACAAGCACTAATGGTTGTGAATTTTAACACCCTATTTAATCACTTCCTAACTGGGTGATTCCGGATCAGCGGATGGCGTTGTTTAATTTTTTTGTTGTTTAATTTCTTGTCTTCTCTGTCTGCAGAAGTTGAGAATGCCAAGCGGGGACTTCAAGGAGGACAGGCTTACAACATCAGCACAATCCACCCCAACTGGCACCCCTTGTGACACCCCCACCGTCACCCCATCTGTCACCCCCTGCGTTAGTCCCCACGCATCACCAGCTCTTAATCGCAGGTATGAAACATTAAAATTATATTCTGCCCATATGGAACCAGAGGCCCATGCACAATAGCTGTTCACACTGCATCCCATAGTGAACTATCATGTCTCACTTCTGAATATGACATTCTGATTTGCATGTACTAGGTGCATCTCCTTGCCTACTTTTGCTTGTCCTGCTCATGTGATTCTCTGTCTCGGTGCAAATGCAGGAGCTGGTTCCAGCTGAGCCCTTCGCCCTTTCTTGCACCTCCAGAGCTCAGCAGTCCCAACGCAGACATGGGAGGAAACGAGGGAGGAGGAGAGAAGTGGAACTTCTTTGGAACTCGCTCTGTGGTACAGAAATCCCCCACCGACCCAGGCTCTGACACCAGCACAGGTGAGGGTAACTTTATAGAACCTTGTGCCCCAGTGTATTATTTTTTTTTCCTTTCTCTAAATACAATAGTAGAGGTTCAACTGGCACAGATTAATCATTTAGTATTTGATTAAATGAGATTTTTTCAGTGACAGGCTGGGGTTTCATTAAAGCCTCTAACTAATGTCAAATATATAAAAAGGTTAAAACATTCTGGGGAATTCTGCTTCACTCTGAGTAACGGGCAGGTGATTTTATAGAAGGATTAAACCTAGAAAAATAATAAATGAAAGTCATGAAGAAATTCCTGGAGTAATAAACAAGTTGTGGACAGTTGAGAAATAAACAGTGTTTTGCTAATTCTAATGTGGGCATATTTCACATTTGTGTAGTTTAAAATCTACTATTACGCCCCTTTCACAAAAACTAGATTTAGGTCATTCAAGCCAGATTTTATGACTCCATCTTGTCTCCCGCAGGCTTCTCGCTGCAGTCCTACTTCGGTCTGCAGAAGTCCTCCACCATCGATGGCACCAACACCCAAATAAACCTCAAGGTGGAGGACCCAGCCAATTTCATGCCCCCCAAGATCGAAATCAAGGGTATCGACCCCAAGCGGGCGCCACGACCACACAAACTCAAACCTCGGGACATGAATGTTTTAACACCTTCAGGTTTCTGAAACCAAACCAGCTGTGTACTAACACCTCTGTACCACACGCTCTGTAGTTCTCTTCTCTGGGTGGTTGCTCAGTTGGTTTCCTCTCCTCCTCTGTCCCCTCTGCCTCCCTGTTCCGAGACAGAGGGAATGGAGGACCACTTTTACTTTAAACTCCCCAGCCCCAGAGACAGATGCGATTCCCCTCAACAGACACACACTCGGACGGATTCCAGACTTCACATCTCCAACTAATTGGTCCAAATAAAACATCAAATGAAATAAGTTGATTTGTTATCCCTGAAGATGCTACTGCTTTGTATTGTTATTGTAGTTGTGTCACGTTTTGGAAGCACTGGCATGCACTGCCTTGATGTCCTCGTTTCATTTTCAATGATGGCATGAGATTGAAGTTGTTGAAATATCTCGTCAGTCCTTTGCTTAAGCTAATTACTTTAGCACTGCCCGTGCTACTGAATCTGAAGAGCCATTTCAGGCTCTGTTGCCTCATTTGTATTATCACTTTTTTTTTTTTTTATTTTAAATGAGATCATAGTTTTGTAGTTGTGTGGTGGTTTTCTCTGTTAGCATGCAGAGTATAGTGTGGTATGACTGATATTGTGCCTAAACCTGCAGCGTGTTTTGCTTTTGGCATTCCTGAAACTTACATTCAGCTATTTTTCTTTTTATATTTGACATCTTATTTCACCTGATAGTTTGAATGGAGCTGTGATTTTTATGATCATTTCAACCTAAGTATTTTCATAGTTAGTATGTTGGGTTTACCACATTTTTATATTGCATTTCAATATGTTTCAATATGCTATAAGAATACAAAGCATTGAAGTGGTAATTTTCTTTTTTTTTTTTTTTTGTCACAATCTGAGAATCCCAGCTGTTTTAATTGAAGTTGTTGATGAATTCCAGTAAGTACTTGCACAAGGGAGACTGTCTCCTACTTACATATGTAAATAAATCTGATATTAATAAGCAAAAGTGGTTCTTAGCTTCCCTTCTTCATGAAAACCTAATGCAACAATAGGCAATACAAACACGTATTTTAATCCTTTATTATTTATCTTGCTTACTTTTGAAGTATCTGTTAGTCTGAAGAACACATTTGTGATACTGTAGGTTTTTTCCTTTCAGGCTGCTTAATACTTAACTATTTTCTCAGTCAAAATTGTATTCAAGTGCTAATATGAACACTGATATTTTGCTTGCTGTAATTATCCTTACTTTTAAAGTAAGTGATATGGGACAAAATCCACAGACCTCTAGAAATGAGGCTTTAGGAGCCTAACTGAGTGAAACAAGTCAGTATCTTCCAGCGTGTGTGTGTGTGCTATGTTTTAACATTAGAAGACATTTATTGGATTTCACTAACTAAGCCTCATATGATCTTCACTATTATTTGAAGACACTTTGGGAAAAAATATCCCTTAAAATCCACAAGTCAGATTTTTACTCTACATTTTATTGTCAGCTTCAATCAAGATGTATATTAATATTTCAAGTAAGTTTTTTTTTTTTTTAAATGATGCATTTATTATTATAAAAAAAACTTAAATGTAAGTCCATCTCAGCTATTTCATTTACTGAAATCAGAGTACTTTTTGTACTTAAACTATGCTATTAATTCTCACACTGTCTTATGTGACATTCTTAATGCAAACTTGTACTTGTAAAGAACTAGGCTCATAAATACAGGCATTGTATTCATATTTAGCCATATCATCAAAGTAACCTCAATATCATTTTGGTAAATTAACAACCTCTGGGGCACTAAACACAAATTTTCATTATGTAACCAGCACATAAAGCTGCCTGAAATTTGAACCCTGTATTGATAACAAGTATAGACTTCCGACTACCCCTTAAATACTCTCAACGGCCAGAAGATGGCAGGATAAACTCAGCATAGTGCATGTGAGAATAATATAATAGATTAGAATCAAGCACAGAAATGTGTACCATGCAATTAAATGATGTATGAAGTGGCCATGATAAAATGTGTGTTCCCCAAAATAAGAACTGTAATATTTGTGGATAATGTATGCAGGAAATTAATCTCAACACTCAGGCATAATGGGCAGAGATAAGAATCTGGAGGAGAATATTAAAGTATCTCTGCTGGGTAATCTATCATGTCATTTGCTGTGTACACAGTTTTATTAACCTTGGCCTACTGTTGTCTGAGAGAATTATTTCTTTGTTCCAGCAATTATAATTTCACCAATAACACATATTTTGTATTTCTTTGAGATAAGGTCGAGGGGTTAGATAAAAACCGTCTCATGCATCAAACATTCAGAAAAACAGAAATGCACACAGCCTTGATTTAGAAACTTTACTATTTCACAGCTCATTTGTACCTCCTCGACTTGTGATTTCATGCAGTGGATCCCACCGCCTGCAGAGGTTTCCAGCGCAGCCCACCTGCCCCCGCTGTCACACACACTTTTTTTCCAGTCTTCCAAGTGAAAATCAGAGCCAGAATCAGATCAATCAAGAAAAGAAAAGAGGAGAGGCTTATGAATATTAAGAGGGCACCGTGAAGCTACATTAGGTTGAATTTTTTTGTAGTTTAAATTACAAATATATGACATTAGGCGTATCAAAACCTCAAACAAATCCAAGATAAAAGCATTATATGGGACTCTGTGGAGTTTGCATGCTTTCCCTGTGTCTGCATGGGTTTTCTCCAGGTACTACGGCTTCCTCTCACAGTCCAATAACATGCTGAGGTTAATTGATCACTCTAAGATGTGCGAGTATGTGAGTGAATGGTGTGTGTGCCCTACGTTAGGCTTGCATCCTGTCTGGTGTGTATTCCTGCCTCTCGCCTGTAATGCGCTGGTTTCGGCTCCAGCAGACGTCAGTGAGAGGAATGAGGAATAAGCAGGTATAGAAACCAAAAATTGTTGTCCCCTGCAACAGAGAGGAAGTATAATAACAGCAAGAGGTACATTCCCATCAGTATGATCTATTTAGCACTTTTATTTCCTTGTTTGTTCCATCCGCATATCATAGTAATTACTGAAGAGGGTGCATAGTGCATAGAAAATGTAAGTGTATTTGTTTTTAAAATGACTAGTACAGTGCCCATGGGAAGTATATATTGTATTTGGCCAAATGAGTGTGTGTTGGACTGTTACATAGTCTTAATAAACAAATTGTACATTGGGTAAAAGATGGACATCCATAGAGATAAGGAGAGACATGCAATTACAGTTATTGTAAGAAAATCGTTACAATTTATGTTGAAAGTACAGATGTCGATTTACGAATCAGTTTTGGAATTATGTTGATAGGCCAACAACCAGGGTATGTTACTGTTATATGTGTTTATAAATGAATCTGTTTAGGCCCAGATTCCGTTCTATTAGGTAATAGTGTTTGAATTTCCTGTGAGTGACCTGTGACCTGTGTTAGCATGTGGAATAAAGTAGCAACTAAGCAGCACTGTGATATGTAAGTCTATGGGATTTGAACTTTTTCCTTTTTTTTGTAAAAGAGTTTTTGTGGCATTGCACTTGTATTATACAGTAGCCAGACAGGAAGTGATAGGAGAGACTTGCAGCAAAGGAACACTTTTGCCAGGACTCAGACCCAGGTCTGCTGCTTATGAGGCAAGTGCTCTACTCCTACACCACTGCAGCACACCTATGGCATTTTAACTTTTAATCATAATCCATCCAAACAAATTCACAAAATAGGATATGCAAAAAGGATACACACCTGCCTGTCATGTGCAAGTTATACCCCAAAGCCGAGTGGCATAAAAAAAGAAATACTCAGGTAAAGTAACCTTAAAGTACCTAAAATTTAGTACCGGTAGTACAGTACTTGAGTAAATGTATGCGGTTGTAGTCCACCACTGGTGTTCATGTTATAGTAAACATTCAGATGCTTATAGAAATAAATATACATGTAACGAAGAATTGAAAATAAAAACAAGGAAAAAAAATTGTAAAGAAAGCCTCGCTTACCCCCCCCCCCCCCCCCCCCCCCCACATCCATATTTTTTATTAATTTTTATTTATTTATAATATTTGAATGGGTAACAAACTTTGCCACAACACCCGGGATTTTCTTGTGTGGATATCAGAGACGCTGAAGGTAAGAAACACACACCGAGACATGTCACATTTAGAATCGATTAAAGCTTTATTTTGATATTGGTGGGTAGTATAAGGTTTAATTATTGTCCTACAATTAATCATACTTGTTTTAGATGCGTTAATTTAACGCTTAGTTTGACGACACTCAGTGTAGCTTTAGCTAGCGCTAAACACTAGCTCCGTCTGCACAGTGATAATATTAGCAGTTTTAAGATGTTTATCAATCAAAGCTTTATTTTGATATATGGTGTAAGGTAAGTATAAGGTGTAACAATATTAGTATATATATATATATATATATATATATATATATATATATATATATATATATATATATTAGTATATAATTAATATATGCTTAGTTTGACAACAGTTTAGTGTAGCTTTGGTTAACTAGCGCTAAACGCTAGCTCTGTTTGCCGTGATAATATGAGCAGCAGTTTAAGACGTTTTCTGTTGAAAATGATGACGCAGATTTAAGTCCCCTTAGGTCATGTTTAAAGGTGTTACTGAAGGTGTGTGTGTGTGTGTGTGTGTGTGTGTGTGTGTGTGTGTGTGTGTGTGAGTGAGTGTGTGCGCGCGCGCGCGTATATTGATATTACTGCATGTCCTGTATTGTAATGTAGTTAATTACATCACGTTAGTGCTGGGGGTAAATCAAACCTGCTGCTGCGGTTTGCAGATTATATCATTACATCATTTATGTGTGTTATGTGTACTGAAAAATCAGTGCTATTATATTATTATGTATTATAGTTATAGTTTATTTTATGAATTGCTGCATTTAGTTTTGTTGGAGGATGCTGTTTTTTCCATGGTAATATTTCAGTACAGTCTAATAGTGTTACCTGTCAGTACTGCATGTTCTGACATCTACACTATTGAACATGCTTGTTTTGAGAGTAGAATCATTTGTATTGAGGGCTAAGTCATTACAATACTACATGAAGTTTGTTTTCCACATTTCTTACACAAGGTGTAAGTCTTACTGGTTATTTAATGATATTTCTCTCTTTTTCTTTTTTTTGATAGAAGCTGCTTTCTAATTGGCTGATGTAAGCTGTTTTCTGATTGGCTGATTGAAGTTTATTTCTGATTGGCTGATAGAAGCTAAAACATGAAAAACTGTTATCTGCTTCATGTAACCCTAAAAAATAAATGTGAAACTGCAACCAGAGGACTGATTAAATGATTAGTAATATTGCGTTGGTTTCAGTCGATGCATTACTAATCCATTGAATGACTAATGTTGGTGCTCCCAATGTAAAGAAACAACTGTATAATTCTGACACACAGCTTCAGAGCTGAGCTAACAAGACAGTCAATAGGACAGTTAGTCAGCAATCTCTGTACTGTTTGGTGACTATGAGTCCTATTTCAATTGATTTAGGTCTGCACAATGCACAACCATTTAAAACACCAGAACAATCTTCTCTGTGCATTAGTTTTTCTGTCATCCTGTTCACAGCGTGATGTCAGAACAGACAAATAGTCAAATGTACTGCAAACAATATCTCCTTAGCATACGTAATAAATCAACCACAAAGTCAGCCAGAATAAGCCAAAATAAATTCCAGGGTTCACAACACTAAAACTAAATTCTGTACCTACAGAACAAAATACATCACTTTTTTTCCTGGAGGAGACAAAAATACATCAACTATCAGCCATATCACACAAATATCACCCAGAAAAGATGCCGGCTGGAGCTGTTACAGCAGTTTTTTTTTTTTTTTTGGTGGCTTGTGTTTGCGTGCATCTGCTCCTTGATAGGTAATGATGAGCCATGGTGGAAAACAGCTCACTCAAAGCCTGAGTTAGAAATAGCTGGTAGCCATTCTGACAGAAAGAGGTGTGTGCGTGTGTGCGTGCGTGTGTGTGCATGAGATGTGGTAGATTTATTACTGGGTGTGTCTCTTGCCCTCATTTCTGTTACTTACCAGAATGCACATACAAACCTCGACCTACATTTCATCTTCTCATCTTGAGGCACTTTTCTATTAGGCTAAATCTTTGCATTTCTCATCAACTTTAAACTTTGACTTTCATTCATTTACAAATTAGCAGGAACTCCTAAAGGGAACACACATAATTACAGGCCCCCTGGCGTCCACGTCTGGTTTTCAGGTGGTGCCAGAGGAGCAAAGGAGAAGATCAAATGAATCAGGCAAGTGTGGACGGAGAGCTGTCCATCAGAAGCTGAAGGTGGACAGTTATTAGTGGCAAATAAAGGTATGTGTAGACAGAACCAAGATTAAAGGCAGAAAGATGGCAGACCCGTAGCCGCAAAGAGGCTGAGGTGGTTTAAAAGTTCAAATACAGAGACAGATATTCAGTCTTGGCTCACATTTAAGAATTTGCAGTTATAGGCAGGCAACACGGCACTTAGAAAACTGGGCAGGGATGTGTCAGCTACACCAAAAACCAAAAAGCACACAGAGCAGTAAATCTAGGGGAGTGAGTGGGAGAGTCTGGAACGGAGAGAAACGGAGAAACGGAGAAATAGGAGCAAAGGGTGGAGTGCGCTGGCAGTCGTGACATAATACAGATGGCTCTCTCTCTTGGTCCGACATGACGTGGTTTGCAAAGCTCCGTTTTCTTCCCCCCCATCCCCTCCCGTCTTCTCCCCTCCCTCCCCTACCTCAGATCCCACACAAATCATTTAGCTCACTCACAGATGTTCGGACGACGAGCGCCACCCTGCCAGCATGACCACGCACAAAAACAAACACCGGGGTCTCAGATCTGACACAATCCACTCACTTACTCATCTACATTTTGAAATACCAGTCTGAGTGGATTCCTTCCTTAGCAACCACAAAAAAAACAGCTAAAAAGAAAAAAAAAATCCACTGGCTATACTTTAATTGAACCCACCCATATGACACCATTTATATAGTGGACACATCTGCAGGAAACAATGCAGTTCACAAAAAAACCACAGCATGTTTTTCTTTTAGTTTTTTTTTTCAGCTTGCTCCAGCAATCCAGGCTCATGTTTACTAGTAAAGATTTCTGGGAGAACGTTGTTAAAGTCTGAATGCGAATAAAGGTCAGCTTTGAGGAAGAGTGTGTGAACTTTCATCTCATTGATGAAGGAGTGGCAGATGAACTCCGTGTGTCAGGGTGACACCAGAAACCTGCAGGGAAATCATTTCAGAAGCTCTCGTGAGTATTCGTTCATTCAGAGGGATTTAGTAATAGATAGATGTCAGGTGGCTACCCACAGATGTCAATAAACATCATTAAAAGGCGTTTTTGGATACAGTTTCCCGCTCAGGAAATGAAGAAAACACTGATATCTACATGAGTCAGTATTAGCCTGTATCTGTAGCCTCTCTCGTCCAGTAAACCCAACGAGGGATTTGGAGGGGGTCCCTTTTGACGTGCGTTGTTGGGCGGGTTCGCTGTGTCGCAGCGTACATGCTACGCCATCTCTCTCCAGAACCACATCTGGGTCTGATTCACAGTGAGCTGGCCCTGAGGTGAACCCATCACGCTAGGAGGAGCTTATCCGGGGAGAAAAAAAAAGGGGGGGGGGGGACCCAAGTGGAGCTGATGGTTGTATTCAGGTACTGTATCCTGTCAAAGTAAACATCAATCATGCCCACACCACCTTGGAGTAGAGTTACCAGGTTACGGCTGTTGACACAGATGTAGGTCACACACAAATCAAATCAGTGTGCTTATGTTGCGTAATAACAAACCGCTGTAACTCCGAAACTCTAAAGACGTGACCTCTGTCACAATATGTTGGTGTCCCCAAGGAAATGTCTGCATCTTTGTGTATCTGCAGGCATAATTGAAACTGAAATCACAGTATTTATGTTTTTTATTTTATTTTACTGTAAAAACATAATACTGTAGCCAATAGTGATGGGAGAGTAAATAAGTACTTAAAATGTAATTAGAGTAATTTGTTAACTTACTAATGTTACTTTAAATTCTAAGGTAACAATTTTACAGTGAATTTATGTCTTTTAGGGGAAAGAAGTTATCTCATATATCAAACAAAATGCATTATGTATGCATTTAATTGGTTTTATATGTACGAAATGTCTAAATGAGAGCTCTGCTTAGCTCTGCCTATTTGTCACTACCTCTACATGTCTTTTTTTTGCCTGCTAATACATAAAAATCAGGATCCATAGGTGAAATCATTAAAGATGCGGTATGCAGCTGGCATAATACTCAATGTAAAAAGAAACCCTCAACATCCCCTGATCATGAAAAAAATATTTTTTGACAAACAGTACCTTTGCATGTCAGCTGTAAATGAATAGTTCATATGCATGTTGTTGTTGTTTTTTTTATTTTTATAATTTATTTTGAGTTTGCTTCTCATATTTATTCACTGTTTTTTGTTGTTGTTTTGGCTCTTGTTCACTGTGTCTTTGTCTTAACGGAAAAACCAATAGATATATTCAACTAAAACTGTTACCTGCTTCATGTAACCCAGTTTCCAGCCTGGAGCCACCGGGCCGTGTGTCTCTGTGGTGTTCATCAGGCCTTCTCCTGCCATCCCCCACCAAGAGAGAGAGAAGCAGAAGTTGTTGGGCCCTCCTGTACTGGCCCCCAGGCCCTAACGTGAAGCAGATGTGGACAGGGAGATCCCCTATTACAACAAGGTCTGAACAGTCAGCTGGAGGTGCTCAACTCACAAGGGCCACATCCGGCTGATACACTCAGATCCTCGGTATTCGTTTCAAGCCGCCTGTTTCCTAAAAAAAGAATTCAGACGCAAGAAAACTATGAACACTTACTGTGCTCTTGGTCCTGCTGGTGTGAGCACGCTTAAAACAGTTGTTGAACATGTAAAGGGCGAGTCCCCAAGAGACCTTTTGTGCAGCCGACCAAAGTGCATCAAAATTTATAATCGGAATAATGTAGTCCAGACTGCCGGGTTCCAATTAGACAGACATTATGTCTATGACGTAAAAAGCTTTTATTATCATTCAAATATATACTGATATATATTCGTTATCAGTGTTTTCATAAACTCTGAATGAGATGCACAGTTCACACTTCTATCCATTTGTGCAACCCTCAAATATGCAACAACTGTCGACAACATGATGTTTCGTGCACATATTCAAGAATTCATGTTTATTTCTCACTGTATGTGATTATGAAAAATCCATGTTTTATGATTATGTCCTTGATGATGATGACGCCCTCAAACCAAATATTTCTGATCACTGATGACATAATATCCTGGTATACCTGTATCAGAGAAGACGAATTCACAACGCAGCAATCAACTGAAATCGGAGAACCCGGCGAATTAGGCAACAGATGTAAAAGATTAAAAGCTCGAGGAGCTGAAAGAGAAAATTAATTAAATTGTTGTAACTCCCTGAAATTCCTTGATAAGCTGCGCATAAAACCTTGCAGGGTGCCTATCATTTTATATCACCGTAGCAATTAAGGAACCTTTGATCTTTGGGGCGGAGCTCATTGGATAACAAAGTCATGGTACAAACATAATTCTACTTATTAATCCTTTAAGCCAGGAGAGGAATGCAGTTCTTTGGCTTCTGTCACTGGTTTTCACTCACGCACATCCTCACAGCACCTCTGAACATATGTCAATAAGACAAGGCTTGACCCTCACATGTAAAATGCATAGAGATGTTGGATTGTGCTAAAAAAATAAGATTAAACCCAACTTCAAGACACTTCAAACACACAAATACATATCAAGATGTATGTGGGTTATTTTAATACAGCACAACTACAGAGTGTGAAGGTTTGTGTTTGTGGGTCTCCCCCTTTGGATAAATGAAAGTGGGATTATTGTGATCATTATTTTAAATAATCCATCCCTGTGCTTTTTCTTCAGGATCACATATGGGCTGATGTGGTTTGGACAAAGCAAGGTAAGGCGTGTGACTTGGCCAGACAGTCAAACATTCCTTTAAGCAAAGATGTGGACACTAAGTGGACATGGTTGTGGTCAGAGAGAACACAAGAGCATCCATTTCATGCTTTTATGATTTTGATTTTTTGCCACTCTTTGTTATTTTTTGTTTTTTTGTTATAGGTTTTCTTCCCCGCACACTCTTTTCTCTTAAACACACTCTCATGGCCTGTCTCCTTTTACCCACTCAGGGCCCGCTGGTACAAATCCAACTGAGGTACAGGCAGCGACTCTGCCTTTGCCTCTCTCTAACATCTTTCATGTGTTTCTGTATACTGTGTGGTCTAATTGTAGTTCAGATGTAGTTTAAATAGACAATAAAACCCTAACTTATACAATAATCTAAACTACCTCAGCATCTGTCATGTAAATCCCCATGTTGGTGCACATAAACCCATCCGTGTTAATCAGCTTCTATCATTTATTATAGTTTTAAATGTTGCCTTGGAATCACATCGGAGCTTTGGCAGCGGGACTTTTGCACAAGGAAATCTAGAATGTAACAGTAAATACTTGACTTTGGCACTGGGAAACTGCTTTGATTGAACTTTGCTTCCTTAACATGGCAGTAGAAATTCAATGTTGAAACAGTGTATTATTTGTTAGTTACGAACAGTCCATGCCGCCTGTTTATTTCATGTCATATAAATCTGATCTGCAATTAGCCAGACTGTTGCACTTCAGATCCATTCTGGCCAGTTCAGGTCTTATCTTATGAGGAGTAACCCAACTATCTGGGAAAGGGAACTGAAATGTTCTGGGAATCATTCATAAATGATAAGGGAGCAGCAACCTGTATGAGGAAAGGTACAAAGGAGGACTTACTCTTCGTTTTTTTTTTTTTTTAATAATAATAAATCACACATTTGTGCAATGAAATGCAATACACAAATACACACGTCCAAGTTAATCTATTTTAATAATTCCTCGTTGCTCATTATTATTAGTAGGAATAGAGGTATGTTTTGTTGTTGTTTATTTGTTTTTATTTTATTCCACACAGACACAACACAACTCACAGCCTCTCAGGTATCAAAGATGATTAATCGCTCACAGCATCTGCGGGCTTCTTGGGACAGCAGGTAAGACGAGCCAGTCAACACCTTGTGAGGCTATGTTTAGCAGATATATTTGCTCTGTAGTTAGGAATGAGGAAATGCTTAAGAATAATATACAAGTAGTTTCAGAATAACATTGTGCACTGACGGGGTGAGCAGCATATTCCAGAAAAAAAACACTGCACCCATAAATCTAGGGCCTGGGTCAACTGGTTTTCGTTTCCTGTTAGTTTAATAGTTGATTTCCTTGTTTGCTCCATCCTCATAACTTAGCAGCTACGCACTCGTAGGAGGCTGTGTCGTGAGAGTATGAAGAAAATGTTTCTATGTAAAGTGATACAAAAACATAAATTCCATTTGCAGGACTATTCCATTTGTCATAACAACACAGTGAATTACATTCACTGATCTTCATATTTATACAATTTGTTTTGTTTGTATTTGATGTTTGCAATAGTGAAATAAATAGGTTATATTGAAAAGTAGTAAAAGTATTATAAGCAAAATGTATGTAGAGTGTAAAACGGTAAAAGTACTTGTTACCCAGCTCCTCTAAAGACCAATGTAAAGACAATTTTTGATACTTTGGGTAGATCATTAGTAAGCATTATAATTAATAGTGTATCATATGTGTCATATGTTTTAGAATAATCACAATCCTAATAATACACATTTTCTTTATAATATTGAAATATATGATTTTGTGTAGAATCTTAATCTAAAAAGTAACCAGCAATTATATGTGGGAGATAAAGGTAATGGAGTAAAAAGGACAAGTATTTCTCTATAAGTATAGTATTTATAAGTAGCATAAAATAAAAATACTCAAGTAAAATAAAAGTACCTCAAAATTGTACTTCAGTAGAGTACTAGAGTACTTCAAAATAGCCATCCTTTGCTCTGATTACTGCTTTGCACACTCTTGGCATCCTCTTGAGGTAGTCACCTGAAATGGTTTTCACTTCACAGGTGTGCCTTAACGGGTTAATTAGCGGAGTTTTCTTGCTTTATTAATCAGAGCATGGTGGCTATTTTAAAGAAACTAGAATATAAAACATGTTTTCAGTTATTTCCCCTTCTTTTGTGAAGTACATAACTCCACATGTGGTGTTTTCATAGTTGTGATGCCTTTGGTGAGAATCTACAATGTAAATAGTCATGAAAATAAAGAAAACACATTGAATGAGAAGGTGTGTCCAAACTTTTGACCTGTATTATACACACACACCACACACACACACACACACACACACACACACACACATTTTATTATAAACCAGGAGCAGGACGGGACCAGGACGTTTTCTGATACAAACAAATCAGTACAGAAACGCCACCTTAGGCAAATAAAATCTCATAGAAAGAAAAGCTTGACAACGTGTTGCGTAAATCAAACCTGGCGGACCGTCTTGTGCTTTTGTGCGGTCACTGACAGTCCACACACACACACACACACACACACTCTCTCTCTCTCTGTCTCTCTTCTCTCTCTCTCTCCCTCTCTCTTCAGCAGCCTGCTGCTGACTTTAACGGGTGGGTTGACAAATAATTGAGTTAATAGGCGCCTAATCCATCTCAGACAGATGAAGAGGTGAACACCTGCGAGGAGGAGGACGGTGTTAACAGCGCATGGGAGGCGTCAGGAGGTCGGGCCGCCTCCCCGGCACAGGGAGCAGCGTTTATATGCAAAGTGGGAGTGTGCACTGTGCAGTTGTCCTGGATTTAACACGAGAAGCCGAAGCATCACACCGACAGGGGAAACACTTTTTTTTTTCTAAAGACATCTTCTATGGTCATTGTCGCCCATTAACCAGTGTCCAACGACGACGGCAAAAGCTTTGAGTCATGTGTGGTAAGTTGTCTTTTTCATCGACTTCTTACACATATATATTTTTGCTGAACTTATTGGAATGATTGCGCGATTCCCGGTGGCTTTCTGCAATACGTCACGCATATAAAATACGCGTCAAAGCGAGGAATGCGCGAGGTTACTGGTTAATTATGGATTTATATATGTAGCTGCCCCCGATCATAGTTCTGTTGTAGTGGTTAAAAGTCGCGACACTTTGTAAAAATACAAACCAAAATTGGAAAAAAAAAATAGTTTTCTGAACAGTGTGGATTCCTGAAGAGCTTTACGCACAACTGCAACGTGTCAGTGTATCCCCCCCCCCTTCACTGATGATGACTGCAGAAGAGTCAATTCGCAATTTACCGATCACACTTCAAACGAGACGCGACTGATGCGTTTACCTCGCGTCTCTGAAGTCACCCACCGCAACAACGTAAAGCGGAGCCAGAAACGCCGCGTCTCCCGCAAACTGTCGACGACTTCTCCCGCGTCCCGGCTGGACGAACAGGAGCGAAGTGAACCTCTTAACAGCCCCCCCGGCGTTTCCAAGCGTCTCCAAGGAAGAGGCCAAGGCTGACCGCAGGCTGCCTACCTGGCTGCTCCAACACTGTGCGCAATGTGCGTCCGTCAATGGCCAGCTGTGTGCCTGCGGGAGCACAGCTTCCCGGAACATTCCTGCAGGACGTGCGCGATCACACACCCACACACACACACACACACGCATACACACACACACATACAGAGAGCGAGAGAGAGAGGGGGGGTGGGAGAGAGATGATTTATATATATTTAATATAAGGAAGCATCACTTTGACTAATTTGTGTAATTAAATGGAATTAGATATCAATCCTGGTTTCTTCATCTGCCTGAGATGTGCTGCTCTTCCCAGACACTGATCTCACTAACTAACCATGTTCTTCCTTCATGATCAATTAACAAACCAGGCAGTTGGATATTATATGTATATTAATTGGCTCAAATGAGCCATCATGTAGAATAGGTTCATCTTCAAACTGAATATTTTCATACCAGTTGTTGGCATTTTTTTTAAGAATCTCACAGTTGTGTTTCTCTCTCCTCTCCCTGTCTAACAGGGATCTTTGCCTACCTGAATTACCGAGTGCCTCGCACCAGAAAAGAGATATTTGAGACGCTGGTAAAGGGGCTGCAGAGACTGGAGTACAGAGGGTACGATTCAGCAGGTGAGCAACAACCCCCCCCCACCCCACCTCAACACACACATACACACACTACCACTACCATCATGATGCACAACCTTGCATAACAGGTGACAAGTACTGTGTAAGGCAGGCCCCATTTAGGCACGCCTTTAATTATAAAACAGGAGAGAAGGTATCATCAGCTTTAAGCTCCAGTGCCTTCATACTTCACTTTGTGTTTGTTCATCCTATCTGACCAGGATGAAGCCACATGACTAAAAGGCCCTTTCATGCTCTTTAAACCACGTGTCCTAAACACACACACATTAGCGCACACACATACACACACGCATACACACACATACACACACAATTCAGTAAACTAACATTCAAAATGTATCTTGTCTTAGTGGTTTGTATTGTACTTTTGTTTGTGTTTTGGGTGTGGTTTGCATATGCAACATTACAGGTTTCTATCACACCCTCACACTTTTTTAACCTGTTAAACAAATGAACAAGAGTTAAAAAAAACAAAGATGAATGCACAAACAATTATTATTTCTTGTCAGCACCTGTGCGTCACATCTTTTTTTAGTGACTATTTTAGTGGAAGCAGTTGAGACACTTGAACAGTTTTTATGTTATCCCTGGTACACACACACATAGAGGGTTTGTGTTTAACGATTGCACAGTGAGGACATGTGCTTCCCACTGCTTTCTATTGATGACCTCTAATTGAAAAGCCCAGTTGAGACAAATGTAAAGACTGGCAGTCTCCAGGGTGAAACGTCAACAGTGTGCGTTGCTGCAAACCAGCAGGTACAAACGTTTCAGATGTGGTGACTGGTGCAAACTCTTAACTGGACTTTTGTTCCATCACGTTATGCACCGATTATTTTAACACAAACCATAATGTGTCTCCGTAATTGTGCAAATAAGCAACTATCAAAAAATGTTGCTATAATATCATAGCAAAATTTTTTGAGACTGATAGGGGTATGTTTCCCAAAACCATAGCTGCTAACTAAGTTAGCTACTTTGTTGGTTGCAATGCAATTTCCCATTGCCAACCAACTAAGTTGCTAACTGGACAGCAACTATGGTTTTGGGGGCCTTCAGGGAATTTGAGACAGCCAATTGCCTTTGCTACTTGTCACTGGGGCTGTGTAGACACAAAACAATTTCCCTTCGTTGAAAAGATCATGGTTTGGGTTAAAATGATCAATGCGCAACATGACAGGACAAACATCCGGTAAAATGTCTGGTTCGTGACTGGACAAATGTCTGGTTGAAAAATGGCAGAGGTGACAGTACAAGATGTCTGGTTAATGGTGGTGTCAAACAGGCGTCACCTGCAACTTTTCAGCCAGCCCTGTAAACAAACTGTCAACGTTTGCCTCTGGACAAAGCGTGATATGTGTAACAGGTGCATCTTACATCTGGCCAGTTCTGCTTGATAGAGTAAAACAGGTAGTCATACCATAAAACAGGAGAGGAATGATAGGAATGATCCCACTTAACCTTAAGACACTCCATTGACTTCAGACCTTAGAACGAGCGTAGTAGACTTATACACAATAAACAAGCTGTAGGTACAGATACTCAGACACGTCAGACAATTGGATCACCTCAAATGACCTGCTGTGCTGATTATCCTTTCTTGATGATTACTTTAAATCTGTGACAGGGATGTGTTCAGTGTCCTTCTCTATGACCCTACAAAGGTTTTGTTCCCCTCCTTGTTTGCAGGTATCGCTGTGGATGGCCCAAACAAGACGACCACTGACTTCAATGGCAACACCATCTATTTGTTCAAGAAGAAAGGGAAGGTCAAGGCCCTGGATGAGGAGCTATACAGTGGGTTTTTGCACATTTGTTTTATGTTTAACACATTATGTGTATCAATACATATTAATAAGTAAATGGATTTTTTTTGCATGATCACATGAAGGTATTGCAAGCATTGTAAGTCTTTAGTGGCTAAACATGTATAAGGGCAGAAAGTGCTCTGTTTAGTTGGTTGTTATTTTCTTCATCCTTCCTTGATGCAAAAGTTTTGAGGAAAAACTGCAAAACCCAAAAGAGCAGCAAGCTGGATTTGTTCCTGTCTACAAAAAAAAATGACCTGCATTCCGTTCATGTTGGTGACAGACCTGGTGTTGTGTTTTGCTTGTTCAGAGAAAGACTCACTAGACCTGGATGAGGAGCTTTGCTTACACTTTGGCATCGCTCACACTCGCTGGGCCACGCACGGGGAGCCAAGCGCTGTCAACAGCCACCCTCATCGCTCTGACAAGGATAACGGTAATTTGTGCCTTCATGTTTACCTGATCAGTATATATGTATATATATATATATATATATATATCAACCAATATCATAAATCAACGCAATGCAGTCACAAGCTTCATTTGAGAAACATGAAAAAAAGAAAATAATAATAACGACCATACATCCTGTCACTTTTATTATTCCCATGTTGTCCAATTATTTATTTGGCTGTAATAATGTAATAATAAATAAATAATAAAATTTACATAAATTTACATGTTTGTCAGTAATGTTCCTTGAGTTTAGACCAAATTATTAACCTTATAAAAGTTCAAAGGATATATTACCATTTAGTGGCATACTGTATTGGGCGATTCATTATTACTTGGCCTCTACATGATAATATTATGTCACGTCTTTATAGTAATCCTGAGTTGTTATCACAGCTGCTCTTAAATTCACTGCTTGGTCGACTCTGCCCCCATTTTCTGACACTACTGGAGACAGCATTCATTGAATTACAACAACCAGTTTGACCTGATAGGCAGTTAGACCAGGATCTACAGGTGTGGCAGGTCTTAAAGCTCTTTCGGTTGTCATCTTCTATATGATTATCTTATGACCTTTAGCACTTTTATCTAATCTTAGTCACTTCTATGCCATTCCTCAGAGTTTGTCGTCATCCATAATGGAATCATCACCAATTACAAGGAACTGAAGGAGTACCTGGTAAGTCATCCTGTCACGAGGAATTCCTCTCGTAAAAACAATTCATTGACTATAATACTAAACACTATAATGTAGCAATATACTGTGTATATAATGTGATTCTGTTTAGCCCATGGTTCAAAGCAGAATAAAATACCAAAATTTGCCACGAGATAGACAAATGTAAATTCAATCATATGACCTGTTAAACAATTATATATCTATGTATTTGCAAGTATGCAACAATATACATATACAGACATGCAACTCATTACATGTGTTTATCTTTAAGAGAAGAGAAATATGCATATTAATGATTTGTATAATTGTTTCATAAAGTTATTTCTTCTCACAATTATAGAGAAGAATATTTTCATTGAACTACTCTCGTTCACACACACCGGTGACATAGGAACAATATATGCTTTTACTTCTTAGTTGACTTGTTTATTCAGCTCCAGAATATGAAATTGGCAAATGGGTCCGTTTTATAATTGTAATGTATTTTTAGTCACTGTGGAAGGCCTGTTAAACACCTATATAGACTTTATATGCTCAGGGTGTTTATGTAAAAATATGTATATAGTAATCTGTGTATATAAAATCTGTGCTTTCCCTGCCTTAGATCACCAAAGGATATGAGTTTGAGTCAGAGACCGACACAGAAGTGATCCCCAAGTTGGTCAAATATGTTTATGACAACCGGGAGAATGACAAAGTCACATTCTCCACGCTGGTGGAGAGGGTCATTCAGCAGCTGGTGAGTAGCTTATACATCAACACATCAACTGACAACACTGACTGCTCCACCATATACACACACAGTTTTTGAGGAACTTTTATGAACAGCTTACTGGTAACTATGAGGGACAGCATCAATGTGTTTTTAAATGAATGTAGTAACACACACACTCACACTGACTCATTGGCTCATTCTTACAGTGTGTGAAAGTGCTTAAATCCCTAGTCCATTAACACACAAAACATCCTCTATGGCAACCGCCCTAACAGCATCACCAGTGACATCACTGCTTCCAGAAAGCTCATTTTTTGGGGTGAGGTGAAGCAACCTTTTTTTTTTTTCCACTGTGTGACTTTTACACTTTAGAGTCATTTGGAGTCTCCGTAGAAGAACAGAGGAGGCAATCACAGCCATTTTGACTGTGGAGTAATGGAAACCAGATAAGTTCGACCCACAAACAGCCTTACTACGACCATGACATGCCCCCCCCCCCACCCCCCGACATTCAACACCACACACACGAAACCAGCCAGTTCTGTTTCTCACCACCACAGTCGGTCTTTCGAAACACAGCTGATGTTATACAATAGAGGTCTTTTTTTTCCTCCCACACCCCTACTCCTTCCCACCACAACTACCAAACCCCACAGGGCCAGAAGAAACATTTGTTTGTGTTCAGAAATGTTTACAATACTCTCTCTCTCTTTAGGAATACATACTTAGCACTACCATATTTTTTTTTTTTACATTTTAGACTAAATTTTTTTCCCCCTCCGCCTCCCCAACATTGGTGCATTATTAGTCGCTCATCAAGCTCATGTAAACTTTGCATTTCCTCTGCCTGTTTTTGTCTCAGGAGGGGGCCTTTGCTCTGGTGTTTAAAAGCCGTCATTTCCCCGGAGAGGCTGTGGCCACCAGGTTAGTACCAACCCCCCAACACACACACATACTCACCACACACACAGCAGATATTTCACTTCACATTACAGTCCAGTATCTGCTTATTGTAAATGAGTCATCCTCGTTATAATCACTGTGAAGCAATCTCAAAGACAATTTTAGGAGGCTCCTTTGATTTACTCCTTGTGGTTTTCCTTTTAACATATGACATGAACCTGGCATGCGCTTTGCTTACGATAGTGCGTCATTAAGCTGATTTCTGAGTGCGTAAGTGTGCCTGACTTCCAGTCAAGAATGCATGTATCAGTCCTATCTGTGTCTTAAGACCCAGGCAGAGAGGGAACAGAGAAAAAGGTTGAATTCGGTTTCCCTCTCTACCTCCTGGGCCTCTGGCCTCCGGGATGCTGGCCCTTCGCCGGCTTTTCTGTGACTCATTAACGGAGAGACGAGAGAGTTTTCTGTTTCCCTTACCAGCAAGGCTCCTGGTTAATCACCTTGCATCGTTTTATTTTACTTTATATCTTTTCTTGGTTCAGTGAACCCGCGCCTATGAGGGAGAGGGAGGGTGCGAGAGAGTTCGAGGGAGAGAAAAAGGACGAGGGCAGAAGGGCAAAGAAATGAAGGGAGATAAGTGGGCTATAATTTATGGCTCACACAAAGTGCCAACGCTGGCAAGGATAATTAATTCCCAATGGCCCATTGTCTGCTTAAAGATAAAATTTGCACCGATTAGGATGAACCCAATAAAGAGAATTTAGTTTTGCCACTCAGGAGAGAGCAATTTTCATTTAGGGATGCCTTTCACCCTCCCTTTGTCGGTGAGGATCAACCTTCTGGCAGGACTTTTACTCTCAACTCAGCTTTGTCTCTTTCTATTGTTCTTCCGTTATCTCTCATTCGCTTTTATTTCATCCCTTTTGCTTCCCTTCTTCTCGCCTCTCTCTCCCTCAGGGCAAATATTGTATTGGATAGCGACCACATGTTTCTGTTTGCGAGCCTCCCTTCTCCAAGCCCCACACCCCTTAAAACAACCAGCGGCCTTACGTCAATGTAGCCGAGCCCCAGAGAAAGCTCGACCGGACAGAGAAAAAGAGATCCAGACAGAGAAAACAGCAAATGGAGAGAGAGAAAAAAAGGGAGTAACAAGGAGAGGCCTTTTGGAGTCAGTTTCTCAAGAGTCTTCTTTCATAATAACCTACTTGCCATAAAGAGATTTGTTTTAATACTCTGTCCATATAAGTTGACCGTGCACATTTGTCATTAGATTTAATGTCACACCCTCCTCCTTCACCTGTCTAACCCACATGCGATTGCGCCTTCTCTGCATCCACAGCCAATCAGAGAAACCCACATAGAATCACTCAGGCCAATAAGGAAGTGTAACTCAGTCCGGGAACTGTGAGGAAATCCTAGAGGCTTGTAGACACAGATGAAGGATCGGTTTCCAATGTTCAAGATAAGAATTAGGGATAGGAAATCCGACCCGGGGACAAACCTCCGACTCGTGTGCAGAATTTTAATGTTGCAAAGATGGAATTTGAGGTCGGCGGAGAGAGACGGAAAAATGAATAGAGAGGGGAAATCATGAGCAGCGTCGGGGAAGCTCTGTTTAGTTTGGGATCATACAGTAGGAGATGGTGTCGGGTTGCCTCAACATCGGTACCAAAGTAGGACAACATGAGAGCGTGTCTGATATTGTTGTGTGTCTACAAACCATAATCCTCCTGATTTCTCCCACTCACACTTCCTCTCCCCATCCCTCTCTTCGCCTCTCTCTCCATGGCTGCTTCATTCTTGTCCCGGCAGGAGGGGAAGTCCGCTGCTCATTGGTGTGCGAAGCGAGCACGAGCTGTTGACCGAACAAATCCCCATCCAGTACAACAGTGGTAAGCTGTCTCTCTCTCTCTCTCTCTCTCTCTCTCTCTCTCTCTCTCTCTCTCTCTCTCTTTCTTTCTCTCTCTCTTTGTCATCATCTACTCACACTTCACATCTATTCTCCAGACTAAACGCACCGTTGACACACAGACATACTATAAGTACACATTCAAAGCACTGCATGTCTGCAGAGATTAGATAGACGTGGGCTTTATACAGCTGACAGAGCATTTCATTATCAAATTCAGTAGCATATTAAATGTTTTAGATTCTAGAGTAATCTTGTTCCTGCTGGTACTCATCTGATAGCATGGGTGTCAATATATAGCTGTTACTTATGGTTTGTGTTCCACATTTATCTCATATTTAGCACAAAGTACAGCACGGAATGTGAAGAATGAATGCCCAAATGCAACATAAAGCTATCTATAACTAACTATAAATAAACTGTGTCACATGTCTTACCTATAGATCTTTTTCACAATAGCCATATTGACATGAAATAGGTAAACACAGGTGTTACTAGTGATATAAATTGAGGTTCCATTCAGGACCAATGGAGGCGGCGTGCTGCTATTGTGCATGTTGGCTCACTGGAAATGCTCTGCTACCATAAATGGGATGAACCTTAATTAGTATCAGGAGTAACACCTGCGTTTACACACTATTTCATGTCAATATGGCTGCTGTGGAAAAGGTCTATTATAAAACCACTTTTGAACATCATTTTCTGGAACTGTTCTGCGCTGCAACTTTTAGCGTTAATGTTTATCAAACAGGAGGAAAGAGTAAATATTTTTGGGGGATTATTTTCGTTCTTTAATGTGGTGTTCATTAATTTATTTATTGCAGCAGAATTTTATCTGTGATGTGGGACTGAGGTAAAACTGTGCAGATCATTGATATAGTACAGGGAAATGAGCTTTGCTGCACAGGTAGGGCTTAGTAGCAGAGGTCAATTTGAAAGGCCTTCTGAAATGGACGTTAGAGCATCATTTGTGATGTTTCCCAATGAAACAAATTATTTCAGGTTCAGTTTCAATATCGTAAAATGAATTTGATCAGTTACAGTGGTGCAGAAGTGTGTGGAGTTTGGATGTTCTCCCCGTGTCTGCGTGGGTTTTCACTGAGTACACCGGCTTCCTCCCACAGTCCAAAAACATGTGTAGGTTAATTGGCGACTCTAAATTGCCTGTAGGTGTGAATGTGTGTGAATGTTAAGTAAAAAATACTCAACAACAGTAATGTTTGTTTAATTCTTTTTATTTATTTTAAATAAATTTGAGATGTAACAAGAAATAAATGGGCAATTAACACAATGAGAGAAATTAAACAGGGAAAATGTTTTTTTTTTAATGTCATGGGGCCTTTAAAGATGCAGTGTAGAACTGCTGTCTCCCCCCTTATGTTGGAGAGAGAGTAATTACACAAAGTGACACTGTCCACACATGCTTTCGTCATAGTCTGTGCTGTAGCTGACTCATTTACTGTTGCGTCTGTTAAATAGAGCATTTGATCTGATAAAACCTGGAAACACTAGATGAAAAACTGTAAAATGTGGAAGTTTTTGGTGGTCACGCACATTATGCATTCATCCGGCCAGCAGGAACTTCACCACAGGCTTAATCATCATTGTGCAAAATGTCCACACTGCAGGTTTAACAGGATATGCAGAAAGTTACGAATTTTCATTTATCACAGTCAGAGGTCTCTGAGTGCCCCCCTTACACAATACAGAAGCTATAAATAATACATTTCTTCTCTTGGCCAACTGAGGCAGTTCTACATTATGATTTGTGGCTGTTTTGTGCAATAAGTCTGTTCCAGTTTCTGTGAAGTGCTGCCATGTGTTTCTATGTGTAGTCTTTGAGGGAAATGTTCTTCATTCACATACTTGCTGCTGAAAATGTTGTTCCTACCCCAAACAGAGGCATCATTTGAGAATCTGTCACTTGTTTTCGAGGAAAATCATGATTGTTAATTGTTAGTAGCAACCTGCTACTTTTTGTTTTTCCCGTCTGTGTCTTCACTGTTTTATCTGTTTACTTATATCATATGGTTACTAATGGCTCAGTGGGAGACTAGTCTAAAGTCCAAGGCAGAGGGCTGAGAACAGGAAAGAACCAATCTGGGTGTGTCGTTTTAATGATTAAAAAAACTTCAAATGCTTGTTGGATCTCTACTCTCTAGTTACTTAACTTTTGTATTGTATTGTATTACGTCTACCTTTTTTCAAACAATACATAAACACCATAGTGAAACTGCCAAGTACTGGATAGACTGGAGAGATGTTTGCCTCTTTGTTAATGTGTTAAAATCCAAAACCCCCCGATACTGGGACAGAATTGAGTTTTATTCCACTATTGTTATTTAATTTAGATTTGAGCTGTTTGTATGATTATTTGATTTGGACCTTTATAACCTACTTTTTAAACATCTTACAGAATATATTCTTTGTGTTTTTAAATATGTGATTTCTATGATTTTATGATAAAATAAATGATTATCTTATTTATCATCAAACATTTTTACATTTTACATAATGTAGCTTATGTCAAGTTCCTTTTTTCTTGTTTTGTATTTTTATCTGTAGTAAAACACTATGTTAGTTTTTTTTTAATAGACTAACTAATCTGTTAGCATCCGTAAAAGCAACATAAACTGATTCTAATATATCTATAGTCACCTTACATGTAGATTTCTTTTTGATACCAAGTTTAAGTACATAACGTTAGTGGTTGTAGAGATCTTGCAAATTTATTATCATTTATAGCAGGAAAACTGAACAATAGGCCTGGGGCTTAAGTGCTTAAGCTGGTCTGATTGTAAACTAAGGAGAGGCTTGGCAAATAGGCCTAATACACACTGACGATTTTCAGAGGATAGAAGCCTGTCCCTTCATTTTCACTTTGCTTCCATTTGTTACCATAAAGCCATTTGGAATTTGCCCTTCGCGTATCCTTTTAATTCACAACACAGCAAACCAATGTGCACATCAGTGATCTGACTACATCTGGAAGTTGAGAGAAAGAATTTAAGCGAGGAAAACATCTTGATTGTTTTAGTGGCTTAAAGTTACTGTGCAACCTCTCACCCTTGTCCTCTGACCTTTGACCCTGTAGCTCTCTTCAAGGAGGGAGTCCAGGAGAAGAACAGCCATAACCGCCCTGAAAGCTCCAACGACATCAACTCTGTGGGGGATGGCAGAGCTGTGGAGTATTACTTTGCCTCTGACGCCAGGTGAGAAACCAATTGTCTGTGGTGTCCTGTGATGAATCCAACGGGATTATACGGATGAATTGTCCTCACTTTGCTTTCCTCTCAGCATATCTTTCAAATGCGAGAACAATAAAAAAAGATAAAATGCTTAGTACAGTAGAGAACATCATGGGCATGTCTCTGTGTTTTCCTGGACTCACAGTGCCATCATTGAGCACACCAACAAAGTGCTGTACATGGAGGATCACGACATCGCAGTGGTGAGCGGAGGGAAACTCTCCATCCACAGGGTGAACCGGCAGGTCGGTGAGAACCCAGTGAGGGCAATCCAGACCCTACAGATGGAGCTGCAGCAGATCATGAAAGGTCAGATGATGGATTTAAAAAAAAGAAAAAAATTGGCATTTGGTGGCATTTATGATGACCACTTAGAAAATGAATTGTTTTTGTTTAATGCTATACATTTAGTTTTGCTTAAAACGGAAAAGGTTTGAGCATATAGAGCTTAGAAGTGATAAATAACACAGCCTCTAACAGTAATATGCATGCAGTACCCACTGGTTAATAGATTTATACGTGCACGCCCTCTCCTGGCTGAATAAGTGAAAACATTTTTTGCTGTTGGTTACCATTGACTTTGAATCAATACACGTCAGAGTTAATAAATAAATCTTGAATCTTGAATAAATCTTCTCCTCCCTTTGCAGGAAACTTTGATGCCTTCATGCAGAAAGAGATCTTTGAGCAGCCGGAGTCTGTGGTCAACACAATGAGAGGCCGGATTTGTTTCGACTCCAACACAGGTGACCAGAGATCTTATACCCCGCCCTACCTTCAAGGTTTAAAGATATAACAGATATGACAAGTCACCAAGCCACCAAGTCCTGGATCTATATTTAGCAGGGACTAATTCAGGTTTTGCACACAGGATCTGCAGTTTGCTGTCTGTGTTTCCTCGTTACCATTGTCTGTGTAGACTAAAACATTATTTGCACATCACATCATGCTATTATATTGAAAACATATTCAATAGCTAATATCTAAGGGATCGGAAATGTCATCAGTATATTGTCTCACTTTCTATTTTCTCAGTGGTTCTCGGGGGACTGAAGGACCACCTGAAAGAAATCAAACGCTGCAGACGGTTAATCATGATTGGCTGTGGCACCAGCTTCCACGCTGCAGTGGCGGTGAGTAGAGCAATCAAAGAATGAAGTCGAGCTTGATTACGGCCTATTGTGAGGAAGACAGTTTGGATAATTAGTTTAATCATTCGAATCATAAACGCAAAGTCGATTTTAATACACAATACTGCTGTTTGTGTAATTGCGATGACGGTGGTTAAGTTGCTGCTCTTATTTCCATCATTACCAGACCAGACAGGTCCTCGAGGAGCTGACGGAGCTGCCTGTCATGGTGGAGCTGGCTAGCGACTTCCTGGACCGCAACACCCCTGTTTTCAGAGATGACGTCTGTTTCTACATCAGCCAGTCAGGTGACAAGAACACACAAAATCCAGGACACATGTTCTTGCAGTCTGCCTTTTCTCTTATTTTTATTTATTTATTTATTTTTATTTCTCTCCTAAAGTCACTGGTTTAGTGTTGTTTGATTTTAACCACTTTCTGGCAATTCTCAGCTGAAACTTGCTTCAACATGATCCTTGCCATCTAACAGTGGCCTCCTTGTGCTGTAATTCTGCCTCATAAGCATATCTTTTCTTCTCCTTGCTCCCTCAGGAGAGACAGCAGACACCTTGATGGCGTTGCGCTACTGCAAGGAACGTGGTGCTTTGACAGTGGGTATAACCAACACTGTGGGAAGCTCCATTTGTAGAGAAACAGACTGCGGAGTCCACATCAATGCTGGGCCTGAGATTGGAGTAGCCAGCACAAAGGTACAGTAACACTCTGCAACGCTCAGATAAACCTCATTTCAAACTTACTGAATTTCCCTTAAATGTTGGCATTTTACAGCATTTTCATCTGAAAACAGCAGATATACCCATGTTTTTATTACCAGCACTTTACATACAACATGATGATATGATTCTTTTCTGTAAAAGCTGCACTGACACACAGCAGTGGTATTTTCTAAATAGGCTGGTTATACAACACTGTTCAGTGCAGCTTTGGGGTAACATGAGTGTTTCTTGTTTGTGTGATCCAGGCGTACACCAGTCAGTTTGTGGCTCTCATCATGTTTGGCCTGATGATGAGCGAGGACAGGCTCTCCCTGCAGAAGAGAAGACTGGAGATCATCAACAGCCTCAAGGTGTTACCTGGTCAGTGCTTTAACAAACACCAGCAAATAGCAAGTATATGCCCTTCAAGCACAGAACATCTTTAAATGCGGACAGGCAGATGCTCAGTGATGTTTTTTCCTTATATGACACACTGAGCTAACCGAATTCAGTCATAATCTCATCATAATAACTCATTATTATTCCGCTCTCCTAGAACTGATAAAGAAGGTGTTGTCTGTGGATGACAAAATCAAGGCCATTGCCAATGAACTGTATCAGGAAAAGTCTCTTCTGGTCATGGGCCGAGGTTACAACTATGCCACCTGCCTGGAGGGAGCGCTGGTGAGTGAAGGACACTTGAGTTTAGTATAAAGACAGTGATTCAACATATGATTATGACATAATAGACTCATAATGTCTGGATGGGTTAGCTTTATTTTTAGGATAGTCTACTGAGATCCTTTTATTCTTATTTTTATGATGCAGAAAATCAAGGAGATCACCTACATGCACTCCGAGGGCATCCTGGCCGGCGAGCTGAAGCACGGTCCCCTGGCACTAATAGACAAACACATGCCAGTCATCATGGTCATCATGAAAGATGCCTGCTACACTAAGTGCCAGAATGCTCTGCAACAAATCACTGCCAGAGCGGTAGGTCCTAAATTAGTATATATTAATAAGACTACAACAGTAGAAAAAGCTTCAACAGAGATATATGTTGTCAAAAAAGAACGTGCAGGGGGAATAAATTAGAGAAGAGTTATATTAGGACAACTGCATGCACACAAAGAGTGTTCTCAAAGGTGACAAAAAGTGGTCAGATATTAATGTTTTTGCCCTGCATATCACTCCCTCCCTCCCTCACTCCCTCCCTCCCTCCATCAGGGTCGGCCCATCATCGTGTGTTGCCAAGATGACTCTGAAGTGATCAGAGATGCCTACCAGACCATCGAGCTGCCACATACTGTGGATTGTCTGCAAGGCATCCTCAGTGTCATCCCCCTGCAGCTTATGTCATTCCACTTGGCTGTGCTGCGAGGATATGACGTATGTAAACAAAATTTTTTTTTTACTCCATACAACTGTGCACATTCTCAGCGTATATAAACACAGTCTCCATACTTGAAGTATTTTTTCTTTAAGATCTGTCTCTCTATCGATCTATCTACCTAAAAGATGTGTGAAAAATAGAAATTGTGAACCTATTTATTAATTTAATTATTTATTATTATATATTAGGTCTTTATCTTTCTTAGGAAATTCTATGCAGACATGTTGCGGGTCATAACTGTCATGTCTGAATACTGGACATATTATTGGTCGTCATGTTTTATTAAATACAATTTCCACTGGTCTCACTGTGCTAATCTGAATGTAACCATTCATCAGTGTCATTTTAAATAGGTCAGTATTGTTGCATATAAATGTCAGAATATTACTATGATACTAATTTTAAAAAATATAGATTATAAAATTTGGTATGTACATATATAACATCTTGCACATCTAGTTTGCTATTGAAATGTTTTCAAGTCTTCTGTTTGCATGTGGCATTGACACAGTTGTGTATTCACTTCCCATGTCTTGATATGCATATACATCATGCAAATACATGCAGCTGTTTTTCCATCTGATGTAGAAATGGGGCGATACTAGAATTTATATTTCAATTTATATTAAAATACAAACTTCAATGGGATTGGTTTAAGGGCAGCACATGACTCTGGAGGGCCATTAATAGCCTGAAGGTAATTCATTATTTATATAATGTACAGTGGTTGTGGAGACTAGCTGCACTGGCTAAAGCTGTGAAATGTTTCAAGCTTAGTTTTACATATTGTCTGAATTGAGTGTTGGCACCATTGTTTATATGTTAATTCTCAGTATATATCAGTCATCATTCATCAGACTTGTAATGACTTTTCTTATTATAGGATCAGGAACCAGTTAGCGACTTAGTTACCATTGTCTGCATCATTTTTTCTTTCTTCACACTACCATGAGAGAGAGCCTCCTGTAAACAAATCATTGTTTTATTAGCCTGAAAATGTGCATTTCACCATAAATTAAAGTGTCTGCTCCTTTGTTATTATGCAGTAAATTGTGCTGAAGCTTGCAGTATATGCTTTTGTCACCTGACTTGTTTTGCCGAATTCATATGGCAAGTCTTTAGTGTGCCAAGATAAAATAAGATAATCCTTTATTTGTCGCACAGTGAGGAAACTGCATTAGCAACATCAGTAGAGACAATACAAGTGACATGCAAGAAAAGATTGCATACAGACTATATATAAAAAATAAATACAATATAATATGATATAATGTAAGTGATGCACCATATATACAAGATAGATACACAACAGTGAGTAGGGTAGATTATAATACAACGTATTGTATTATGTAGTATTGTATACAATGTTGCCTCCAAAGAAGCAAAGTGGGAAATATGTACTGTACAGAATCATTGATCATTTGGTCTAACAATCTGTTTTCTCTTTTTGCAGGTTGACTGTCCCAGAAATTTGGCCAAGTCTGTGACTGTGGAATAATTGCAGTTCACATGAATTTTAACCTAGGAGAGAGGAAGCTCATAGATGTACAGCAAAATTGTGCAATTGAATGTTGTGTGTGTGTGTGTGTGTGTGTGTGTGTGTGTGTGTGTGTGTGTGTGTGTGTGTGTGTGTGTGTGTGTGTGTGTGTGTGTGCAGATGAGCGTTTGAGTGAGAGAGAAAGACTGTGACAAATGAAAGGGGGAGGTATACGGTACAATGACTTTTTTTATAAAAGAGAAATGTGAAGTCCGACCAATATACTGCTGAGGAAGTATCAGTGCCATCGAGGCCTTGCGGAACAATCTATGAAAACAACTTTCACACATCCAAAGCAACATGCTGTGCCTTTTTCTTATCATGACTTGAGCCAAAAGCACACACAACAGGCTTAATAGAAAAGCAATGGTATGGTATATTGAAGTGTTTACAGTTGTGCAATATGGGAACCAAATGTACATTTTGAATGTACACAATCATGAATGAAGTGATTCATTTCCTTCCTAGTTCATGAATTGTTATGTCCATTGGGGGCTTTTTTGCTCCTTTATCCTTTGCATTATGGGAAATGTAGGAATTACACAGAGGTATGAAAATCTCATGTTATACATTTTATTGCACATTCATGCAGTCAGTGTGCCTAGTGGGCCATTATCCCATAAATACAATACTTTCAGCAGCTACCAGAAGATATCTAGCTTTCAAATTATTACTTGATTCTATTCTTCTGACATGTTAAAATATACTGTATGTCTATTCTGTTTAACAGAATAGCAGTTTTCAAAGGTAGTTTGTGGTAGAACATGATCTTTTTTTGCAGATGTTTTCTATACCATGTCATAGGGTGGATAATTTCCATGGACATACGTAAATATTATTTAAAAAGCACTCATGCAGCACAATTTAAAAAACAATTGTACCATGACTTTTAATAATAATACTTTTGCTTTGTCCACAATTTGTATTGGTTTATAATAATGATGATATTCTGTATTTATCTGATTTTTATTTTATAGGGGTTAAAGAGGGGATTAAAATTATATCTGTAACTATGATTGTATTTTATAATGTATGGTTTATAGACGCAAACAGGCACTACCAATCAATAAATAGATAAAGCATTCTACTGAAATCTGTTTTTGTTTTTTTCATTTCTCCACCAGTGTGTTTCTAATGTATTACTTGCATAAAAAGGGGTTAGTTCAGTCTATGGATGTGGTGATAAGATATATCGCAAATATACTCAATTAGAATAAACTTGCATTTTACTGCACCTGCTTATAAATATGTCCACGCCTCAAGGCAGCAGATCATTGCTTGCTAGGTTTCATTGTGGAAAACATGGCATCAAAACTAAGTAAATTCTAAGTAAAAAGGAGGTTTCCCAGCATCATAGCATGACTAGACTTGAGATTTCTAAGGGGGCAGTAGCTACATGGAACTCTAAAACACTTTGCAGAAACTGGATCAGTTGCATCCAAAGCATGATCAGGCAGACACATGATCAATACATCAAGCTTAGTTCCCTGAGAGATAGAAAAGCAACTTCATCACAAATACAGAGTTTGCTAAAGATCACAAGACTCCAATCAGCAAAAGTGCTGTTAAAACAAAGCTGTCTTGTAGTGGTCTCAGAGGACGAATTGCAGTTTCTAAACCACATCTCAGGAGGGGAAACCAATGTCTGCATTTCACAAGTGGGTGATGGTGGTGAAACATGGTGGTGGGAATATTCAAGTCTGGGGGTATTTCGCCTACTCTGGAGTTGAACACCTGTACTGAATTGAATACGCCCTGACCAAGCTTAAATAGTCTACCACTCCGTTCTTAAGAGACATGCTATTCCCTCTGGTTTGAATCTTTGTGGATCCAACTGGATTTCCATTGAGCACAGAGAAACATTCCATTTTCTGCAGATGAATGTGAAAAGAGAAGTTCAAACATCCATCTGGAGGAAGAAGAAATCACACATTTTAGAGTGGAGGGGGGCTGCAAGTAGTAATTCTTTGACATTAAAGCAGAAAAAGTATGCTTTTGTGTAAATATTAAATATTCACCTAACACATTGAAATGAGACTATCCACTCATTCTGTTGTGATCTGGTATCATCTGCAGTGTTGCTAAAACCTGGCTGAACACAAGCCATTTAGAAGTGGCTGCAAAATTCTGACTGCATTGCTGCTACAGGTCTAACTCTTTGCTTTTAGGCTGTGAAAGCATAATTAAGTTTATAGTTTACACATTGACTATTAAAACTTAAACATTATTGTTAAACATATTATTATTAAACATTATTAAACTAGTAAAATGGAAAAATATTACCCCTTTTATTAATACAATTCAATTTTCTTCAACTTTATTTCAGTCTCAGAGTTCATATCTAATACATTAGCTACATTTAATAATGTTGAACTTTTATTTATGATTTAAGGCTCTACTATTTGTGCTTTAAAATATCCGAATCTGTATTTTAACTGTGTGCTGTTAATCAATGAAATATTTCCCACCCCCCCCAAAAAAAAGTTTCTGTGGAGTTCAAGAAGTTTGCAAACCAACGTAAAGGCTGCGTGATGACGTCACTCGCAGGCTCTCTCCGGTTGTTGTGGCGTTCCCTTCCTCCGCACCCGACTCTCCGCGCTGCCGCTGGAGTTAGCTAGGAACTGTGCGGGGAAGGTCTCGCTTATCCGTCGTGACAGCCCGGCCAGCCGTTCACCGAAACTTTTCCGAGTCTCGGTTGTGACGGAAAGACGGAGAGAGTGTTTCCTCCGTGTGTTCGATGCACGGGAGTGCCCTGGGAGCGGCGAAGGGAGAAGGTAGGTGTTTTTTTTTTGCCGCCGCCGCCTCCTCCTCCTCCTCCGCTGGTCCGTCCGAGCTCTCAGTTGAGCTCCCCCGGCCCAGACTACCGCAGTGCCGCCACAGAAGTGAGAAAAACGGGCAGTCTAGGCCTCGGGAACTTAACAATTCTACCGAAACGTGCTGCGAATTGAACCGGCTTTGTGTAACTGAGACTTGGTTTGTGTGAACTGATTATTTCGGACCGATAAAGCCGCCGTACCAGCGGTGCTGCGGCCGCGGTGTGTCATAGATGGGTGACTTCATACCTCCGTGCGCGCGCGCATGTCTGTGTTTGTGTGTTGGAGCAGGCATGCTCTAATATTTAAAACAAATCCTAATAATTCTCAGTTTTATACCTCTTTTATGACACATGGGTGTGAGTGTCCTTAGCTTACCTATGGACCTACGCAGCTGTACAATTAGCTGAATGAATGACATCACCGCAGGTTCCCAAACCCACATACAGTTACACACTAACACAGGTGTGCACCTGATGGAAGCCGGTTGCTATAGATCCCCTCCATCCCGTTCATTTTTCCTGGTATGTCAGAGGCAAGTTTCAACTTGTCATCACATCAAGACGCCACGTGTGATCAAGAACTAATGTGTCATGTCTCCACTGAAACACCCAAGCAAAATCAGTTTGTCCTGGGTCGTCTGAGCTAGTTACACTGGAAACACAGTAGTTACACACACAGGAAGGCAGGATTGTGTCTTGTCATGCCTTCTTTTTTTTTCTAATGACACATCTGTAGCATCCGTCATCTTTTTTTTTTTTTTTTTTAATAGAGGTTTGTCTCAAACCATATCTCTGGTGCAGCAGCAGCCTAGTTTTAGCCGCCCCTGTGTGTTTTGTAACTCTGCTACATCACTCTGAGATGCTGAGTCTCCAGGCCATGCTAATCTGATATCACAACCAGCTCACTGATTCCCATCCAGCTCCCAGCAGAGAGCCTCGTCCACGTCAGTCCCAGAGGCCTGACCGGACAGTGGTCATGACTAGTGTAGGTTGAGGATGGTGATTTTTATCTTTTTCTTTTGTTTGAAGGTCAGTCGTTCAACAGTAAATTTAACAAAATCATATGCTTATGTAACTATGAATTTCAGAAGACAAAGGGAAAGAGAAATTTATTCCTGCTTGTCACCGTTTCCTTCATATTTCACCTGTTACCACTGATTACTACTGATATTAAACCGGGTTCCTATGTATCCTGGAAAACCTGGAAAATGATTGACCAATTTTCCAGTCATGGAAAACATATGGAAAATGAAAGTCAAATGTCCTAGAAATGATTAAGTTATCTTGGAAAATTATGACAGTGAAAAGTTAAAGTACCCTATTGCATGTTCATTTGAACTACTGCCATTTTTTATTTCCACTGTTAGCATGAATAAATGTGATTTTTACATGACTAAATTAGCATTAAAGCTATCAATCAGTCAAATTGACTTTATTCAAGAGTCTTTATCGTCATTTTCCTACATAACAAAATATTTGTTGGACCTGTGGCTTACATATAATAAATAGAATAGAATAGAGGTACATGTTAGTATATTAAAAACAGTTTTGCATATTAAAGCACACATTAATGGAATGTATTCTGCCATTCAGAATTCATTGCATGAATACTGTAAGATTGAGCAGGGCTGCACGATGAAGGCATACTGCGATTTAGTTGAGCAGGTTGCTGTTAATTGAAGGGATGGTGGTGCGACTCTGTCCTCATGTTGTAATGATGCAATCGATTCGTTGCCATGTGTCAAAATGAATTGCCAACAATTTGTATAACCGATTAATCGTTTTGAATGGTAAGAAAAACATGTTGAAATTCTTCAAATTGTGGCTTGAAATGTGAGTGTATTTCTAGTTTCTTTAGTGTACTAATCTATTTGTTCAGAAAGATCTGTTTCCTTGTTCTCGGTAACCACACATCCAAACAACTTCACACTCGACACTGCACTTCCTTGCGTCCTCAGCAATACACCCACCAAGTGTAAAGTCGTCCCGGTGAACGGTTGTAAAAAAAAAATTAAAAAAGTGAGATACAAAATCAAATATCACAGTATTTTTGACCAAATACCAAAATATTGATATAATAGCTAGAACAGTCTGGTTACTTCAGGAAATTATATTACTTTACTTTAATGTACCGATTAAAAAACAGTAAAAAAAATAATAATAATAATAATAATCAGCACATAGTCAATGATAAAAATGGTTGCAGCCCAAAATGGCTTCAGACAAAAAAGTCAAATTAATGTAATTTATTTCATTCATTTGCATAGGCTATAACTTGATTTGAATGTAGTGTAATATTACTATCGAAATTATCACAATGATGTATAAATCCTTAGGGACAAAATATTTTTGGTTTTGCACCTAATCACAATGTAAATAAAACCTATGTTCATGAAACGTATGTCGATTCCTCACAATCGCTCCTTTATTTCCTGCATAGAAAATGCAGTTATGTTATACAGGCAGGGTGTCTGCAGCTTTAATTGTTGCCTTAATGATTGAGCGGTGGAGGCTGGTTATTTACCGTACAGTATTGATCAGGTTGAATTAATAGTGGGGCCCAGATTTGTGATCACCATTAATCTTATGATTAATTGATTCCTGTTTTTTGTAGTATTTTGTCATTTTAGGGGGATGCTTTCCTCCTTGTCTCTAAATATGTGTATAAAGGTTTTATCTGTATGAAACTACTTAAGTATTATTTTTATTATAGTATAATATACTATATACTTATACTATATTTATTATAGTATTATTATAATAAGTATATACTTATTATAGCATTATTATATACTTCTTATAGTGTGGCCAAATTAGATTATACTGCTATGTTTAATGCTATGATTACAACCTCATTAAATTTATCAGAGATGGATCAAGCTATTATGTTTGTTTATTCCTTTCTTTAGTGTCTGATGTGTCCCACTTGTAGCCTTCCGGCAGTGGCCTAGATTTCCCAGAGGGAACATTAACTTTAATCTCTTTCATCTACCGTAATCGAATCCCCTTTGAATTTGAACAAATTCCTCAATGCCTGCTGAACACAACTATAACAGGTGTCTGCACACGTCTGTCTGGCTTTCAGAGCTCTAACCTGCAGTCTTCACCTTATATGAATTATTTCTTAGCAGCGTCCCTAGATCTGTGCTGAGTCAACTGTAGGTTTAGCCTCCAGCTCTGTCTAGCTTGGCAGCAAGTGAAGGATGGTACATACACTGTTCCTGCTGCAGCTGAAATCGTTTTTGGTTATGATTAACTTTCCCTATCACTGTGCTCTTTAGGTTGTGTTTGTTAGGAATTAGAGCACATGACATTTGGATAAAAAAAATACTCCTGAAAAATACCAAAATGCCACTGTCAAACTGAAATAACGGAGCCTGTATTTTTCTTAGAGGGAAGAGTGTTTCTGGTAATTTGCAATGGCAATTTTGCAAACTTGCAAAGGTGTTCGTGGCCTAGAATCTGTGCTGCCTGGAAAACTTTCATTCTATTCTAATTGAGCACAGTCCAGGCACCAGCATGTTGTTTCTCTCGCAACCACGTTTTCAGACATTAATGTAATGGGGAAAAGCTCTGTCATAATCCCAACATCCAACACAAGTCTGTCAGCACCATTCAGGCCCTCAGTGGGGAGTTTTGCTTTGAGGAAGCCACAGGGAAGATGGAGACGAGCAGAAAAGGGCAGAGGACTGAGAGACTGACAGAAGCATAAAAGGATGACAAAGCAAGACAAAGCCGGGGAAGATGGAAAGAGTGGGAGAGACCAGCTGGACGCACACGTGACAAGGAGGAGAAGAAGCCACAGAGGTAGAGGAAAAACATAGATAAGAGATAAGGCGGATTCACTGTGTAATGGTGCAGTTCCCAGCCTACATCTCTCACTGTTCAACAAGAATCTTTTTTTTTTTTTTTTAACAATCTGTTTATTGATTTTTACAAAATTAACAAACAAGCAATAGTGTTCCATATGGTAAAAATTACAGATGTAAATTCAACATACCACAGAACAGAAACCAACCCCCACCCCCCCTCCCTCTGGCACCTAGCCCCAACAGATGAGCACATATAGTTGAAAAATAAAGACAAAACAAACAAAAGAAAAACAAAAAAGATGGGTTGATAGAGGAAGAGAGAAAAAGGATGAATAGATAATTAAGTAAATACATTAATAAAAAAAATAGATGACATAAATCATAATAATAATAACAATAATTAGAAATAAATAAATGAATAAATAAATAGAAAAAAAAGAAAAAACACACAAGTTCAGCTAGGCAGTACTTAACTCACAGTGATCAGACAGCATGTGCTATTGACATAAGACAGGAAGGGATTCCAGGACCTTTCAAAAGAAACAGCCTTACCAATCAGAGTCAGTCTAATTTTTTCTAATTTAAGAAAATAAAGCACCTCCTTAACCCAGAGAGTATAGGTGGGTGGAACTGGGGACTTCCATTTCAACAGTATCAACCTCCTGGCCAGCAGAGTTGTGAATGCTATCAAGTCCTTATCAGCTGGGGAAAGAGCAAGTGGGGGAGACCATACACCAAACAGGGCAGTTAAGGCATTGGGAGACACCTCCCTTCCAATTACCTTGGATAAAGTACTAAAGATCTCAGACCAATATCCAGCCAGAGAGGAACAGCTCCAAAACATATGTGAATAATTTCCTGTGGCTTGTTGACATCGTTCACATAGGGGAGACACTGTATCAAATATTCTTGCAAGCCGAGCTTTAGTGTAATGAGCTCGGTGGAGGATTCGGCATTGCATAAAGCTGTGTCCAGCACAGATTGAAGATTTATGTACCCTCCGTAGAGACTCCTCCCAAACATCATCCGAAATCACCTCTCCAAGATCTGTCTCCCAAACTGTTTTAAGTGCAATAGAGGAGCCTTGACAAAGGCTATGGATATTTAAATAAATAGAAGAGATTGCCCCCTTTAATGAAGAGAGAGGCTTCAGAAATGCCTCGAGATCTGAAGACCCAGGAAGAGCAGGGAATTGTGGGAATGAGCTACGGACAAAATTTCGAACTTGAAGATATCTAAAAAAATGCCCTTTAGGAAGCAAAAAATTATCTATCAATTGCTGAAAAGAAGCAAAGATAGAATCGACATACAGGTCTCTAAGAGTTTTTATGCCCAGCCTAGCCCATATAGAGAAAGTGCTATCCAATAACGACGGGGGAAAAATAGGATTAGCTGCAAGTGGAGCACCAATAGAAAGTGTTTGAAGGCCAAAATGACGTCTAAATTGAGTCCATATTTTAATACTGGAGGCCACAATCACATTGTTAGTATAACCAGAAATAGAAAGAGACAATGGAGAGTACAATAAGGCTTTCAATGATACCGGACGAGCAGAATTTGTTTCCAGGATCAACCATGATGGAGAGACCTCAATATCGTCATAATTAACCCAATAGTTAAAATTTCTAATGTTTGTTGCCCAATAATAGTAAAGGAAGTTTGGCAACGCCATTCCGCCCAGAGCCTTGGGCCTCTGTAAAACTCGTAGACGTAACCTAGGAGTTTTCTTGTTCCAAATAAATTCAAGAATAAGACTGTCTACTTTACGAAAGAATGAAAGAGGAAGGAAGATCGGAATGCATTGGAACAAATATAAGAAGCGTGGGAAAATGTTCATTTTAATTGCATTGATTCTGGCAGCTATGGAAAGATTTAGTAGTGACCATCGCTCAAAATCTTGTTTAATTTCTGTGAGCAGAAAGAGATAATTATTCCTATAGAGATTAACCAATGTCTTGGTAACATGCACTCCCAGATAAACAAAGCCAGAATTTGCAATCTTAAATGGTACATTAGGGAGTTGACGTGAAATTTCATTTACCTCTCCATTAACAGTAAACATTTCACTTTTGCCCAGATTAAGCTTATATCCTGAGAATCTACTAAATTCGTCTAGGACTGAGAGGACTGCAGGAATAGAACGTGACAGATGAGACAAAAACAACAAAAGATCATCCGCGTACAGCGCCACCTTCAGCTCTACACCATTTCTGGCTATACCACATATATCAGGATGAGACCGCAGAGCAATTGATAGAGGCTCCATCACAATGGCAAATAATAGCGGACTTAAAGGGCAACCCTGCCTTGTAGAACGATGTAACTTGAAATATTCAGAATTTGTGCCATTTGTCCTGACCGAAGCCTGAGGAGAAGCATATAATAACCTGACCCATGAAACAAATTTTTCCCCAAAACCAAATTTCCCTAAAATAAAAAAAAGATAATCCCATTCTACCCTGTCAAACGCCTTCTCGGCATCCAGAGATATCAGTGCTTCTGGGAGAGCGGTTGGAGGAGGATTATAAACCACATTAAACACCCTTCTAAGATTAAAAAAAGAGTGTCTGTTACGAATAAACCCGGTTTGATCCAAAGATATAATTGAGGGTAGGACAACCTCTAAGCGTCTGGCTAGCAACTTAGACAACAATTTAAAGTCAGCATTCAACAGACTGATGGGACGGTATGAACCGCATGAAAGTGGGTCTTTGCCTTTCTTTAAAAGCAGAGAAATGCAAGCCTGGTTTAGGGTGTGGGGAAGTGTGCCTGACCTGTAAGACTCAGTGAACATCTCTAATAGGTGCGGGGCCAGCTGTTTCCAGAATGTCTTATAAAACTCAGCCGGAAAGCCATCTGGGCCCGGACTTTTACCACTTTGTAATGATTTAACTGCCGCCTCAAGTTCAATTGCTGTGATAGGACGTTCCAGTTCCTCAGCAACAACCCGATCTAAAGTGGGAGTGTCAAACCTATCAAAAAAGGAGATCATATCCGCAGAGGTATTACGACAATCAGATGAATATAGTAATTTATAGAATTCCACAAAAGTTTCATTAATTTCCAAAGGATCAGATGTTACACCCACGCCAGTCTCAATTTGAGGAATTAACTGAGATGCGGATATTTGACGTAGCCGGTGGGCCAAGAGTTTACTAGTCTTATCTCCCTGTTCATAAAATTTAGATCTTGAATGAAGCAAAAGTTCAGTAGTGTACTGTGACATGACAAGATCATATTCAGCTTGTAAAGTCATTCGCTCCTTATAAGTATCTGGCAGTTTCGAGACTGCATATAAAGAATCTAGTAGTGCAATGCGTTGGGATAGCTTGGCTAGCTTCTCTCTTCTAGATTTCCTCTGATGAGCCTTATAGGAAATAATCTCCCCCCTGATAAAAGCTTTCATTGTTTCCCACAGCCCAGAGGCTGTTATTTCTGGAGTTTTGTTAACCTGAAAAAAGAATTCTAATTGCTCAGAGACAAATTTAGTAAAGTCTGTATCCAACAGTAAATGTGTATCCAGGCGCCATGGTGGTCTTATATTAACAAACTTCTGAAAATAAACATTCATAGAAATAGAGGCGTGGTCCGACACCACAATCGAATCATATTTACAGCCAGAAATGGAGGACAACAACTTGCTATCCACTAAAAAGAAGTCAATTCGTGTATAGGTACGGTGCATATGTGAGAAAAATGAGTATTCCCTTTTATCCGGATTAAAAAAACGCCAAGGATCCACAACATTAAACTCATTCATAAAGGCTTGAATCACTTTGGTCGATTTGGACAGAGCAGTCGGGGTCGAAGAAGAACGATCCAAGGAAGGATTCAGCCAACAGTTAAAGTCCCCTCCTAAAATTAAATTATACATGGACAAGTCTGGTAGCATTGAGATAACCTGTCTAAAAAAGGACTCATCATCCCAGTTGGGAGCATAAACATTAGCAAGAATCACCTTTATATCGAAAATGTGTCCCATGACAGCTATAAACCTGCCTGCAGAATCAGAGATTGTCTTAACATGGACAAAAGGAATATCTCTATGTAAAAGAATAGCAACCCCTCTAGATTTACTGGAAAATGAGGAATGGTATATTTTCCCGACCCAGCTCTTCTTCAGTCTTACATTATCTATCTCTCTTAAATGGGTTTCCTGCAAATACATTATATGAGCATCGAGATGGTGTAAGTAGTGCAACACTTTACTACGCTTGATTGGATTATTCAGGCCCTTACAGTTCAAACTCACAAATGTAATGTCCCCGCCCACACTAGATAGTGTTCTCTTAACCTGTGTCATTAAAGGACAAAGAATTCAGTATGTAACAAAACAAAGACAATGAAGAGAGAAAAAAACAAAACAAAAAAAAAACAAAAAAAAAGAAAAAACGCGATACTCGTCCACTCCAAACATCCGGAAAAGTAGCATAGGTGCCAACCCATTACCCAGAGGAACTACACAAACTAACAACCCCCCCACCTTAGAACAGAACGCTCCACCTTCCTCCTCACCTAGCAGAAGCATCAAGACAATGATGCGCGCCACTCCACCCCATGTCGAGACAAAGCCTGTCGTTACCAGCATCTTACCACACTGCTAAACGACCTCAGGGAGTGTGAATATGGGCTGTCCCAACTAAAAAAAAAAAAAAGTAATAAACAGAAAAAGGTGCCATGGATTTTTTTTTTTTTAAATAAAATTAAAAATGTAGTAGAAACTGACCGTAAGATAATAAAAAGAGAATAAAAATAGCACCAATATGCTCAGAGTGGAGCAATAAAACCTTCAGTCAGCACACAGTCAATACTGTATTTAGTCTATAAACAAGACAATAGCAGCATAACACGTGTGTTACCTGCTAAATGTGCAGCCTACTGCCGCAGAAATACAAACCGAGTCACAAAGCACATGTGGAGTCCAAAGTTAGTCACTCTCCAGGGCCGGATTCTTCTTAAGGCTCTTGTTAACGAACTCCAGAGCCTGGTCCGGGTCTTCAAATCTGTGGGTCTGGCCGCTAGACATGGTGATATGTAGAGTAGCCGGGTACCGGAGGCCGAATTTAACGTTAGCACAGGCATGGAGCTCCCTCTTCACCTGGGCGAAAGCCGCCCTCCGCTTGGCCACAGTCGGTGTAAAGTCCGGAAAAATGTGCACCCTCTTCCCGTTGTGCAGCAGAGGGGCGCTCTGTCCAGCGCGGCGGAGAATGGCATTCCTCACCTGAAACTGTGTCACCCTGATGACCATCGGGCGTGGCGGCTCTCCCTCCTTTGGTTTAGCACGCAAAGTGCGGTGAGCCCTGTCGAGCCCGGGCATCTCGTCGAGTCCCAGCAGGTCCATTAAAAGTTTAGCAACAGACACTGTAGGTTGGGGACCCTCGGATCCCTCGGGCAGACCCACTAGTCGAATATTATGCCATCTAGAGCGTGCCTCCAATTCTTCACATTTCTTGCCCAGAGACTCCACCGTAGCAGATAGCTTAGATATGCTCACCTGCATACCAGTCAGCTGGTCCGAGTGCTCATTAGCGGAGCGCTCCAGGTCACTAATAGTTCCACTTTGCAGGGAGACTTTTTCCTTCAGCGGTTGGAGAGCAGTCGCCACCTCCTTCTTGACCAGCTCCGATATGATTGACTCGAATTTTGCCACAATTTCAGTTCGTTGGTCGTCCATCATCACCTTAATGCTACGTAGCATCTCCTCATTAGCACCTGGCCTCTCCGGTGACTCGGGCTCCGAGGGCTGGAGTTGCGGCCTGTTCCGACCTGACTTCGTAGGTTCATTTTTCGCCCGAGAACTCGACATTAATGCGGTTCCGACTCTTAAGATGCAGGTATCTTAAAAAACGATCAATCACCTTAAAGTTGCAGACAGACAAGAAACTTAAAATTACATTTAAACTATATTATAATCACATTCCCGAGGAGCGACCGAAAAAACACGTCCTACATCGTTCGCGTCTCCACAGCGCCCCCTCTTCAACAAGAATCTTTACATGACAAGGGAAGCCAATAGCGAGTGATGAATGATAGTGAGGGTGGGGGGGTGTGCACAGCTGATACATGTGTTTACACGGGATGTGGGTTGGATGACTGTGGGGAGTGGAGTTAATTGCGTTTTGATCTATATTTAATGTATTTACACAGAAGAATAGTAAATGACTGAGGCCAATGAAGATAACGACAGACCTCCCTTTGCTAAGACAAACATCATTATGCTATTATTTTAAATATTCCCAGAAGAATTGCAATTAATTGTTGCCTCATGTCATTTTCTTTCTGTCTTTCTTTCTTGCGTCTTTACATTCATTGAAAAAGAATATGAATTAGAAAACAATAATTTATAATATACTTTTACATTTAAATATACATCCATCGCATTCAAGTCCTTGACCAATGAGTTCACACAACGCTGATAAAGACTTTCAGGTAAATCTCTGTGTCTTTGACAGATTAGAGTTTTTAAATCTCGTTCCAGTGGAGACATTCCCTGCTGGATGAATACATGCTGAGCATGCTCACTAGAGACTTCTATCGGCTGAGGCGGATAAATTCTGGTTAGCTGCTAATTTGAATGTGGATTAAAATACTGACAATTGGCAGGGGTTGTGTGTCACTCAAAACAGTCTGTCCACTGTTTTACAGCCACAACAGTAATGATGAAGTAGGTTTTAGTCATGCAGTTTTGACTTGCACTTGTCAGCAATGTTTTCGGAATTACTATCACCATCAGAAGGGGGAGAAAGCAGTTCTGCACTGAAGCTTTAACGCTCATTTTGCTTTTATATGTGGAGTTCATCAGTGCCGTCGGAATTTTTTTTGCCAGCGCCAATTACATCTGTGAAAACAACAGCATCAGCTGGGTCTGCAGTGATGAATCTGGTGATATTTATTATGTCATTTTCTCATAAAAATAACAGATAAATTAACTGTCTTTCAACTTATACTATATTATATAATAATATAGTAAAATTATTATATTACTAGAACTAATGATAATCACACTCGTATTACTGCTACTGCTCCTATTAAATTTAAATACTGCTAATAACTGTAAGAACTATAATTCAGTTGATTTAGTTAGTTTTTAGTTCTTTCTATTATGAAAGAAATAAAAGCCACAAAACATTACTATATTTGATCCTCGCTTCACTAATCTTTTCAGACTGACAACAGTCAACTGACATTTGATCCTGCTGGACTTGCTGACAGCTCACTGCTCACATACTGCAGCTCTTTTTTAATGCTGTGAAGAGCTGAGCAGCTTTACAATTCAAGCAGCTGGAAGTGTTTTCTGGCTCTGTTTCGATCATAACCTCTCCCCTGGTGCTTCTTTCTTTGTGTCAATCTGACCATGAAAACGAGTCTGTGCTTGTGCCCCTGTTGCCTGTCAAACAGAAGAGCTGAAATATCAGACTCCATTTAACCTGTGGCTGTTTTCTGAAGGAATGACAAACAGCCATGACTGCTCACTGTTGCATAGCTACACAATTGTGTGTCCTCGCCCACACACACAAACCCTGGCCAAGACTAATACTCCTCCTCCACTTCCTGCCTCAGGAATCAATGCTAATGCTGCTACATTCATTTTTTTTTTTATAATCACACACTTTACGAATTAACGTTTATTAACATGCACCATGTTCTGCTTACCCCATGCTCATGGCTGCACACACTTGTAGTAAAGCTGGATGCAGGTTAGAGAATAATGAGCAGGCTCTCTGCACGAGTGTGTGCGCATTATGTTATGTGTTTACTGAGCATGAGTGTGTCAGCATGAGTTAAGAGATGGCAGTGAAAGGCATTAGAAACCCCAAGCTGTCAGCTGCATCTACTACACACACACACACACACACACACAAACACTCACAGATAGACACACAACAAAGCATGTCAGCCTTGACCTCTGCTCCGACGCATGGTTACCTTCGTCAGGAGAACAAACTGGACTAGAAAGCCATGATGGATTGGTAGGCTTTGGACTGGGCTGTAAATGAAGGGAGTGATGCCAGGGACAGACAGATGGAGCCATATTAGGCCCTGCCATCCGCTGTGGATCATTTGAGTGACTCAGTGGACTAAAAAAAGGTTTCAAGTCCTTCAGCCATGTAATAACCTTTATCATGGCGAATTGATGTAGGCTTCTTAATATGCTATAGAAGCTGGTATGTAAAGCCTGGCGTAAAGGCAAAGACTGCCTGGCATGTTAGTTATGTTGTTTGTTTATGTGTGTGTGTGTGTGTGTGTCTGTGTGTGTCTGTGTCTGTGTGTGTGTCTGTGCGTGCCCATCCTGCAGACAGTGCTGGTGGTCCTGACTGTTCAGCAGGATGAGTGAGGCAGAAGGCCAGTTCTACAGCGTCCAGGTGGGAGACTCCACCTTCACTGTACTCAAGCGCTACCAGCAACTCCGCGCCATCGGCTCCGGGGCCCAGGGCATCGTCTGGTGAGCGCTGTATTTTTCATTACCGTCAGCCCAGAGTGTTCTTAATACCCCATGTCCTCCTAATTAAATAAGTGAACAACGTTGCAGGAACAAAGTCAACTTTTTTCCCACCAAGTGTTTAATGGCGGCTGATTCTAATTAGCTGCTGGCTTGCAGTCAAACTGTCGCGACTTACTGGAACACTTGAGTAGAACATACACATAATTAATGTTGTTAGTAACACCTTTGCTTCTCTTACTAATGACAATAATGATTATAACAGGCATTTTAATGACAATGATAGTTTGTCTGAGTCTGTCCCTCTATCCAGCACATTAATCCAAAGCAAGAGATCTTTTTTATTAGTTAGATTAACCATTAACTCCTTAACATGAGGTTTCCCCTTTTAAGTACCTTCAATGTTAGAAAAGTCATCTTATTCCACACTGTCTGACATCATATATTGTTAATTAGTTTGTAGTTCTTCATTGAAGTTACATGTTTACATTACACTTACATTACACTTCTTTTATACTTTAACTTTTGTGTTGGATTGCATGTTACCTGGAGGAGTTTCTGAGTCCCTATCAACGTGTGAGTTGACCGATGTGCTGCAGAATAGTCCGTTAATCTGTACACTGTAGGTATTGACACTGAACTTTTTTGGGGGGGCTTTTATATGGCCCCAATAATATAATATGAACAAATGGTGCTTGTCGTCTCTAGTCATTATTCTATAGGCCATAAGAATTAAATCCTAGCAAGTCTTGTCTAAGTAGGCTAATTGCATATTAGACACACAGCATTATAGGCTATAAAATGTTATACAGTTACAATGACTTCTTCAGCAGCTCAGCTTTAACCTTGGTTTTTATTTCTTTTGTGTGAAATGAAATGCCAGGTATGAAGGTATGAAGATGTGGGGAAAAAAAGATGCCACCCAAGCCTAATTATTGCTTTGTGTAGTGTAGCGTTTCAAGTATGAAGATTAAGTACTACTTTAGTACTGCGTTTTCACATTTTAAAAGACGAATGACAAGAGACCGTTAGCTGGTGTTTTGTTAGTGAAGTCGACAATGAGTGAAACAATCTTTACTCTGTGGGATGTATTTATTTTCCTCTTTGATAACCTTTGTTACTCTGTTCTATCTTGTGTCTGCAGCTCTGCACTAGATACAGTTCTTGGTATACCAGTGGCGGTGAAAAAGCTGTGTCGGCCCTTCCAGAACCAGACTCATGCTAAACGTGCATACAGGGAGCTGGTGCTACTAAAATGTGTTAACCACAAAAATGTAAGGCTCAAATGTGATGTCAGCTTTTTTTTCCCTATTTCTTTGAATTTGCACTATAAGCTGCTACATATAAAGCAGCAAACATACATTAAAGCAGTTCCATGAAAAATGCTGGGTAGTAAAAACTATTGACAATCCAAATGTAAATTCACTTCTTCTCATGTATTGTTTCATAAGATACACATGTTATAAATGATATCTTTCTTTATTTTTTAATGACATTTATTTTCAGTAGGCAGAGAAATGGCTGGTATCTAAACAGAAATCACTGTTAAAAAAGTAAAACAAAAAACAGTTGTAATTTCTTGCTCAGAGATTTCAGACAAATCCACTTAGTGCTATTGCTCTCCACTGTGAAGTGGATGTAGATTGGAGAGTAACAGAGTGCCCTAATGGCCTGTCTCTCTGTTGCAGATCATCCGTCTGATCAATGTGTTCACGCCTCAGAAGTCCCTGGAGGAATTCCTGGATCTGTGAGTGACAATGGAGTTTTTTGGGGGCCTTTAAGTGTCGACTCTGCTTTCTTTTTTGTGGGAGATTCAGAGCTTTTAGTTGAATCATGTCATTTCTAAAAGGGCTTTCTTCCATTTTGCTAGCATCCCTCTATATACTTGTTGAACTCTGCTGCTCCATATTGCATTAATATGCTCTATTAACTTGCTTCTTTGCTTCTCTGCTACTTTTTAAACATTTACTCCCATTTCTCCCTTATTGTAGCTTTTTCCTATTATCCCTTTCTCTGAGTATCTATGATCATATCTGGGCCATTTTTTAATCCCTACTTAATTTTCCCCCTGTTCTTCCCTCATTGTTCAGATATCTGGTGATGGAGCTGATGGATGCCAGCCTATGCCAAGTGATCCACATGGACTTGGACCATGAGAGAATGTCCTATCTTCTCTACCAGATCCTCTGTGGCATCATGCACCTGCACTCTGTTGGCATCATCCACAGGGTAAGGATGATGGATTGTGCAGAGCACGAAAAAAAGGTTTTACAATAAACCATTTAATAAAGTACAGACTCTTGCAGTCGGTGCATTTTAACCAAGTCAAAAAGTGGATTGCAGACAGTTGAACTTAAATTCACTTCGGGCAATTTCAGAAATCTTTTAAATTATTGCTTTCATAGTTTTGACTTGTTTGGAGGTATTTAACCCCTTACTATTGATTAACAGACATACTTACTGCTGTGACATACAGTATGTCCATCCTAATCTTTCACCAGCTACTGCTTGTGTTGAAGGAAATACTTCCAGGTCGATGTGTTTGTGTTTGCATCAGCATGTATAGATTTTGTTATTCCTGTCCCCTCAGGACCTGAAGCCCAGCAACATTGTGGTGAAGTCAGATTGCACTCTGAAGATCTTGGACTTTGGCCTGGCGAGAACAGCCTGCACTAATTTCATGATGACCCCCTACGTGGTGACCAGATACTACCGTGCACCGGAGGTCATTCTAGGCATGAAGTACAAGGAGAATGGTGAGCATGTACAACCGGGCAGCAGGCTGAGTTTAAAAGATTTTATATCTCTAAAATGTTGCCAACAGCTGAGAGGGATAGATGAAGGAATATATTTCCCCTGCTAAGACCACGTTGTCATACAACACTGCTGCGTTCCTATTGTATTTACTTTGAAATTCAGCATTAACAAAGGTATTGGTGGGTATAGGTGAGCATTTCATCAACTTCATGTTAATTGGAAGGACATGATAAGTCACTTTAAGTGAGTCACTTTTATGATCACCTGATATTGTTGATAGCTTTTGTCTGTCAAATGCTCCATTAATACATTATGGGATGTGTAGATTTTCTAATTCTGACACAGTGTGACAGAAGGCCATAATAGCTGGCTTATATAGGCTTATCATACTTTCAGTGTATGCAAAAAAGTTAGAGAAAGAAAAGCAGGAATTGATTTAGAAGAAGTGTTATCAAAGCAGTAACAAGTCTTTGATCTAGGATCAGTCGGGTTCTAGTTGGTTATCATTTTTGATTTGATTATCCTGCTACACTGGACTTATGGTCAGTTGGCTGCATAATGGCTGCAATCATTTCTCAAAATCCTCTTCCATGGGAAGGACTCTGTCCTTCCAGTTGTCTGTTTAAATCTACCAGTTTTTATCTCCGAGTGGAGGCAGAAGGAGAGGATGTTTTAAAAGTGTTTAGATTGAATTGTTTATTTAGTTCATTATGACATGTCCCACTGACAGAAAGTTTAATAAACAGTTTGATATTTTACCGCCTTTATTTCACTGGTGAGAGCACACTCTCTACAGTGAATCCTGACCTTTACAAACTAACTACAAGGTGGTGATGAGGTTCTCTCAGAGGTAGGATTACAAACAGGAAGGAGTCTTATCGGGCCTTTCTGTGACCTAGCCAAACAGGAAAACATTTGAGCCCAACTGTTAAAATTGAAGATTCATGTTGTGTATTTAGATTTGACTGGAAGTGATCAGGAGACATTATCGGAGCACCGAGAGCTTTTAGCTTCAACTGAAATACAGGGAAGAGATGAGTCAATGGTTATGTTGCACATATGCACGCTCTATAAGAAACAGTTTACAGAGACAGAGAGAGAGAGAGAGGAAAACTACATCCTATTATGCTAAGCACACACACTCACAGCAACAGCTGTGTAAACTGATAAGCTGAGCTGAGGAGAAAAGCCTGGGAGGCTGCATGTGGTTCCCAAGCCAGAGAGAGAAAAGATGGAAGATGAATATAATGAAAGCTATAGGTCAAGGCACAACTGGAGGATGGACAGAAATGCATAATGACACGTTCTGCAGTTTAGTGTTTGTCATTTAAATTTTAACCCATGAAACATATAGCTTTCATATAGCTAGTTTTCTTTATGTGATATTTTTAATTGAATATCTTATCTGTGTGTTGTGTATTTTCTGTTCCTAGTGGACATCTGGTCAGTGGGGTGCATTATGGGAGAAATGGTAAAAGGCAGTGTCATCTTCCAGGGCACCGACCGTATCCTTCACCGCTCTCACTGGCTCTGTCCCTACTCTCCTTCCATCCTTCACATCCTATTCATCTTGGCCATTTTTCCTCTGGTTCTCCCAGCACACCTGTGTGTCTAGACAGCTCCTTGTTATAGCTTTTCTCTGCTGAACCTGTGGGTTATCGGCTGAATAGGACCACTCAAGACTTCCAGCAGACTCCACCATGAGCAGAGAGCCACACGTGTTTCCAACCTCCTTTTAATAATCAGGGGAACTGTTATTCAGATATCTCTAATACTTTAATTGATCAAATGAATCACGGGAGGAGATTATTAAATCATTTGCATCTATATGGGCTGTGTTTTGGTTTCTAATGGATTTGGTCTCCTCTTCATTCACGGGCTCTTTCAGTGTCCTTGTCCATTTATACCGGAGTAGCAGCAGATGAATACAGAGTGCTGCACTATTCTAGTACAGATTGCTTTTTCATCTGGTGAACATAAAATCCTTTTACTACAGTTGTAGGTCAGCAGGCTTCTTGAATGTGCATATCAATATTTATTTAGCTATTTTCCATGCTGAACACTGCTGATATATACTGCACATGGTATGCAAATTCACATATTTGTCCCTGGATTCCTTAGATTTTCATACGTTGCTTTTATCTACTTACATAGACACGTCTGCATAATGCAGTTGTTCCATAACAAGCGTGTTGTCCAGACATCGACCAGTGGAATAAGGTGATTGAGGTTCTGGGCACGCCCAGTCTGGAGTTCATGAACCGTCTGATGGAGACTGTGAGGAACTATGTCATGAACAAGCCACAGTATCCGGGCGTCAGCTTCGCAGAGCTTTTCCCGGACTGGGCCTTTCCCTCTGACTCAGAACATGACAAGCTCAAGAGTAAGTAGTCTTCAACGCTCAAATACACTACGTTAACTGAAGGGTCCCATTTTATAGAAAATGAGATTTGAATTGCTTTTTGATTCTAAGAAGGCGTAGGTGTTACATAAATACACTCAATCAGAAGAAAGAGAAATCAGACAGCCTGTATTCAGAAACTTTGCCTTAAAACAAGCCATCAGGATTTCCGTGAAGTTGTGATGTCACTATCTATACTGTCACTGACAGAGGATAGACTCATTAATATTAATGAGACAGACACAATACAACCTATTCTTCTTAGAGCTCCAAAAAGAAGCTTGAGAGAGAAGATGTACAACTATATTGAGATGATTTTTAATCTTTAAAACCACATATGTATCCTGTTACAGAGAATATTGTCAAATTAGTTTAAAATATTTTACTTATCCATATGCCAAGATGTATAGGTGATAGTAAAACTGGCATATTTGTCTGGACTATATTGATGTAATAAGACATTCCTAACAAAATTACCAGGACACAGCGGATAAACAGCTTCTTATACAATTATAGTCCAGGGAATGACGAAGCAGGAGCAAAGTTTTTTTCTGTCCTAGTTTGTGGCATTTACAGATAACATCAGTGCAACAAGAGAACAGATCTTGACATTACTAGAGATGTTACCCAACACCGTGAGGGGAAGTAATCAGCTCTCATGAAGGCCCGCTTAAATGAAATGATGCAATAGTCTTGTTTCCATAGTAACAGTGCCCTCCCTCTGTTGCCATAACAGCGGGTCAAGCTCGGGACCTGCTGTCCAAAATGCTGGTCATTGATCCCGAATGCCGCATCTCCGTAGAGGACGCCCTCAACCACCCCTACATTCACGTGTGGTACGACCCTGCGGAGGCCGATGCGGTGAGCAGGCCATTCCAAACAAAGCCGTTCAGTGGTGTGACTCTTTATCTTTGCAATGACTCTGTGCGACCTTCCTGTGATATGTGTATTTTTCTTTGTTGCACAGCCTCCTCCCCAGATTTCAGATAAGCAGCTGGAGGAGAGAGAGCACAGCATTGAGCAGTGGAAAGGTAGGATGCACTGCCCTCTATGGAAACATCCCAGGAGTGCAGCTTTGAGTTCCTTCATATTTTAATCATTGCTAAATTCTGAGCACACTATGGTGACACCTAACATTTTGTATTTCTCCATAGAACTCATTTATGAAGAGGTGATCGACTGGGAGGAGAGGAATAAAAATGGTCTAATGAAAGAAGATTGCTCAGGTATGCACATCTACGATGTTCATTAATTGTCTGCTACATTGTGAACCAAATAAGTGATGTTTAAATGTCCTGTATTGTAGTAACCAACATTTTAATTACTTTTTGATTATAAGACGGTCTACACTACCAAATCAAAAGTTTGGGGTCACCCAGATTCATTTTGTGTTTTCCACGAATCCCTCCAAACAAGTCAGATGAATAGAAAATATAGTCAAGACATTGACAAGGTTAGAAATAATGATTTTATTCAATATAATAAAAAGGAAGGCCACTTTAAACCTCCTCTAACAAGCTAAACTGTTTTCAGCTGTGTTAAAATAATTGCACAAAGATTTTCTAATCGTCCATTAGCCTTCTGATACAATGAGCAAACACATTCTACCATTAGAACACTGGAGTGATAGTTGCTGGAAATGGGCCTCTATACACCTATGTAGATTGCACCAAAAACCAGACATTTGCAGCTAGAATAGTCATTTACCACAGTATCAATGTATAGAATTGAAAAAAACAGTGCTTTTCTTTAAAAAATAAGGACATTTCTAAGTAACCCCAAACTTTTTAACAGTAGCGTAGTTGTTGTATAAAAACTGTTCCATGTTTCAAAGGGCTCAATCCACGGAGATGATTTTTGCTCTCTAAAATCATAAAGGTATCTTTTTATGAAAATCAAAACACAGGAAAGGTGTCACAATATGGGAGGTTTAAGAATAATTTCATGAAATACAGCACTTTAGAGGTGATGTATTGGAATAACTATAAAGATGACCTACTACCTGAACTTTCCCTCTCCTGGGTCTCTCCACTTGTCATGTATCAGATGTGGTGTCTGGCTCCGCCTCTCAGTCCTCCTCAGCCAATGACATCTCATCTATGTCCACGGAGCACACCTTGGCCTCGGACACAGACAGCAGCAGCATCGACACGCTGACGGGACCACTGGACGAGAGTCAGTGAACACAGTCTACGGCCACATGTGTCTGCCTGCCTCAGTCCCCTCTCCCTTCACATTTACAATATCCAAATATCAACCATCACTTTCCTTTCTTCTGTTTACTCCCCCTTCCCATCTTCTGATGTTTGGTTGTGTTCTCTGTGGTTTCCTTCTTTCCTCCCAACCTCAATGAATAGGTCTATTTTTCTATTTTCTTTTCACGTGTGATCTCGTGGGTCTTATTGATCCTCTTCAACTTGTGTTGGACTGCTGCCTAGATTTCAAAGCTATGCTATCTGTTGATTCAAAAGGTTTATCATTTTATACTTATGGTTTAACTTGATCAAGTATAAATGATGTATGCGTCGATATTGATTTTTTCAGGTTACCAGGAGTGGGGGATTGTTGTTTGTTCCGTATGCCTGTATTTTAATAGTTTTATTTTTGTAGGGAATATTAAGTTGAGACCAGAGGTTATTGTCATCAAATTTGAGCAGACACGCACTGAACATAGACCACAGCTGAAGCTGCTCTAATGCATGTTACGCCAAAACGATCAAAAGCTTTTGCAACCATCTGATGTTCATCCGATGATCAAACACTAATCCAACGTTTGATCATTCCTTTAGCTAGCTAGCAGTATCTCAGACCCCTCAGTGGTACTTTCTGCACAGTGTTTTTTTTTTTTATTTTATTAATTAGCTTGTGATGTTGATTTTGAGCTTTTACTCCTGACAGCATGGGGAAGCTGTGGTTGCAGTGTTACAGTTTTATTTCCTGATTTAATGTACTGTATGAAAAGATGTCATAATCTGACACTTATAGTGGCTGTTTCATTACAAGTAGATAAAGTGTGTTTGTTTTTGTAAGAACATGTAAAACTGTGTATTGCAATCATCCCCATTTTGCATAAGGTACTGATTACTATCAATGTGTATATCAAAAGAACATCATATTCCTCAAAATTTAGGAGAGGCAAAGAGACACGTGATATTTATTTTTCCGTTCTTGCAAAATGTTGCACACAATCACGCTGATACCCAAGAAAAATCAGCCTCTTGTTGAAGCATTTCGTGGACAAACCAGTGCATGGGCTTCTCCTTTTCTAAACCATTCCATTACAGAAACATTAACAAAATCAGCCACGAATTAGGCATCATGTAGAACACATGTAAAGGCAGTAAAACACAAATAACAGTGTTTAACTTGCATGAAGGCATTAAAGATGCCATTAAGATATCATAGTTCTTGCTATAAAGAGGAGTTCATTCAGGGCCGTTATTTTACTTACAGTACTCATTACGAAAGCCTGTTTGAGAGATGTATTTTTTTTTTTTTGCCTTGTAAGCCTATTGGTGTGTATGTGTTATAAAAACGTACTGTGCAGCACTCTCCATTATCTCCTTTAAATTGTCTGTAAAGCAGTCACCCTATTTTGTAAAAGACAAAATCTACGGCAGAAGTGGGCCCAGCGACAAACAAAAAGCAGACGTGGTTAGAAGTGAGGATGGGACTGTGGTGTCCTGAAACGACTAATCTGAACCCTGCGACTTCAGATGGAAACCTAAAGGTGAAACGGGACTGTGGAGCTGCTTTTTGCAGAACTCATCGCACAGTGTGATGGACATGCAGAAATATGACATTATGGATTCACTGAGGACTGAAGCACCATGTTGTACACTATATTTTCCTTTTAAACTCCATGACCTTATTCTTTCAGTCATGCCTTAAACGACCTGAGGAGTGGCCACTTCACTCCTAAACATCATAACAGATAAGGACTGAGCATCACAATGCTCAGAACATTGTGTGTTTGTTATGTTTAAAAGAAAAAAAGAACTCCATTGTAAACACTGTACATCTCGCATTTTTTTTATGTTTTTCTCCTTTTATTTTCAGAGATGTCCTGCGTGATTGCAATGACCACAATATTATCACTTGGCCAACATCTTTTGCCTGTACGCAACTAATAAAGTGGACATCAGTGATTCATTTTCTTTCATTTATGTTCTTTTTATCTATTTATCCAATTCTGTATTGTGCCTAGGTAGAGACAAACTACTGTACAAGGTCAAGTGCTTTTATTTCTACATGTTGCACACTCGCTGTTCTGCTCGTCACACACCACACACATTCTTTCTTAAAAGCTCTTGACGATGTACTCTGTCTTCTTGGCCTCATTGTTGAGTTCCCCAAAGGTGTCAAAGAACTGCTCCATGTCTTTCTGCAGCGCTGAATTGCGTAGTTCCGCATCAATCCGGGCCCTTTCAGACGCCGCGATCTTAGCCTGCACCGCTCGGTACCACTGCTGCTGCTGGGCGAGGTTCGTTTTCAACCGAACGACCTCCACCTGCAGCTCCTCGTTTCTCTGCTCTAAGCTGAAGTTGGAGACATGGGGAGGGAAGGGAGAAAAACAGCTTTCAAGATCAGAAACCGGGTTGTGTAATTCCACCAATGGGTTAGAGCAGGGCTGGGCAACCCTGGTCCTGGAGAGCCCCTGTGAGTGCAGGTTTTTGTTCCAAACAAGCAGGAAAAGCACCTGATTCAACTAAGCGACCATTAGGGCCCTTGTTAGGGAGCTTCATTAGTAGAATCAGGTGTGTCCCTGCTTAGTTGAAACATAAACCTGCACAAACAGGGGCTCTCCAGGACCAAGGTTGCCCATCCCTAGGTTAGAGTGAGAGAAAAGGTCAGTAATGGATTTGATGATTGTTCTGCTTTGGTGAGTTTGGATTCTTCTCTTGTGACGAATTGAGCTAAATTAATTGTAATGTTCCTCTTGTCCTTGCCAATCACTACCAGTGTCTGACCTACTGAGACCTGCTCTATCTATATCAGTAATAAGTGAGGAATGTGTTGTGTCTAGGTCAGCAGTATGGCCCCTTAATTTAGCTCTCCAGCACGGTGAGTGGTTTCTATAGGTCAACTGCATAGATTCCTTTCAATTTAGACCATGCAAAACGCAGGATTCTTACAAATATGCCTGAGCTATGGTGCACTGGAATAGTTAAAACATAGCTGCACGCTCTAAACTGGAAACAAACGCAGCATTGTTGGCACACAATAGACAATAATTACTTTAGATCTTAATATAGCCAACATAGCGTGTCATGGGAAACCTAAAAAGGAATTTATAAACAGTCGTTGGTGCACTGTGAACTAAACAGGATATAAGCTGCAGCTCGGGTCAGGTTCCGGGCCTGGGAAAATTGCGCTTCCCTTCACTGGAAATGCACCCAGGGGCCTAGAAAATGCTTAAGTCAGTGAAGTGAAGTAATATTGAAGCCCGTGAAATTTAGGACATTACCATTTTGTCTTTTTACACTGTGCCTAATCTCTGTAAATTGCGTGAGCTGTGCGTAAAATGGAAACTTTAAACAAATCGAACATTACCTGATTATTCGCGCATCGTATTGCTCCTGCTGTCTGACTATCTGCTGCTGGAGGCTGGTGAGGAGGCTGCGGAGCGCGCTGGCTGAGGGGTCGGCCAGGGGTACGGGAGGGGGCGTCCTAGGAGCCCAGGACGAGTGCTCCTGGTGCTGTGCTGCAGCTTGGGGCCAAGGAGCCTGGCACCCAGTCTGGCAATGCTGAAGGGAACCTGTTGCAAGTTGTGGCTGGGGTGGTGACATCACCGAGGGGAGCTGGAGATGCGACATGGGGTCCCCCTGCTGAAATCCGCACGATCCCGAGTCCGGCTCGGGCTCCTTTGCTTGGTCTTGGTTCTGGTCCTGGTTGATGGAGTCGCTTTCAGCGAGGATGATCTCACAGGAGGACCACGGGCTCTTCTCCTCACTCGCCCCCTCGCCTTCCATCAGTCCCCGGAGCTGCTGCTCGGGGGCCCACGCTTGGTACGTCTGCTCCTGGAAGCTCGTTTCCATGTGACAGGCGTCCTGGAGGCTGTCGGGGGTGTCCGCGTCCGGGAGGTTGTCGTAGAGGGAGAGCGCGCTCCGGTGCGCCTCGCTCTGCGATGGGCTGCGGCTCTGGTTCAGACAAGCTCTGTCCTCCCCTCTGCGCTCTGCCCCCCAGCCGCTCCCCTGCTCTCCCCCTGTCATTCTCATGCCCGGACCCGGCTGGGCGCCCCAGCCCCGTCCCTCCGGGCCTCCTCTCCAGCTGCAGTAGCTGTGGTCTGGCCAGGCGCCAGGCCCTCGTCCCCCTCCGACCAGTGTGGGAACCTCAGCCACAACTGGGGCCAGGCCGGGCGGAGGGCTGCGGGGGCCCGGGAGTCTGGTTACAGCAGGGCACAGGACCCCGCTCTCCATTTCCTTTTCCCTGTCCCTCATTCGCTGGGCAAAAGGCGGGCAGTTGTCGTACAGGGGATCCGTGGAGCAGGAGCTGGCTGTGGTGGGGGTCTCAACAGCAAGACAGTGCATCTCCATGATCCAAAACAGGCGCACGTGGGTGCTGAGAGATGACCTGCCCTCTCCCCCCTCCTCTGGGAGCGTTAAGACTTGTGGATTTGGGAGCGTGCTACGGAGCCTCCTTGGTGGTTGTGACAAGAAAGTGGCGATGTGTGACGGGGAGGGGAAGGTGTGACAGCCCCCCCCCTCCTCCCCCTTTCGCTTTTTAGCCCCCCGATGTGTGCGCGACCGTGCGCGCGTGTGTCTTTAAAGCACGACTGACCTCAGCTGTTTCTTTAGCACAGCGTCTGAGGGAGGAGGGACCAGGCTGTAATACAGTCTGGCTCATTCCTAAAGACAGTCACACATAACTGCAACCACAGAAATAGACGCTGGCCATGGATACAAAGTGTGAAACGCGCACAATAAAACCCCCGTAAATCTATGCTCGCGCAGCGCAATCTCGCCCAAAGACACGTTATGTACGGCAGACGCAAAGATCTGATATGGGCACGACATTTGGATCGAGTCCGCGAGAGAAATGGCACGGTTTCCAGATTGCAAACCGCTTGCCCGGAGCGGAGTCATCGGGTTCACCCCGTGGAATCTACTACAGCTCATTTATCTCGTTGGTGAGAGCCGCTCCGCACCGGAGTGGCGCTGCTATCAACAGGAGCCAGGTGACGAATGGCACCGGTTTAAACAAATCAGGAGAGGTTCCAGCTCTATGGAGCAGGGGGGGGGGGGTTTCTGGTTGGTGTTCAGGAAAGTTGTTCACGGGCAGAGGTGACGTCCACAGCTTGTCAAAGGGTTAAAACAAGTAATTGGCTAAATGCAGTGAAGGAATTTACACTATCGTTCAAAAGTTTGGGGTCACCCAGACTCCAAACTTTTGTGTTTACCATGAAAATTCACACTTTTATTTACCATCATGAGTTGTAAAATGAATAGAAAATATAGTCAATACATTGACATGGTTAGAAATAATGATTTTATTCTATATAATGATAAGGAAGGTCAGTTTAAAGCTCCTCTAATCAGCTAAACTGTTTTCAGCTGTGTTAAAATGATTGCACAAAGGTTTTCTAATCATCCATTAGCCTTCTGATACAATGAGCAAAACACAATGTACCATTAGATCACTGGAGTGATAGTTGCTGGAAATGGGCCTCTATACACCTATGCAGATATTTGCAGCTCGAATAGTCATTTACCACAGTAGCAGTGTATAAAGTGTCTTTATGATTAGTTTAAAGTCACATTCATTGGAAAAAACAGTGCTTTTCTTTAAAAAATAAGGATATTTCTAAGTGACCCCAAACCTCTAGAATAGTATAACTAAGTTCATTTTCTAAATTATTATACTTAAGTATAATTTTAAGGGAACTAGTATTCTAATTGTTAGTATTTCCATGTGATTCTACTTTATACTTCTGCTCTATAACAAGTGCTTTTACTTTTTATGCTTGCGTTTTTTTTTCTTTTTTTACAGTAGCATTTTCAGTTCAGGACTATTTTTATACACTAGTATTGTGACATTTTTCTTATGTAAAGAATCTGAATATTTCTTAAAACACCTTCAGTATCACAGCTTTATGCTCAGAGAGTAATTTAACCACAGGGTGGAGCTACAGACACATTTATGAAGGGCATTTGCTTTGAATGGGCGGTGCACCTTGAAATCATTTAACATGTGTTTTGAAGATGCTGTATCAGTGCCGTCATATTTAAATGCATATGATTAATTTTAATCTTCAGATATGTTTTATTTTTTTAATTTTGGTTAATATGCTATTATTATGACCTACATTTTCCAGTGCTTAATTGTAGTGTACGGATTTCAGTTGGGTCTGTTTTTTTGTTGCTGTTTTTTAAATAAAAAATCCCTTTAATAATCAAATTATCTTTATTTTGATTATAGTGTTTAATTTATTACTTTTATTTTGTATATTCTTTGCTAATTTTATATTTGGTTCTACATGCAGAAGCCTGTTTATTTGCTTCATGTTCACATTGATCCTTTGTGTTTATATGCTGTAATATAATTGTTATTTACTATTTTCTTGTCTTTGCCTATTTTGAGTTCTTACTGTAATGGAGCCAACCCACAAATTCCACATGTGTCCTTGTACAAAAGGACTGACTGTAAAATGTTTGAATCTATTCAGTTTGTCCTTAAGGTTCATTTTTGGTCTGTGTTTGAGGAGTAGAGTGAGTTATGACTTTTGAAACTTCATAGAGACCAGGCTATTGATCCTCTATTATCTAACAGCCTCGTGAAGGATGGTGCCGCTGAGAAACCACTATCAAAGGCCCTCCCTCGTAATCAGAGGAAACATCAATACACATTTCTGCACTTTGTCTTCCATCATCTCCAGTGAAATGGCTGGATGAGGAAGTGACATTTCCAAACTGTTTTTTTTTTTTTTTTAACTCAACGCATGATGCCTATGAATGTTTCACTTTGAGGTCGCCGATTTAGACGAGAAGCATAAGCCTCGGCGTGTCACTGCAATGCTCGGCATATCAAAGATGCGCTGCAAACTTCATTCCAGTCAGTTTTCCGTCAACACTGATAAAGCCCACGCTCTTATCTGCCCTATGTAAATTACCCTCCGCCCTTCAAGGCTGAGCAGACAGGAGGAATGTCAAGGTTTTATCTGTTTGCCAACATCCAGTGAAGGACTTGTATATGGGCAGAGTTTCCCAAAGTCCTGCACGCGGCATCACGAACTGATACAGGAAGACGGTGATATCTTTAGGATGCTTTTGTTGTCAAGGTGATGGAAACGTTCATGCTTGAGACAGCCAGGACAACGGAAAGAAAACGAGATGATCGCTTTCATCCTTCTCCTTGAGGCTCTGACCTTCATCTGTCATTGAAAAGACAATGATCATCCCTTAACCCCACGACTGGATCACAGCTGAATATCCACCACGCAAAGGTTAAGCTTCCTCCAAGACCCCTCATCACTCTGGCCCTCCCTCCCTCCTCCTTTGTCCTTCCCCACTTCCTGTACATCTGCGTAGTTGTTTGTAGCCATGACGACGGAATCCATGGCAACACAGATCCCTGTGGTTCTAAATAATAAAGGTGGAGGGATGAAAGAGGGAGGGAGGGAGGGCTCTGTGGCTATTTTAGCAAGTGTCTCATGGAGAGTATAATTGAGGAGGGCCCTTGTTAACAAGAGACAGGGTCTGCTTAACGGGCGAAGCTTCCAAGGGCGACGCACAGCAGGCGTCTCTTTGAGCTGCTTGAGGGCTTTTACAGCCATAATGCACATATAGACCAGGATACAAATGCATCACTTAGTGTAAAACTAAGAAAAATTCAGGCTTGATGTGTGGCTACACATTCTGACAGTGAGACAAGCAGATAGACAGAATCGTGGAGGGAGAGAGGAGAGATAAGGAAACAAGCAGGCAGGGCTGGTCTGCAATGTAATGGTGTATTTCCGCATGCAGGTATGCTTTTGAGAGATTAACATCCCTGCCTCTCTCTTCTCTGATCCCCAACCACCGTCTGACACTCTCTCTCTCTCTCTCTCTCTCTCTCTCTCTCTCTCTCTCTCTCTCCCCCTCTCTGCAGTGCTACCTGAGCAGATTATATAGACAATTTCCTTGCTGTTTACTCATGTTTTATTAAGACAACCACGATTTCCTATTGTGCATTCACCTCAGTAGCTCAGCACCGCGCACAGTCTGAATTTGATAATGTGAAAAGTGTCGTATGTGACTCGCTTCATTTCTGATTCGATTGATATTCAAAGAATACCTTCAGTCTTCTGAGGCCGTATTCACAAAACATTTCATCTTATTGCGATGAGGACTTAACATGACGCGGCCAGATGGTTTGTTACACATAACCATCTGGGAAGTTGTCCTTGGCAACTGTTTGGAAAAGGGTAGCGCTTTCAAAAAATACTTGGCAGGTGATTGGTGGAACCATCTGTCTGTCACAGTCTATCATGGGCAGAGTGAGACATGGACCCGTGATCACAAGATCACACGAGACGCTGATTGGCCTGAACCGCTGCGGTTCGGACACAAATGGATAACTTCAAAAGGTGAAAGGGGGGGACTCGTCAATAGCTCTAAAATGTTGTCGCTAAAACTTATTCACAAAGCTGCTGAGACCAATTTTACTAAGAAATTGGGAGAACTCTTGAGCTAAGAGAACGTCCGGTTAACCCTGCTGCTATGTTTCATGAAACTGTGAAGTAAATTCATGATAAAAATACTGTAGAAAGGCTTTATGCATGGGGCATTTTATCTAACCCCCAGATATTATCTAGAGTTAAAAAAAAAAAAAAACATGAAAGTGGCTATTTGCATGATATGGGACTTTTAAAAGTAAAATATAGGCTAAGTGTCACTGAGGGGAGCATCAACCCAACAAAGCAACACCTGAATGAACTTGAGTATTTTTTGTGTAAAACAGCTAGACACAATAATTTAATTAAATAATGACACACAATAAATAATGACACGGTGGGGCAGGGGTTAGCGCTGTTGCCTCACAGCAAGAAGGTCACAGGTTCAAGACCTCCTTGGTCCTGGGTCTGGGACCTTTCTGTGTGGAGTTTGCATGTTCTCCCCGTGTCTGCGTGGGTTTTCACCAGGTACTCCGGCTTCCTCCCACAGTCCAAAAACATGCTGAGGTTAATTGGAGACTCTAAATTGCCCATAGGTGTGAGTGTGTGAGTGAATGATGTGTGTGCCCCACGATTGGCTGGCGACTATCTGGGGTGTATCCCTGCCTCTCGCCGTAACGTGCTGGGATAGGCTCCAGCAGACCCCTGCGACCCTAATGAGGAATAAGCAGGTATAGAAAATGACTGACTGACAATGACTTTCAAACGAATACCACTACTAATGATAATGGGCCTGGAAAAATACTTAACTAACTCTATTTCGTTAATAACTGACTAAAATACTCTTATACCAAAAAATACCATTTTTCTTCTAAATAGCTACACCTAAATCCACAGGTTAGGAGCTATTTTTAGCCTTAACTTGCATTGTGAGTAAGGCCCCTGATCTGTAGGACCTAAATTTAGTATTTAGTTGATAAGAAACTATATGATAACTAATCTTTTTCTGGAAAAGAAAAGTTAGACACACTTATTTGTTCCTAGAAGAGAATTTGTATATGTGCTAAACCATGTCTGGGGGGGATTTTTAACCAGACACATCTCAGAAGTAATCCTTAAACATTTGTCCATTTTAAGGAGTGTAACACATACAAGGTTCAGCCTCTATTGTTTAGGGTTGGATCCTCAAATTTACCTGTGAAACTAGAAGCCGACCTCGACCCTGTTGAGCAGAGTCATACCTCTTCATGTCATGAAGCACCTGTGCATCACTCTCATCCATTTTAAACGAGTGATTCAAGGTTTCTCTTACCAGAGTGGATTATATGAGAACATGAAGGTGTGTTCTGGCAACACACACATATGCTCTCCCTCTGTTTCTATTTTCAATCCTACATGCATTTATACACTGGAGCTGTGCATCAATTGCATCCCTGTGTGGGTAGGTTATGTTGCTGCCATGCTAAATTGGATTATATTGCTTTTTTAAAACCATCCCTCCACTACACGCATCCTCAATTAAAATTAAATTAATTAAAGCAATTAAAACCCTCGGCACATTTTAACTTCTGACACATTCGCGGCTGTGTGTGAGTGTCCACGGGCTCTACAGTTTCATTATAGCTCATATCATTTACATTTTGATTAGATAGCTCTTAATGTCATCTCTCGAGGCAGCTGCGTGATATGATTATCTACCCAGTAATATGATGGTAGCCTATACATTTTCTCATCACACATTCTGACAGTCAATTAACAGACCTGGCAGCGTTACCATGGGAACAACTTTTTTTTTTCTTTTTTTTTAGAAGTAGCAACACCTTTAACAACCAGCCCGCCTGTCTGCCTGACTGCAGCCCTGGGCTGCTGATGTATGTGTTATATATGTATACAAGTACCTGCCATTTTGTATCACACAGCTTTCGTCTCAGAATAAGTCGAGACAGATGTTGACGTCAAGCTGAAAATGGGAACGAGATTCCTGTTTGAGCCGTTTTGTGTCTCTTGGATGGTACAGGGAACCTCCGAGAAACCAGCAGCAGATGATCACAGTGTTCTCGACAGTGGTAGTGACAACGTAGCTTGGTTCTGGTTCATTAGTAGCTTTGTGTATAAGGAGAAGGACCTGAAAGTCAAATTTAAATGTTGCGAGAAGCCAGTGCAGAGCAACTAAAGCTGGACTAATGTGCTCTCTCCTCCTGGTTCTGTTTTAATAGCTGAGCTGCAGAGTTTTGAATCCGACTTTTCTTCCAGGAAGCCAGTAAAAAGTCGAGGCGGCTTGAAATGAAGGCATGAATCGGTTTTTGATTTTTGATTTATAAATGCTTCAGTTATATTTCTAAGGTAAAAAATGAAATTGAAGTCCCACTTAAAGTGGAATTTGAAGCTTAGATATGAATCTAAGCCAATTTGTTTGTTTTGGCGCTGACTAGTAGGATTTCAGTTTTGTCCTCATTTATCTTTAAAAAAAAAATGCTCACCCATTCATTTATGCCAAATGACATTTTGCAATATATAGTAATGGAGTGAATAGCTGCAGCATCATTTGATTCAGAGGAGATGTGCAGTGGTGTGTTCTCAGGATAACTGAGAAAACATACATTGTGCTCTCTGATGTGTAGTGAGAAATAATGATCATATTGACACATGGACTGCCAACTTTCTCCTTTTGATGTTTTATTTGAACCAGTTAACACAAAGTCAGAGGTTGCTAGTTATTTTGTAAGAGCAGTTTCACAGCTGTGATAGGCCCTTTTTTTTGCATTGAAACAATTGTTTCCAGCATTTTAATATAATGAATGAAAGGTTGGAGATCATCTTATAGCTGCGGTGCATTGCCATCTCCATTGGGTTTCTTTAGTAAAGGCCTTCGCAACAGCTGTTCTGAAGGCATCTTGGAAAGTGATGATAAATGAATTCTTGACGACTTATTCAGGGTTTCTTTGGCTCTCACCTAAAAGCATCTCTTTGAAAAGTAGCATGTTTGAAGTGTCTGCATAGTCTGTCTGTCAGTGGGAGGTGGTGCTGGGAGCTGCTAGAACAGACAGAAAGACAGATACAGAGAGCGGGGAGGTGAGATAGCGAGGGAGGAAGAAAGAACGGATGGATGTAAGTGAGGGAGACAGCATATCATCGATGCTCTCTCCTGCACAACGTGCCTCAACAGGCAACAACAAGGTTACAGCACAAACACAAATTATTAAAAGACCCAATACCCATCTCCCGCACTGGATAAGAATAGGAAACAAATGGTAAAGGAATGCAAGATGGTAACGAAATTATTCTAAAATAAATGCAAAAGTATGGACTTACTCAAACAGGGAAAATGGAAAAAAAAGAACAGAATAATATGCGAATTGATGTAATTGCACCCCAGGAATTGCAAGGACTTTCAGATTATCTTCTCTGTGACCTTGTGAGGAGGAGTAAGGACATGTCCTACTGTCTAGCTGGCAGCAAATAGGCAAACAGAGGCCTGACAGTTTCTCAGTTTAAACAGGACGATCTGGGCTCACAGTGTTGGCTCCCAGGCCCCGCAGAATGTATGTGTGTGTGTGTGTGTGTGGCTGAACACACATTTGAAACACATCCAGTTTGCACAGAGGACCGGGAAAGCTCCACTCATTGGCCAGCCCCGGGTCGCCATGGGAGACAGTGCTGGGATGGCTGATCGGGTCTGGGAGAGCAAACAATGGGACGATGGGAATGGCCGACGTGAGGGTCAGAGGTCGGCAGGGGTGGATTACAGATATGAGCTGTCACCGTCCTCATTGTCAAATGATGCTGTCATACGCACTCAGGACACTGGACAGGCAGCTAATATCCCTTCATGCAAATGAGCGCATCACAATCTTATTATTCTTGGCTTCTCCCCAAGTGTGTGTGTGTATGGGAGCGTGCGATTGTGCTGAGGCAGCACTGTGTGTGTGTACACTGACCAGGTTAGCAAAGCCTTGATGCAGCATGAGTAAGACACAGGCTTTACCCCGGGTCCCTCTCTATTTATACAGCAGGCTCAGAGAGAGCCACAGCTCAGATTTATTTATACAACTGATACACGCTGAGATAACACAACTGAGGGCTGTTACGTTGCAGATAAACAGGGGTATGTGTATTCATGAGCTTGGGCTGCCACGGCTGTATGACCATTGTTTTGCGGGGGAACATTCGTACAATTCTGCGCTTTTTGCACAGGGTTTTTTAAGTGGGAAACTGGTCATAATGACTCCATGGGTGATGATTGTGTTGGTAGTGATGGTGTGTGGCATGTGTGTGTATGTGTGTATGCTGTAGATGAGTTTCTGCTGCCAGAGGTGCCAGGCTCCCATCCCCCTCTGAGAAGGCGTCTTCTATAATGTTTACACTGTAAATGGACAGGAGCCACTGCTGCTACTACCTCAACCATCAACATATAGGCCCCAGCTAGGCCCCTGAAATTTCATGCAAATGATATTACTTTAGTCACTATCTATTTTTTTAAATTTTGTACTCTTTCTTTGCAGAATATAGCATTTTAATGTCCATTATAGTTGCCACTTGCACAAATATGCCCATAAACAAAAAAATATTTATCCCATGTACAAAATTCTTTTTAGGAGATTATTCTAGAGACTTGAATGATTAAGTAGATGTATAAATTATAAATGTCAGGATTGATAATCATAATATTCTAAATAAAATGACCGCTTTCTGGGAGGGTTTTGCTCACCATGTTCACAAAAGAAAGGGGCAGGAAATTGATGATATGTGACTATGGATGACTTGGAAACCTAAACTTTTTGCTTAAAACGTAAAAAGTTGTCTACTATCATGTCAGAAAAAAAAAAGCTGTATGAGTAACTTTTTTATGTTTTATTTCAAGTATAAAATGACAGTCATAGACTTAAAGGCTCATAGGATTCATTGGGTGAAAAAAAAAATCTCCTTCCACAGTTGATCCGATCAACAAACACAGAGACCTCAACACAGTTACGATCTGCCTGCGATAAATTGCCAGGCCAGTAGTGGCTGATAAGAAAAATTTCAAATACCTGCATGAAAGAACGTTTTGTACATGCGCAACTTCATAGTAACCGTGTGTTGCTCCTGTTCCTGCTTGGCTTTCACTAAACAGCTGCTGCCACACTGCTCCTGCTGTGTCGTGTGTTTTATGTATCGTCCTCCTTTACTGGTGCTGTGCACAGTATTCAAAAACACAGGTGACACAGGGTCTACGCTAGAGACATGGAGGGCCTGGTATTTCATCTGCAACTGCATCACAAAAAACTTTACCCACCCTGCTATTCATCCACACCAATGTTTTTGACCAATCTTCAAATGTGATTAAAATATTATTGCTAACTGCCAATATCTCTCTAATCTACACAGATTTAACAGTGGACACTGTCGGCCAAATCCAGAGCAGGGGCTTCACTTTTGTCTGCCAGAGGAGACCTTGGCTTACACTTCATGCAGTAATCTTAAATTCAGCTGTAAAGCTGTAAAGAGCACAGACTTTAGAACCTGAGACACGTCCACCATCTGTGAGCATGCAAGAGCGGCGCTTTGACATCTGAAAAAGATCTGGATCGGAGTCGCTACGCTAAGTTACTCGATATGATATTTTCGAATCTCTCCACCTGTTAATCCGGTTTGACAAATCTCCAGATAAGTGGTCTGGATCAGAGGCCAAATTGGATAGAAAGGTGTGTGGATTAAAAAAAAAATCTAGATCTGTGTCATTGGGGCCTTAGACTGGGCTTTCTCTTTGTAGTTTTGGGCATCATTTCAATCAATCATGATAACGTAACTGCTGTGATCTGGGTTGAGCCACCACTTTAGCCAAATTATCTAAATGAGCACTGGGGATATGTTTGTAATCCCTCAGTGGCATGTCTCTGTCATTTGCACTTTGGCATTTCATGTACAAACTTGTCATAACTCCAGATGTTTTTAGTCTATGTGTCTATTTATCTGGCAGACAAACACAAAGCATTTTACCAACCTTTCTCTCTCTCCATGTTTCTTGTCAATCTTAACTGTCATCTGTCAATATAAGAGCTTAGGTTCAGCAGTGTTAACCGATTTCCACATCTCAGCTCTCACTTACCTTGAAAGTGTTACTAAGAAAAACCATGAGTGCCAAAACTGTAAATACTGTTATATTAAACTGATATTTAACATCAGTATGTGGAAAATAAGCACAACACTGACAAACGGAACAAGGGGAAAACTTATAAAAGTAGAACAGCGACTATTTTCGATTCATATGTCTGTAAAATTACTAAAAATAGTGTCTTGTCTTGTTTTGTCAGCAGATATTATCATCAAAACAGTTGCCATTTGATTTTCTGTCGATTGACTAAATTAATTTTTTTAGAGAAGTGAAAGAAAGAAGTGGATAGAAGAATGTGTGGACTTCATATGTGAGCACAAATGAAGACACACACACACACACGCACGCACGCACACACACACACACAGAAACTGCTGCAGCCAAACCACAAGTGAATTGTCAGCGTGCTTGTAAATTGATTCCTCTATCTTGCCAGTGTCTGCCTGCCTGGAAGTTTAACTTCCTCACACTGTACTTCACACCCCTACTGTGACTGCATGAATTTATATGTTAATAGTTGCAGTATGGATGTATATATGTATGTATCTAAGCTAACAACTGTTATAAAATATGTTTGCAGCACTTCTCCCTTTGGTCATTTTGATAACCTGAGCAGAACTAAAACACCAAGGAAGCCTTCAATGAAATGTGTCCAAATCACTGGTGCATTGCTCATAATTTAAGTGCTTTGCCCTTTGCCAGACACTGAAATGAACATGTTTTTGCTTCCTGGTCAGATTAGATAAGAATGATAGTAAAAATATATATATTATATGTCTTATTTTAGCTGCAGAGGTGCCCATTTTTGTTGTTGTTCATATATATTTGTGCTTTCTGCTACATTGTTGCTGCAGTTGGTTTGCAGAGACAGAGAGTGGTGAACTAAAGAAGAGACATAGAAAGCAAAACTGAAGCAAGTGAAACTAACACTTAGAAGAGCCAGAGGCATATGCTGTGTGTACGTGTGTGTCTCTATTTCACACAACTGTCTCCCTCAGTGGGGGGGCCGGTGATCACATTCTCAACTGTACTTCTTGTCTGCGTGCATGTGTGTGTGTGTTTCCACAAACCTACCATTTTCAGCCCTGCAGGCACAGACTTTCGCTATCTATAGAAAGATTGCTTCCTCTTTAATTCAGGCTCAGAGGAGACTTGTGCTGCTAATGACAATAATATAGATTCACATTGCAATCTTTCACTTCCTTCTCTAGATAGTCATTCAAATTCCCGTGGATATGGGAGGGTTTTATAGTGCACAATAAGAAGACCAAACTCCATCTGTCACACATAATTCCCGAACCATTATCAATCCTTCCATGAGCACATATCCAGGTATAAATAGAAAGAGTCTTATCCTCTACAAGATGTGATTATGACGGAGGAAGGAGAGCATAAAGCAGAGATTTAATAGGCAGAGACTGTGTTCTTTGACTGTACCTGCTGCTGCAGAGGCCCCCATTCATCAGATACTCTTTAAATTCTCCCACACAATGACAGGAAATAGGCTCATTCGAGCTTACAGAGTAACCACATAAAATCAAATTATTGAATATAAATGCTTTCCTTCTCTCCCCTCTCTATCTTTCTGCCTCGCTTTGTTTGCACACATGACTCCCTGCTCTCTCCTCCCCAGTTCCAACTCCGTCTTCATGATCGCGCTGTTTGAAGATTCTGAGATTCGGTTCCCACCAGGAAACATGTCCGGCGGAACAATCGAAATATTCCTTCTATTTGCATCAGAGGAAGAAAAGTTTTTTTAAAAAGTAGGGGGCGTTAATTTAATTTGCTTCTTCACATAAAAGAGGATCTTCTAGAATCTTTCGGATATGGCGCCTGTGTGCATGAGTTAAAAGAAAGCGAGACATCTTAAATCTATTTTTAGAAGGAGAACATTGTTGAGCAAAAACCGAGAACGCGCTCACGTTTTAGCGCCAGCTCACATCTGAGCCGCACCGCTCCATAGTAGCGGTGATTTATGAAGTATTATTACATGCTTTATGGTCGCAAGGCCACACAGATCACAGCGTCATCTGTAAATTATCTTGCAGACGTTACAGCTTTGATGTATGACATGAGTTGCAATGGCTTTGTTTTGCCTTTCTCTGTTGATTACTGACAGTCCCTCTGTCCACAGCTGCATCCCAATATGAGTTTAAAACATAATGTGCCTTATACTAATTTTATGTCGAGAAATCTTTTTTTTTTTTTTTTTTTTTTTTTTTTTTAGTTTTGGTTTATACGAACAGCAAGAGATTCAATACAAGCAATTATATCAAACTACAACCTTGTAATGATTAAATTCACAAAGAGCAAGCCAAATTGTTTCCCCAAACATATAATAGGTTTGTTTTGTTTTTTGGGATCACCGGGCTGTTTCACCTCTATTTCATCACAATGTGTTTCATGTTTTTATTTATTCCTTTTATTGCAGCTATGAGTGGCTCTTCTATTTCCTTTGTGCGCTGCATCATGTGGCAGTAGTGGTTAAAAACGTGAACACGTTTTACTATGCACAATGGCACCTTTTGAGCATACTTAATGTTGTCACTTCCATTATACACACCACACAGTTAAAAGCTGTTTAGAATGTGTTTTGGACACAGCTCGGGTGTAATCAGCTGATTCTTCCCACCTGTGAACAACAGATTGGTCCCATTGGTTTTGGTTAGATTCAAATACAACCCAATCAAAACCAATCTGCTGCATTTACATATGTCCCATGAAAGGATACCTTGAACAAAGCCCGTCTGTTTTCCCTTTACCTGTTGTTCGGTTTAATTTGCATCTTGTACGTGAGAGTTCATTGCCTGGAAAAATCAGTGTTCCGCTACAACGATGGCACAGAATCCGAAATCTGAAGAGATTTACAGCGTTGTGGACATCGTGTGATATTGATACCGATATTTATCATGTTAGTATCAGATAATTTGTATTCGCTGACTGTGTTGTAACTAGACAGACAGACAGGCAGACTCCTTGATTTCTAAAGGAGCTGGAGGCTATTTTTGGAGCTGAGTTTCCCACATTCCAGCACGACACGACCCAGGCCTGTTTCATCACATTTGCGGAGAGAGGTATCCTCTTACCTTGGTTAGTATAATCGTTCTCTCTGTTTCATAGGAGGCCTCATTAAAAGACAGACAACACCCAGTCTCCCACACCCGTAATGACTATTCCCCTGGATGTTGTTAGGTCTCGTATTCAAGAAATCAATTAGGACCCAGAGAGGGATTACAGAGGCTTCCAGCGCTAATCAGCCAGCAGTTAAACATGAGATGCGTTGCCATTATTTAACCATTAGATCTCCTTACCAGACAGGTAAGGAGCAGAGGAAGCGACAAGCCGGCTCCGATACCACAACGGCTGTAATGACGGGAGGGAGCGAGCGAAGGTTGACGGGGCAGAGAGGAGGGAAGAAGGCTACAGAGGGCTGTCAGAGGGAGAAAAATCTAAATTGGCCCATTGAAGAGAGCTGGAGGCAAGCAGAAAAAGGGAGATGAGGGAGGACAGAGCAAGAAAGAAGCAGTGAGTATGTGGGCCAGGTTTCTTAAAGGTTGCTGTCACATTTGAAAGGCCCCACTGTCTACAGTGCCTCCTACCTAACGGTAAACCATTTCAGACAGGTTGACTTCCTCAGCCGCAATGCATATAGGCAAGAAAACCAAATTCAATAGTGCACATCTGTGTGTGTGTGTGTGTGTGTGTGAGCTTTTTCTAAAGGGCTGTGATGTGATTTGTCCTGTCTCCTATCTATATTATTTTACAGACAAAAGAGAAGCCCACTCCAGCAGCACCTCCTCCTTCCTCCTCTGCTGCCGGTAGCCATTTCTCAACGATCCATTAACTGCACCAACTTGATGCCTGGAGGAGAAGGAGAGAGAAAGGCCCTCACTCTGTTAAAGGAACTTTCTGAGAGATTGAAAGACACTGAGAGAGAGACAGAGCGGGTGTGTTAGTTTACAATGAATGATTAGTGGAAAAGAGAGCTACGAAAGAGAGGAGGATGGCTTTTTTTTTTCTTTTAAAGGGGGTCGATTTGAGAGAAACAGAAAGAGGTGGATGGATGGCATTCAGCTGGATGAAAAACTGGATGAAAAACACAATGTAGAAAATAGCCTGTGACCTACTTCTTCCATGTCAGTCATTATGTTCCTCTTGGCCATTTCCCTGTTGCTGGTCACTCATTAAATCACTGTATAGACTCTTATTCACTATGCATGAGCTGGAGCCATCAGTTAGAGCATGGAGCGCTGCACTATCTGAAAGACATATGCCTTTGCTATCTGCAGAAGAATAAAGGAATATTATAGGGAAATGAAGTCAAGCACCCTTTTCAAGCAGGACTCTCTTTAAGTAACAGCCAGACACACTAGTTTTAGTGTTTAGGGAAAGCTGAGGTATTATATTATAGCTTTCTGTCTATATTTTAAGCTATCCGTGTGCTAGCTTCTGTGTTGGGTAGTAACATTTTCATAGATATAGATTTAACAGTAAAAGCAAGAAAAAGTCTTGATAAAAGTCTTGATCATGTTTTTTTTTAATTATAGATTTCAATAATTTAGTTTTTACTGCAGTTGTTGGATTCTAATGGAAAAAATTAAAGATACCCTCCAGGCATGTTTTAAAAAGAGATTATTGTCTAATTATCTCATGTAAAATCCTTAAAAGGCCATCTACTCCTCCTCCATCATTAAAACTTACAGAAAAGTACATTCCCAGTGTTTGTGCACTGGAGGCTTTACGGTTCCACACCAAAATCATGTGAGTTACACACTGGACCACGAATGGCTGTAAACTAGTTTGTGATCTCACAAATGCTCCTCAGTCAATTTTACAGTGATCCAAGTGATTTAAGTGAAGGTTGCTGCATTTCTATGTAACTGACAGCAGAAATGGGTTTGCTCTCATTGATGTCATGATCTTCTTTTTTTGTGTCATATGATTGATTGATACCCGAATAATTTGGTTGTTTAAGTAAAAGGAAAGATTAACAACAGCCAAAGTTCCACTGTGTGGGTGCCAAAGTTTGGAACATGCTCTTGGCCAATCATATAAAGCAGCAGTGCAGACGCCTTCGCTGAATCCACAGATTATTTCTCTTGTTAGTATAGATTTAAATGGCTGGTTTAGTTCATGTGCTTTTACATGCCTGCTATAGATTTCCCTGCTCTCTCTTTTCTGCTCTTTCCCCATTGATTACAGCACCTGATTTTCATATTCTAATTCATCATTCATAGGGGGTTCCCTCAGAGACAAATAATCCTCCAACAGAAAGTGGGTTCCCCCCAACACTCCATAGTTCATTAATACAGAAAGTCTTTTTAAATTAAGAGTATGGGAAAACTGCAGCTTTTCCAGTATTGTATATATTCAAAGTTTCTTACACATAATATTAACTGTTAGGATCAAAAATATCTGATCTTACAAAATCCATTTGCTAACTTGAAGAACATACACACATTATTTTGCTAATGTCAACGAAAAACAATAATTATTAAGAACCCGTTATATAACTGGAGATCAACAGCATCCATTTTGTAAGTCACTTAAGTTTTGTTTGTTCACCTGGTGGTTTGTTCATGTTGAAATCAGCCATGTGGCCAGTAAAAGCACCTCTCCCAGTTATTTATATTCTGTTTTAGATAAAATGGGAACACCACAGATGTAACACCCGTCGGCATGTGATCAATAACGTGACCAATACTTCTATCCAGATAATCACAAAACGATAAAATATTCTTGACACTTCGTGGAGTAAAGATGAAAAACATTTTTTTCACCCCACTTTTTGTGGTGGAATGAGAATGAATGGATTATAGCTCATATATTATTTGGATAAGTTGTAAGTTTTATGTGACATCTCCAGATGAGCTTATCTTTTTAGGCTTATGGCCAGATACTGTTGGGCAGTGTGCAACTGAAAATGTTTGTCAAAAGTGCACTTAGCCAATAATATTACGCCAACAGGAGCATATAAAACTCAGGAGCATATAAAAGAAAGACTCTCTCACTCTCAATCCCACTCACTGATGCAAACCATCTTTGTTCCTGTTACAGAGATACCGTCATGTTGGTGTTCCTCTTCTTGACTGGTCTGGCTCTGGGCGCCGCAGCTCCTTCAGGTGACCATGAAATAAAGCTACAGCGCGGTAACTGTCCCATGTTCTGGTACAGCTTCAACGGCCGCTGCTACAAGTATGTCGGCTCACTTATGACCTGGGCTGATGCAGAGTTCCACTGTGTGTCGGAGAAGGCCAACCTGGTGTCTATTCACAGTTCAGACGAACAACAGTTTGTCCAAACCCTGATCAGAAATTTTGACCCCACTGAAGGACGCAACTGGATCGGACTCAGTGACATTCACAAAGAAGGCCAATGGATGTGGTCTGACGGATCTGCAGTGGACTTCACCTTTTGGGCTTCAGGAGAGCCAAACAACTTTAAAGGATATGAACACTGTGCTCATACCAACTATGAAAATAGTGAGAACTGGAATGATGTGCCATGTTCTGAAACGTATTCTTTTGTTTGTGCATCTCATATACTTTGTTAGCAACTGAGATGGCTGCTGAGTACAACCTTGTGTATTTCCAATTGTTGCTTTGTTGAAATACAAATTGGTTCTGTACTAAAACCTTCAAATATATGTGTGGGTGTGTGTTTATTCCTCTATTCTTTGCTTCCACTAATGTTAGACATTCACCTAGTGCACTCCAGGGGTTAAAAGAAACTTTCAGAGTTTGCAATTGGTGTGCAGACAAACTTTCAGTTCCCATCATTTTCATGAATGAATCAAAAGGAATGTTCACAGCAATCTTTGATAGTCTTAAAATGTTCCTTTATATACAAATACATAAATGACCCAAATAAAGTTTTGATACACTTCCAATTTAGATCGAATTACACTGAACCACAATGGCATCCCAATGTCAACTCTCTCAACTCTGCACTCTCTCAACTCTAACTCTGTAGGCTACATCATTCTGCACAGTAAGGCTTAAATATTACAGGGAGGTAAAAATAAGTAAACACATTTTTGAGGGGGGTGACACGGTGGTACAGGGGTTAGCACTGTTGCCTCACAGCAAGAAGGCCGCAGGTTCAAGACCTCCTTGGTCCTGGGTCTGGGACTTTTCTGTGTGGAGTTTGCATGTTCTCCCCATGTCTGCGTGGGTTTTCACCGGGTACTCCGGTGTGTGCCCCACGATTGGCTGGCGACCATCTGGGGTGTATCCCTGTCTCTCGCCGTAACTCCGATAGGCTCCAGCAGACCCCTGCGACCCTAATGAGGATTAAGCAGGTATAGGAAATGACTGACTGACTGACATTTTTGAGGGGAGGGAGACTTAAACTTCTCATTCTTTTTACTGTGTACTATAGTAGTGAATACCATTGCAGGTCCCAATATGGACAGACAACAGCAATATCTTGTATTCCAGGTGTAGGCAACCCTGGTCCTGCAGAGTGGGTGCAGGTTTCTGTTCCAATCAAGCAGGAACACACCTGATTCTACTCATCAACCATTAGGGCCCTTTCTATGGAGCTTCATTAGTAGAATCAGGTGTGTTCCTGCTTGATTGGAATAAAAACCTGCACCCACAGGGGCTCTCCAGGACCAGGGTTGGCCACCCTTGATGTAATCCCTTTGTAAGGAAGAGCAAAGAAACCAGGTAAGAATGCACTGAAAAACAACAGCTAAACTAAAAAAAAAAAAGGGGTAATCCAGAAGTCACCCAGGACTGTAATTTCCTATAGCTGGGCTGCTAGTAACCTGAGCAGATCTCTGTTAGTTGTACAGTCACAATGGTGATGATTGAAAGACATAAACACAGTGTGCCAGTTGCAGCCTTGAATGCAGCTCTTGATCTCAAATTTCTCATCAGGGCCACATAAAAAGCACCTGTGAGCCATGCTCAGCCTTGGCTCAAGGATTGCAGGTAGAAAGTCCATTAGTCAGGTATTATGGATTTTAACAGAGGAAAGAGGAAATAACAAAGAAAATAGAACCGAAGGTAAACATTTACCCATAGATAAATGAAGGCAGAACTTTTAGCCAAAGCTTCATTAATGATGTTGGTCACTGATGGGTGATAACGCCTGGCGCCTGGCATTCCTATTCATCCCAAATGAGTTCAACAGGGTTAGAACGAGTCTACTTCTTCCACTCTAAACTCTGAAAATATTGTTTGGTAACACTTAACAATTTGGGAGACCAAATTTTGGGTGGCTCACAAGGAATGAAAGAGGAACTTACTGCTCGGGAGCCATTAGTTAATGAGTAACTCCTAATCAAATTGTGTCTAGTGGCTAATGATTTATTGATTAATTAATTAAGAAACAAGCAAGGAATGAATCAGGGCAATAAGTACTTCCCTAATAATGACTAGAAAAATTTGTTACTTGAGAATTGGGGAGATCCTATATTAATGAATCATTAGGTACTGTTTATATCATGGATGTTAAAGTGGGTTTGTATATGTTATCTAAATAATTCTCTTAAAGTACCTCTATTTCATACGCAGGTTATTTAAAGACACCAGATGAAGTAACTCATATCAGTTTACATCCTGCTGTCTCGCCTTGCGTGAGCTTTAACGTAATAGATAGCCTCTCTGTTTCTGTGTTAGTATCTTTCACTTTTCTCTGTTCTCTTCTGTGAGTGTTTCTGTACTCACTCTGAAATATTGGGGCGTGATGGTTTTGTCAGGGGGCACCCGTGGTGCAGGAGAGCATAAATACACTAATAATTCTCTCCCCGAAGCATAGAGTGAATTTATAGATCAGTCAGACATCAAGAAACTGGGCCGCATGCTGCACGGCTCTCTGGGTAATCTTCGCAGCTCAGTCTGCTGTCACCCTCGGGATAAAGCAGAAGTTCAACCTCTAATACTGTTTAATGGAAGGCAGTGTAAGGCTCTCATGCACACACTGTCTTAAAGAGGACAGGAGTTGGACCGCCACAATGCACGCCACCTATTTCCCATCTCCACACCCAGTTTGAGTCCCAGTTTGAGTCGTGTGGTTTCCTCTTTCTGTCAAGTTGCTAGTTACTATAATGCAATCACAACCTGCAGCAGCTGGGGGTTTCTGCTGGTGAGCAGATGAGCCAGATGGCTGAGAATGGCCTGGATCTAGATGTAGATCTGGGTTCAGACTCCAGACATAGTCTGTCTGCCTCTGGCCTGCAGTGCTTTCAGTCTCCTCTAACCTTGCAGACCGAGGTAATGGATGAGCTAAGTGCGTTTTGGTCTTCTTTGCGCTTTTTTGTCCACCTCTACTTCAAAAACCTTAAAAACATTTCCCTTTTTTAAATTTTTTTATTTTTCTGCTAGCTTTATACTGTAGTGATTTTGTATATGACATGGTCATAGTTCCACAACTTAAGGTGAATGTATGTAAAAATGTTCCCTGAAGTTCATTAGCCCAGGCTCCAGTCTGCTCTGAACCAGGGCTGGATTAAGGAGAACTGGTTACCATGATCCATTAAAGATGGCATCCATTCACTGACGGAAGAAATATAAAGAAGTTGCCAATCTGTGCCTGCAAGTCCTTCTCCAATGTGCCCAACTTGTGTTGGCTGAGCCTGCAGACTTACAGTTGACTCCTCATTCAATAGAATGAGGATAAAAGTGTTTAGTCAGATGCGTTTTTAAGATTTTTCAAATGTTACAGATTGAAAATATCTGATATTTTGTCCAGCTCCTGCCCACAAATCCAACAAAATTGGTATGTTCACTTTCTTTCGCGTGAAAGGCCTTTTCATTCGAAAAAAAACACAGATGCATATAATTTCTTAAGCCACCACTTGGTACCATTTTCTGATGCGGTTGGTAACCTAGGTTATAGTGATCTGATTAACAGTCTTCTACAGTAAGTGAGCAGTTATTGAGCTTTAAAAACGTGTCCTGCACCACACTGTTTTACGTCATATCCAGTGCAGGCCTCTACTCTGCACATTTAATTTGCATGACTTCCTCCCCGTGATGACAGATTGTTGCCAAATGCCACAATCCAATCTGTAGTTTTTGTTGCTAACGTTGTTGTTACGGTTGTTTATTTGCATATTTCATATCCGATTCTGGCTCAAAAATGTACCAAAGTATTTTTGAAGTTGTAAAGAAGAAAGAGAAATCTAACTACTACTGTTTGTTGATGTAATCTCCTGAGCCGCCAGAAGTTTGCTGAGCGCAGCCTCCAGAAGCTAGCCAATCAGAACAGAGCGGGCTCATTGGGAAGACGGGCCTTAAAGATGCAGGAGCTAAAATAGGGGCTGTTTCAGACAGAAGCTGAACTGAGGGGCTGCATAAAGAGAGAGTATAAGATAAATAAAGAACTTTTGAATCATGCCAAGATACTCCAGCAAAGCTTCAAAATTAAAAAAAAAAAAAAAAAAAATAGCTCTCGATAATTTGTGCATGTGTCTCTTTTCAAATGCTCTCAAACTGTCCATTAAGTGGGCATAAACGTGTAGCAACACTGTAACATGTATTAACCCACAATGATGAGTTCATACCCATTCTCTGGCAGAAAATGTTGCTATGACAACTTGGCATGTGCTTCACTGTGGACATGTTAAGGAAAAGCTCATCAAGTGACAACAAACAGTTCCATACAAACAATAAGATAAGATTTGGGCAGGATCAGATATGACACCAGGGGCGAGAGGGAGTAAAAGAGAGATGTGGGGGGAGGGGGCTTTGTAAGTCATCATTGAGCTGTGGAGAAAAACAATATAATAAAACATTGCTCCAAGGATACGGGACATACAGTAAACAAATGATGTACTTCAAAATTAATTTGTCTGGTGTTGTCTGGTTATTCTCGTTGGGACAGCTGGTGAATTGCTGTGGTTGTATTTGTTCCCCTTGTGTGTATGTGTGTGCAGTTTGTCTGCCTGAATCTGTTTCTTTGTTTGCAACATGTATCCCCCCCATAATTGGATTTTAATATATATGAAGGCTAAGCTGAAGGATATTGACCCTCCCTGTAACAGGACCTCTCGGGTCTCAGCAAGACAGGAATATTGTCCTTCCTCCCCGTCTCTCGCCTCTGACATTCTGTTCCAACACATCCAGCCTCCTTTTTTGTCTGTGATCCTCTCTGCTTCTCCCGTACGTGTCCTTACATACGCCCACGCCTGATTCTTTTTTTTTCTTCTTCTTCCTCCCGAGCGGCCTTCACCCCGAACAACTCCTTTGTGTCTGAGCAACATTCATTGCAACTTTCCAGATGAACAAGAATCTGTATTGCAAAGCTTTTGACTTCCCAGGAGTCCAAATAAGCGTTACGTCCAGACAGGGAAACTCATCCCTATTTCCTGTTAAGTCCTTTGATACTTCAACCAGTTTGCAGCCGAGATTCTTTTTTTTTCAGCATTAAACAAAGGCAGCAATCTCCCCCTAAGCTGGATATTTATTTTCTTAAATATAACCACCAAAGCCTTCATTAGGCGTTAAGGAGACACTGTAGGGTACACAATTGGGGGAAAAAAAAATATTACAGATTCTCTGGTGTACTATGTTTCATAATGTACAGTATGTAAATATGTAAATACACATTATAATTTACAATCATGCTCTGTGAGCAATTTTATCCACCAGAGGATTTCAGTTTAAAAACATTAAAGCATGTACTGGTCTAGTATGATTGCATGATTATTTCAATTAATGAAAAATGCTCTTACTATCCACAACCTCGATAATATACTGTACAACCAGCAGCCTCACTAATAAATGTCTGTTGCCTTTCAGAAAATTAGATTTTTTAATTGGATCCATCTAATTATAGGAAATGTGACCTTTTTTTTAAGATTGAGTGAATCTCAGTGAAGATGCTGATTGTTTATAGGCATCCATAGCTCCTTCTTATATTCCACGTACCACCCTCTCACTGGGTTCCTCTCCTTCCATGTTCGGCTTTCTCAAGCCCCTGCAGCTGATTGTTTCACAGTTAGAAACTCTAATAAGCATTTAGTCTATAAAAATGTCCTGTGACAGAGTGCTTAATGTCTCGGGGCTATTTACACATACGTGTCAGCTTTAGCATGTGGGCTAATTCATCAGCTGTCACACAGTCACTCTCATAGAATGAGCCCCCTGTAGTTGGCTATTATAATACTGATGCTATGGACTGAGATTGGATTGTGTTTTATTTTTTATTATGGTCAGCTTAAGCCTATAGTAATGCCACAACCCAGACAGAGACAATGCGCTGCTATAGCAGCTCAACTTAAAAGCCACCATTGATGGAGGATAAATGAGGCGGATCGGAGCTGCGTTTAATTCACATGACAAGACTAAAGATGTTTTTCCCTGCAGGCAGAGCAGTGGGAGCATCCCTCTCTGAAGCAGGCTAATTGACTAAAGGTGGTCTGTCTAATACACTTCAAAAGTACTGTACCTGTTCTGCAGTGTGTGAAGCGTGCACATCTGAGTGTTTGTGCATGTAGAAACAGTGCTGCATTGTGTTTGAAAGTTATTGCTCTTGTGTATCATCATCATTTAAGTAGATTATGACGTCACAGGACTGCAAAGGTAGCATCATTTTTACACACCGTTTCTGATCACCATGATCAATATTAATCCACTGCCTGCGTCATAAATATGACGTCATTTTATGGGTTGCAGGAACATTTCAGGAAATTAGTGTGACCACAGAATTAGAGCTTCAATGATTTTTTTTTAAAGATGAGAGATAGTATGAGTCAAGCTTATTATTTTATTATTGACAAAGCAACTCCAGAGTCACAAAAGACATTATAGAACACTTTTTACTCACTGAGCACTTTCATTACAATGATTATCATGCTGCTGCTGATGATGATAATGTTTCGGTACACAGACTGGGGGTTTATGGGGAAATGATTTACTGTTGTTTTAGGCTGGGTAATAAGATTTGGGAATGGGCTCCACTGGGGCTTTAAAGGCCCGTGCAAGTATAATAATACAAACATGATAGATGAGCATCAGAGAGGGAGTGAGACCACTCACCGGAAATGTCAACGTAATGAACTGCGGTCCGATGATGACAAACAGGAGAACAGAAACACACGCCGATGCAAAATGAGATTACTGAAGCATTATAGGTGATGTCACATTGCTCGGGTATGGAGGAAAGCCAATGCGGGGGTGAGGGCTGAACTCTCGGTTTGAGTAAAGTGCATGCGGGTTCACTGCTTTCACAACAGAAAAGGAAACACGGGTGAAGATACCAATTATATGAAATGTCTTCTATACATTCAGCTTGCAACAACTCAAAACTGCATTTTAAATATTACTTTTGTCCCATTGTCTCACTCAGAGCAACTTTTTGCAATTGTTAACAAAAAAAAGCCCTGCTACACTTGCATTCTGTTATATTTTCTCCCTATAAAATATGCGACTTTCAGTCTATTGAGGGAAATGTGAGGACCTCAGCAATATTTTTTTCAGATACAACTCTGTAATCTGTTTGTATTTTCTTCTTTTTTTCAGAAGAAACAAGGACAAATCTCAGTTTTCACTTTGCATTTTCTCTCTCTTTGGCCCAGCATGATTATTAAAAAAAAAAGAACAAAATTTCAATGGCTTGATACACACATCTCTCTCTTTCTCTGATAGGGGAGTCCTTGTATACTGGATCAGGTAATGAATCACACTGGAACACAATCAGGCTAAAACACAGACTATAAATCTCTCTCTCACACACACACACATACAGAGAGCAGGTTTCTTGCTGAGGTGATGCAGCGTGGAGGCTTTCTTCACTCCATAACAAGTGTCTGAGAAGCCTCCAGGCCTGTCGAGCTCATTCTATATATCAACTAGACTCCCAGGGGATGGGGGAGGACATGTTGTGTTTTTGTTCCATTAATAACCTGTGTACAACAGTCTGATGTCAGCCATTAAGTGACCCATCTGTCTGTAAGTGTATAAGTGTGTGCATGCATGCTTCTGTGTGCACATCTACTCATATTCTTTACTGCTTGACCCACCCATTTCTTTACAAGAATTAATTCTGTCTGTTCTTCCTGTCTGAGGGGCCTAACATGAGTGCTGTTGTTCATGTGAATTAAAGCTCACTTATGGGAGCGGTTTCATGATTGAGCCTAGAGAGAGAGAGGGGAGAACACGGGGGCAGGGGCTAGTTATCCACTTGCTGATGTGGGACCTCATGTAGGGAGCGGAATATAGCAGAGAATAATCTTTCACTCTAATACAGCTCTATATACCAGCTGTCTCCGAAGCCCCTGCAATGGAGACAGATGAACGTGAATGGCTATGATCAGCGGGAGCGGAATTCATTTGCTAGTGTAAGAGATAGAGAGAGAGTGCGTGCGTGTGAGTGTGTGTGTGTGTGTGTGTGTGTGTGCGCATGCGTGTGCATGTGTGCACACTCCAGCTGTAGAGCGGTGATAGAGAGGAGCGAGCCATGCTGTTTTCACAGGCCATTTCCCCCAGGCTTTCTGTGTGCACAGGCAGCGCATACAAAGACACAACTCTCCGTGTAGATTAAAACATTCAAGGTAATAAATGAAGCAGCACCGGGGCTGGAAAAAAAACCAGATTTAAAGTAAGCAACAGTTTCTACTCCTTTAAGCAAACTCTAAAGTGTGCAGATTAAAATTACGATAAGCAGCAGTTCACCACTTGGTTGGATCGCTAGGAAATTGAATGTCTACGGTATCCATGGGTACCCTGGATTACTACTTTGGAAATTAGTGATGAATCGTGAAAGGCCTTGAGATTAATTTCATGGATTGTCCTAATCAAATTTTTTTGAAGTATCAACAGCTGTATGAAAAGCATGAAAGCCGATGGAATTCTCCCTATTCATACACAACACAGGGCCACAGAATGAAATAAAATGATTCACCCTTAGGAATTCTGTAAGTTTCTGTACATCAGTGTCCTTCAGCACAATTAAACACAACCAACCTCCTTGTGAATGCAATGAAATGTACTCAAAGCACTAAAATGAGTCTGACTGTGGAGATGCTCTAAGGGGCCCTGGCATAGATTGACAGAGGCCTTTTGGGTAGTTTTGAGGTGCTCTCGCTCTCACCTAAAAGAAAATTAGAATTTATTTTAGGTTTTTTTTGCAAATTATTTCCATTTTATAGACAAATATCTGGAAAAAAGCACACATGGTGAATTTGATCCCTGGAAAAAAAGCACAACCAAATTTTCTGCTGTTGTGTTTAGTTTGGTTTATTTTCCTCATGTTTTTCTTGCGTTTAAATATGACAGCGAGAGAGGCTTAATTCCCCCCCAGGAAAACATGAATGACACAGAGCAGGAAGTTAGGTAGTTATAAATGGAACGTCAAATGAGGTGATGCCCTTTCCAAATTCTCCCGTTTTTTGTTTTTTTTGCACTTGAGGGACATTTCAGAGCCCCGGATCTGCTGACGCATTAATGCAAGCAAGAGAATACTGCTTAGCACACACTGTATGGGATTCTCTTGCTGTGCGTGCATGCGCGCGCGCACACACACACACATTTCTCAAAGTAATCCCCTTGCATGTTTTTCTTAGCCTCTCAAATCAAATTGAGCGGCTGCCACAGTGAACATCACATAAACAAAAAAAAAAAACAATTTGGCTCCCAGTTAGCTGTGGAAGTGGTGTACAATCATCAGATAACTGTAGCTGGATCATTTGTAGAGAATCTGACACCTCATTTCTATACAGTCTCTCTCTCTCTCTCTCTGTACCAGGAATACACACTGATAGATGTGATGGAGACAAAAGCGAGAGCAGGAAACTGGGAATAAGAGAATCACAGAGACACAAAGACACAGTCGTGTAGGCACAATCATTGCATGTTTCTGGAGTTTGTTGTTGGGGCTACACCTTATTCTAGTATTATTCATCTTTTTTGCATTTATTTATATTGATGTTTCCTTTCTTGGCATTTTCCCTGTTTCCACTATTATTTTTGACTCTACGTATTTAATTGTCTTTTTTGTAGCGTGAAAAAAATACCATTGTCTCTCTGTTGATGACGTGTCTGACAGAAAGAGGTGTAATTGGTCCACGTGTACCCAAAATTGCGTTTAAACTGTGCTCTCTTTTCTCCCTGTCTAGAAACGTCCTTACATTAAAATTACTATTTTGTTAAGTGATTGACAGTGTGCGGGACTTCTTTTTCCTGTTCCAATGTGTATTTTCCCTCTCATCCTCACCTGACCTTTGCTTAGGTGGGCACAACCTTCTCTTTTGAACTCACAGATACTGTAAGCACATGTGTGTATACTGAAGACGCCGCCACACACACAGAAAATGAGCCTACGCTTAACACCCTTTCCCCCAAATAACACATCTCACACATGCACATGCCAGCGCGAGTGGGTTTGAATAGTATTTTGGATAAGCCGCCCTGACTGATTGGTGTGGGTGTGTAGCAGTGGGCACAACATCCTGAAAGACTCATTGTTTAGTGATGAGGTAAGCATGAAAACAAATCCCCCGTGGACGAGGCGCATCAACCTTTGTGCTTCTTCCGTGCACATATATACGTTTTTTCTATAGAATCATGACAGCCATGCTGTTGTGTAATCAGCTGAAGCTGTCAGTCTTTAGCTGTGAAGATGCGCTCTATACATAGACGCCTCTTTCAGTTCCTCCTACACCAGGCCTACACACTGAGTCACCAACAGCTCCGCACTGATTCTCCAACTGCGTTTATCTTAAAAAAAAAAAAATTAAATTAAAAATTTAAAAGAAATAAGCGTAGCCATTGTAAAATGTTTACAGCAACAGTACGGTGGCTTTGAGGAAGAGATAAAAGCGGTAAAAGGAAGTGTACTGTAACATGGGTAAATGCTCTTTCCCGGTTCTTCACCATAGTAACCGCTCTGCAGGAAGACGGGCCGTGGCTGGAGGCTGAGTGAAAACGATGCAAACAAATGCACTGGGCTGGAATGCTCATCGACGTTAGGAATTTCCTTCACTCTGTCTGTGCCGCGTGCATTTGGATCTACAGCGCAAGTGCAAAGTGCTGTTGCAGTTGTAGAGAAAATTAAAGGACACTCATACTGTACATATGTAACAGATGCCCTCAGGACGTGGCTACTTTAATAGCAAAGCCTGTGTGTTACATAAGGCGTCACTGCATATAGAGTATATATCGAGTAGACCCTATAATTATACAATTCAGAGTGATCGTCACTCATCTTCCTCAACCCTATACCTCCAGAGAAGTCCAATCAAACTGGTCAAATGATAATTAAACTGGCCAATAGATGAACACATTGAAGGTGATTTTATATGGACTTCTTTGTTTCAGTATATCACACCATCTAATATAAGATAGGTTTCATCAGACATAAATAGATAGGTTGGGGCACGCAGTGATGAAATATTTAGCCTGAAAGAAAATATTTTCCTTTCTTTTTTTTTTTACTACACAGCTTGTAGTCTCCACCCACACAGTAGCGAATAGGCTACATGAACACACACGCATACCATGTCTTCACAGTTAAAAACACCCAAATCCAAGTTCACATCACAAATTTAGAAATGCAGCTTCTGTTTCTCCACAGGAACTCAAAACATTTTCCATCCACCTCCTCATTTCCCTTCACATTGTCTTCTTCCACTACTTCCTCAACCTTTCCTGCTTGGCTATTTCCCCTGTTTTCCAATTCCCATGACTGAAACTGCTTTTATTCTTTGCCCTGCAAGAACTGCATGCCTTCTCAGTGTTACCAATGGTTTGCCAATGGCATTTTTTCCTGTACCTGTCGGAGTCTTAAAGTAGACATTTCAGAGATTAAGAAAAATCCCAAAATGTTTTCATCCAGTGTACAGGATTATAAAATAGGGAAATATATACATGTGGTTTTGAGAAAGGGGTCAAATAAATCTAATAAAATAAATAAACCCCATGGGGTTCATTTTGTCAACCTATTACCCATCAGAGTCTTAAAATAGACACTTCAAAGATTAAGAAACAGTCAGTCAGTCATTTTCTATACTTGCTTATTCCTCATTAGGGTTGCAGGGGTCTGCTGGAGCCTATCTCAGCGCGTTATGGCGAGAGGCAGGGATACACCCCAGATGGTCACCAGCCAATCGTGGGGCACACACACCATTCACTCACACACACCTACAGGCAATTTAGAGTCTCCAATTAACCTCAGCATGTTTTTGGACTGTGGGAGGAAGCCATACCTTGTGAAAACCTACACAGACACAGGGAGAACATACAAACTCCACACAGAAAGGTCCCAGACCCGGGACCCAGGACGTCTTGAACCTGTGACCTTCTTGCTGTGAGGCAACAGCGCTAAACCCCTGTTACACCGTGTCGCCCCAGATTAAGAAACAACTGGTGGGAAAAAATGAATCTACTACATGCTCGTTGACCCCTGTTTCCATCTTGACTAAAATGAAGTGGGGGCTCTGGGGTCCATCCACAGGAGATTTTGAGTCTCAGACACTTTACTTTGTGCATTCTGGAGAAATATTATGCAGAATTTTACATGCATCAATTTCAAAATCTGCTGCTGATATAAGAGTAAAGCACAGTTGAGTCATTTATATGTACGCACACACACAATACTAACAGTTTTCGCAAGTATAACAATTAGCATGTTCGCCATCTTAGTTTAGCATGTGTGCTAAACTAGAAATCGCGGCGGGTGGAGGTTAGTTTCTTTGGTATTTTAAAGTATTGGAAAAGGTTCAAATGGACTAAAAAGCATTTCTGTAATCGCAGGGGGATGCAGAGTTGATGGATAATGGGCGACCTGTCTGATATCTGCCTGTCTATGGGAGTCTAGCAACAGACTATGAGTCGGTGGAGGCACATCAGTGCTTCCATTAAAGTAATTAGAGGGTAATCAGGATGGGGACACTGCCTTCCCCCCTCATGGCCTCACACAGACCTGTTGCTAGGAAACCCAACAGAGGGCCCATAGTAGGACTATCAAAAACAAACCAGCCTTGTGCCTGACAATAAATTCCCTGCATCATGGAAGGCTTCAATGAACAGCGAATACAGACATGATGATGTGATGGAGCAGTTTTATTGAGCACAGGTAGGAAATTGGTCTTGAGGACTGAGAAATGGTATCGCAGTAAAATGTATCTTGTGTATATATTTGATGCAATTTGAAATATATACACACACACATATATATATATATATATATATATATATATATATATATATATATATATATATAATCTGAAAAATCTGTTACAAAGTAGGAAGAAGCACTGAATACACTGATGTATGTTATCAGCGCTATTGTACACGGTGCCCAGTGAGTATCCATCTCAGTAATGATGGAGCAGCGTGTTGGTAATTATGGAGAAGAGGGGGAAGACATGGGTTAATTATCACACATAATGAGACAAGATGTTTCTTCCCCACACGTTCTTCATTCCCTCTGCCATCCCCTCCTCATTTTCCTCTCTTTATCTTTCTCACACTTTCTGACAAATAATCTTACCTCCTCTGCCTGACACTCTCGACACGCTCTCTCACTCTTGCTTACACTCACACTAATTATTATACGTTTGCGATCGCTGATTCTCTTGACTTCATGAATCCCCTCCAGGGACGCAGAGCGAAGAGTCCTGCAGGCCTGGGTCGTGACTGTTGCTGCACTGAGGCCTCAGGGTGCAGAAAGAGGAATGAGGTGTTAAAGTGCAGGGGGCACAATGAAGCAAATTGCCTCCTGGAAGAAGAATTAAAAAAATGCAGAAAGTGGTGTTTTTGTCAAGGCATGATTCACTGGATCGGCAGCCGCTATCAAACTCATGGCAACAGTGTCTCACACAACACACAACTCTAAAGTCTTAGAGTCTAAAGTTGCTTTCAGGAGATTGTATGTATTTCTCCACCATGAGGGACAATTCACCGCTGCACAATAGCTAAAACAACAACAGGGTGCTCAGCACGCTGTGGGGCCTGGAAAAAAATAAAGCTGACCGTGGAATGCATTGTCCATGAGTCACATCAGCACTCTCGTCATCATACTGTACACCCCCTCAGTGACCCTGGAGACTTCTCCACAGCTGTCCATAACCTGGAGCAGTGCTGCACTGATCCCATGCAGCAGCAGCAGCAGCAGTAGCAGGCAGTTTTGTATAATAATCCTCAGACCTATAGAGCTTATGGTAATGTAAAGCCACGTGCGTCATGTTTGATAAGCTATAACCGACACAGGCGAGCCTCCTGCATCCTTTTACTGAAGTAATGGCTTTAAGTAATGCACTTATTGCAAGTGTGGACACGCATTTGGAGTCAGTCCGGGGGCTTTTCCACTATGTGCTTGTGGTGGAGCCAGGATCTCTAAGCATACTTCTGCTGAGAGCATGTTTGTGCTTTTCCTACCTTCTCATAGTGATACTGTAGGTTGCTGTCAGAATTACCGATACTATGCTGGAGTAGCAACTACCAGGAGAGTGGGGTGATGTGCGCAGGAAGAAATGTGCATGTCACTATTGAATGTTGACAGAAAAAACAGCAGATATCAGGAGTAGCAGTAGAATATATGTTGAACGAACACAAGTGCAGATACAGTATATTTCATCTTATAATATCTATCTACAAAGCTAAGTCTACCTTTGTGATTGTCCCCTACTTTAGGGAAGGATGAATGTGAACCAAATCAGACCATATTGTACTCCAGTGATCATCAAATGAATCTGAAATGATGTTCATTATCCACCCATAATTAAACATGTCACATACCTGCTGAACAAAACAGGTGAACTGCTGTCAATTAACCATATGCAGCTGTGTGTGTGTGTGTGTGTGTGTGTGTGTGTGTGTGTGTTCGCGCGTGGGCTGCTTTCATGTGTGCATGCAGGAGAGTGTTTTGCATGTGTTCAGCCCCCTTATGACTAATCTGACAGTCACACTTGTCCACCTGGTTCTTTCTTCATTATCAATGCAGACAACTCAGAGCCTCACCTTGTTCCCTCGTCTGCTTCGTCTCTCACACGTCTGGCTCCCATCAGGGAGGTAAAATATTCACCTCCAGATATCAACATGAAAATATGGCACAACAGAAAACTAGGGGGCGAGAAAAGATGCAGCAAACTGGCTCCCGGTGTAAAGAAACATCGAAGTAACAACTAGGAGGCTCTAAAACGAGAAAAAGAATATATGAAATGAGGAGAAAAAGACAATTGACAACTGAGGAGTGTTCATTTTGGCATCAGATTTTGATTTTCCCTTAGTCAATTAACTTAAATGTAGATTAGTGTTAGTCCAATTTTAGTCAGATTCAGTCACAGCAGAATGACTCTCGATATTCATTCCTTCATATAGAAGCATAAGAGATGGAAGACTGAAAGTAACATTAATGACATTCACAGCACCATCAGATAAAATGACTCGTACTGCTACACTGCTTCTTATTAATAGTCAAACTGTTCATGCGGCTAAATCTACTTATGAGCAAGAGACATTTTTTCGAGTGGTAGAGAATACTATTTTACTGATCTGGAATTATGTTACAGTGTGTGATTCCACAGATGCAGTATTGATTGAAAAAGACTTTGCACAGTAATGAATTAATTTGTCCATCTGTGTGTCTTTCACATTGTTAATTAGTTGCCTTCTGTCCATAGGTCTTATTTCAAAAGGTTACTTTTTTGTGACAAAAACAAGTCTTAATGAATAATGCACATCAAGTTTTCATTGACAAAATTATCATTACAACTGTGTAACTGGAAATAATACGTACATGGATATTTTTTTTCGTATGTGGGTTTTTTTTGCTGTCTTGTGTGGGTGTGGGTTTTTTGTGGTTCTTCAGAGTGTTATCTCACTTCCATTCTGACCCACTCAGGAAGGAGAACACGACCCCACAGAAAGTAAATAGGCAAGATAGCATGATACGCACAGTGAGTGTGTGTGTGTTTGTGTGTGTGTGTGTGTGTGTGTGTGTGTGTGTCCCTCACACATTCCAGTAATGTTTTTTATTAAGTTCACCAACAGTATTTTTCTCTCATCGCTCTGTGGGAACTTGTCTCCTTCTGTCAGGGGAATCTTTAAAGATCCCAGATCTTTTATTTCATTTTTTCCCCTCTTCGAGATTGTTTGCCTCTTTCAAAGGAAGAAAGAAATGTAAAAATCTACTATGTATCTGATAGGCTGCACTGACTACAATTACCTTTCTTTTCGTGTGTATTTGTCTGATGAGGTAATGTCACACTCCATTATTCTCAGATAGCCCTAATACTGTAGGTGTGTGCATGTGTGCGTGCGCGTGTTTGTGTATGAGTGGTCTCCCAGGAGAACCTGTCAGGATGGACTGCAGTTTAGTGCTAACAGGGCATGGGAGCCGAGACTCAGCACTGTCTAGATTACTGAAAGGGAGGGAGGGGGAGGAAGAAAGTTTAAGCTACATCTTTCTCTAAAGGTCTCTGTCACATTAAAGAGGCTCCGCTGTGTTACTGTCCTGTAAAGGTAAACCTTATTACAGAGGACTTTCATGCTCCTGGCTTTCGAAAGCAAGAGTCACACTCAAAAAGCCACCGAGACAGCAACATTTGTCTGCTTCTGCTGCACACAGAATAAATAGAAAACCTACATGAGTGACTATTTGTCATATTTGTTTAAGGTCATGATAGGAGTTTTGATTCTAAAGAAGATGCAGCACGTGTCAAAAGTCGTTTTGCACCTTTACAATAAGTGACGGCTCCCGCGTTTTCTTTAGGTTCAGTCTTTGAGCTCTTTCTATTCCATGATGTTGCATTTACATGTTTACATGCATACATATGTGTTTGTGTGACAGAGGACAGATGAAATAAGAAACATTTGAGAATGCAACGCAAATCAAAAGGCAAGAAAGTGAAAAGAAAATGAAAGAAAGCTGGTGTACATTATAAGATTTCCTACAGGTTCACACATGCGCATGTGAGAATTTGAATGCACCAGACTGTTTGGAATAGCACAGAGACAGTCTAGATGTGAGTGAGTCATGCACGACACCTGGTTGAGTCTGATAAACGCTCCAACTATTTCAGGAGTGATCAAAAGCCAGTGATCACTAATAAAGACACTAAAACCGATTATCAGACACCGACGATTCTGATAATCGACTCATGCTGGATGATGTCAGTGTCTGTGTAGGGAAACTGGATGAAGGATGATGTCATGGGCTAAACCTAATCATGTCCGAGGCTTCACGTTGGTGTCTGGAGGCCTAATTGGATTGGTGACATGCACAAGGGATGATGTCATCCATCTCACTTGGCACCGGCCCAATTGTGCCATGGGCACTGCCTGTTTGAATGATGGACTGCGCTAATAGCAGCACTGTCAGAGCTGATGCTGAGCGACAAGAGAAAGCCCGAATAGGCGAAAAGGAAGGGGAAAGTGAAACAAAACGAGAACCTGAGAGGTAGTTCCCTCCAGGCCATTTTTGACCTGTTCTAGATGGTTTTGAATAGAAAAAAAAAACTCTTACCTAGGAGGCATGCAGCAAGAACAAGGTGCTTAAGTGCCCCGCGTGACGGAGAGGAAGAAGATTGTGAATCACGGACAGGCCCTCACAGGCATTTCCCTGCTTATTATGTCAGCTACGGCTCCCCCCGGAGAATTGTGCTCAGATTGGTGTTGAGCAGAGTGTGATAGCCTATGAGACACTGTCACAGTTACAAACATAAATGAACCCTCATTGTACATTGTTTGTCAGCGCTGCTGCCATTTGTCATGGGAAGGGTAGGATTGACTGAGTCTCATCTACCCCTCCTCTCGCTCTCTCACTTTCTCTTTCTCTCTCTCTCTTGCTCGCCAATCTGAGGTGACAGAGATGGAGACGGAGTGTTTCGGCAGCGAAAACCCATCTGTCACCCTGGCAACAGGAGAGGTATTATCCAGTGGAGATGGAGCACAGGCCTGTCAATCTCTCGCCTTCTAAAGCCTGTAGTTGGGAAGTGAGAGGATGGAGAGGATCAATAAGAAGGTGAGGGCAGACGGGAGGAAGAAGTACATAGAAATAGAATGTGGATGTTCGGGAGATTAAATGGGGAGTGATTCTGGGGTAAAGGTGAGATTTTTATCCATTTATTTTCACCGTTGATGAATGCATCGGGTATATCACGAGTTCAAAGTTGTGCATTACTCCCTGTGTCTAATGGGATCTTGTTCAGTCCCGTCCACTCGTCGCTCCATCATTTATAAATGATGGACTAATTTATAAGTGTTCAGGTCTGAGACAGAAATAGCGCCAGTGTTCCTTTTAAGTAACATCTTCAAAAATTGGTCACATATTCCTGGACATCAAAGCTCTTAGTCACAGAGAAAAACCCTCAGAAATAAATAATAAGAACAACTTTAATAGGAAAGGAATAGGAAAGGAAACATATAGGAAATTAAGAAGTTAAAATGCACCGTTTTAACCCTCCTGTTAGGTTACAGGTCAAATTAAAGTTTAAATATCTAGGAAAAATAGTTTAAATTATTTTTTTCTGTATGAAACTTCTTTTGCTTGCCTTAATTAGTGTAATCAACATAAAATATGAAAAGGGTTTATCTCACATATTTGCAACCACGCCCTGCATGTTTATATCACATACAGTACATACTGTTCAGGTCAATTTGCCCCAGCAGTTAACCGTCAGGTTAAAGGTGTTAGAAATATCAGACTATTTATTTCTTTACAACAATGAGACATATTTTACCCCATTCACCCACTCTCACACATATAAAGACAAGTAATAAAGTGGTGAAATATTTTTTTTTTATTTAAAATATTTCTTAATGAAAAATTAGTGAGTTATCCTAAACCTGTTAGAGGTAAGGAACACCATTGCACAAAATATTGATAGTTATTAATGAAATTAATGATGATATCAATGCTTCTTAGGACTTTCCTTTGGATAATAAACTCACCTGGGAACACCACTGCTGTTCCGGACAAATTAACATAACAGGAGGGTGAATCAACTAAGTGTCGCAATTTATAATTCAATCAAGCAATTTTAACTTTGCTAGTGGTTAATGTAGAAAGTTAAAGTCAAGTCAATTTTATTTATAGCCCAAAATCACAAATCAAAGATTCACTTTAAGGGGTTTTACAGTTTGAACAGAAGCAATGCAGCTACTCACATCATGCAAGGAAAAACTCTTTAACAGGGATTAAAAAAAAAGAAGAAACCTCAGGAATTGTAACAGCAGAGGAATCCCTCTTCAAGAATTATGTATTATGTATTATGTCAATATGTTATTCTCTTTTGTTCATTAGGAAAAGCTCAGTGCAAAGACATGGTATGATGATAAAAAGAGAAGTGTTCTTAGGTGCTTCGCTGCGCTTATGAAAGGTGGATAAGGAAACCAAAGGAAATCAATAACAGCCATTGATGGAGTTCAGTGTTCTAAAAGCTTCCTGTAGTTTTGTGGCCTTGGTTCCAGCCTTCATGCTGAACAGATATGATTGTAGAGTGAGCGGACAAGTGACATAAGACAAGTAAAAGAAAAAAGGGAAACATTGGTCACATAGTGAGGTGTGAATAAGTGAATAACTACATCCCCTACTGAGATTCAGATAGATGAGCCTTTTAAACTGCACTCCCTCTTTTAAAGACCATTATGAATCATCAGGAAGTACCCCTCCATGTTCTTAACGTATATCGACCACACAGCCTTCCATTACTCATGAAAGTCTTCACATATACAGTAAATGATTACAGTTAGCGATAGCGCAGAAGACGGATGACTCTTTTAAATTCAGATCCATATATTCACTATAAAGGAGTTTAATTTAAATTTATCCCCCTTTATCATCTTGCTCTAACATCTTACTTCCTTTTTTCTATATGATTCAAATAAATTGGGTTTCAGTCATTTCATAACCATTTTGACAATAATAGAATGTTTTGTCATTATTATTAAGATTTAGAAATTCTAAATTTGGTTTATACATCATGTAAAATTAATGTTTATGCATTTGGATGCGATTTATTATGATCTAATTGAGTTTGCGTAAACAGGTGCATACTTGTATTAAGCAACACTAAATATTTGATCAGAAGCTGTAATATTGTGTAAGGAGTGGCTGCCAGTGGGACTCGCAGCCAGCGTGTACAGTGTTCGCTTTAAACCCTTCGGAGATGCATGATGTCAGGACGGATGTTGTCAACAGGGGACTACTAGAGTTCCACGTTGACCTTGCATGAACCCGGTAGTCCAGTATCCTTTCTCTCCGTCTCACTGTCAACATAAGACATGACACATGTCAGAAACTGTCAGGCGAAGCCATGTCAGAGCAGCGCAAATAAAACACGCTCGTGCCCTGAAATTATTGTATGCACAAGCAAACTACAGAAAAGATTCATGAGGGTGTTTGACATACGGGACGACACATTTCTCCCTGTAGTCTCTAAATATTGCGGCTGACATGGATTTTTATCAGTGCTGTTTGCGCTGTGTCTTTGACAAGGCACACAGACGTCGACTCATAAATAATGGCGTCTACAAACAACTGAGGGATATTGGAACCCTGGAGATTCCCCAACATGGATGAGTGTAATATTTGAGAATGCCTCCACATTTTAAGGATTTTGTTCTAATTTATAATTCTCGCTTGTTCTAGTGTCAAAGAACAAATGTGAATGCCAATGTCCTCGAGCAAAGAGCATGTTCCCCTTTATGCGGTCATGTAATCCCCCTGTACCCTGCTGATCCCAGAACCACAGGGAGCGTGGCAGAGGCCTCTAGCCCGTCGGAGGAGCCCTGTCTTGGGCACGCTAAACATAGACAGACCCCTTCACCCCGGGAGGCCAGCCAAACATGAGAGGGATTACGATTGCTGCTGGAGAATACAGCATGCGATTTACATTCAGGCACACGCTATACGTGACAATAGCATTATTAATTACTGCAGGTATTCCTTTTTAATGGAAAGGCAGGGGTGAGGGCTGCGTGTGGGATGAAGAGTCTGTATATAGATGCTTTCTCTGGCTGGTAATGACAGGTGGCAGCTTGCACAGGTGATGAAAAAAAAGTAGTTAATAAGGCTTCCTCATACACCCCCACAGACACTATATGGAAGGTTAAAGATGTCTCACTGAATCACCCTGGACACTTCTAACAGACTAATTAGAAAAGCTATTGCTGCTTCTTATTATTCATTGTCTCCCAGTGGTGTGATTTACCTTCATTTGATCAAACATTTGCCCTTCAGTGTTGGCAGCACATAACTTCTAAGTGGACTGCAGTTAATATGGACAGCTAACACAATGAACTGAATTGGATTACCATCAATGTATCACCTTGTTGCATAGGTTATACAGTGAAACAGTTTATAAGAGTAGGATTTGACAATTTGACAACCGCGTGTTTAAAATAAAGGGTTAAAATCTTCTGTACAACATGCAATGTTGGATTTCACGAATTTCTAAAACACACATGGACAGTTACTGGTATATTTATTGATGTACCGAGTCTCATCTCATCTCCTATACCTGGTTATTCCTTATTAGGGTCACAGGGGTCTGCTGGAGCCTACCCCAGCGCTTTATGGGGAGGGGCAGGGATACACCCCAGATGGTCGACAGCCTATCGCGGGGCACACACACCATTCACTCACACCTATGGGCAATTTAGAGTCTCCAATTAACCTCAGCATGTTTTTGGACTGTGGGAGGAAGTCAGAGTACCTGGTGAAAACCCACGCAGACACGGGGAGAACATACAAACTCCACACAGAAAGGTTCCAGACCCAGGACCAAGGAGGTCTTGAATCTGCAATCTTCTTGCTGTGAAGCAACAGCACTAACCCCTGCGCCACCGTGTCGCCCCTATGTACTGAGTCCTTGGGTTTCCTACATTTTCTGTTTCTAAACCTCTTAAAGCAAAATCTTATGGTCCGTGATGAGGTTTTTGTGACTTTCTCACTCTTGATCGTGGGTCTCTCCGGCCATGTTATTGTGCCTGTTCAGTCCTCAGGTTTTTCCTGCCAGAGGGGGGCCCAAGGCTGTGAGTGTCAAACAACCTTCCCTTTGCTCCTCAACCATCACAAAAGAGCACTCTTTTTTATCCCTTTCTCTTTTCAAAAAAAAGGGGGGGGGGGGGGGAACACAGGACGGGTGGCATAACAGACCGAGCCATTTGCCTGAGGAGACAGAGAGGCGCCTGGGGAAATGAGGGTGGCAGACTGGACTGAGATCTGCATGGCACTAACAACACTTTGGCCAGCGTGCGCTCTTCACAAGTCGCAGCACTCACCAACAAATGACAGACAGCAAAGGTCTCTCGGCTCTCATAGAAGCAAAGCGTCCAGGAATCTGTCCCGTGGAGCCTTTGAATCATTTCAAAGACTTCACTTTGAGTCACCTATTCATGCTTCTCAATCTGTCCCTCTCCTGAATGCCTCTTCTCTCTTCTTCCTTTCCCTCGTACTCATCCTCCGGCAACTAGTTGTCTGTCCATTCTGTTGTGCTTAGACATCCTCACGTTACATCACAGGTCCATGAATGTGACAGCCGATTTTATCACGTGCAGAGGATTAACGGGGTCTAACTGCACAGCGCAGTGCATTTGCAGCATTAGACTGGTAGCCTAATTTGTTTAGTAGAACTTATAGCCCCATTTAGTAGTGATTTATATTTGTAACAGATGCAAAAGCAATTTCGTGTTGTTTTGGTACATTTGCAGCAGCATAAATAATGAGTACACTCCTGGCAAGGCATGTTGGGCCCTGCAGGAGAGCCAAGGAAGCAGAGTTGTTAGAGAAAGACAGAGGGGGAGAGATGGGGAAACAGAAAAACTAAAGGGTGACCGGGAGTCAGGGAGACAGCAGGAGAAAATAGGAGAAAGTAACAGCTCTTTGCTCTGTGGAAAAAAAAAAAACAACAACACATTTTTAGGCTTTGGGTCAATCAGTAAAGATTAATGAGACACCTGCATTTAACAGCTTGCATTTCTGCAAAGTCACCCCCCTCTGTCTAAAATGGCCTTATTTATTTTTTTTTATAGCTTTGTTGAACGCTGCAGTTTCTGCGAATACTGTCCTCACGAACACAGCCTCCTCACCTGGGGCTTGATTTGATCTGTGACGTGTATTAGCAGCACTTCTTTAGGGATGCTACTTCTTATGCAGGCACCAAGCGAAAGCATTTGCTAAAAGCGCAGTGCGGGTGTTATACGGATACTGCATGCAAATCATTTTGACAAAAAAAAAGGAGGGGGGGGGGGCAAACAAACAGTGAGACATAGTGAGTGAAAGCTGCTACCAGCATCCTCCACTGATAATGTTGCAACACTTCTACTGAATGAAGGGGGAGGGGGGTGGGAGGGTATCATAGAGGTGAGAGTGTAGGCGATGTGAAGCGTTTGAATGCGCCTTTATCCATTTCAACTGCTTTTTTAGAAAAGCGGTGTGGAAACTATAACAAGAGCCCTTCTCGCATGTGTATGGCACCACAACACAGCTCTGTTGTGTAATCACCGGTTGAGGCTTCTGTTCATGTGACTACACACACACACAAGCACACACGCACACATGCACACATGCAAGGGGTAAAATGAGCGAATGTTTGAAACACTGAAAAACATAAATCAAACATTTCCAAGCTGCTCATGTCCTCTCTCATATGCCATTGAATTGATATTATGTTTTGGTTTATTGCACATTTGTGGCCCTGCAGTACTTAAATTCAATGGAATCATTTTTTTTTTAATCAAGTGCCAAAGTGTTTTTTTTCTTTTTAAGTCTGTGCATGGAAACAACAGCAGAGTTACGATTAAAGAAAGATCACAGTTATGGGAAATAAATTGTAGTTAAAGAGCACTAAAAAACACAAAATCTAGTCCTCTGAATGCATAAAAGGGTGATTAGGGATGATCCCATGGAGTTAACAAAACACCTGCAACGAAAATAAGGCACAACGCCATGCAAAGCTACAGAGAATAACCAAAAGATAACTCAAAATACATGCAAAGAAAACATGAAAACCCAAAACAGACAGTATTATGAACTCAAAATCCCTCCCGTGTGACATCCTACATCTCTTTGCTGTAATGTTGCAGTTCCCTGCAATATTATTGTCCTCAAGTCTTTTCTCCCTTAGCTGGTAACAGTCTTTACATCATGACATATTTTGTTTGCATATTTAACTAAATGCAATAGATTAACTAAATGCAGAAAAGGCTGAGGAAGCTGTAAACATCTAAAACACTTAACAATGCACCATGCATTCATGTCCACTAAACAGTGGTGGAAGTATTTTTACTTTGTTACTGTACTTACATATTTTTTTTTGTAATTGTACTTTGCTTAAGTGCCAATTATAATGCATACTTTTACTCCACTACATTTTGTGACAATTATCTGTACTTTCCACTCCTTATATTTTGGAAAATTGATGCTGTTACTCGCTACATTATATGAACATCTTTTCGTATCATTCAACAGTGAACACATAAACAAAGACAATGCATGAGTGTGAGCCTGGACCCTCCTGTTCCAGCAATCCATGGCTGTATTTGGATAAATAGAGTTCAAACACACCAAGAATGATTTGACAATGAATTTTAAGTAACACAATATCGACATCTATCTTGCTTGTGAGCACTGAGCAGTGACATTGGCAGAGGCGTAAATATGTATCTCTACATTCTTTATGGTAATAGCACAGCCCAGAGACTGACAACCCATTGTACTTATACTTTAATTCTTAAAAGTAAATTCATAAGTACTTAGTACTTTTAATTAGGTAAGATTCTTGATGTAGTACTTCTACATCCCATTAAAATTACAACTTTTTGCAGCTCTGTGTGCCTAAAACGCTTTGCAGTTGTTCTTTTCTTCATTATTTCATCACTTTTTAGTGGTTCCCAAGCACCCCCCCTCCCCTTATATCCTGTATCCTGTCCACTACACCAAATGTTAAAATCGTGAGGATGATTGCATGAGTTAACAGAAACATGTGCAAAGAAAATAGAGTTAGTGACACACACTTGTGTGCATACTGTAGGAAGTTCCTGCTTCATTGTTTTGTGTGTGTGTGAGAGAGAGAGACAGTTTTACTTCTGTCCTCTGCTGCAAAGTCAGATGCATCCTTTCCTTCCCGCAGAAGGCCCAGCAGCAGGCGTCAAAGCTCCAGGGACGGCAGCTCACACACACGCCACCCCCCACATTGCCCGACAAGGACCTTTACCACTCACATCTCATCCACTTAATTATTTCCCTCACTGTCCGTTGCTCCCTCCGTGCCTCTACAACACTTGCCTTCAAATTAATTACCACCCTCCAATAAGTTACATCTCAACCGTGCAGACAACGTGATGACCGCAGCAGCCAGGGCAACAGCCAGCAACGTCCCACCGGTCGCTTAACCCATCGTTCTCACCTCCTCTCAGTGGGGAGATCTGGACATTCAATCATTGTTGCATTTAAGATAGGCTAATGTTATTAATTAACTCAGGTTTTATTGGAAACTCAGCCACACGGTCCATATTCAGTGACGGGCCCATTCATTCATGGGTTAGTGAGTGTCACTCAGGCCAAATTAATGGAAGAGGGTTTGCCTGGGGATTACACATGAAAAGTGCTCTCATTGCAATCTGCCCACGAACGTTTGTATAACCTCACTGGTCAGATGGTGAATAATGGGAGGAATCAGTAGCCTGAGAGAAGAGCAATTCTGAATAAAACATTGAGATCCCTTTTTTTGCCTCTTAATATTGGCTTTAAAATCAATACGGCCTTGGTTGGATTCAAAGCCCAGCTGGCTGCACCCTTCACAACTAGATGGACTGCCCCCTGCCACGGGACATGTCATTTTATTTGGTGGACAGACGTGTAGATGTAGGTTTTTATGTTCCATCCGGTGAAAGAATTTGTATGTGTGTGCAATGGGAGAGAGAGAGAGAGAGAGAGAGGTAGATAGAGAGCTCAACCAAAATCTACCACTTCTTGCCTGCAGCAGCATCAAACCAGAGGCTACAATATACTACCGGAAGTCACTTTTACCTTCAAAATAAAAAAGACCCCCAAAGCCTCTAGTTCATTGCATATGGTTTGTAGTCGTTAAGTAAAGGGAAAATTACAATGCTGAAATTTCAATGCTCTTCAAATCTTGTTAAAATAGATTCATTCATTATTTAATTTATATTGCATATTTATTTATATGACATGTTATTCCTGTAGGGCCTAATGTGTTTACTTGGTGACGAGAAGTTGTTGCGATGTCTCCAAAAGACCCCAAATTTGAAGTCGCACTCACGCCTCTGCTACGCAAGCCCCTGCTCGACTCTTGTTTTGAAAACCAAAAGCGGAAGTCACGTTGTCACGCGCTCGCTTCACTACCTGTGAGTACTTCTCTCTCCTCTCTCCCTGTCTAACCACTTGCTCCGGGGACGTGTTGATGTGCTGTGCGCTCCGCCGTGTCTCCGTGGCGCAGGACAGGACGGGTCGCCACGCCTTCGGGGACGCACTGTCTCGCGGGGTCAGCTCTCCGTTCACCGTGCGGAGACTTGTTCCACAGCCGGGACGTTTAACCGCACCGTTTCCTCCGCTTCCATCCATCGGGCTGCGCCTCTGGAGCCGCGGACTCTTTCTCTCCCCCCCCCCTCTCCACCCCACACCGGTGCCGGTTCAGCAAGCTGCTGCGTGTAGACTAATTGATCTGGGAATATCTGGAGCGGAACTTTGATTGATTTGTCACCGGATTAGCCTACAAATCGGATCGAAGATGGGGATCCGAGTGTAGTGCTGGTGAGTAACCCCTAAAAGCAACGTTACCCCTACTACACTACAACTACTACAGTTTTACCATATTGAGATTGCGCTCACGCCCACAGCCAGTGCTTGTGCGTATTTACGCGCGCGCGTGTATGTGTGCGACAGAGAACGAGAGAGAGAGAGACCGAATGTCCGGGTGTTCCACGCACGCATTCCGTGTTTACTGTGACAAGAACACTGTGTCGTCACGGTCCAAAAAAAAACAACACAACTTTATAAGCAACAGTGATGACATCATGATTCCTCATCGTGTTATTAGAGACGCGGCAGCGCCGCTTGCATCACTTCACTACGATGAAAAGCATCACGGTCTGTGTCGTGAGTCAGCGGTGTGCAGGGCTGTTTCAGGGCGTGTGTGTGAGGAGGGGACCCAGCTCGTCATTGCGTCTTCTGATTCTGGCTCTCATACGTATTCCCCCCCTTTTTTTTAGGAGAGAATGTGGAGATATATCTGCAGGGGACGATAATAGTCAGTGTGTGGCAATAAAAACAAAGACAGCGGTGCTGAAAACAAATATCACATGTTTGTCCTGTTGTTGACTGGGGTTTGGCTACATGGCGCAAGGCTTATCTCCGTGTTGTGTAATTATTAACGTGTATTAACGTGGGAGTGGAGCCTGTGTGTGTGTGCGTGTGTGTGTGCTGCTGCTGATTTCTTCTAGCATTCTCCCCTGCATCTGCATCTGCATATATAAAAGTATAAAGGCTACATGTGTGTTTTTATTATTACAGAATGAAAAGGTGCGGCACTGGTGGTGACATTTTTGCTGTATTTGACCAGGAATGGGGAAAAAAAAAATCTGCATCATCCACTAAAGCAGCTTTTTTTTTTTTTACCATCCAAGGGCGATTGTAGCAGCTTTGCACAGCTACACCAACACAAACCAAAGGGATTTGTTATCTGTCTCCTGCAGCTTTAGGTGCATGAAAGTGAAGACGGACTCTGTCAGAAACCAGTCAGGTGGAGAGAGAGAATTCTATATTTCCAGTAAAGCCACTCCACTTCCCGCATCACCCCCTTACCCCCTTTTGACTCCGCTCCCCTACAGCTTGCAGCTCCATCCAGGATGGTAGCACTTGAAGAGGGGGGGGTGGGCTGACTTCTCTCACCTTCTTCTCAAACACATTCATCCCCCCTATCCCCTCACTTTTGTTTGGGATGCAACCCTGGGAAATGTGTATTTGCTCACCCCTCACCTTCTCCGGCACTGTGTGCTTCTGTTTGCCCAGAGTGGTTGAAAAACAAACATTTTTTTTTGTTGTTCCGTGTGCTCGATGACTGAGGGTTTCCTTTGTGAGACGCTCCAAAATCGATTCTTTGATTCTCTCCAGTCGTGCATGTCATCCAGCTCTTGATAAACCCCCGGATCATTTCTCTCTTGTGCCATCATTAACTTTGACTTTGTAGCTCCGCCTGCAGCTGGGGTAGGGGTTGTTCCACCTCATCCCCCTTCTTAGGATGCGCCCGTAAAGCCCCTCTGCCTGAACTGAACTGAAACGGCAGCTTGCTCTCACAGTACAGTAGATGGGGGTCGTGGGGGTCACCAGAGCTGAGGTCTTGTCGGGAGTTGCCGGTAACAAGTGGTGCAGGTACAGACGTAGACTGCAGCACATGTTCCCCTCCAATTCAGGCCAAGTCTGCAGAGAATAACAGGTGCGCTGTTAATGAGGGCAACCGTTTGGTTGCGATGTGAAACTTAGAAGCAAGTTCCCAGAGAGTGTGAGCCCAGTCATTTCTGTGTGTGTATGTTTGTATGCAAGAGACAGAGAGAAAAGAAGGGTTTGTCTGGAGAAGGTCGCCAGGCAGGTAAACACAGTAGCTGTTAGTCTGGTTGCAGTGACAGCTTTATCACCACTACAAGCTATGGCTGTGTATGGGGGAAGGGGTTTCTGTCTGTGTGTGTTTGTCTTTCAGATCGCACGCTATTCTACTCCACACACAGACGTGACAGCATTCCACTGCAGCCTAATGACGGAGCAGTAGAAACAGGACTCCGCTCCAGCATCCTGCTAGCAGTTTTGCTACTTGTGCATTGGACATTTAAACTCATACACGTTAAATGTGCATCACGATCTATTGAGTCACCGTTCATTTATCCTGTGCGTGCCGGGATCGGCTTGAAAACCTGCCCGAAACTGCATGTGCTGAATAGATGTGAGGGTGATCCGTCGGAGAGGAAGATATTTTGTTCCTTTTTTTTTTTTTTTTTGCAGAAGCTGAGCTGTTTTTTGGTTCACTGACATAATATAAATAAAAGAAGAGAACTAAATATAAATAGTACAAAAGTGACAAACAGTTCCTGCTGAATGTGGAAATTCACAAAGATACCACTCTTTAGCATTTTACTTATTTTTTTTGTCACCGGTGCAACTGGATTTTCAAGAGCTTTTTTTTTTTCTTTTGCACCTCAGCCCAGAGGGGGTTGACTGAAAAAGGGGCCAGGACTCTGTGATGCCTGTTTACCTGACAGGCCTTCAGCTGTCCTTCAGCTACGCTGCAGCTTTTGCCACTGACACCGGGATGATGAGAGTGATCTCGCTGACAGGCCGAGGCAGACGGGGTTCACATGTGGAATCACTGTCACGGCCTGCTGCTCTGTCACAAGAGCGAAAGACAGAGAGAGAGGGAGGGAGATACAGAGAGAGAGAGAGAGAGAGAGAGACAAACATGGGATTATAGAAAAAAAAAAGAGAAAAGTGGGGGTGTCACAGTGGGAACTCAACAGGCATCTAATTACCTCCCAACAGGAGCCAAGACTCCATGGAAACGCTCTCCAGAGCTGGTCTTCCACATGGCCGGCATGCTGGCATAATGTGCAGCTATTGACGGTCTGTCATTATGGATTTGTCGGGTCAAAAAAAAAGCAATGGAATATGATTAGATCCCAGCGGCCTTGTTCAATAAACCGCTACAATAAGCATACATTACATCCACCAGATATAGGACCCGGGTAATGAGATGGTCCTCATCATGCTACCTGTACGAACAGTTTCACCAGGATTGTTTTTGTTTAGCAGATCCGTAAAGCTTCGGCACACCAGAGGTACGAGGTAACGTGTTTATGACTCAACAGAAACTCACTAGAAAATTGCCTAATAAAGAATATGTTCCCACTGAGTGCGCTCACTTGTGCTATTACCGAATCTTTGTGACAGCATCTTGGTGTTAAATCTGGGTTTTCAACCATAGTAAGTTTTTATACTGACCAGAATGTGCCTGTAATGTCGGTCATTAGAAGCAATTAAGAACTGAAAGCTGGAATTAAATACTCAAATGTATACGCTTCTCTTCTTCTACTCTTTTTAAGTGATTTATTTATTTATTGACACTAGGACCAAGTAACATAAGTTCCTTTCTTGGTATCGATGACACCACCATGCAAACGGGGATGTCCCCTGCATGTCTGGGACTGTTGTGGTTGCATTCTGGTGAGAGATAAATTAATAAAAAAAAAAACAACAACAACATTATGGTGCAGAAAATGTGAACGCATCGCTAAGTTATTTGCGTTTCAGGGAGCATTTTGGACAAACAACCTCACAATCAAGGTTTGACATATGTCACTATTTTATGCACAAATATAAACTTTATTTGAAGCATGCATTCTCACATCTGCTTTCCTCTAATCCTATCAAAACACGTGGCACGAGTTACCGACAGACCAGACCCTGCGATCCCCCGGCACTAATTAGTATACTTTGACATCATATATCAACAGTGACACACCGCATGGCCCCTGGTTGTAATGAGTAGATAGATGTTCTTTAGCGGGAAAGCAGACACCAGCGATGATGAAATTAGTAACGTCTGCTTAGATTTGCATCTGTTACCATGCGTCGCTCATTATCTCACGGCATCCATCGCGCTGGTTTGATTGCGGGAGGCATAGTGCCGTGTGGGGCTTTCAGACCTACCGTCGGATTTCCTTTAAAAGCGCTCCGAGGCCCGTTGCGGCGGCTGCACATTTGCATTGTTTGGTTCGGCCTTTTCTGGATGAGCGCTCAATCACTCCGCTCTGTTTTTTCACTCCCAGATTCTTGCATTCACTCTATAAACTGGTAATTCCTTATAAATGGCACTTCAGGCGAAATTATGCCTTTTTAGGACAGAGACAAAATCACTCTTCCCTGATTCCACTCAAAGGAGTATTGGATCAAGGGTGGTTGTAAATTGGCATAGTATGAATAATTCATGACTGTTTTTTAAAGCATTATGCCCATTGTGAATGACAGATTCAGGGCACTCAAGGCTCAGATATCCATCAACAGCCACCTTGTGTTCAGCTCCATTTATCTCTATGTAACATGGTAGATTGCCTAAATCCATCATATGGAAGTCAGAGACCTTCAATTCATTTTATTACACAATTTTCAAACTGGGAAAATAGATTCAGGAAAGCCTTTTTTCCCACACATGTGAAGTGTTTTGAAAGTGGAGTCAGTAGATAATGGTGCCTCTCACCAATAATTCCATCTAAAATGTCATTTTTAGGGACATAATGGTTTGACTTGAAGGATTAAAAGTGTGCAGTGTTCGCTCATGTCACGTGGTGTTTGCATCTTGCCTTCAGTCTCTCTGTTTTTGCCCAGGACGCAAGAAAACATTGAAGCACGGCCTCTTGGAGAGCACCAGGACAGATGGTTGCATTCACAGTTAAGGAGTGACTTCACATAAGTGCACGCACGCACACACTCACACACACAGAAACACATATGCACACGACTGTGTCCAAATGGGCCCAGGAATGAGACAGGGGGCTATATGCACATGGGCGTGGAGGAGAATTCCCAATGAGCTTTACATTGAGATTGATGGATGCGGCAGGGGTGTAGAACAGGTGCCAGGATTTTAGTGTGACCACCCCCCCCCGGTTAAAAAACTACAGGGGGAATACCAGTGAAGGGATTTAAGGAGTGTGTTCCTGTTGAGCCCGAGTGTGATTCCCAACCTCCATCGGGCCAGTATCACAGAGACCGGCCGGGGAATGGGTGGGGTGCTGGAATGCCTCAGCGGTAACTCAATCCTGTGTTTGGCTGCTGTGTGGGTGCAAGTGTGCATGCATGTGTTTTTTCAAGACACAATGAACTCATTTGTCTCCAGCACCACTCCTCCCCGAGCGCACACGCCATTAACCGACAATGGCAAGCAGGTTTGATTTCGTCGCTACGCGTGTGCGGTGACATATGTGCTGTGTTTCTCTCTCTCTCTCTCTGCCTCAGTCTCCGTTGTCGGAGGAGCCAGGCATTCACCGTGCAGCTCAGCGGCCCGATTGGCCGCGTATCTCGGCATTCAGTCTGGACGCCAGTACACTTTTGGGCTCCTGTGGGGACTTGGGATGATGGCAGGGGCAGAGGGCCAAAAAGCATCCCATGCCAGCAGCTCCCACTGGGAGAGCAGGCTGCTGCAGGGCCATCTGCACAGGCGTCCTGACTGGGCACGTTGGGAAGTAGGGCGCGGACAGGGATATAAAGGAGGAGACAGGAATGGAAGGGACATGTGGAAGGGGAAGGGGGAGGGAGGGAGGGACGGATGGAGGGAGGGGAGAGAGGCTGGATGACAAAGAGGTGTTTACTTTCTTTTAGGCCCCTGCCGTGATGAGAATACTCTCTTTTGTTTTTCTAGACGCCTCACTTGAGCTTTCGAAGATCACGGCGGGGGAAAAAAATTTAGGCCAGAGCCGCAATACACTAAGGCACGCGAAAACAGTGTCAGGACCAAAAATACGCGAGGAGCTGCTTTTTTAGAGCACGCTCTCAAAATAGAAGAAGTGTTGAAAGTGGATTGTGTTAAAGGAGCGAACATGTGGATCTCGAATTAGAAAGGAAGTGTTAGAGCATGTAGATGAGTCGGGTGAGGCGGAAGCATCGGGAGTCTGTGAGGGAAGCAGAGGAGTTTGGGGAGTCTGGCAGGAGTTTAACATCCACACTAACCTAAACTCTTATTCCTATACCTATCGCGTCCCTGAGAATGGTAGGTGGCGACGTCATTTTGACCTCGGTCTTTATTTTACCTCCTTTTAACTGTGGTGTGTGAAACCAGGAAGTGGCCCACAGAAACAAAATACAATGTTGTATTACCCATGCAGGATACTTGCTGTGCTAACCTCTGATGAAGGTGCTCCTCCTTCAAATGCAACACCTCGAAGGTTTCACTCCTGCGCTGTGGTGTTTCTCAGAATCAATGTGCCCAGGGCTGTAGGCTGCAACAAAAGTGGTCACAGGTCATGGTCTGCAAGTAGCAGTCTTAGACTCTTTCGTGCTGTCCAATAAAACATCATTAGCGCCAGTGTCAAGTTATTCAAGCAGCACAGTCGTGCTATCTCAAATTAAACACTTCCCACCAGAAGTGATTGTGCAGCTACAAAACTTTGTCCCTCATTTTTAGTCTATGGTCAGTGCTTTACAGTGTGTTGCATTAGGTACCTCTCATGAGTTACATCACATACCACAAACTGTGTGAGCTTTCGTAGTGTATTCAATTGACCTTCTTTAACTCAAATGGCCACAAAGATTGTTTAATATGAGAAAGTTCACATTTTTTCTCACTTTCCCCTGTTGAAATATAAACATCTGTTAATATTCTCTAGTTCTTTCACTACAGCATTTTAAATATAACATAGCAGAGCAAAACCAAAATAATTGATATGTGTCTAATTTATTGTCCTTAGAGTCAACAGACACCTCACAAAGCCATTGTATTTTTAATATGAATGTATTATAATAGCATGTTTTATTAAAGCCAAATACTTGATAAATTTCAAATATATTCTGGTTGTTAAAATCCAGGCAGATTTTTCCATTATGCCTTTCATGCTTTTGCCAGAAAGGCTGTATAATTAACATTAAATGTCATCGTAGTCAATGTGGCTCTTGATTTGCAGTTTAAGCTTGAACAAAAAAATGACCAGAAGTTAGTCTAGAGCCCTGGATATGCCATATCATTTCTTTAAATGATTGTATTGGATCAAGATATGAGCAGTCCTGGGTATAGATTTTACAAAAACATCCAACAATGTAGAAATATAAATCAAATATTTTATATTTTGACATATAATAAACATTTCCCGGGACATTGATTCCTCATAATCTGAATAATGTCCACTGGTGGAATAGAGAAAGTTGGCCTTTGTGTATCAATTACACCCTCAAGAACATGAAATTGAAAAAAGGCTATTGGATATACTCTAAATTTGGTTTCTGAAATAAACACTACAGTATTTTCAGCTCTCACATACATTACAAATGATAATATATTTGTCATTCGCGAGGAAACAGAGTTTCGTATCTTTTATTATCTTTATACAGGATCTGTTCTCTCTATCTCTAAGACCTGTCACAAATTCTTTATCTGTAACATTCGATTTGGCTGATGATTAATAGATGTGGCCAGCTCTGCCAATGAATCAACGTCAAAATGCCTACTGTATATGTGAAACTGAGCCAACCAGCAGAGCATTATCACATAGTGACTTTGGACACTAACAATGCTGCAACTGTAGTCCGTCTACCCCCACCAAGGGACCTTAACTCCCCACCTTTGACCCCTGACTCCTTAATGACAGAGGTCAGACAGTAGTTTGATTTTTGTTGAATGAGGCTCTTCACTCTTCCCAGAGAGCTGTCTCCCATCATTAACCCTTTAGTGGCCGAACAGATGCTGCGTTCCAAATCGCATCCTTTTCTTTGATACTTTTTAGTATGAAATGTTTCATGCACTATGCACACAGTAAACTATTTTCACAGAAGCCACGGTGACATGAAATAGTAGGTAAACAAGGGTGTGACCAATCATTTTTTTTTTTTTTATTTAAAATTAAGTTTTTAATCCACTTTAGCAGGTGCTGTTTTTGTGGATCTCGGCCTCCCGGAAAGGCTCTGCTACAATAGAAAAAACAGAACCTTAATCAATATCAATGGTAACACCTGTGTTTACCAACTATTTTTTTTACAATACGGCGCCATTGGGACATACTACTTTGTCATAAGATTGCCCTGTGAACTTTGACCCTGCCGCTCATAAGTCCGTCGCAGTCCATCGCACAACGATGTGCCGTTATCCATCTGCCAGTCTGTGCTCTCTTGGCGGCTCGGCTGATGTGATGTAGTGTGTTTTCCGCGGCACGCAGAATTGACCTTTTCCATGGCAGCCATATTGACAAGAAATAGTAGGTATACAGGGGTGTTACTAATGATGCTAATTAAGGTTCCATGTAGCGTAGCAGAGCCTTTCCAGAGGTGCAAAAACAGCAGCACCCTGACTCTGCTTGACCTGAATGGAACTGAATCCTAATTAACATCATTGGTGACGCCCGTGTTTACCTGCTATTTCACGTCAATACGGCTGCTGTGAAAAAAAAGAAAAAAAAAGTTTGTTGTGGGAGAGAATAGCCAGTAAAGCATGCTGGCTTGATTTATATACTTAACTATATACTTAACATTTCCTGATATATTAATTAGTATTACGGGTACTGGGATGTGCCCACACTGTCAGCAGCAGTGACACTATTCCGCAGGTATGAGTAACACGATCTATGTGGTTAAACAAGTTTTACAGAGAGTGAGACAGATGTGGCTACTAAAACCCGAGATTAACGAAGTTGCGAGGCCGCTTGACAGCTTCCACCTGCTCGGTCGTGTCAAGAATGCCTTTGTTTCATCAACACCGTGACTATGCACCTCCGGTTTACTCCGCACACACATATGCACACACACACACAGACAGTCAAGGGTGCTGATAAAGACTATCTGACTCCAGACAGTGCCATTCTGTTAATCATGATAGAACAAAGCAGACGGATCCCCCGACGGCAATGATAACAGCCTGACAGCAGCGCAGGACAACACACACGTATACATACGCTGCGAGGGGCCTGAACAATGACACTCCTCCAGCTGTCTAGACAGAGTGCAGGGCTGCTGGGGGCTGGCTGTTGGAGAGGTTTGGGGGGGGGGTGGTCAGGGAGGATTAGGACACACACCACTACACTCACCTGTTCTTAGCTCTGCTTGTTTCTCTATGTGTTTCTTCATGCAGAACTGATGCGTTGTGACAGCTACAGAGGGGACTGGGTGTATCATGGGGTATGGGAACAAGCTATACAAATAGTACAGCTGCGGAATGACTTCTTGGTCACACTGTTGGGAAAAGAGGAGGGGCGGGGGGTAAGCAATATGGTCGTAAAATAATAAATGTGGTTATAAATTAGAAATCAATGCTTTTATTCGGAAGGAGCTGTTTCGGTCATAAAACTGAGTGTTGGTGTGCGTCGATATTTAGTGCTAGGGGGCTCAAAAGAACTGATGGATTACGTTAATGGAAGTTAAAATGAGAGGTTCCCGCCCACCGTTTTCTTATTCCAAAATTATCTTCGAGACCTTGAGCGAAAAAAAAACTTGCCAGAACGCCAGAGATTTTGCCAAATGTTTCTTTAAAGCAAGAGTAAATCACTTTTGAAAGACACAATAACCCTGTCTTCGCCTAACAAATAACAACGCTGAAGCTCACTCGGTCCGGTATGACCAGTAGATCAATGTTGTTGGCTCATGTTGGCAAAGCTGAGGTAAGATTTCTGTCTAACTGGCATCACTGAGTCAGTTTTCTTGCTCCATGGCTCCTTTAACTTGATCTGCATCAATGCAGGTTCCCTCCTCTTTGTGAAACCATAATAGGTTCGACCATTCCAAACTCGGACAATGTTCCGATCCTACTCCTGCTCCTGAAATCTGTTTTAGAACCATTTTAATAACAGTGAGAACAAGGCCTTGCTGCGTCACACACGTACACTGATGACGGGCCTATTATAAGCTGTAAACATAATAAGAAGGGTGAAGATAATCACAAGCCTTGGAGGGAATCATTGACAGTGTGGGCACGTAGAATAAAACTCTCCCTCACCCGCATGCATATATGAATACAAACACTGTAACGGGGGGTGTGTGAATGTGTGTGAGTGTGTGTGTTTGTATGCATGAGATGACTCAGATAAACTCCTGGTTTTAGTCACACGGGCTCTAAGAGCTGCGCACACTTTGTATTCCTGTCTGGCCTCATAGAGAAAGTTCCTAGTTACCATAAAGCTTTCCCCTGCTCCCTTCCTGTTGTTCTAGAGGCTTCTTGGATTTGTCTATTTCTTGTTTATTGGGCCATGTCTTCTCGGTGGCGGCGTGTCGTAATTTAATCTGGAGGAGGTCACTGCAAGGACACCGCAGGCTTTCCTCTTTTGATCCGAAACCAGACAGTGGCAATCACTTCTGTCGGATGAAAACAGCTCAGAGGTTATAATAAGTAGATTTCAGTCCAGCGGTTTAGATTATACGAGTAGTATTTTTAAACTGGGTTTCCCTGGTAATGTCAGACGCTGCAAAATGGACCATTTAAAAGCTCATTAAAGTGCAGAGCAACGCGAGAGAGGCGGATATAAGTTATTTGTCTACGTGTGCACGGCAGCATATTTAAAAAGGGTTTATAGCTACAGTTTATGGCTTCAATATTTAGATGTATAGAGTAGCGTCTGCTCGGTTAAACACCTGTTTTTCTCTCACAGGCTGTTGTCAGTGGCGTGCAATGGGGAGCCATGATTATAGCTGTGAGAAGCCGACAAGAAGATGTCGGCCCTCTTAACATTTTGAGATATGGCTGTGTCTGTGTCAATGGTGGAAGTAAAAATTCCTGAGGCTAACTCCCCCCTCCACCAGCCTTTTGTGCGCCTGTCCCTATGCGTTTATGTCTATGTGTGTGCGAAATGCACAAATAAGTGTTCACGGGGTCATGTGTTGGGGAGAACAAAGGACAACCGAGCCCCCCGCACAGGAAACTTGAGACACGAGCTGCACTTCTGCACACCACTGCACGCTTGACCTTTCACCCCAGGGACCCTTGCCACCGGATTTATCGAGGTGGCTGATCGGCGGAGGGGGGAAGGGAACCTGAAGGTCACCCGAGGATGAAATGACTCCATTCCCAGGTTTCTTCCAGGGACTAGGGATGCTAGCTGATTTTGTCATTTATTTCTTAGAACTCTCAGAGGATTTTTTTTAAAGGAATAGCTGCATATATATTGGGAGTCTTAAAATGCCAACTCATGTATATTCTTGTAGAGCTCAGCTTTATCTGATAAAGTAAGAATTGGGGAAATGTTTCTTTTTCCACCTCTCACGTGCTTCACTTTTCTCTTTCAAAATTCAGCGTGTGAATGTGTGTACTTGCACCAGTCCTGGCGGTTGTCTGAGCTGTAAACAGCAGGAAGAACACGCAGTGTTTATATCTGAAATAACTTCCTGAATGTTGCTCAAGGTTTCGCTGTCAGCATGCGTTTTCTGTTTTCTTGTAACTCCTCCAGGCAGAAAAGGCTTCGGGCCTCTGAACTAGCCGAAAGGCACCCGGACACAGAAGTAGTCCGTGGTGAAGATGACCGAGTCAGGTAGAAGTAGTCACCCAGGTTGGACAGAGAGATATTATGTCAAATTTACAAACATAATGAACTAAACCTTATTGTGACAAAACTGTTTCTGAACAATGACTTGCTTAAAGCACGTACAAAATTTTATGCAATTTATTTATTTTATCTTTTCCTATTTTCTGTTAATTTCTATTATTTATCAATTACACGAAGACGACCAGCACAGTGTTGATTAATGATGGTAATTGTACCCTGAGGATCATTAATATTCTATTTTTCTGTACTCCCTCTAATCCAGCGTAGAGTACAGTAAGTGCTCCGTTCCACTACAGCTACACTGTTGGTCCATTCAGGGAAGGAGCATGTTGAATTTTTAAAAAGTGTAACCCAAAGCATTAGTGAAGGGAAAGACATGCGGGGCAGAGATGAAGGCCACACAACCGCTTTCAGGCAGCCACGGTCTCCACGGCGACTGAGTGACCCACATTTCCGTTCTCTCCTCTCTTGTCAACGTGGGAGACGGGGCAGCTGTTGGGGGGTATTCCGTATCCCCTGACGACAACAGCGGGACACGGAGTGCGTTGCAGCGTGGAGTGAGAGTGAATAGGAGATGATTTACTGGGAGGATGAACAGAGGACAGACAGAGAGAGAGAGAGAGAGATAAAATGCTTCCTCTTACAAAATGTCTTCAATTTCTGTTCAATAAAAAAAAAGAAAAAAAAAACATCCCTATTCTTCATTCTGTCTATATTCTGCTGACGCTATATATATTCTCTGTCTGCCTCTATTCTAGCCAGGAATGCCCCAGACTGTGTGCTCAGGCACCATGTTCACCGCTCCCAGTGGCTTCAACCCCCATCTGGCCTGCGCTGAGCCTGGGGAGGAGGAGGAGGAGGCTGCACAGGAGGGCCAGGGGCCTGGGGCTTGCCTGGCCGACGGGCCCCCGATCACCTCTGCCTCCCTGGACACCCTCATCCAGAACCTGGTGCCCACTGCCGATTACTACCCTGAGGTAAATGGCACAAACAGCGACGCACCGCAGAATATAGAGTCACATCAGTCTCATAATGAATGAATGCACGCTAAATAATCCACAAATGTATTTTGGGATTTATGTATAAATGATGCTACTCTCCACAGAAATATTTTTTCAATATCACAACATAAAAGAAAAATCCACATACAGTGTTCAATAGAATAGCAGTGTGTTAAAGCCAACATGAGTAAAGCCAAAGTCCTAACAATAATTTTTATTCCGATACATTGGGAACACTGCATTTTATATCCTAAATCAAACAGTGTAAATGTTTCACTTACTTTACAGAAAATGAAGAAAAATGAATCTGTTCCAAAAAATAGCAGTGTCTGCACTTTTCTTTACAAACTTAAACATTTACTGTATAAACTGGAAAAATCCTCAGGATTTAGCATTCCTGTGAATCACTAAAGTGATATTTAATTTTTATGACTATGGTTTCTGAGACCTGCTTCACATCTTTGCTGCATGGAGTCAACCAACTTCTGGCACTTATGAACAGGTGTTTCAGCCTCGCAATTCCTCTCCATTTCATGTTTTTGTCTCAGAAACATTATTTTTGATGTCAGCCCACAAATTTTCAGTGGGATTTGGGGTTTGGGTTATTGGGTTGGCCACTACAGAACTTTAATTTTGTCAGTCTGGAACCAAGATGCTGCTGGTTTATTGGTTGACTTAGGATATAAAATGTGTAAAAATTAAAAATATTATAAAGACTTTGGCTTTACTCTCCTTTTTAAACACACTGATTGATTGAACATTGAGCATTGAACACAATATGGTTCACAAATGTGCATACAAATATCTATTGTTTTAAATATATGTATTTAATCAAAAACTTATTTGCATTTTGTTACATTTATACACAATCGACAAACTCCACTGCACTGTGCACTGTTGCATTAATTCATTATGGGAACTGACTCCAAAAAGTCACTCCACTATTCATTTTATTTCGGTTTAGAGTGGAAATGACAGTAGTGCCAATTATATTATTGGACCAATATCTCTGTTGAAAGCGCTGCTTTGCTTCATTTAATTACAGAAGGCCGCAGTGTTTTTTTATTGATGTAGTGGCATAGTTTTAGCAAATGTCCCTTCTGTCCTTTGACAGAAAGCCTATGTGTTTACCTTCTTGCTGTGCGCCCGTCTGTTCATCCCTCCTACGGAGCTGCTGGCCAGGGTGTGTGAGCTGTGCATCAAACAGCAGCAGTTGGACCAGAGCCCACTCGACACGGTCAGTGCCGCACACCACACACGAAAACATACAGTTCTCCTTTCTGCACATGCACATACTAACCAAACAGACTGCCACGGCAAAGACACACTGGTGTTCTGCATGTAAGCAACCGCTGTGTTTTTGCCAACTCGTCAGACTGTTTTGGTTTCGCTGATGGAGTCGCAAAAATAGACAGTGGTAAAACTGTCTGGTTCACTTCTTCAACTACAGGCCAAAGTGCGCAAGTTTGGTCCCAAGATCCTGCAGCTGCTCACAGAGTGGACGGAGACGTTCCCCACCGACTTCAGGGACGAGAAGATGGTTGGACACCTTAAGGACATCATCCATAGGATAGCTCCGTGCGATGAGGTACACAGACGACATGGAACTGCAGCCGTATAATAACGTACCGTGAGATGGTTCAGTCATCTATCTATAAAATCAAGTCATATCTCTCTGACTGTTTGTCAGACCAACCTCAGCTTTCAGATATAGCTTGCGCATGGCATGATGGTGTATATCCTTTTATGTGGTATTTTTTTGATGGATATCCAAAATATGATTATTATCATTAAAAGTTAAAATCCTATAGACTTACATATCACAGCCCTTTGCTGCAGCGTAGAACTCTGTATCATGGCGCTCCTCCTCATGTTGCTTCCCAGCGCTTTATTTACAATTCAGAGCTCTGTTGTCCTGTTTTTTCCTGCACTGACCGTGCAGCCAACATAATAAAATAATTATACATTATTATATAACAGGTTTAGCTGCTACTTCATGCCTCACCCTAACACAGGCTGGGCTGCAGCCGTCTTGCTCTAAGATGCGTTCACAGACCCTCAGAAAATCCCAGCACTATCACCTATCAGAACAGAACCTGGGCCTAAACTCATTTATTTCTAAACACCTATAACAGTAATATTCCCAGGTCGTTACAGGAATAAAGTAGGAAGTAAGAGATTTATTACAAGTTTACTCGGCCTATCAACACGATTTAAAAACTGATATGTCGATTGACATCTGCACTTTCTAAATAAATTGTAGCCTTTTTCTTACAATAACTGTATTTGCATGTCTTCCCTCATCTCAGTGTATGCCCATGTATAACCCAATGTAAGACTGCACTGCATTAGTCTTCCAAAAAGATATTTTTTCCACTTATGGAAACACCCTATATCTACTTTTAAATAATAGAATAAAGTTGAAAAAGCCTGCCACCCATTGATTTATCCATTTTTACAGCGTAACAATTTGTGATGAGCTGTCACCGCCTGATTTTGATCCACACTGCATTTGTAGCCATTATAGCATTTTATGAGCTGTAGCTGCAGTGAGAAATGCTGTGATGGGGAACGAAATTCAATTATCATCACTACCTCTGTGGCGCGGTGGTGGAAGGAGTCAGAGTGTCAGTGTAGGGTGAGTAGCCACGGCTCCATGTTACACAATCTTGCACTATAGGAACGAGAAAGCGAGAGGGGAGGAGGAAGGAAGGATGTTAGAGGAGCGGCTCTATCTGCAGCCTCGAGGGAAGATCGGAGGAGCGAGGTGGATGGAGAAAAGGGAGGGGGGGAAATACAGGGGCACAGAGAGGAGAGGAAAGAGGAGGAGGAGGATGAAGTCAGGGTGGATGACTAGGAAAGAAATGGAAGGAGGTGAAGGGAGGATAGAAAGAGGGGAAGGGCAGGTGGTAATGGATGTGCTGCTATTTACAGCTGGCTGTCTACAGTCTGTGTGTGTGTGTGTGTGTGTGTGTGGGTGCGTACATGTGGGAGCTGTGGCTCTGGGTCATTCAGAGACAGAATGACCCGACGGCCTCAGTGACCAACCATCTGGAGGGAGGGGCGCAGAAACACACATTCCTGGACATGACACGCCAAGCTGCAAAATTAAATCATTCTGTAAATTCTCGGGTTCATCGGATGTTACAATGCAAAAACACGGGTCAGGACAGGTTAAACCCGACTGTTTACGTCATTACATATTTTATATTCAACTGTAAGTTGTTAAGTAGAGAGATGAGAAGCTATGCTCTTTTGGCAAATTATAGACCACTCGCATGTGTGCTCCAAACCCTGTTACACACGCAGTAGGTCTTTTGATTTATGTGTAATACTGATCTATAAAGCATTAATGAATTATTCATTTACATTAATAAAGTCCCCACTGACAACTCCCTCTCCTCACCTCTCTCCCTTTCATCTCCTTATCCACAGGCGTACTGGAAAACCCTGAACCAGGTGCTGCAGAAGCTCAGCCAGAGGCTCGCCCTGATGAGCCAGGGGGAAGAGAGCATCGTTAAGGTCTCCCTCAACGCCTCCTCCATCTCTGACAAGCTGGTGGCCTTCAAGACCAAGCCTCCGCCCATCCAGAAGGACATGCTCTCCATCTGCAATGACCCGTACACACTGGCACAGCAGCTCACCCACGTGGAGCTGGTAAGGGGGGGGACAGGGATGGAGGGATGGATGGAAGTGTGGGTTAGGCAGAGGTCAGGGTAAGAAAGATGGATGAGGAGGAGGGGCCAGAAGAAGGGAAGGATGGTAGAGCAGCGATGGAGACTTAGTTTAAGGCAAGGGCATAGACATGGAGCAGGGACAGAGAGGAAAAGATAAGACAGTGATTGAAAATGTATGAATCTGCTGGAGCTCCCTGAAGCATAACATTGATTATTGCTTGTCAGCGATTCCAGCACTAACTCGTCTTTACCCAGCGTGTTTAAAAAAACAAAGAGAAGAAGAAAGGGAATAGTACAGTGAAAGATACATGGACAAATGATCTCTGCAGTATCCCTCACATTGCATGCATGCTGCCTTCAGTCTATTCATGTGTGTCTTAATGTGGACACGTGTGTGTGTGTGTGTGTGTGTGTGTGTGTGTGTGTGTGTGTGTGTGTGTGTGTGTGTGTGTGTGTGTGTGTGTGTGTGTGTGTGTGTGTGTGTGTGTGTGTGTGTGTGTGTGTGTGTGTGTGTGTGTGTGTGTGTGTGTGTGTGTGTACCTTTGTCTGAGTGGTGACATCACCCCAGAAGTCAGTGATGTGCCTTAGGCTTCAAACAAAGGGGATAAACCCGCTGTGGATATATGTGACCTGACAGCTTCACACTCTGGCACACACACACACACACACACACACACACGTAGTAGCAGAAAGAGACAGAAATACATACAGATTTCCTTTGTAGGATTTAGCAATATGCCTATATTTACTAAAAACAAGATGCGATTATTAACGAAGCATTTTCTGTGGCTGTGTGTTGTGATCATGTCGCGAGTGGAGATGCATCCAATGACTCATTCTGACATGTTCATATCTGTGCTTTTGACTTTTAATAGAAGTGAATATCACCTCGAGTGTCATATATAATTCCACTGAGTCATGTCCGTGAGTCATTACTTCCTTGTATTGATTGCCTTCCATTACTGAAATGAAAGCATTATTAATGGGACGACCCCCTCCGCTGTTTTCCAGGAACGTTTGAGTCATATTGAGCCAGAGGAGTTTGTCCAAGCATTCGTGCAGAAAGACCCACTAGACGGAACTCAGGTAAACCTTGATTTTGAATATTGGCGGAAATCATCAGTCATTCTGCATGATGTTGACCATAAATCTCTGAGCTTCACTGTGCAGCATTTGACGCATGCAGTAGGAGGAGTGAACATTTTATATTTCTTATTATCAAATATCAAACGTCAGCGTTTTTTTTTCATCTGTGTTCAGATTTGTGTTGTTAAATATGAACATTTTTGTCAGTTTTCTGATGGTGGCAGGAAAAAAAAACAACCTGGCATTAAAAGCCAAAGCGTCAAATTAGGATTTGTTTCTTGAGGGCCACAGCATGGTCAGCGGGTCGCAAAGGTCACAAACGGCACATCATTGTATTGACACAAGCTGCAGCCGCACACGATTGCTTCAGCTGGACTGTCATTGAACTATTGAGTGTTTCACTCTCACTTTCCACTGTCTGTTGATTTTTCTCAGCATTCGGTTGCTGTCTTTTCCACTTGCCTTCACTCTGTCCTTCCTTCCTTCCTCTATGTTTTTTTTTCTTGAGCGATCTCCGTTGATTGTGTTATTCCCGCTCCCAGCTTGCTGTCTTTGTCATTTACACTCACGCAGGGGGTCAGTCTGTAGATAGGAAGCTAATTAGGATCAAAGGGAATTCCCTAGCACTTCCTATACTCACATGTTTGTGTGTGTGTGTGTGTGTGTAGCAGCCCTGTTTCAGTGACCAGAAGAAGAAAACCTCCAACCTGGAGGCTTATGTCAGGTGGTTCAACAGACTGTGTTACCTGGTAGCTACTGAGATCTGCATGGTAAGTAGCAAATGTCGGTGCATCAGGTCTCCTCCTCTAAAAAACTTAAGAAGCAAACGGAAATCAGAATAGACTCCGTATTAAAAGGGTGTTAAAAGGTGATGGAGCTGACTAAGTTCTAGGTTATAATGTAGTGAGAATTGGTAGGTTTTCATTTCACGACTTCCACTGAACGTCCATTCCACAGATAAGGGGCACGGTAGGCAAATGCTCTGAATCCAATAGATTTTTTTTTCGTTAATTGAAGGGATTCGAGATCAAAGAGGGCATGCTGGTGAATATTGTGTAATAACTTAAGACCATACACAGTAAGTTAAAATCGTAGCTGTTCAAAACATTATGAACCCTTCTCACAAAGTAGAACAACTGATGAAAAGCACTTTGATCATGAAACTGACAGGAAGATGTGGAGATAAGGTATTTTTGAAAGCTAGTAACATGGTTAGAACATACAAGTAAAAACATGTCAGTAACATTATTTTGTATATTTGGATCAATATTTTACTATATTTATATGCATATTTCATTTAAATCTATGCATATATATGTTACATATTTGTTTGTTATTTATTAGTTTAAATATTGTAGTATGTAGTGTATTATTATAAATAAAAAGAGAGGTTGCATATGGAAGGTTTATTGTTATGAAACGTCACTGCCCCCTAATGGTGATTTTGTGTCACTGCAACCTTAGCTACTAAATGGATTGTGGAACTGTTTGTGCCGGTGTAAATTCGGGCAGCGCCAGTTATATTAAATTGAAATTGAGTTGATGCGGTGTGTAATTCTTCTCATCCTTTATCTCCGCAGCCGGCGAAGAAGAAGCAGAGAGCCCAGGTGATCGAGTTTTTCATTGATGTAGCCAGGGAGTGTTTTAACATCGGAAACTTCAACTCCCTCATGGCCATCATCTGTGAGTGTTTTACATGGCACGCAGGCATATCAGCAGCTCCACTGGAGCCCAAAGCCTGGCGTTGTATTAACAGCTCTAATCCATTCCCTGCTGCAGCTGGTATGAACATGAGTCCCGTGTCACGGCTGAAGAAGACCTGGGGCAAAGCGAAGACCGCCAAGTTCTTCATTCTGGAGGTAGGGCGCAATCCACCTCACCAGTTGAGTCTCGCAGAGTATAACGCGGATAATAGCATGGGGTTGACAGCGCCTTGCTTGTTTCCATTTGTTTTGACAGCATCAGATGGATCCTACAGGAAACTTTTACAACTACAGAACCGCCCTGAGGGGGGCCGCGCATCGCTCTCAGACTGCCAACAGCAACAGAGAAAGGGTACGGCTCGGCTCGCTGACAGCACGCTGGCATCCATTCAGTCCTTCATTGTCGAGATTTTCCTTACATCATCCGGTCTATTTTCTCTCTTCAGATTGTGATTCCCTTCTTCAGTCTGCTGATCAAAGACATTTACTTCTTGAATGAGGGGTGTGCCAATCGTCTGCCCAACGGCCATGTCAACTTCGAGGTGGGAACCGCCTCTTGGCATCTGACGCCACCTCGTGTATTAACAACTATTAAAAAAAAACATGTTTACTAAGTGTAATTTTGTTGCTTAGAAATTTGTGGAGCTGGCACGGCAGGTTGGGGAGTTCATGACATGGAAACAGGTGGAGTGTCCGTTTGAGCAGGATCGGGCCATCCTGCACTACCTCCACACTGCTCCCATCTTCAGCGAGGACGGTGAGAACCGACTGCTGTTTTTTTGTTGTTTTGTACACTTTTCTGTACACACTTGATCTATGTTTTTTTCATAATAGTTTACAGTGGCTTATTCTCCATCTGTCTCATCCTTCCCAAGGACTCTACCTTGCATCCTATGAGAGTGAGAGTCCAGAGAACCAGGTAGAGAAGGACAGATGGAAAGCACTCAGGTAGGAATCATAGCACAGCTAGAATAGCACAGTCTTCCACCAGGCATATTGTGACTCCCACCCAACATTGTTGTCCTGTACTCATTGAATACACACACTAGTCAAAGTTTTCTCTTAGTGTCTGTAGCTTGGTCTGCAAAAAAAAATGCAGGTGCAAGATATCACCACCAGGTGTCCCCAAACAATGGCGCCTGTTTGAAGGTCTGTTTACCGCAACAACAAAAAAATTCCAAGTGATCGGATTATTACCAAAATTTAACCATCTGTTCATGGTACCATTCCCAACATTTGCTGTAAATTTGATGATGATGATGATATTTTGCTAACAATCAATCAAACAGACAGACAGACAACTACCTCCTTGGTGGAGGTAATTAAGGATACAATGAATGAAATGTATAAAAAGGAGATAATGGAGATAATAAATCACAGGATGAGGAATCTGTCTGATGTAAGATTGAAGGGAATATAGAAAACAAATATTATACAGTACACTACTCTGGAAGCCAAACTCTTTTATATATATAAAAAAACAATCTTATCTCTTTTCCATTGTAATTTTAATCATTTAAATTTCATAATTTAAATGATTATGGCCATAATAATGTTATTTTAGTGTTCTTTAGGATAGGAGTGTGTGATGGGATGGTCTGATAGCAAAAAAATGCTAGAAGTATAAATGCTATATGTAAGCAAATGTAATTTTATGTCAATGTTTTTATTTCTAATTAAATAACAAAATCAATCATAGGACCAGTCTAATGACATCCAGTGTGAATCAATACGCCTTCCTCACTCAGCTTCTCTGTTTTTTTTCTCCCCTTCAGGTCTAACGTTCTGGGAAAGACATGAGGCACCGGCGGCAGCTAAGCTCCCACCAGCGAGGGGGGCGTGTGTTCTCATTGCACTAAAATGAACTGTGAAGGAGCCTAGCTGGTACTTAGGTGTTTTTTTCTATGAAGAAATGACAAGAACAAAAATGAAAAAAGAAAAGAAACACGGTGAACAGGATTCATCAATAAGAAAACAATTTTTAAAAAGAAGAAGATGAGGAAAAAAGACAAACTGAAAAAAACAAAACATGAAGCTATGTTAAACTGGAGCAAAAATGCCTTTGCAGCATTTGAACTATCCGTGATGAGGTCCAGTCTGTCGGAGAGGACCACGGCCCTCCTCCTTCCCTCTCCTCCATGTGTGTTTACTCTGTGAAGATATGTTTACTACCATAGAGAGTACAGTTACAGGGACAACCACTTTATATAATGAAATTCCTACTGATGCTATTGTTGGGTTTTTTTGTATTTGCTTCTCTCTCTATTTCTCCCACTTTGGTCCAAATCCTTGTCTAGGTATTAGGCTATATTTTACTTTTCTTTTTTCCTCCTTACTTGTAATGTACTTTATTGAAACTTACAATGATGTGAAGGGCGCTGGCTAGCCCGTATCCGCTGTCTAATGTTTTATAGGTCTACTGAAGGAATGGCAGAAGAGGACATGCCTTGAGCATATTACCAGTTCATCTCACATGTACTGTTTGTTCGTGTGTGTGTGTGTGTGTGTGTGTGTGCGTGTGTGTGTGATCCAGATGAGACGCCTGTTCTTGCATTCACGTCTGTTCACGGTGTTTTGTTTTGCATGAGAATGACTGGAAACCTTTTCATGGGTCCTCTCTTCCCATGGTTTTATTTATTGTATTTTATTTTTAGGGGAAAGTGCAGGGTGGGTAATATGAACTGTTCAAAAAAAAGAAAGAAAAAAGAACAAGTGTTTACTCCTTTTTAAATGTATTGTGCCATTAATGCAAGAAAACTACAGTATAACTTAACCAGGCCAGGTGTAGATTGTGTACAGGTGACATTTACCCCTCATCTTTCTGCTCTCCAGGAAGTTCTTCTCTGACTGACGTTCAGTTGTATATTTATGGAGATTTCTGTGCTGACAGATGTTATCGTTTCTAATCGTACCTTTCCTTTACTGAATATGAAGTGGACCGGCATGCTACTACTTTTTTTTTTTTTTTTTTTTTTTAAAGGGGCATTAATAGTGTTCACCTTGTAAAGACTACTACCGCAACACCAACTTTGTATTGATGATGTAGTGTTGCATTCTATGGAAGGACAACATTTTTTTTTTTCTATAGAGTTGAGAGGGAAAATTGTGCCATATGAATCGCTGGTTGTCATGACAATTTCCGGGTTCCTCTGACTTGAAACGTGTCGTTTTGTGGGGTTGTCACGCGGCTTTTTTTTTGGGCAGTTTTTGTTGTGATACGAGAGCTTATTTTAAGGGTTTTTTTGGGGGTATGGAGGAAACTTATGTAATTATAAGCTTTTTAAAAACGGTCTTATTCAGTTTGCGATAATTGATTGATGTCAGTGTTTCCTCTTAAGAAGCACCTTCCCCTCTCAATAACAGACTGACTTTAACTGGCCCTCCCCCATTTACCATCCATAGACCTGCTTTACCTGTAACACGTTCCCAGATGAGTAGAGAGCCAGAGATGTGATGTCGAACCTGCCATTCGAGGTGATGACCGGTTTTAATAAAACTTTGCCTGTGTTGAACATGTGTTTTCAATGACAATCGCCTACAGTGCATCACTTCTGATCTTTTAAACCTTCTCATTGTATCTAAAACGAGTCCATCCATCAAAAGTTTTTTTTCTTAACACGCATCCACGGTTGTGTACGGTTCAAGGGTTCGGGTGCATATAGTGTTTTCCTGGTTGTTCTTTAGGTCACAAAATTTGTGAGAAGTTCCTAATAAGCCTTTTAATAAAAGTCAACCATGTTTAGTCAATTTCCTGCTCTGGGTTTTGGTTATCACAACACTTGATTCATTTGCATGGCCACATTCACACAAACAGGTTTCCATGGTGATTTTACAGCATTTTAAGCATATAGCTCATTGCAAGGTGTGTGGAGGGGAATCAGATACAAGATCATATCACGATGCATCCTTCTGTGATAGGATATTGATCTACTAATGGTAAATATGGATTTTTCCCCACCCAATACTCATTGCCGAACCAATATAAATTCATTAGACAATCCTACAAAACCAGTTATTTCCCATATTAAATAATCTTCCCAGTTATTATTATAGTATGTTATTTATTTTGTCCAACAGTCTAAAATGTAAAAGATGTGGCATTATAAATGTGAAAAAAACAAAAACATTAAGCAGTAAATCCTCACATTTGATATGCTGGAAGGAGCAGATATTTTGCATTGATTATTTAAAAATATATTTTTTTCTGAGAATGATAATGTACATAAATATATTTTTCCCCCCAAATAATCAGGAGAACTATTTTAGCTACTTACATTGTTTCTGTTTATGGAAGAAGTACACGACAGTGTAGTTTTATCTACATAATGATTTTTAAAAAAAAAAAAAAAAAACCTCAATGCATTAAAAGCAGTGGAGTCAATATTTTTGACCCATTTCCCAATAGGCCTATACAATTCAGTTATAATCACAGACCCGTTCCTTATAAATACTGGTTTATTATTACATTCACACAAATCGCAAAGCAAAGGGACCAGTTCTTTGTGATGTTTAGACACTTTAGTCTTCGAGCTCCTCTCCACCTGGGCGAAACGTTATCTGAGCCAGCGTTAGGTACGACTGATAGTTCCTGGAGCCCAGGTAGGTACCGAAGAAGGCCTGCAGCACGAAGACCGCCCTCATTTTATTCACGACGGGTCTGGACAGGTTCACCCAGTGCCGGACGACGTTGCCCTTCTCCGGCATCGGTGCCGTGCTGTACCTGGCGGCGAGGCCCATGTTCACCGGCAGGGCCAGGATGATGGGGTACAGCCCGCCGCCCAGCGCCCCGACCAGCGCGCCCCGCATCAGGACGCACGACGGACAGTTGAGGTCGCCGCCGAGGAGCGGGCTGGACACGAAGGCGCCGTACAGGGCCGCCGTGGTGAGGAAAGGAAGCGTCGCCATGGGCAGGGCTGCGCTGAAGGCCGCCTGCCTGACGTTCAGGGCCCTCCGGTACAAGCTGTTGGCTATCAGTCCCGCGAACCCGGCGTTCCCCGCCAGATACAGGGGTCCGTAGCTGAGGAGTTTCTGGTCAATGTCAGGCAGGCGCTCGAAGTTCCTCATCAGCATCTCAGCGATCGCCTCTCGTGAGAGCGGCTTCCCGGCGACGCTCCCCTGCGGGACGACGTCCGACATCTTCGCTGTTTCTGTTGAGACACCGATAAAGAAAAACTAACGTTTTTATCTGTAGATACTCGTTTTTTAACTCACTTTCACATTCGGGTAGGAGTCTCTTCAGATGCAGGGGGCAGACATGTCGTACCCACAATTCCAAGCACCGAGGAGGGTCATTTAACCCTGAGTCAAGTCTTTCAGGCTGGACTCGTCTTCTTTTGAGGTTTACGTATGGACTGTGTGGATCAGGATGTCTCTTATTACAAAAAAAAAAAACGTGTCAATCAAATTCGTTGCAAATGATAATATTCTCTTCTGTTATAAAATATCTACTATGTTAAACTGAACATTATTTTTTCTATTTAATATCTTAACTTGTAGCTTATATGTATTATACTTGCATACTCTTTATTTGTAAATATTTAAAAATATGTATACTCTTTATATATTTATATTTAGATATGTATATAATTCACAACATTGTGTATAATAATGTATACAGAATAGGTAACCGTGTGCAATTTATTTATTTCTCTTTTTCCTTCCTCATACCATGTGCACTTTACAATAACCATGTAGCAATATCTTATCTATCTATACACATTTAATTACAAGAGTAATTAGAATAAAAGTAAAAATGAATATACTATATAACTATTTAGCGCTAATTAATGTTGTCAAGTGCAGCCAGAGGAAATGTGCGCCTGTCAGACGAAACGCAGGATAAAGTGTCTTGTGTCACGTGAGTGGGCGTCGTTATTGTCCGTTGCGTCACGGAATTTGTTTAAGAACGTGCCACCGGATTCTAGAGAACCATCGCCATCTTTGGAGACGACTGGTCAGAGATATTTCTACACTTTCTTTGTTATTTTTTTTCATATATCTACTCAATTTAACGTCAGTCTCTAGAACCCCATAGCCGTTAAAGGAAGGTAAGCTCAGTAATGGACAGCAGTAAGGTACCACAGTGTTATGTTAGCTACAGTTTAATATAACGTTAGGATAGCATTAGCCGCTTAGCTTTCCCCAAACTCGACGACTAGCCAACACGGTAGCGCTGATTCACTTTAGCTAACTACGAGGATATATTCACTCGGATGTTGTAAATAGGCGAATTAGGCTTCAAGTTTGTATAATGGTGGTCAGCCGGCATTTAACTAATGTAGGAAGCTGGTTAGTCTAAATATGTGTTGTATATTATATTATACCAGTAATAATATTACGTAACAAACGCTAACGCGCTCGACGGGCCCGTGGCTCAAAATCAACCATGCGACGGTCTCCAGCTGTTTGTTCTCACATCCGATCAATTTACTAGCTGCACTCATAGAAATGCGTCTAAGTAAGTTTATTAGCTTATTGCGTTTAAGATCGCAAAGCAACAGTGGAAATTAAATTTAAGTGGTGGCTGATGACAAAGATTTCAGGCCGTCAAAGGCCTTGTTGACTGTTAAAGGAACGTCGACCATACGTCAACAAAGTTACGCCCTTACGTCACAGACGTATTCCAGACGTTTTTTTAATTACGGTAGTATAAAAGTTAGCCAGAATAGACGTATCATTTGATTTAAGATATAAGTAGTATATACGGAATGTATATCTATATGCTGCCAGCTGAATTTACGCAGTATTGAAGCTGATGTTTAGAAATGGTGAAAAAGCTGCTAAAATTAACTATTAATTTTCAATGTAGATAAAAATATATTTATTTTTATATATATTTTTTAATCCTAATAAAAACATTCCACTTGTACCGTGCTTTTCTAATTGCCTAAACACCCTTACATTTAGGGCTGAAAACCAGAACAAAACTATTTAGAAAAAAATAATATATACAGACAGGTATACAGAGTGTTATGGAGCCTGAACTACAGTTTTTTTTTTTTTTTTTTTTTTCAAATATGGATTTAATTTGTAAGTTGTCTAAAGGTACAACTTGTTTGTTCTTGTCTTCCAGATGCGCAACTCTAAGCGAATGCGCTCCCCAGGTGTGTGGCTCGACGAGTACAGCTGGGAAGAGAGGATGGAGTGTCGTAAGCGAAAGAAACGAGATTCACACAGCAGCGAGAGAGAAAATAAGTCCAGAAGAATCCATCGTCATCACAAGACTTATGATGGGTACATAAACATTTGCTCTAGGATTTTTTTTTTTTTTTGGTAAAAATAAATCTTTTTGTAGGTAAATCAGTTAAGATTAAAACCAAAACCGTTCCATATATATCCTGTTTATCGGTAAAATCAAGTTACAAGTGCTAGCTAGAGTTCTATGACTTTTCCTGTTGTGTAGAGCTTATGGCTTTAATCACTCAGCCAAGTCTTTATTTATTCTTATTCACTTATATGACAATTCAGTATCTTTTTTTGTGCAGTGTGTTTTGCCAATATAGCTTCTTGTGGGCATATATGATTGCCCATGGTGTTACATTAGATGTTTTCACATCTGGTCTAATTTTAATTCTGTGGGGAGGCAGAAATCTTCCTGGAAGACAACTGACACCACCAGGGTGTGAGGGCCGTGGGGGGTTTAATGGTCTTTAATAGATGCTTAGGTGGCCTGCTGCTGGTTGGATGTCCTGGTGGTGATTGGTAACATACTAATTGATCATAGAACCTTTTGGAGAGCAGATATTGGTGACCAAAACATGTGTAAGGAACTGTTGGAAGGCACTGACAGTTATGTAAGGCATATACACATTACCCTCTTTTCCCCTTTCATCTGTAAACCTTTCATGGTGGAAATATTGACTTCTGATATATGGAGATCCGTAGGTGTAGAGTCACAGATCATATTATGCACCGTCAGGCTCAAATGCTTTCAGTGTCTCACATTTTTAACTCTGCCAATGTGGCTCTCTGTCAGGGTGCGTGCGTTTTTAGGAAATCTAACCTGGTTGCCAACTATGAATGAACATATGAATGTTAAAGTTGCTCAGTAGTTTGCCATTACAAGCTGGCGTTTGTATGGTCATTAAAGAGCAGTGAAAACTAGAATGATTTCTCAACCACAGCCTCATTGAACCGGATGTCTGCAATTCAGTGGCCGTAAATCAGTATGTTGCTAATTACAAATCTTACGTAAAAGACTTAGGATATAGAATGACAAGCGATAGGAGGACTACTAGCACCATTACAGCCAGTCTTCACTTTAGAGCTGGGCTTAAGGAACTAGGGTGTTCCTGACCTAGTCTTTTGACTCCTTATTTTTGACACGTGTCTTTTTTAATTGTTTGACTGCAGGCACTTCCTGGAGACCTGCAGTTTGAACCAGCGTCTGGAGTCCCGAGAAGGACGGACCCGGGACTATAGTGTGGACATGGGCCACGAGGAGAACAGCCGTGATGCTACCTGCAAAGAAAGGGACCGTGACTGGCACCACTACAGCAAGTCATCCGGGCGTAGCGGTCGCAGTGGTCGAAGCGGCCGCAGCAGGCGGAGCAGCCGCAGGAGAAGCAGCCGCAGACACGAAGACAAAAGGCGCAGACGTAGCCACTCTCACCACAAGTCCTCCACGGTACGGGAAGCCCCTTCTCCCGTCTCTCTCTTCTATCTATACCACCAAAACGAAAGGGCCATTATCACCGGTGTTTAGCCAATGCTTTACACCTATCTCTTTGTTTCTCTGTGTCCTACTCTTCACTGTTAAGCATGATTTCCTGTAATGTCAAGTAGGGGGACTTGGGGGGGGCTCAGAAAAGTAAGGGATTGTGAGTGTTTATAGATTTGGAAGAGAAAAGTGGACCTAGTGGACAGTAATTGGAACATGATAGTAAAGAATAAAGCTGTATTGGAAGAGTTGCAAAAAAACAACCTACATGTAGAACGACTGTAATCACTCAAGTTGAGTTTTTTTTTCTGTACTACACTGAGAAAGTCTCTCATCTGAAAATCTTGTTGCCATGTTTTTCTTCTGTAACACACGCTATGTGGTGGCTGGCGCCCAATTTCTCTGATGGGGCTGAATTTGAATTTGCTGCTCCGTCCTTCCGTCCATTCGCCTGGCGGTGTTACTGAACGGGCCGAATCTATCCACCCCTACACCTCCCCCCCTTGGCCCGGTTGAATGAATGACGATGTCGCGTTGTGGTGGGCCTGGTGCTGGCTGACTGATGGGTTATTGATGTGATGGCGGGTTGCGGCGGTTCCGGTTGCAGAGGAGGAGCCATCACCGCAGGAGCAGGAAAAGATCCAGGAGTGTTGAGGATGATGGCGAGGGTCACCTCATCTATCACAGTGGAGACATGCTGAGAGCGAGATGTATAGAATATATACCTTTTTTTTCTACTGTTGTTCACACTTTGTCTCTCTCACACTCTTGTCTGGTTTTTTGTATTTCCAAATATTAATTTAGAGGCTGAAGCATTTGGGCCAGTAGACTTAATTTATTTGGTTAGAAACTGCTTGTCAGTGTAACATATTTAGTATTGAGTTGTATGCCAGTGTTCAGAAGCCTGTTTATAGTAGTGTAGCTCAACAGAGCAATGTAAAATCAGGCAGTAAAGCAGCCAAAGGGCAGTGTTTCACTTTGTCAGTGCCGTGTTTCTAACTTCATCTTTCTATTTTCTGTAGATGAGATTGTGTGTACTCTAGGAGAGGGTGCCTTTGGGAAGGTCGTTGAATGCATTGATCACTCAAAGTAAGTCAAAAAGGAAACTATGACTCAAATTTCTAACTTTCTCTCTCATTGTTTGATTTTCACGTTGAATGTTTCCAACCGTGTGTTTCAGTGATGCAGCTCGAGTGGCTCTGAAGATCATTAAAAACATAGACCGCTACCGTGAGGCAGCGATGTCAGAGGTAGAGGTGCTTGAACAGTTGAAAACCCTCGACTCTGATAGGAGATAGTAAGTAACTGTATGCCACAAAAAAAGAAAAAAAAAATCTTTATCTTGCCAGACATGATACTTAACTCTGCCCTTTTCTCATCATCAGTGCATGTGTGCGCATGCTGGACTGGTTCGACTATCATGGCCACGTTTGTATTGCCTTCGAGCTGCTTGGCCTCAGCACATATGATTTCCTCAAAGAGAACAACTTCCAGCCTTTCCCTGTCGAACAGATCAGGCCCATGTCATACCAGATCATCCGCGCTGTTCATTGTAAGTTACAGATACACACACAGCAGATAAATATTTTCAAAAAGCAGCTCATCTTAAAATGGAATTTTTATTTTTTTTTTATAGTTCTACATAAAAACAAGCTGACGCACACAGACCTGAAGCCTGAGAACATTCTCTTCATTGATTCAGACTACGACATGGTGTACAACCCAAAAATGGTAATAGTCCAAATTTATCAAAATGTTTATCTAAATAACTGTCTCAGCAGTTTTGTGAGTGGCATTTTTTTTTCTTTTTAAATCTCCAGAAGCGTGATGAACGAACATTGAAAAACCCAGATGTGAAAATTGTGGACTTTGGTAACGCCACGTACGAACATGAGCACCACACCTCAGTTGTGTCTACACGTCATTACCGTGCCCCTGAAGTCATCTTGGGTAAGTGGCTGTTAAAAGCGTTGCATCAAAGCTTTAAACCGATCACTTTAATAGTGATATTTTATTTAACCTTGTCTCTTTCAGATCTCGGCTGGGATCATTCCTGTGATGTCTGGAGTGTCGGTTGTATCCTCATTGAGTACTACCTTGGATCAACTCTATTCCAGGTACATGGCAGAGTATTAATATTCTAATATTTATCATGGCATGTGGCAAGTGTCTTACAGTTTTCTCCTTCAGACCCATGACAGTAAAGAGCACCTTGCTATGATGGAGAGAGTTCTGGGCCCCATTCCCACCAATCTCCTGCAAAAGACCAGGTTCTATTTATAATCTTATTTTTGGGGAAAAGATTTATGGCTGAATTTGATGTCATTGGGTATCATTTATTATGACCTCAATGACGCAAGCAGCACAGAGGGTACTTTTTTTTTTTAAATTAACAAGTGAATTCATAACCAATTACTGTGTTTTCTAGGAAACAGCGATATGTCCACCGGGGCAAACTGGACTGGGATATTCAAAGCTCTACTGGAAGATATGTCAAGAAACACTGCAAACCACTCAAGGTGAGAAGAGCAGCCTGGGTTAAAGAAAAAAAATCTTGGGAAATAACATTATTATTAAATCAAAATTAATGCCAGACATATAGTACAGCACCTTGTCACAATATTATAGGTATGTGGGCTAAAAAGAAACACTGAAATGGCCAAACATTCTTTATTACAAATTGTCTCCAAACTACACTTTATTAAACTGATACTTACTGACTCTTGTGTTGTCATCCTCTACATATTGGTTGTTGTAGTTTAAACATTTCATATAGAACCACACTTGAAATTTTAGGGTTCTAGATTTTATCAACAGATTATAAACGACTTGACATAATGTTTGTTGCTCTTTGCGTCCCACCAGCATTACATGGTGTCTCAGGATGAAAACCACCAGCAGCTGTTTGACCTCATAAAGAAGATGATGGAGTATGACCCCGCTAAGCGCCTCAGTCTGGAGCAGGCCCTCCGTCATCCTTTCTTTTCCTGCTACTACAAGAGCAGAAGCAGCAGCAGTAGCAGCAGCAAAAGAGACTGAGTCGACCTCTGACCTGTAAATCTTGCTCAGGGCTCGGCTGTTACCGTGATATTCAATCATGGTGCTCTGTGCCAGCCTCGACTTCCTGACTCTCCAGGAGAGGTGAACCTTAACTGACTGTATCAGTCCACTGCCCTGCTCAGTCTGTCCTCAGCCAGTGTTTCTTAGAGCCTCAAAAATCCACATCATGTTTCTGTCTGTGAAATGTTTTGGCGTTATCAATCCCTCAACCGATCTCTATTTATTTACCATTGTAGCTTCTGAATATACTGGGAGAATTGTTTTGTTTTCTTTTCACAATTTGTTAAATTGTGTCCTTGTTCTCTCTGTGCCTCTTGGGCAACAGAAATGTAAAGACTTTTCTCTACATCTGTCACCAGTAATTTATTCAGCATTATATTGTAAAAATGTTATTGCAGGCAGGAAAATTTTGTACATAGTATATGTTCAAACATCTTTTTTCATTGACTGGTTATGTAATGATTGCAGTATTATGTACTTTTTTTCTCAATAAACGTAAAAAGAACTTGACATTTGCCGCATAAGTTTGTTTACTTCATATGTGCGTGTTGTTAAACTGGTGCAAGTAACCGCCTCAGGCCGCATGGTGGCAGTAAACAGCTGCTGATCACTGGAGTAACCGAGGAGAATCATCCACAATTTAACATTTGCCGCTATTGAAGTCTCAGTTTATTTAAGATATGTTTAGTGATAAATTTAAAGTTTCAGACGGGTCTGTTAAAACTCCAACTCTTTTTTTTATAATCGATCTGAAGAATAATGTTTTTTTTTTTACATCGCATTTCAACCTTTTGAAGAGTCATATGCATACATTTGAAGCTCGTTAAAATGACAATCTCGGTTCCAAATGTATCAATTCATATTTATAGCTTTAAATGCACAAATTGAAACGCCAGAATAAAACGACCTAAAGTAAAGTACTCAAATCCTGTTTGTGAAATATCTCTTGCCCCGTTCAGAATGACTCAAAACTCTTTCACAATCGTGTGGAACACACCACTCCAGATGTGTTTTTGGAACTCGGCAAACTAAACTTGACAGTGTATCGCACTACTAGTGAAGTTCTCTCTTGGGCATCATCGGATCCGCTTGTCGACATAAAGTTTTGCCGAATACAGTTTATTTAGAAACGCTCCTGATAATAAAGTACAGGTAGACTGTCGAAGTGAGCTGTAGTTAAGTCAGTGATCGGAAGCCAAATTCTCCCGCAGCTGTCAATCCGGAGCCTCCCACGTGGTCAGCAGGGCGGGCGCATCTCAACTAGATGAACGTGCAACTTTTAGGGAGACAAACAATTGGGTCCGCTGGTTTGTTGCGCTTGCACATCCATGTAGGATTCTCCCCGACAGGAAACACCGACCTGTGAGTCAGGAGGCGTCTCTTCTCTTGTTGGTGTCCAGATCGCTGCCATCTGTATCTGGCGTGAACCTGGTGCGCGCTGCTGCTTCCAAGGCTCATTTAAGACAACGCTTCGAACCGTCGGTGCCTAGTGTACCGGAGCTGGATGATGTGAATGCGTTAAGTGCGCCACTTATTTGGCTCATAGAGGCTGCTGAGAGTTTTCTCGTAGAGCTTCGCCACTGAGACATTTCATTTTGTACAAAAGAACTCCGAAGCGGGATTTTTTTTTCAGCATGGATACAGCCAGCGACTCTAAACCTGCGTGTCAGTGTGCGCCGACGTCCGCGATCCAGCGGCGGTATCCAGGTTTACCCTTCGCCCTGTGCTTGCTGCTGTCCATGAGCTCCATCACCGTGTGTCTCCTGATGAGCATGAAGACCTACCAGCTCGAGAACCGTCTGCAGATGGAGATGGACAAAGCGGCCGTCTTCCACCCGCCGCACGCGGCTTTTCTAAACGAGGATGGGACCCTAATCCCCGAGCTGAGCACCTCCATAGGGAAGCTCGTAGAAGAGGTACGTGTAGTCTGTTGTGGACGCGATTAACACTAAGCGACGTCGCTGGTAAATACATGTGCTGCGCTTGTGAACTTGTCAGACGCGCCGCTCACTTGTGCGTAAAGTGCGCGTATTGGCAGGAGACGCGTACCGTACACAAACGCACAGGCATGGAATATTTTTGTAATTGCACTCTAATGACACCCCCCCCCCACCCCGCTAAAATCTGTCCGTTTTTTTAAGGCATTACCGACGTGATTAACCATGTTTGCAGCTGGCCAATTAGTTTGCAGTAAAGTTCTTTATAGGGTGACATAACCACCGGTGATAGACACTAACCTATAATTATATCACACGGAAAAGAGGTTGAAGAAACTCTTTTCAATCTGGATGCATGTAACGGGAGAACGATTATGATCTCATAATTGTTATTAGCAGTCGCTGAGATTGTTTTAATCTAATCCAATCTAATCCAATTTACTCTCATTTCTTCAGACGCGTTTTCCCACTCTATAACCCACGAAACCACACAGAAACTTAAAGTTTCCTTCCACATTTTTTTATTGAAAATATGTTCATGTTTAAGACATTTTTTTTTAATCTTACACTTGAAAATTGCTTTTTATGTGTCTGCAGAAAGTGGTGGTGCTGATGCCGAAATTGCGCACAACTAGAGACGTTGGCCCAGAATGCTCCTGCCCTCCAGGTATTTGTCTCCGTTGTTTGTGTTGGTGGTGGTAAAACAACAAGCTTCCAAACACACGTGACATTTAAAATCTGCACCCTATCGCAGGTTAAACACACAGCCTACGCACCGCTGCGCTTGTGAAAGCCGATTGCCTGTCTGCCAATTACGCTTTAAGAGTGCGTGTTTCTTTTTCCTGCGTGGAGGATCACGGATCCGTAAAGAGCGCAAGAGGGCTCAGTGGGGTTGGGGACGTCCGAGCAGGAGCCCTGTCAGTGGGAGATGCTCACTTTAATAGATGGAGCAGCCGGTGTGCCAAGATTGGCTACATTTGGCTTGTGGTGTGCATTACAGGGTTTGTGATAGTTCCTGGGGTGGAGAACAGTGTGTGATCCACATCATGTTACACACAAGAGTCCCACCTCTGTGCCAGTGAATTAAAGAAAGGTGCTGTTCCTTTTATAATGGGTATAATGTTGCTGCCGGGATACTTCGATGAGTTGCACCTGCTGTGAGAAAGAAACACGAACTTGAGCGTTTGGTTGTATTTAATGTTTTCATTGTTCTGGTTCTCCTCGTTCCTATGAGGAGGAGAGTCCCACTTTAACTCAGCAGAGCGGAGTGGTCCTTTGGGTTGCAGAAACCGTGTGTGTGAGAAAGCGTGTGAACATGTGCATTATTGAAGCTGGAATTCATGACATTCCAGTATTTCACTCTAGTGAAATTGTACCGTTGTTTCTGAGGATCTATGTGCACACGCACACTTTTCCTGGTCTTAAATGATCGTATCAAGACATTAGATTCGATAGAGTTTTCGAGGTGCTTATCCGCAAGATTTGGGGAATTTCCTCTCTCCCGGGCCTTCTTTCTTTATCTTTCTCTTTGTCTGCGGGTGTGAATAGCCTCTGCAACAACAAGAACAGGTGAAAGCGTTCACAATCGGAATTTCTGGCCCACTTTCAACACATTCTGTTTTCCAGTCCGTAGTCTGCCGTGCCAAGATCGCTCACTGGCCCTGACTGGCTGGTTACTGAAGGTGCTGGGAGGATTTTGGTGTTTGTTTGTTTCTTTGAACTGGATTTAGCAACAGCCAAAGCCACTGATACACTTCATGCGAGTTGTCGTCCTCCTCTGCTGTTGTTCCACTTTACACATTCAGCCCAGAGGCACTGTTTGCCTCAGTAAAAACACAATCAGTGGCATCTGTAACATGTAAATTAGGAGGACTAACCTCCTCTCCACTGGCTGTTACACATGTTTATTAACGCACTTACTTCATTAGAACATATTGTGTCAGATATTGCCTCCCATTTTCGTGTCAATTTTCCTCAACTGCAGTGTAATCAAGTGGTTTTGGCAGTGAAATGCAATCCCTCCACAAGTATTCAGAAGTCTATTTAAAGTTCTCTCTTTTCCATTTCTGGACCTTAAATATGGTGTTTTCTTTTTCAGGAAACAAAGGGCTATTGTGTATTTTATTGCGGCTTTGATGCACATGTGCACATGTGCTTTTCCGATGTACATCTCAACAATTAGATTGCTCGATATAGACTTGTTAACATTTCTCCGGGAAACGTGTTTATTTCTAAAGCAGGTTTCTCCAGCCGATGAACATGGATTTGTTTTTTCTCGGGGCACGAGCTGGTTATTATTGGGGGGGGGGGGGGGGGGGGTGCACGTGCACTCTTCGTACCGGTTTATTCACCTCATGTAATTGGTGTGATTCGTCTGAGCCGTGTTGTCCTGTGGCCTACATGTGTACAGCCTGTGGTCCTCACAGCTGTGTGTGTCTTAGTTTCTGTCGCTGAGCCTTTGAGGGGCCGACAGAGGCACCTCTCTCTCAACACGACACTGTAAGAAGAGACCCTCTTCTCCCTTTAGCACCAACTCTCGCCACCTGAAACCCTGAATCTCTCATCTCCAGGATCACAGGCCAAGGCATTGCTGCCTGTGTGTGTGTGTGTGTGTGTGTGTGTGTGTGTGTAAGGGAGACGCCACCACACACAGCATGAGCGGCATTTCTACCATTAAAGCTGTGCGCCGCATCGGGCGGCGCACCTTTCAGCATGCAAAAAGACAAGAGGCCCAACAGGGGGCAGCACATCCGCAGCAGCACTGGGAATGCTGATGTTGGATCTGTGATTCATACTTCTCACTGAATCCTTCCCTGGAAAAATTCCATCTGATGAAAAGTGAAAGTATTTTGGTGGCAATGCTCCCTGGTTCAGGAGCCACGGAGCGTCTGTAAATAGCCTTTGACCCCAGGTTTTGAGTCCAGGGACATTTTCTGTAGACCTCACCTCTCCTCAGTGGAAGAAGCACTGTGACAGTTTTATGCTCGCAGTCCCGACCGGCCAGCAGTCGTTAAGGCTTAGGCAATCTATGTCAACTTTGTCCAACTCTACTTACAAGCTTCAGGTGTTTGCAATTAACACCCGCCGGTTCCCTCAACACACACAAACACACAAACACACACACACATTTGTGCGCAAACATGCGCACACGTTCATTGCTTACACCTTTATGGTGCCTCGGTCTAATTAAAACCACGTGAGGGCTGTATGTGCCCTGTGTCGGGGGGGGGGGGGGGGGGGGGGGGTTTGTATGTATTGTCATCTCTGCAATTTGTATTTAAAGGCTGTTTAACAGGTCTGAGACTGACTAGGGGGGCACACAGGCTGACCGCTTTATTGGCACAGAGCCAAAAAAAGAAAAAGAAATGTCAGCCAGAGGCGGATGTTAATATCAGTCAGCCACCACCAACACAGTGCTGCAAAAACACAGCCATATCGTTTTGAGAAATATATTGTTAGCACACCTTTCTATTTCTCGCAGATATATCACAAACTATACGTGGTTAAATGTTTATTAAAATGAAAGATCGGGTATCTAAAATCACAGTCAGGACTGATCTCCTTCAGTCAGGTTAGGGCATCTCAGGTCTTGGGTGTTAGTGTGTATGAGGGCATGAGGTCAGACCCCTGCCTGTGAGGTCAGATCAATTTCCATCAGATAAGAGGCTGAATGGCAACACAGGCCTCCATATACATATGTTTGTGTGTGCATTTTTATAACTGACAGAACATGCCTATAGCGAGATTTAACAGGTACATACTAAGATTTCCTTTAAATCACACTCTCTGTTGGGTCTCTAAAGCTCTGCATATACTCCTGCTTTCTAGAGCATGGAATGTTTAGTAGGCCGTGAAATACACTGTAACGTCTGCTGGCGTTAACCTGCGTGTCTGAAGTTCAACCTCTCACTCAGGAGGCTTGATGCTCTCTCTCTGCCTGGCTTCCTGCTCTCCTGCGTGGAGGAGGTGAAGACTGGTGAGGGGTAAGGCGGCTTTAGGGAGACGGAAACCCACGATGTGGCCACCCCCCCCCCTCTTCCAGGGCTGCATTTGTTTTTAAAGCCATAATAAATCAGACAGGAAGCTCGCAGCTACCTATGCAATCTATCGCCACAGGACGAACACACAGGCCATATAAGAGCCATTAATGGCCATTTTAAAACAATAAATGCAGGAAATTTGTTTTCATAAGCCGTCTCATTTTAGATTTGTTCCGCCGTGCAGGCTGTAGGCGGTTTTCTTTAAGCATTAATATTCTGGAGCAACCGGTTCTGGGTGTGCATGTGTGTGTGTGTGAGACTTGGCTTCCTTGCATGTGCGCTCGTGTTTGTTTTGATGTCTGCAGGCATATGTTTCAGTGTGCGGCTCCCAGCGACCGTCTGCATCGCTTTAAATCCGCGGTGTATGCAGTCAGTTATGAAGAAGGTCTACCCAGTGGCAGAAAATCCAGGTGGCTTATTACGTTATGCTGCAGGGGGAAGGAAATTTCAACCTCCCGAAGAAAGCAATTTTGAAAAATACAAAATGCTTTCTGGCCCGCTGCTGCACAGTGAAGTGAGATCTGGTGTCCGTGCATGCACCGGTTTCCCAGAGCGGGGTCTGAATGGAGTGTAAATCTTCTCCTGCTGCAGACCCAAGATATAGATCAGCGTTAATCCTCCTACACTCAGTTCATCCCCCTTTGATTTGCAGGATGGAAATTTCCCCATTCCAAACTATTTATCCTGCCATATATACATAATAAATGATACAATGTATCTTATATATTATAGCTTCAATACCATAGCTTGAATATGAATTTAGTCTTTTAATGGGGTGAAACCCATAAAAAATACTTCCCAGAAAATGTCAAAGATTAATTTACTGGTTGTTATTAGCTCCATATTATGGATATTGACAGGAAAAACGTAAAACTCTCCCCCTCTACTGCTTTTTACTTTCTTTGCAGCCTGCTTTTTATTTCCCCCCTGTACCACCGACTACACACACTCATATTAACTGCAGCTCCAACACTTTTGTGTCCTTAGGTCACTTCTTATCCTTCAGTTGATATGTCTGTTATTCTCTCCAGTCACAGTTTAGAAGAGAATAAAAATGAGTGACTGTTCTTGATATCTTGTTCTTATTCGGGAAGATGATCTTGGAAAGCTCCAGGGAGCTCAGTTTATTTGTAGAGGAAGAAGAAGGGAATGCTGCTTCTTGGATCGCTGGGGATATTTAGTTTGGAGACGGTTTCTGATGTTGTGTGTGTGTGTGTGTGTGTGTCTGTTGAAGTCGGTGGTTTAAGAGGTGCTTTTGGATGGGTGGATTACATCCTCCAGGATTGGGTTGGATTTGATATTTGTAAATCCATCAGTAAATCTGTTTGTACAAATCCTTCTTAAGATCTTAGCTACTTACAAAGTAGTGATTTACTTAACAGTAATACATCATTAAAACCTAATAAATGCAGCACACGTCTAGCGCTATCCAATCAAATGTAATCAACAGTAAAACACTCCCTTGTTAATTCATTCATTTAATTCTTGAGGGCACTAAAGCCAATATATACAGAAGTTGTATATAGTGGATAAATGTCCATTAAATCTACATATAGTAGCCTAAATAGGGAGCGATTATTATGATAATGCTTGTTATTGTTGTTCGTATGAAGTGTATTTGTGTCTTTTGTAAAAATGTCATTTAAAATCTTGTCGGTTCATTATTAAACAGCATTTAGATGCAGTGTCAGGTGAGATAACTTCATGTCAACCATATTCCATCAGGCTTTTTAATCTAAACAGCTCAGAACTAATGTGAGCAGTTAGCTATGCTAATATTTGAAGTGGTAGTAGTTTATAGTCTTAAATATATGGTAACTTCTAATATCTTCATAAAAACTAGTGTGTGGGTGTTTTTTCTTTTGAGTGATGAGTAAATTTAGCAAACATTTGTTAGACATTAGCTGTGACTCTCGCATCATAGGTTAGTGCATGTATGCACTGCAAAAGAGATGAGCTACATTACAAGAAATCAACACTGAGTTTGAGGATAAAATCACTACTCGCACTGCAAGATAATTTTATTGTCTATAAAATAAGACCCGTCCACAATCGGTTTCAGAATATAGAGTGAATTCAATGACAGAAACTAGTAAATAACTTTTTAGTCTAGATAATTAATCTGATATTGCCAAATCAGAGATTTTATATCTTGGCAAGCCCAGAACAATTTGCAGAACACACACACACACACAAACCACATCCAGACCCCCTCCCTCTCAGTCTCTCATCAGCCTTCTTATTAAAGTTAGCTTTTCGAAAACCGCAGTGTTTAACAGCAGAGCCGACATTCTTCTTTGTGAAAAATAAACAGCCGGACACAGGCCGGACCGGTCGGTAGGCCCCCCGGAGAGCCGCGAGGACCTCGGGAGCACACCAAGGAGGGCCGGGCGCTTTACTCGGCGAAGCCCCCGGGGATCGCTCACGAAACCCCAGAAGAACTTTCCTAACAGGCGGACTCGTGAAGTCATGGTAGTTGCAACACGACTGCCGCAAAGAAAACATCGCTGGATGAAATTACTGATTGACATAATGTCCTATAAGCTGTCAGAGTTGAGTAAGGTTGAATTTATGCGGAGTGGGTGAAGGAGGAAACGTGGATTGTAAGTTATTTGAAGGATTATCCCATGTGTTCGTGTTTAAGCGTCAGACCGGAGGCTCCTAACTCTTTGGCTGCAGTGGAAGTGCCAGCGATTGAGCAACTGCTACGCTGGGCCTGTTTATATTTACATCATTGTCTTTTTCTCGGCAAGTCGTAGAACAGAGGTGCTGTTTATGGCTTTTGAGTTTTCTCTTGCACTGCATAACTCCATATAATGTTGGAAGGACACCGAAACAAGAATTCACACACACACACACACACACCCAACAAAAACATTGGGCCAGATGAGTGTTTCTTATTAGCACATTTCTATTCTGTTCTGCATAACAGAAATGTGCTGAAGCTTTGAGAAGCATTGGACACTGTGCAAATTATAAATGTGCAGTTTAACTGTAATTTTTAATAGATAGATCAGTATTTATTGCCAGGCAAATGAAAACAATCGAGAAGGGGTTTGTTTCCAAAATGAGATTTCAATCAAACGCAAGTCACATCAAAGTAAAACTTGATCCAATACAACATCTGATTTGTTGCTTTTCGCAGAGTAACGCTTTGTTCAACGCACATGATTTCAAAACGTCAGTTGTTCTCAGCAGGCCAGTCTGCATCAAAAGCATTAGGCAGTGTGTTAAACCACAGGGACATAATTCATCGCTTCAGCCCCGGCACTGATTTAAGAGCGTCGCCGCAGAATAATCCGTGGTGTTTCTGGAAGGATTTCATTTCATTTTTATTTCAAGACAGGATGTTTTTTTTCTCTTTCTTTTTCTGTAATTATTTTTTATTATGTCCATGTCACATATCCTTGCATACAACTGTCATGTCAAAGGACGATACAACTTTTTGCATATTTGCTCAAGTAGTAGGCCGATTAAACATAACTGACATTTAATACGTTCCTTTCATTGTCCTCAGAAATTCAAATTCAGAAAATAAAATGAAAGCACATTTCATTTCATTCAGGCTTAAAGATCAAAGAAAATTACAAGGCAATTGTTTTGTTGTGCAAAATACATTCCGTCCTCCGTCCTTCAAACAAACGGTGATAAACTTCACTTGTCTCGGACGAGCTTAAAAGGCTTCAAAATAAAGTGCGATGACACCACAATAAATGACCTAAATCCATCAAGTAATCGGCAAGAGCAGCTAGTGGCTGCGGCTGAGAGCGAACGAGAGCGGCAATAGCTGAGAGAGCTGAGCGGACACGGTGTCGAATGTGGAAGCTATTATGATGTTTTCTTTAATTATCACAAGTGGCAGGTGACAAGGTGAATAGCCTTTTAATGGGGGAGCAGAGAAACTCTTTAACACCACCATGTGGCGTCTGGCTGGCTGACGGCACTGCGAGGTCAAGCGGTCCCTCACTTCAACTGGTTCATAACCGATCTGGGTGTGCGGGAGACCATGTAAAGACGGTCGGATGTTTTTTTTTTTCTTAAAAAATGATGTTTAGAAGAGAGAAAGATAACGTCATCACTTGTGTGCTCTATAAAAACCTGTGAAGTGTATAAACAGGCTTTGATTGAAAACTCATCATCAGTTAAACCACGCACCATGGATTAGGATCCTTAGAAAGACTGTAAAATTTCCACTATTAGCCTTTTGGTTTACAAACCAGTTAATCCATCAGGAATGCAGCGAAGGCCGAGTCCAGCTGCAGGACGGGACTCACGCGAACACACCTGGATTTATTGGACAGATAGCATCTCTGGACGTGAACCCAGACAAACGGGGAGGCAGGGGGTAGGAGCAAGGGGTTATCGTTCATCCCTCCGTAACCTCTGGCACGCGGAGGGAGAGGGGAGTGAGCGATGGTGGCGTCTCTCCTCAGGATCTGGGGGCAGGCGGCTGGGATCGTGAAAGCGGAGCGCCAGCGGTCCAGATGGTCTCACGGCGGCGAAAAAGGAAGAAAAAAAAAAAGAAAAGGGACTCCTGCTCAGCGTAAACGCTCCTGGACAGGCTCGTCACTCTCCCAGCACCTCTTTAATGAGAGCCCGGCTCGTAAAAACCGGGTCCGGGGCCCTTTGAACAAACCCCTCAGCATCACTGGTCCATGTTATTCTGTCATAACACAAAGGCGAGGAGCACATTGGACTGGAGTGCAGTATCGCTCTCAACAACTTAACACCGCTGCTTTGGGAGGGGGGGGGGGCTTTCCAAATGTGTCTTATTTTGTCTTTTTGTCCCTTTTTTTTTTTTTTTACAAATGCTCTTTCTTTGGGTTTCCTCTTCACCATCTACTGTATGTCTCTATTTAGGATTCCAGCAGTGTATATTTAAGGCCCTGGGAGCCGTGCGGCCTGAGGCTTCTGTACCTTCGCAGTGGGTCAGCCTCTTCTCAGTATGTATACATTAAACCAGAGTTCAGCCAGGAGTGAGGCTTGGGGGGGGGGGGGCAGCAAAGATGGCTATCACACACACTATAAACAGACAATGAAGAGATGCAGAGGGACGTTCACAGGGTAAGTGGGCACTCCCTCAGGTGTGTGTCCGTCCAAAGAAAAGCTGGTTTCCTGGTATTACACCGGCAGAGTGACAGCGGCGAGAGTCAGTTACTGGAAGTTCCATTTTCGCTGAGACGGGAGAAAACTGACTTTGTGGCCCACATGCCTCATAAATTACAACCGTGCTATGGAATTAGAAAATGTTCAGGACCCGATAATGACATATTTGCTTTTTTTTTTAATAAAAAGAAACTATGAATCATCAGAGGTCTCGGTCAATTTCGAGAAAGTCTAAACAAGGTGGAGACATGACCCGTTCGAAAAACAGCAGGAACGGATTCAAAAACCGCCAAAATGGCAAGAGTCTCTCTCTTTCTCCCTCTCTCTCTCTCTCTCTCTCCCGTGTTTGCAGCCCCGCGTAACACATCCACGGCTTAGCATTGAGCCACGGCGGCTGCAGTTAAACCATCGGCTTCGTTGTGTGTGAAACCGCCTGCCAAAAACACGTTGATGGGTCATTTCGCCCCGCTGAGGTTTCTCTGACACCAATTTCGAGGATTTTGCACGCAGCCGTTTCCCAGCGGTGTGGATGTCGGAGCGTAATTGCTAATAATACTGCAGCGGAATTGCTCTGCCTCCCTGGACCTGACCATCGACTATGCAGGAGCCCGGGTAAAGATCTGCCGGTGTGCACAGTTTATCCATGTGCGTGCACGCTTTATCAGCAGACTTGCAGGCCGTCGGCGTGGTAATGAGCACGCAGCGTTGGACTTGAGCCAGGATTTCGCTGCCGTCGAATCGAAACACGCTTTGCCAGGAACGCCGCTGTCGCTGTTCAACATCTCGCTCAAGGGGGGTGGGCGAGGGATGGAGGTGAAGGACGAGGAAATGGAGGAACTTAGTATACTGAAATATAATGCACATGTTGAAACTTTTTATTAGCCGTCTATCTGTTTTTTACATATTTAGCAAATGTTTGTGTGCGTCTGCATTCTTGTTGCAGCTCGGTGCGTGTGTGTGTGTGTGTGTGGGCCTGCATGCTGGCCCACCTTGCGTGTTTCTCTGCTTGAGCATTCCTATGCGTGTGTGTTCCTACATTTCTGCATACCATCCAACAGTCCATCTCCATTGCCAGCCTCTATAGGGACACCTTATCTCCATATTTGCTGTTCCACTCAGAATCATAATAAAATGAGTCCCAAGTGCATTTTCAGAGCCAGGAGAGTATATCACAGATGTCCAGTCAGCTCGGGTTACAGTGGAATATCTGGGTTGAACATGTGGACAATCTATCAGGTCCACCATCTCTCTTTCCTCTCATTCTCTCATTTTCTCTCTGACTGCATTCAAACTTTTTCCCTCTCCATTTTTTTTTTTTGCTCCCCCCCCCCGCTTTCTGCTCCTACACATCTGGCAGTCCCGGTGTTCAATCCTCGGCTCACGAATGCTGCTTGTATTTTTGCTCGCATTAAGCCCGGACCGGTCGGATTTTTGACGTGGGACCTAACGATCGCGTACGAGCGCTTTTGTTGGTGTTCCGTTGCGTCTGCTACAGGCACGACATCAGCTCAGGAGCTGCAGCCTGCAGACGCATCATGAAGAAGAGGGCTGCTGTGGTTTTACAAGGCAGCAGAGTCAACAAATGCTTTGACACACATACGCACACACACCAACACCAGGAAACATCCAGACACAGGTTTTTATGATGCTGTCACTGTTTTACTTGCTGCTCATTCTTCCCTAATCCAGGCACCAGAGATGCACTTTCTGGAGCCGAACAGGTCCTTTTTTGGTCTTGTTTATTTACTTGGAGGGTTTTCTCACGTCCATGTGGTTCTGATTCTGCCTGATTTGGAACGAGGACAAAGACAGGGACATGCAGTGGGAGAGCAGGGACAGCAAGACGGAGGTGGGCGGGACTGTCGTGGATTCTGATGAATGGAAATACAAGAACATAAGATGTTTGAGCGGCGTACATATGGAATCTAATACTCCCGTATTAGTTTCAGTGTTGTTCTGTCATTTTAGATCGTGTACGCTGCTATCTCAATAAGCACATGTGCCATTACTGCAACACTATCTTGGCAAGCAGTGCTGCCTGCTCCGCTCCAAGCCCCATATGATTCCTTTTAAATGCTAAACAATGACTATGGCTGTATAAAGCGTGGATTAAACCAATAGAGACTTATGTATACACGTGCAGCTAGAACTGGCCAAATTGGCAGGGGAGCTTGTTAATAACACACAATGGGCTAATAAAGAGACCTGACTCAAATCAAGCTGCTCGTCATAAAACATGTTGGGAGAGCCACAGCCAAACCACCGGTGTAAAGTACTTCTCTAATGCAGTTTTAATTGGCTCAATTCGCAGGGTCCGCGATGCAGTGACGCGCACAAGGAGGAAAAACACGCGGCCGATTGAATCTGCGAGGATAATCGATATCGTGTTTGTCAAGGCGTCAAGTTGGGAGGCCACGTTTCTGGCATGTGGATGAACTCTCCTCGGGATCTGTGTTTTTCTGGTCATCTTTTTACAAAGGATTGAAAGGATTTTCTAGCCGCTTTGATGTTTTATTTTCTTCTTTTTCATGTCACTGTTGAGTGACGGCTGTGTGCTTGTAAACCTAACCTAATCGGGTTTTGTTCCACGGGTGGAAAGTGTCCATTCACCCTCGACAATATGTTCTTTTATAAGCTGACGAAATCCTATGATTTAGCGGAGGCGCTCAGGGACTTTCACCGCAAATAACTCCTCGCCGTCCCTCTGTCAGTGCCAGTCTCCCCCGAGGAGCCTGACTACTGTAATTCACAGAAAAATCAGCCTTTTATACAATCCCGTTTTTTATAGTTTTCCAATAGCGCAAACCAAACATTTGTACCTGACACATTTGAGAAACAGCACTCCTGCTGATTCCATTTAACAAGCGGATGCCTAAGGAGACATCTTTACTGGCACTGCATGTCTTTTTTTTTTTTATTTATTTATGCCAGATGTTCTGATCAAATTGGACAGATGTGGCAACTTGTCTGGTCCATCAATTAATTCACTGGGAAGATCTGCATGTTTTATTTGCCCTAATTGCATTTGAACTTTTAAACTCTTTGAAAAACCTAAAAAAAATAAATAAATAAACTCTCTGTATCTTCTGAAATACAGACAAATGGGGCCTTTATACCCAGATGCTTATCTTTCCTGTCCAGGATTTTTTTTTTTTTGCTCTGTGCACATCTGAATGCCTGTATGAAAGTTTCTCTCTGTGCAAAGTTATTTGTATGTGTGGACATGTAATGGTGGGCAAGGCAGGTGAAACTCACGATGTTACTTGTGGCTTCTTTGTCTGTCAGTTATAAAGAGGACAGAAGTTGACTGCAGGAGATCGGAGGGGTAGAGGGGGTGTGTGTACCCCGAGCAAACAGGCCAGATAAGATCAGAGTGGAGGGAGCCCAGCTGGAAGCCTTCCTGAGCTGACCCCTTTCTCCGCCTCTCCCACATTCCTCTGAAACCCCTCCGCTGTCCTGCTTCCAGCCGTCCTCTCTGTCCCACCTTCCTACATCTCTTTCCTGCTCCATGCCACCCCCCGCACACACACACCTTGTCCCTCGCTCCTGTCAGTATCCTTTATTTTTCAAACAATAACCTCATGTTTGGAGTTTTCCTCGGATCGTTTTCCACCCTTCTGTGTGGCGTCTCCCCTGCTGCTCTCCGCCTTTACTGCCTCTTCTCCATCTTCATCCTCCTCCCCTCTCAGCGGGACCTCAGTAAAGTGAGGTCAGCCTTTTAACATGTAATGCTGTGTTTTTCCTCTGTTTCTACCGTGCTCTTTGACCACGTTCATTAATACTGGCCTCTCTAAACTGACCGATCGCCTTTCATGTTTTCCCCTGGGCCATGTCCCAGACATGACAGTAGACCTAACATTTCAAAGCGAGGCCTCTCCGCGAGATGTTATTCCGCATGCTTTCACATTTGTGGGTCTGCGCGTTAAGGATCGAGACAAAGCAAAAGTAGCGCAAAGCAGCTGTGCTTGTTATCTTTTTGTGATCTAATTTAATAGCGTCTAGTAAAACCATTACAGGTAGATCCATTCGACAGGAGCGAGTGGCATCTCAATATCTTTGTCGTGCTGCAAAAGAGTCTCCTTACTTACTAAAATGAAAATACAAGCTGTACAGGAGGAGAAACATGAAACCCTCGCCGTGATGTCTTGGAATGATTGTCATGTATATTTAGCTCAGCGTAGATGGTGACACAAAGACAGCTGTTGTTGCCGGCTCACTTCTATTTTAGCCCGCGCTGGCCTCTTCTGTCACTTTAACCAGACGCGTGTCTGTAAATAGTCTGCACCGCTGACAGACCGTTGAGACAGATCACACGCCGCGGAAGCCAAATATTATCTTCAGATATTAATTCGGTGCGTGCAGGGTTTCGGGATCTAATAAACCAAGCTCACTGAACTCGATCGACGGGTCAGTTTGAGACGTTCGCTTCAGGCCGCAAGAGCATCACTGGCGATGTTTGTCTGGTCGTCGTCCAAAACGTTTACAACCACGTGACCTTTCAGCAAAACTGGAACCCCATAACCGCTCCTGCAGTAAGCTTTAAACTTTAAAAGTCCTATTTAGTATTTAGTGTGCGTCCAAAACAGGACACACGTCCTCCTCACATCTCAATCCAGAGGCAGACTGGGGAGAGTAGGGTGAGCGATGAGGTGAGTGGGCGCTGTTATGAAAAAAAAAGGAAAGTAGAACTAGTCATTTAGAAAATCAAGCGCAAAAAAAACAGTTTTCAAATTTCTAGTATACAGATTTAGCACATTAACTGTTTTTTCAGTTACCCGATATTTAGAAGGAAATCTGGTGCTTAATCAGCAGCTCATTTGCAATTTCACCCCACTTTTCTTTTCTCTTTTCATTAGCAAGGCATATTCTGAGCTGAGGACCTGTTTTACGCTATAAAAGTTCAGCTTGGCTCAACTTTTGCTGTAATGCAACGTGAGGACATCCAGTGAGTTATAACTTAAAGGCGAAAAGAGTAGGATTTTCCTTTTTAAAACAAAAATGTATAGACTCAAACATATATAATGTGCAACTGATAAAACCTTCTCATTCTAGCTTTACCCATCGCAGGATAAAATTATTGCCACTCTGATAACCTTTCAGAGATGTTGAATTATAAAGCACCGTGCAGTGTTGCGTGCATCTGAAAGTCCTTAAAACTAATGAATTCAATATTCAGACTCGGCTACCCCCGATCGTATTTCATCATTTATCCAGTACCTGAAACAACAGATAAAAAAGGGCAGGTCTCTGTAAAGTGGAGACAGGGGAAAGCAGCTGGAGGACTGGAAGAGAAGGGGTGTCTTGGTGGGGGTGTTGAAGGTTGAAGGACAGGCCTGATCAGTTCACTCAGGGGGTCAAATACCCCCGCACAAAAACCAGATCAAATGACCTGGCTTTAATGGTCTTGAGGTTGTCCGTCTGTCTTCTTGTCAGTCTTTCGGGCCTGTCGGTGTGTTTACAGGTCTGCCAACTGTCAATCATCGCGAGTCTCTCACGCAAACACACAAACACACACTCACTCTGCCCTGGCCCCTCAGACCAATATCTGACCCCAGGTGCTGATCCGGGACATGACTATGTTTCACGTCAAGCTGGAGCTGAATCGAGTTAGTGGATTTTTTTTTTGATCCATATAGCAGGAAAGAAAAAGACCCCGAGGACAACGTCTAACCTGGTTACACAGAGCAAACAAATATGCCTCAATCCAGGGGCCTGTATAAACAGGTATATATATGAACGTGTACACAAAGGCTGAGGTTGCGTGCCAACACATACACGCAAAACAGAACATATGCACAGCCGTGAAGCCACGTGCTATAGGAGAAAGTGATCAAAAAACACACACACTCATTTTGAATGCAACCCAGCAAGACCACAAGGAGGTCAGACACAGAGACACTGAGCCGAATGTGTGGACTGAACCAAAGTACGGGAGGCGTAAGGAAGACGGAAAAAGTCTTTCCTCTTCTCCTCTGAAGGACACTGAATGAGACTGTTATTGTCTGTCCTCTGCTCCACATAGTTTGGATGCCCTCTGTGCCCACTGGTTGTGATTGTACGTGATATTGGGTTCTTTAGTCTGGTCTACTGTGGGATCACATTGATGCTATGCGGCGCGGTATTGTGGCGACACTGAAGGAGCAGGGCAGACAGGGCTCTTCTTTAAAGCGGATGAAAGAAAAAGTCTTCAGAGTGAGTGAAATCCTGTTTCTCATTCACAGTTTCTTTCACACACTCTCTGGCATGGGCAGACGTGTGCACGTTGAGGTAGACTGGCGCTCCTGTCTCCGATTAGATGTGTCCTGCAAGTGCAGCCCATGTGTGCAGGGTATGATGACGCTGCCTATGCATACTCACACTGCAGACAGCTCCAGGAAAGCACCAGAAACATGCGCTTTGAGATGCAAGAACATGCATCTGGCCGCATAATGAAGAACAGGGCCTACCCCTCGACACACACATACGCACAAACACACACACATTGGCAGGCATGGGAGATATTTACATGATCCTTTTGAATATCTGAAAGAAAATGGCGTGTGTTTGATATATGATAATCAACTGAGGTAATCATATATTCTTTATCTACACATATTTATTCATATAAATATTTCTTTTTTGGTCCAGACTGAAACATCATGTCATGAGGTGTGGTACAGACATTATTATTTATTTATGTGATTTTTTATTTTACTTATGTATTTCCATGTGATGCCATTTGGCACTGGAAAGGGACATATAGCACCGTAAAGGGACATTTGACGCTGAAATGGTTTAACACCGAAAGGGACATTTGACAATGAAAAGGAGCATTTTGGCACTGAAATGGACATTTGACACTGAAAGGGACATTTGACAATGAAAAGGTAAATTTAACACCGAAAGAGGCATTTGACAACGAGAAGGACATTTGGCTCAGAAATGGACATTTGATACTGAAAAAGGGACATTTGCATTGAAAAACATTTCTGATGCATGAGGCAGAAAAATGCACACTTAGATTGAGTAATTTTGCTGTTTCACAGCTAATTGACTTTGTCAAGTAAAGTCAGATTATTTGTATAGCCCAAGATCACAAAAAACACATTCGCCCCAATGGCCTTTTAAGTTTATACAACACAACATCCCCTGTCCTTAGACCCTCATGTCCTACAAGGAAAAACTCCTAAAAAAAACGGGGGGGGGGGGCAAAGTAATCTCAGGAAGAGTAACAGAGGAGGGATCCTTCTTCCAGGATGGACAGGCATGCAATGAATGAAGTGTGCACAGGATTTGTGATGTCATCCACTGTTCAGTCTTCAATGAAAATCAGCCACTCAGAAGAGAGGCTTGTGGATATTTACGAGACAGACTGAAAGGGACCCATGCTGCTTTCAGAAGCTCCACTGAGGTTCTTGAGCGAGAACTGTAAAACTCAATATACTGTATCATGTTAGCGGAGTCCAAAAAGAACAGAAAATCCATTATATGGGACCTTTAAAAACCACTGGATGTATTCATGTCTTGTTTGGAACCCACATTAATGCCCTCCTCTAGTTTAATTACAACCATTTTGGTGGCCCCTTAACTTCTCATCTGGCACCGTCATCAAAGTTTTATTCGCTTTGGATTGGACAATCCATCAACCTTGACTTTCGCTTTGTCCTAATCAGCTAATGGAAGCATGATAACACACAAAATAAGATGGCGAACATATCTGCTAAACTTCAGCATGTTATCATCACCAGTGGGCCTCAGTAGCCTAACAGAGCTATCATGTTGTACTACTTCTAAAACATAAAAGTTTGAACTAAACATATCTTTAGATGTAGAAGAGAGATAGCCATGGAAGGGATAATGCGATTCATTTTTTGCATCTGCTTCGATAAATCTAACTGGACATCATGCCTGAACAACGTCTTCATGTCCTTTTTCTCTTCCTCTCCCTGTTACATTTTTAGAAAGCGCTTGAACCATATTCAATAAGAAACTCATGGTTTTGACAGATTCTTGTTTCTTTGTATTGATGGGTAAATTGACCTCTGATTTAATCCCATTTTAAGAGCCCAAATCCTGCTTCAACCCCAGTTCTTGTCGGTTTCTTAAATCCTTTGTTTGACTGGGTTAGGCAGAGTGGGGCTCAGCCAAAACCACCACTGTCACTTTCAATTGACAGGACTTTAGTTGTCGTTCGATTGGTGCTTGGCTGTTTTTGAGCTGCAGATTCAGTCAAGATGTTTCCACTGTGGAGGATTGTACAGTAAAATGCCATAGTGAGGTTTCTAGCACATTATTTGATTCCACACATACACACACACACACACCTGCAAAGCAGTCTGGGAGGGCTGGGATTCTCATTAGTTGGATCAGGGCTCGTTTCTGCAGAGCTGTTAAAACCGTTCTTCTGGCTGTTCACTGCTGTTTCGTGCTTCTCATTTCTCATCAATCCTGTTCTTTTCTCTCCTCCTCTATCCTCTCCTTTCTTCTTCTCTCTGAGGAGGAATACAGATGTTAAGGCCATTTGCTGCCCCTGTGTCAGAGAGATGGGGGTTTAAAAGGAAGACAGTAAAAAATCTCAGACCACACTGTAGAACATGATCCTCAATACTCTTAACCATCAGCTCCCCCTTCCAGTCCTTTATCTCCTCTTCCCCTGTCCGTCGTGTTCTCACTCTGTCAACCGTTTCCACAGTAAGTCTTGCGCTTTCTCCCTATTTGCTCTTTCTTTTCATCTCCCTTGACTCTACGAATCCCTGTTTCCTCCCCATCTGTGCATCTTTGCCAGATAGCATTCCAAAATAATTTGGCTGTCTCTGCTGTGACGGGTCTGAAAAGAAACAAAACAAAGTGATAATGTCTGCGGGCCAATATCAACTGCAGAAAGTGATGCTAAATAACCGCGCAGCCTTTTCTCTCTGTCCAGTTTAATATTTGAGATTTTAAAATGTACTGTCCTCTGTGGAAAACCACAAACAGAAGATGCCCCGAGCGAGTTAAGCAAAACACCGGGGATGATTTGTAGACGGTTTAATCCAGGTCTGCTATTTACAGAGCGGGACTCGTTCTTTTCCACTCACTTAGCCGTCTGTTGACCCGGGCTGACCCCGGCATCTTAGGAAGCATCTCTTTTTCCACTCATTTCCTCCGCTGCTCTCATTCTGTTGCTCCCCGGGGTATTTGGTGTCCACAAATCACCTGAACGCGGGCTCGCTCTCCCCCTATATAGCCTTCATGTGTCGCCAGAGACAGGCATGTTGGCCTATTAGCACACAAAGTAGCCCTCTCCAAATTCCTCTGATGGTTTTTAATGAAGCCACTTGCTGTAGAGATCAGAGCAACATCGTTAAATTTAGGCTTTCATTAACCTCTGGGTGTATCGGGTTCCCGCTATTGTCAGACAGCAGGCGTGGGCCTCAGACGGTGTGTGGGCGAGTGTGAAGTTAGTGCCCGGATGATCAATTCCAGAGACCGGAGATGAGTAGAAGGATCATCACCTCCACCGAGAGACAGATAGCTGGTAATAGATGCGGCGACGGAGCAATAGGATGTATAGATAGTCTGACTGATAGACAGTCCGGGGTGTGAAATGAAAGCACCTGGTCCAAAGAGTATGAAAGGCCAATCCTGGGAGGGATCAGGATCAGTGCGACTCCTGACAGGTGTGGAGGATGGATGCCTCCGCTGCAGCGTCCAGGAGGGATAGATGAAGACGGCTGAGATAGGAAAGAGTCGCCCACACTCCGCAGGGGCAGATCACGCATCAACACTTGAGCTCACACTTCCAGGCTTTCTCCTCTAAAGGCCTATTTTTCTCATTGCGTTTTGAACTCGGAGCCCTAAACTCTTCTCAAGATATATTTATGTCAGCGAGCCAAGAGATCACTCAGCAGATCTAATTTACCCAGTGTTTGCTCAGGTCCATATATAGTATATTTGACTTATGTTAATGAGAACTTCTCTTGCCAGAGCAGAAGAAGATAAATATACATCAGAGTTGAGCGTAATGAAATCACTTCTCTGTCATCCTTACTCACAGAGTCAAGACTCCCGCTGCCTGAGGGCTTTTATACTGTATTAAACAGATGCAGTCACCAAATGGAAATTAGATTTATCGAGGCCTGCAGCGAAAGATTATTTTTATTTTTGATTAATCTGCAGATTATTTTCTAAACTAATCTCAGTTGATCATGAAATGTTTAAAACAAACAAAAAATGTCTCTGGATTTGTCAGAGGCTACAATGTTATCTTTAGTTTGCTTGTTTTGTCTGACAAATGGACTGAAACCTCAAAATATTCAATTTATTGCCAAATACGACAAAGAAAAACAGCAAATTGTCACATTTGCGAATCAGGAATTGAAGAACATTCAGACTTTTGGCTTGAAAAATGATGATTATGATGATGAAAGAGTTGCAGATGACTGTTCTTTTGTTCGACTAATTGAATAATTATTAATTTAGCCAAAGGATTTCAGTACAAATTGGAGTAATTACTAGAGATACAACAATAAACTGTTTAGTCCTCAATTATTATATAAAAACCCTAGTATTTTCCAAATGCTTTGACCTTTGACACCTGGTACTGTTTTGGACCCACTGTAATGGAAGATATTGCTATGGCTTTTACATCATTGCAATAAATGTTAAAAGGACAGGATAAAACACTGTGATAAAACACGTACATAAACCCCCATCTTGGAGAGTTTAAGATGAAAAGAGAACATAAAGAGTAGCATGACATTGCAGAAACTGAAATGGGAACCTTGGCTTACAGCTAATTGAAATAATTAAGATGAAAAATGGAAAAAGAAAAGAGGTCACATTGGGTGAAGTCTCATTTCTGTATAATGGCTTTTAGTAAGGCACCAGCTCATGGTTGCAGCAGTTCGGTTAGTGGCTGTTCACGTGTGGTTGTGGGTAATTGTGTGTGTGTGACTGTGAGCCTGTGTGTGTGTGTGTGTGTGTGTGTGTGTGGGTGTATGTGGGTGGGTGTATCTGGCGCAAGGGATCTGGCAAATCTTCACTGACGGAGGCCAGGATGCCAGGCTCCATCGAGAATGTTGAGAATGCTGGATGCCCTTTCGCAATGACCTGTGTGTGTGTGTGTGTGCGTGTGTGTGTGTGTGTGTGTGTATGAACGAGTGAGAGATAATTGAGTAAAGTAAGGGAGTAAGCAAGTGTCCTTGAAAAGTGAATGAGGTCTCCATATAAACACAGCGACCCTGTAGGGATGCTCTATACCTACTAACAGCCAAGCTAAAATGGACTAATATAATTTCCATTCCTGCCTTTGCAAATAGGCTTTCATTACACAGAGCTTGTTTCATTTAAAAGGCATGTAACCTCTTATGCTTGGGGTTTATCACGGAACTATTTCTAGTTTTCATTAAAATTCTCACTATATTTATCTGTTTTTTTTTGTGAGCCGTCTAATTAAAAAGAAAAAAAAATGATGTCGGGAAATCAAGCTCAGCTTTGGACACTGAATTTGCGGTACGAAATTGAGAACAGATGTTTTGAGACTAATTAGGTCAAATATTTATTTCTTTGACATTTTGCTGGTCTCTGTGGTTGTTTTTTTGCTAACCCGTATATTCCAAATAGTTGAAGAAAAAAAAAACCCTTCAAAGACATCAGCGAGTAGAAGAAGACAGCTACAACGTTTGCCAAGTGCTGTCTTCTCTGTCGGATTTTAAGGGAGCTGTGTTTTTGCCATTTGTCTCGATGATAAGTCTATCTGTTATTTATGCACCTCGCACGGAGAATCCAGGCGGTGTGTTTAGCATCCGTCATGCCCTTATCAGAACCGTTGGGGGTAAAGCTCCCTGATCGATCGGCTGCGCTTGCTAAGTGGATGCCCCCAATTTGTTAAACAGACAACCCTGAAAAATCTGATTTAACCCTCAGAACCAAAGAGAAGACCGGAGGGGAGAACATGTTTGCTGTGGCACATAGATCACTTTTGGGAACACTGAAGCTCAGGAGTGTCTTGCACCAGAAGAGTGAAGGCCATGTTTGGAGGAGTGTGGAATGCTTTGGTCCGTTGTTGTCCCGCTGGTCCGGTGATGGTGGTGTCAGGTTGACTCTGATCCAGAGTTACTTGCATTCCGCCACACTCCTGGATTTAAAAAAAAAAAATGTAAAAAAAAAAAAAAAAAAAAAAAAACACGACACCAACCGGTTCTGTAATGAAACTGGATGATGACATCAGCCCGCTGGTCATTATCATCCCACCAGCTACTATTACTGTCATATAGAGACAGGTATGCTAATCCCTATATCCTCATAAACATACATCAGATGTCAGAGGGGGGAAGAGAAGGACACAGTCACCTTGTACATATTAAACCTGTTGTTTGATGGACAGCAGGACTATCAAGACCCTTAAAACAAAGGCTGCCGGAAAGGGGCTTGGCTTTCAGGCTTAAGACTATAATGCTCTTGCACAAAAGCATATTTGACTGTCAACATACCCTTAAACATGCATAAGCATGCATATGTGTGCTATTCCTGTCCAGCCGCTCCTTCTGAAAAAGTGCAGAGCTGGTAATGCTACACTGTGAGGGTCTGTGGAGGATTTGGAAGCTGGTTAACCTCTCAGGCAGTTTTTAATGTCACTGTCATTGTTGTTCTCCGAGCTGCGCTGCTGACTGCACAGTTCCCTAATAAACTGAAACGTCCACAATATGGGAATAATTGTTCTGGTTAGGTGGAATGTGGGCTCAGTCTGTGTGTGTGTGGCCAGACGTCGCCTGCATGTAATAATGTGGGTCTAAATGTCACAATATGGGTCTAAATGCTCGGCTCCCCTCAGGGAGGTGCTCACCTCCACACTCACTGACCCTTTTGAGGCCGCCTGCATACGAGAAGTCCGAGCCGAACAATTTTGTCTGTTATTAAGTGGAATAATAATGTGAAAGTGATTCTAATCAGCCACATCTGATCTGTGGAGATGGACACTAATAAAGCCGGAGCGAGCAGACGAAAAGCAGAGGGTGAATGTAGATTCATTTTGTCACATAAATTGATTGTTAAAAGGCAGGAAAACAGATTCTTTAAATAACTGCCTTGCTGACAGGAGTACAGCATGTCTCCACTGTCATTGTTTAGACACATAGCCAATGGAAAAACCATTGAATTACCCGCCAGTGTGGTTTGGTACTCCCAAACTTTATATAAAGTCCTGTGTCAACACTTCCCCCCCTTATTTCCAAATTCCGCTCAAAAGCCTCAGGAATCCTCCCCACTGTATCGAAGCGTTGCCTCTGACAGAATTGTCTTATTGTGAAAATTTGGCCCGCGGCGGCTGCTTGGACTCGGCTGTCCGTAGTGAGCTGTTGTGGTACATCAGATAAAGAGAGTGCCCGGAGATGTGGAGCGTTTTTCATGTCGATTACATGATATCAATAGGTTTTGTCATATTCTATGGTGGGAAAAGCGGGAACAGATGTGGAATTTAGCACAATAAAGGATAATGCTGGTAGTATTCCACGTTGTTCTTATTGTCAATGAATCCCAATAAAAAACCAACACCAGCAATTACTTGAGCCTCTTGACAAGTATTTATTTTGCAGCCCATGTGGCCCTGATATCACTTATGTGCCATAAACTTGTCCAAAAAACTATCAAAAACGCACAATTTGTGGCACTGACTGCGTGTTACTTCATGGGCTCTGTAGTTTGAGTCAATCCCATGTACTTTAAAATTCCTTACTAAATCCATTTAAAACAGTCCCCAACAAATGTGCTCTTTACTCCCATTTGATTACATTCTCTGAACACTACAGAGCGCAGGTTTTTTTTAGGAAATCATTTACAAAACTGAACTGTATATTTGTGGCCAGTTTAGACTTTTGTCGTCAGTAGGAAGGAATGGGTTTGGACTGGTGTGTCGAAAGGGAACTAAGATGGAAAGTACTGAGAGATGGACTAATGTGCCGTAGTTGTTTTGTCCTTTTTTTTTTTGATAACGCAATCAAATAATAGAATAATATCAAACTTCCACATCCGGGTGCTGATTTGTAGATTGCTCCACAGAACCTTCGAATTTTTTCGAAAGGAAATCCCAAATCATTACCTCCGTGTGGCCTGGCATGTTGCAGTGAAGGGTGCAGAGTGTGTTTGGCGTGCAGTCGCTCGCTGATGTCTATCACTGCTATTAGAAGTGTCATTAGTTCCAGCTCTGCCAGCTCCAGCAGAGCCTGAAAAAACATGTTTATCTGTGGACACATAAAGTACATATGAACACACAAACACACACACACACACACACACATTTAAGCATGAAAATGTCTGCGCCACACACTTCGCGTGGATTTAATCATTCTGAGGGAACCCGTCTCGCTCACTATAGGAAACAGTTTACGTTTTTCTGTATTAATGAACACGCCGTGTACTGTGTGGCGTGGATAGAAGGTTCGGTTTGTGTACTTCTTGCTGGACGAGCAGATGTTTGCGCGTAAACACCTCTTCTCCAGATGGAACATCAGCTCAATCTGTGTCCTTGAGTGCTTCGAATAAATCATTTGTGGATTCAGATCGTGCGTGACTTCTCGTTTTTCTCGAGACTCTTCTTCTACATATCTTGCGTAAAATTGGAAAAAGTATTTGCCCATCTGTAATATTTTTTCACGAATGTCCTATTTCCCAGCACATTGGTGCGACTCATTCATACACTGGCTTTAATCTCTCAGGGTTAAGCGTGTCTTAGCCTCAAAGGGATTGCTGTTTAGTCATGTTTGCAGGAGTGTCCATGTACTGATTGTAATGTCTCTGTATGCTTGGAGGAATGTGTTTGAAGCATTGGTAGGAGTATGCTGCCCTCTGCCCCTCTGTCTCTGGGATGCTGTCTGAAGTGTGCTGGCCTTGCCCCTCTGCCTTCTTTACCTCGCCCTCTGCACTCTCAAGCTTTACCCTGAATCACACCCATTGAGCCTCATTCCATCTCATTCTGCCCTCACCCCCCAAGCCTTTTCCAGGCCTCCACCACCTGTCCTCCATCATTACCTGGTGTCCATACTGCCCCCCTCCACCAGCAGGTTGTTTGACTGATTGAGGCTGAAACAGGCAGCCCTCGTCTCGGCTTCACCCCTCCAGCCTCACATGATCTGGAGCTCCATGCTGGTGGGAGAGGAATGTTTCCAGGACTGGAGGTCTGCTCTGTGATGAACCATCAAAACACACATACACAACTTGTGTATTTTGTGGGTAGGAAACAGCAATATTATGGTGTGAAGACAGATTGTTGCCAGTTCTCATCATCTTCTCGATATATTGACCTCACATCTGGCCCGAGGGAGCTGCCACAGGCCCACGTGCATCTTCTGCAGAAGGTAGAGGTTGGATCCCCGCAGTGCAATTCATAAATCCTCACTTATTAGATTAGCGATACATAAAGAAAGGTCGCCATTGCCAGCAGATTATGGTCCTGTATGATCAACTTAAATATCTGATCTTTTTATCCGACTGCTGCTCCTCATCTACATGTCTGTGTTCTTGGCCATGTGTCGAGTTATTATTGGTCTGTGGTGTTGAGCCAGTAGGAGCCTGATGACCTTTGGACCAGGTCCCTGAGAGAAAGTTCATTACCAGGAATGGAAACATCACTCTCCTGCTGGGCCACACAAACTGCCCCTTTACACAAACACAGCCAGCCAGCTGGCAGCACGGCTTGAAACAATGACCGTCAATTGCACGCTTTGGTTTCAAATTATTTGATTGCGAAATGGAAGAAGAGAGTTGCAACACACATCTCTCTGCAACCAATATTGAAGTAATCTACAGATATCACTCAGCCTTGTTTGACAGAATGAGATATTAAATAAAAAAAAAACACTGTCTCCTACTCATCGGTCCAGATGTCCCTCTTGCGAGCGTGAGAGTAGAGATGGGCAACACCCAAGTTGCTCTGCTTTGACAGTGAAACGTAGATGCTTTCAATCTCTCTTGCATGAGCACATTAGCAAAGAGAGGCTCATGTGTGGGTAGTTTACACTGAAGGTACAGCAAGGCTCAGGCTGACAGCTGTTGAAGGCATTTTGGTCATTTCTTCTGTTAAGTGACCACTCTTGCCTGATTTACCATGCCCCAGAGTCTCATTATTCTACCTCAGCTTTTTCTTTAAAAAACGTATAGGATTCTTTGCTAAATAAAAATCAAACCGAACTTGTGGAAAAAGGAGAAGTTCTGCATTTTTTCCCTTGAATGTTCCTCTGAAGATTCTACAGCCTTGCCCCTTGCAGACACCAAGACGACAACCCCCCTCCCACCCCAGTGCTGAGGGATGAATCTCACACTGAGTGGAACTTTTGATATCTTCCTCTTCTTTTCCAACCCCTAAGTCCGTCTTCATTTTCCCCAGAGAGAGAGAGGCTGAAGCTGGCCAGGCCAAACTGCTCAGTGTCGGACAAGCTCGACTTCCTGCTGGGTGATAAGTGATGGAGCAGGGTCTGAGTGGTCAGGGTCCACAGGGAACAACCCTGAAGAGGCCCTGGGGGGTCAAGGGCCATGTCAGAGGTCATGAGTGAGGAAGATGAAGAGGGAACGGGTCGAGCTCCTTGAGGTACCACAACACAGATGGCGAAGAGGGGTAACTAGAGAGGGACCTGGTTTCATGGTGCAGGTCGGGACATGTGAACTGATACTAAGGAGATTTTTTCAATTGTGCGCGTTGTATAAAATAACACTTCCAAATCAGCCGTCCCACACTAATAAAGCACTCAATTAGCTCACACACCCCACTCAAAGCATAATAATCAAATAGGAGAGCTATCAGACAAGGGGCAATTAAGAGGTTTGTTTTCTGAATGCCTGTTTGAAGCAGCTGACAAGCTGCCCATTAATCTTTCACGGAGCTAGAGGCTGAAAATCTATATTAGGATACCGATCGGTGCACATATTTGGGGGAGCCGTTTATTTGCCATGAAATTACAATTACCAGGCTCGTTAGCTCATATTATAAATTGTGTCCTATATGTTTTTCTGTTATGCCCTGAGCTTCCCTTAATGTGGTCACAGTTTGGCGCTGAAGTGAATGGCAGGTGTGACTAATTAAGTTTTGTGTGTGCACAAGTGTGTGAGGGAGAGAGAGACATGTGGATATATGCCTGAGATGAGAGAGAGAAGGAAGGTTGTGTGCGGATGTCTGCATGCATGCTTGTACACATGAGTGATTGTGTATGACTTTTAGCGTGAAGATGCATTTGCAGAGGCTCACAGGACCAGCCCTCAGCTGTGGGATGACCCCTAGCTTGGGGTCCTGAAGCTCCTCAGGGGGCCAACTGATCTGGGTGCCTGCTGTCTCAGCGGGTGCCCCCTGTAACAGCGTCCTGTTAGCCGGCAACAACTCTGTTAGCGGGAGTAATGAGATTTTTAAAGAGCATTATAAAAGTGTTATTCTCAAGGAGATACAATCTGAGTTGAGTTAAACTCAGGAAGCAGCGCAAAACAAGGGAACATAAATACTTTCACAGTCTCTGGGTCACATCGTCAAACGTGTGTGTGTGTGTCTCTTTCTCTCTTTCGGCATGTTAGGCTAATTACCTCCGGTGCTGCGCTGCCTGGCTCCTCTGCGTAATAAAAATCAAATCTCATTGCAGACAAGCATTTCCTGTTTGGCAGGAAGTGCTAAATGGACTTAAGAGATAAGGCTTATTTGCATAAAGATGGCAGAAGGAGGAGAGCGGCGTGTAATTATTTGCAGGGGAGGAGGGTCAAGTCAGAGATTGCTTTTACTCAAGGGTAAAGTCCTTGTCCTGATAGTGGTTTGGTTATCTTTATACCAATCATTTATTCACTTGCTGTATTTGATGTTCTCTTATCACGCATGTCGGCCTAAGGACAGTTCCCATGCACTTGGTAGACCATGAGAATCATTACAAAGTCCAAATGTGCTGATTTATTGAGATGCTATCATTCATCTAACCAATGTTTCTTAGATGTGATACAGCAGTGAATTAACCACAGTGGGCAGACGGGATGTGTTTGGGACAGTGTTTCATGTTATAAGATGAGATATAGGCCTGCACACAAGTGATAGCTTTATAGGTGCTGAGAGACTTGTTTTCTCTGGACAGACCAAGGCTAACCGTTTCCCCCTGTTTCCAGTCTGTATGCTAAGCTACGCTAACGATCTCCTGGCCGCTGCCTCACAGACATGAAAGTGGTATCAATCTTGTCATCTAACTCTTTGTGAATAATAGTATTTGCCAGTATGTTAAACAATCCCTTCAAAGAAAAACACAGGCGATGTATGTAAAAATGCAGGCATTTTGATTCAGTTAGCCGATATGTAGCCTCGCGACCCTGACGAGCTGTTGTCACCTTTCCCTTTAGACGTGCACCTCCAAGCCTCCTCAGTCGGCCCAGCTCCACCAACTACAACGCCAGACAGCCACCATTCTGTCATCCATTTATTGGCATGAGCTCACCTTCCAAAGACTGGCAGACTTTCAAAGACGGACTTTGTTGTGTCAGATGAGACATGTTTTGGGGGCCGTAGAGATGTCTGAGTGTGATAGGGTTCGGTAGGAACGCGCATGCTTTCTGCTGAGTGAGGCTCTTCTTGTTGGTCGTGTGTTTCTCAGTCAGGTAATGAGCCGAGGGGGCGCTCATGTGTGTCACTTCAAACAGTTTTATGCTGTTATTGGATCCTCATGTCTCAGTTACTCTTTCAGCATTCTTTCTTTCAGTGTTTTATGTTTTATCTCCATCAGTGATATTCCAGATGCCACGAGCTCCCAGCGTAGCCGTATTAAGTATATTTTTCTTTTCAAATGCACTTCAATATGTCTAAGGCCAATTTAAAGGAAAGTGCTGCCCTGTCATCAAGTTCAGTAGTGGAACCACATAGTGTTAACTCAGCGTTGGAATCAGAGATCGGCTCTGGCTTTCTTCAACCAGCCTTTGAAATACAGGAGACTGAATGTGCTTAGAACAGTTCATCGTAACTCACGACAGACTGACAGTTTTATGCAAACTTTTTGCACAGATTTGTTGAATAGGCCTATGACATAGTGATTCATTAATGCATGCATTTTCTAGTTTAAAAAAAAATATCTTGGGTTGATAATGCTGGTCAGTACATCTTGTCTGTCCACATTTTGATCCAGACTTAGATCTGTTTGGATTCATGTTCCCTGCTGCTTTTGATGAGCCCCTAAATTTTCCTAAACTGCCTCCATCAGGTCGGTAGTACTTCCATGACCAGGTATCAGGGTAGCAGCTGGATTATATTTTATTAATTCAGATGTATCAAACTGAATAAATATGTTAACTAGAGTATTATTTGTTTCCAAATTAGGACAAATAATCCCATATCTGTGTATATTATTTTATATAATATAAAGCTTAGCATAAAAATGGAGGCAGATGGAGGCAGCGTTGCTCCCAACCAGTGGTGTATGAAGTACCCGAAAGACACATTGAATAAAAGCACAGACATACCAGAAAATGACTGGTAGAAGATAAAGCTACCTCTTAGAATATTACTTATAATAGTAACTAAAAGTCTTATAAAAAATTATTTTATTCCCCTGGCAGATAATTTGTCTTATTTCAAGTTTTTTTTTCTTGATTTTAGTAAATTTTTTAAAGAAAATATAAGTCTTGCTTTCTTAAAACAAGATCAGATTGACCAAAATCAGGATAAACAAACTTGAAATAAACTAAATTGTCTGCCAGTAGAATGAGATCATTTTCATCAATATTGGACTTGTTGTACCCAAAACAATATATCTTCACCTGATTTTAGTTTTCGCAGTGCTCCTTCAGCGCAGAGGTTCCTTAAGTCCAAAGAATCTACTGTAAAAACATTCGCACATCTCTTATCTTAGGGATGTCAGTCAGGCTCCTGCCCCCACATGGGAGTGTGTGTGTCCTGGATGCTGGAGATCAGAGGTGTTGGCTAAATGTAACAGTTCATCACAGATAATAGAGCCAGTAGCATGATTGATTACAGCAGCTTTGACTTGCCAAGCTTGACGGAATCAGACGCTGACCCGACTCGTTAAGAGTGACTCCGGTTAATACCTACTTCCTCTGCGGTTTCTCTGGCTTACACTGTTTTTGTGGGAATGAGTCTGGGGATTGGAATGAGTCTTAAAACTGTATACAGATACTGTTCGCTCTAATTCAAACACACGTGATATTATAAATGTTTGTGTCGGCTCTGTTTTTGATGGCAGCTTTCCGTTATACAGTTTTACCTTTGATTCCTCGCTGGCTCACACGCTCACGTACACAAACCCGACGCGTTCCCTGAGTGCACGGCCTGAGTCACCCCTTATTCTTGTCATTGCGTGGGAACATACCTGTCAGTTCATGGAAATAAAGTGCAGGTGAGGAGACGAAAAGTTTTCCTATCTGCGCAGGCTGATCTGTTTAACAGGAGGCACTCTGCTTTACAAAATTTAAATGAAATCCAGTATGAAAGTATTGTCATGCGGTGCAAATCAGGTCATTTTCAATGCATACCTTGTGAATCCTAACTTTTTTAATTACAATTATGCAAATTATAGCTGGCAGAGAAATACAAATGCCACAGATATTGCCAATAATCCATGTGAACATGCAGGTAAATTGTCCTCCTTGGGTTTAGGAGGCTCCGACATTTATGACTTGAGAGTTAGCCGCCTGGAAGGTGGACAATCAGTCTAAAAATACCTTGTACTCTTTGAACATTAGTTGGCAGCTGCATAACACATATGCGATTTGATGGTCTTACACATGAAATGCCACGAAAAACTGCTCATCATCCTCCCCACCATTGGTTCTTGTAGAGCAGCTGGGGTAAGTGTCTCACTGAAGGCCATTAGTGTCATTAATGAATGGAAAAACTCATTCACTTTCATCTTCCATATGTTCTCATTCTGTCCAGATACACAGTTAACCTTAAGGAGATCGCCACCTTCATTAATCATGGGCTAATCGATCATATTTATTGCCTGGAGACTTTTCTTCTGCACTGATATGGTGAATAATACACGTTGTCATGTCCATAAAGGTCTTCTGATGTTGGATTTTCCTTAACAAACAGCACATGGTTCCTGTTTTAGAGAAGCATCTGTACTTTTGTTTTACTTTGTGTGGTTTATTCCTCCAAACCAACAAAAGGACTGATGTGTACTGTACAGGTCTTGTTAGGGCCGGAGAGGGGGATATAGCTTTGGGTTGTTATATGACTGTTGTGAGAGTGAGTTTGTGAGTTTGTGTTCAGGTTACATGAGAGTAGCTTTATGCCAGCAGAATCCATGAAAACTGGACAGATCTTCCTCAAGAGCCTTTCCTCTTCAATCAGGAACCAGGAAAACGGGTGAATTATTAAATACAAATTAAACATAATCATTTTTATTGCTTCATTTTATTAATAATTCACAAAGATCAACTTCCTATGTTTGATGATAAAAAACAGAACTTTTTTGCTTTTGTTTTTTGAAACAGTTTACTATTATTACCACACTTTGGTTCCCCTTGTATTGTGTTTTAATCATCACTTCTTTTTGTGTCCATCATCCATTTCCTCTCCATTTGCTGCCTTATTCTCCTACCTTCTTTTTCTCATGCAAATGTGTATTCGCGGTCGGGAGTCGATTTGTGATTTGTGTGATGATCCTGTGCAGCCTCTGAGCACCCGCCTGTGCGACTGTCTCGGTGCAGCGCAGCTGACCGAGGTGCAGAGGTCTGCTCTCTGTCCTCTGATCAGGTTCAGCCTCAGTCAGGATGCCTCTTAATAAAACTATAGCACAAGCTCCCACTGCGAACCCCAGCAACAGTCTGGGATAACTTCCAAATGTTCCATTGTTTTCTTTTTCTTTGGTTCTGTGGCTCTCTCATTAACCCGAGTGTGCGTGTGCACGTGTGTGTGTGTGTGTGTTCTTGCACAACACGGGACGTATGAATCTCACTTTTTGAGACTCCGTGTCTCAGTCGCATGCTGAAATGGGATGTAAATTTATGAATAGTTTGAGGTGAATAGCTGGCAGGACACTTGGAGGAGAGACTTTTTGTTTTAGTTGGAGCATCACGCTGACCCCTCTTCAACTCCCACTGCCTCGGCCCCCATCGTGACCATCACCCGTGCCCATGTGACCCACAGTTTGTTGGATGCTGTTATCAACGATAGCGTTTTAGAAGGGAGGATGCTTGACTTCTGCATTTTTTCCCGCCTGTGAGTAGATTATTGAGCTTAAAAAGAATTCCTTTACAAAACAATGCATATTTCAAGGGAGTATATAAAGCGGCTCCTCCGGAATCTTGAGTTTAAAACCCGGTATCTGGAGGCTCTCAGGGGGTTAAGCTGCATTTCAACCAGCATCCACACGTTTGAAAAACAAGGTCTGACAGTCTTCCTGCCCCCTGCCATCTTATCCCTGTCCAGCTGATTTGACACACACCGACAAACCCACAAAGTGTTAACTCATGCTGTTTCGCTGAATGGATATAAATCTCGGCTTATTGTTATCTGGATGCTCATTTCCTGCGTCTCACACCTCACTGCCCCGCTCCTAAATGCAAACACTCCGCCACACTCGCAGCGAGCCTGCGGGTTGGCGGGAGGGAGATTAAGAAGCAAGTCACAGAGGTTAAAGGGCTACCAAGTCCCTGCCTCCCGATGCTTCTGGGTCAGTACTGTGTGTGTGACTGTGTGCAGCCTTGCATGTGTGTTAAAGGTGGACAAAGCGGGGCCTGTGTGCACAAGTGTGCAGCTGCGTGGGCCACAGTGCGTTGATGAGGTCTTAATCAGAGCGCTTACAGCTGGGGTTAAAAGGTCGCTGGGTGACTCCGGGTTTTGATTGGGCCTCTGGGAACCTGACGGAGCCGGAGGGCATATGAAGGCAGGGTGGCAGCGGAGGGCCGCAGCAACCGTGACACGGCTGATTTCTCTCGGTCAGCGCACCCAGCGTCCTGTTTTGCACAATCCCCCCCTCCCCTCACACACATACACACACACATTTGATTGTCCACCACACACAGACAATAGCCAGAGGTTTGTTATTATAAGGCAGGAAGAGCCTACTGTGTAGCTGAACCAGCTCTTGCTCTCCAGCCATCTTCCCTTTATACCACAGCCTGGTTCATGTCTCGCTCCTTTCACAGTCAGCACAACGCAAAGTCACTTTGAGCATTATAAAGGCTGTCAATCAGCTCACTGTGTCATTACACATGAAAGGATGAAGACAGGAAAGCTTTATTGGGCTTTTACAGGGAGTCCCTCTGCTTACTGCATATCACTTGATTTCATGCCAGATGTCTGGAGGCGAGTATGACTCACATCACTGTTTATGAGTGAAGTAGGGAGTGGGAGATCTCTGTGCATGTTATCTTTGTATGTCATGGTCACAGTTCTTTTTTTTTTTTTCAAATCCCCTTAAAATTTCCGAAAAACTTTAAATCAATCAAAACCACTGCTACTGGTAATTTGGAACACAGTGTTCCCGGTCACATTTGTTTTCTGTAGGGCTTTAAAGTGCAAGAACTTCACCCTGCGGGCCACTGGAGGTAATTTGTGACTGCAGTTCTGGGAAAGACGACTTTTTGATCAGACTAATGTACGAACACCATCTGAAGCATTTGGCAACATGCCACCAGCAGCCAGAGAAAACACTGGCCGCATATTTCATTAAGAGAATAGAAATTGATACCCGCAGGGCAAATGGAGATTTTACAAACATGGGATGTGGTACCCAGAAATGATTTCTAGGACCTTTTTGAGATTATAAAATGATCAACAGCAATAGCTACAGGCAGCGAAAATTGTAAATCACTGCCACAGCAAAACGTTTGCTTTCCACGCCACCCTTTAATTAAAGGTATTTTTAAATTAATGCCGTGTCTATTATTACATCTGTTTTGAGTAAAATTACCTCTTTTGATAATTAAGAAAATAAACTCCTGGCAAAAACCACTTCATTTAACTTAATAAACCACAGATTGCCATTTCCCATGAGGAGCCATGACCCATAATTAACAAAAAATTGTACACAAAATAATCCTATACTTGCATATATCTTTTCTGGCTGCTGGCCGTTCACAACATTCTGTCTCATTCTCTGGTTTTCAAAATGTGGGTGGAGTTTGCCCCCTGAGTAATACAGCTAGTTTGATAGAAAACTGCATCCACGGGTCAAAAGATTGATTATTTGGGGTCTGAATCCTCTTCTGTTGGGCCAACACAAAATGTTTTAACTGCGGGAAATCAGTCACAGTGTGAAATTTGTGCAATTCATTTGTTTATGTTTATCATACTAATTAAAAGTTATAATAATATTGCTCCAAAAACTGACCACATTCTCCCAGCGGGCAGAGGAGGGAGTAGCTTTTTTCTTTTTTTCCATCAGTCACCAGAGGCCTAGTTTTGTCCGATCATGGTCGGACTTCCAGGGAACTTCCTTTTTGTCCGATGGTAAAATACCTATGTGATGGGCTAATGGTCTCGTCCAGCTTCAAAGCAGACATCCCCGCTCTCTTTACTAAGCTCTTAAAGGTTGGCGAAGATAACTATAAAGTGAAATATGAAAGAGAAAAAGGTGAGGGAGAGGTCAGTGCAGAGCGGCGACTGCTTTTCCTCCATCCCGCTGACTTTCATGGGAGGGACAGCTGCAGTCAAGGCCAATCGGTTTTCTTGAAACCCAGTGAGTGTAACATCTACTTATGTCCCGAATAAATACACATCCGTTTCGTGGAGAGACATGGCCAAATCCCGCTATATAGCGTACATCGTTTCGTTTGATATACAGTATTAGATCTACGTCACTTTTCTTAGTGATGTTGAACATCTGTCTTGTCTAAAGAGGCAGATGCTTTGCAGCATTTTAACCTTTCCCTTAGGATCGCTGAAAATTAAAGATGTGCTTTCTTGTGTGTGTGGCGACACATTAGAGTGGTCATTTGATGTCTGTACACTCTTGTTTATTTAAGCCTGCTCCAAAGTGTTCTCAACGACTGAAGATAAATCGGCAGGAAGTGGATGATAACACGGTGGCCTGACTGGACTGCTGAGAGAGACAAAGAGAGGAGCATCACAGATGCAAACATCTTTTTCATTAATGAACTCAGCTGTTAGTTCTCCTACTATGGTTTCCCATGACTTCACCCTTCACTACGCAATTTCTCTCTCTTGTATGCAGCTTCTGCTGCTCTGGTTGATGATGTAGGCCCTTGTTTGTCTCCCATAAAGGTCCAGACCACCTAATTCAAGCATTAGCTATCTGCATGAATACAGGCAGCAGTTCAGGTGCTTCCTCATATTGTATTCATACTGTATATATTTTTTTTAGGTAGCTTGTATTTTTTTTTATATAAATCACTTCCTCGCTTTTTGAGACCATCAGTCATCATCCACTCGTAAAGAAGAATGCTTAACACACACACATGCACTTATGTTCATGCTCAGACACACGCACATGCAAGAGGCCAAAGTGCTGGAATCAAAGCCACATGTTTACGTCATACTCGCAAAATCTGCCTCTCTTGAGAACTGATCAGCGTAATTGGTAAATGTCATGTGAGATGCTGCATTTACTATGGCAACATGCCACTTTTGAACTCTTTGCGCTACAGTAAACCATATATATTCTGTATATATTCGCTGCAGTGAAAAGCGTTTCAAAGTCATGTAGGACCCTTCGCCATATTCTGTATAATATGCTAAGGCATGTTTGATATGGGAAATTAGGGTTAGAATTTATGTCAGTCACACACAGCTGTGTTAGATCAGTCTTTTGAAGTAGAGTCAATAAATCTGCATCTTACATTTGCCTCAGAGAATTTTGGCACCACAGTCTGTGTGTACTGCTGGGCAGCTCTTGCATGCGGCGGTGTAGTTCTGTGGGTTGATGTTAAAGCGGCAGTTCGTGGCACCTCGGGGCTTTGGGCCATGTGGAGTCTGCCGGGTTGACCTGCAGGGTGTATCTACAGGCAGATTAGCGGCCTTCCGCTCACTCAATGGGCTCCGTTAGTTTTAGGACTTAGCATTGTCTCGACAAGCGGGTGAACTGCTTTCCCAAACAGCTCTTTTATTCAGCTTCAGTAACTGGGTGACCTACAAACCGGGCCGGGGCGGGTGGGAAGAGAGCAGAAGAGCAGAGGCAAGGGAGGCATGTGGGAAAAAAAATGGAAAACCCTAATGACATAAGCATCCTGATGAGTCACAGCCACTGGCCCGCAAGCGGATGATCGGCGATTAAGAGGTAGTTCATTATGTTCATCACTGATGAATCGATAGACTAATTGATAAACGCTGTGCTGCAGAGTGGTACTGAAAAAAAAGCTCTCGGGCAAGCGCGTGTAACCTCTGCTCGGCTCTGAGATGAAAGACAGACCGCCCCTTGGTGTTTTGGTTCTATATCTTTTTTTTTGTTTTGTTTTTCCAGGAGGCGTAAAAGCCAACGAAAGATCTTGATCCAGTCCAGCTCCATAAAGGGGGGCGGGGGATGTTGGAGGCTGGGCAGGGGACTTCCCTGCCAGGGGTTGCCAGATGTGTGACCTGGCCCATCAGTCTGAGATAAGAGCGGCAGCTGACTCTCAGCTAGGCGCACATGGGAACCGGCACGGAAAAGAAGGAATAAGATGAGGTGCAAGAGGAGGCTGTGATGGAGATATGAGGAGAGAAGATGGGCAAAATGACAAATAGACAAGTGAGGAAGAACGCGCAGGGACATGCGTTTCTGTTAGTCATCTGCGGCTCACATGTGCTGCGCTGTTTCACTGAATGTGCCAACAGAGTTGGTCCTTAAGGCAACACAAAGGTTTCATCTTTCTCTCCATCACCAGCAGGCTGTGTAATAAAACCAGTGTGTTTCACAGAGACTCCTTCCTTCACCCCCCTCCTGCATCCCCCTCTCTGTCTAATTAACTTACTAACAATAAATCAGGCTGCGCAGGTTCAGAAATTGGTACCAAGCGTACAGCGGACAGGAAAGGCGATAGCGATTTATACGCCGAGTTTCTGTTATTTGTGTTTTAATAGACTGCAGACGCAGCGTGACACAGACGCTCGCTCCCATTGGCGGAGAGCTTTCTGTCTCGGGCTCTGATTGGGCCAAGCTAGAGATGCCATCGGTGGGCTATCAGGATGGTATCTATGTGATCTGTTCAGCATTAGACCCCCCGTTATGCAGAGAGCCTGGACGCTGCAGAATAAAAATGGGCCACATGTTGATCCGTGTTGTTTTAGCCCTCTGGGGAGAGAGAGGGGAGGTGATAAGGATCTTGTGGGGTTTAGGCCAATCCTTATTGTTAAATGGATCTGTGTGTGTGTGTGTGTGTGTGTGTGTGTGTGTGTGTGTGTGTGTGTGTGTGTGTGTGTGTGTGTGTGTGTGTGTGTGTGTGTGTGTGTGTGTGTGTGTGTGTGTGTGTGTGTGTGTGTGTGTGTGTGTGTGTGTGTGTGTGTGTGTGTGTGTGTGTGTGTGTGTGTGTGTGTGTGTGTTTATGCGCACTTTCATATAAAAAGGCAAGAGACCGAGTCAGTGTCAGGCCAGGAATCCACCGCTGTGTCGATTCACTCCACAGCTCAATAGATAAGGTCAGGGTTTAAGGGTATTATTATGTATCAGTGAAGGTTGTTCAAGTAAAAGGGAGGGGAAAAAAATAGAAGAGGGAAAATGAGCACCTGCAAAAAGAAACTGTGACAGAAAAAGCTATATAAAAAAAAAAAAAAAACAGGAACCTGACTGAAACTCTTAAATCACAATCAGTGTACAAGTGGATTCATCTAAGTTACATTACCGTAAATATACATCGCACACATGTCCCAAAACGTATCAATTATGGCAGAGACCGAACCCAGAAGAATGTTTTCTTTTACTTTATGAGATTTAATAATGAGCTCGAGTGGATGGAGAGAACAGGCCTGCAGCCGCTGCAGGACCACCGCAACCATAAGGCTCCTGTACAGAATATCGCTTTTCATCTCTTCTCCCACGAAAGTCATTCATTATCCCTCGAATTACCTCTGCGTCCAACAAAATGATTTATCCAGCGAAACCGAAATAATAATTTATAAAGCACATTACAACATAACAAGTTCGACCCCCCCCCACCCTCAGCTGACCGAGGCAGAGGGGAGCCTGCAGAAGAACAGCGATCTTCAGTTACAGCACTGATGGATGGATGGAGGGCCTGTGTGTGCCTGTGTGTGCCTGTGTGTGCCTGTGTGTGCGCGTGCCGCCAGGCCTTCCAGAGCCGGTCTGTGAAGTAGCTGTAATGAGAACAGCATGGTCTGGGCAGTGGACAGGGAGCAAGAGAGAGGTGATGAAAACCAAAATATAGCGCTGACCTGCTGGTTATCACTCGCTCTTTACAAGGATACATCCCGAGTAGACTAAACAAGCGGCCGATCAGTTGGACCGATTTTGACTGATCGTTTAATAAGTGGAAGCGCCGCACGTTTCAGATGAGATAAAAATCATCATTTGGTAGCTTCTCTCTGCTTTGTATCATTGCTTCAAAGTCTCAAAGTCAGCTTTATTTTCAATTACTCTAATCTAAATTACATTTCTCAACTAACAGTCAACCAACAATAAAGTGCTCAGGTCCAACAGGTAACAACAAATGAGGTATTGTTAGGCTCAAGTATAAGGAAGAGATGGCAAAATCAAACACAACAGTAGTAAGTAATAGCACATAACACACTCTAACCACTAAGGGTATAAAAGTAAACTATATGTAAGATAAAACATACATTTCATCATCTATACCTGTTTCTGGAGTAAACATGAGAATGAGATACATGACGATGATATATAAATTGCTTGTTACAATTCTAATCTTGACCATTATTTAAATGTGAGTGCTGTATTTTGGATTTTCATGTTTTACCTGCTTCTACATGTTAAAATGTAGGTGATGTGATATGTCGGATATATGGTCATTCACTTTCTGACCACAAGTAAAAACTCTACTGTATGATAAGAAGCACAAACCAAGAAGCACTGTCTAAAGGAGATAGATGGCAAAAAGATGTGATGAATATAAGGTAATGTTACCTCTTTCCCTCTGTATCATTAAAAAGTAATAATGATTTTATTCATAAACCGTCTTTAATAGATACAAACTGCTTTGACAGTAGGAGGACAGTGGAACAGTAAGGCACAGAACAGAAGAAAAGCAAAATTAAGACAAGAAAACCACATACACAGCAGAGAGGACACCGAAGGAAAAGTGTTTTAAAAACATGTGAAGAATAAAAGTAATACAAAGATGACTATGAGATCTATAAGAAAAAAAAATGGGTTTGAGGAAGTCAAGTGATTCTGCGAGTCTTATTTGAAGCATGTTTGCCCTTCACTTAACATTAGTTTCCGATACGCGGAGAAAACACAATAAAAGTATATAAATAAGTCCACATAAAAGGCAGGATCGCTTATTTCTCTCCGCTTTGTGACTAACTGGTCTCCTCTCTTCAGAGACATTAGGTTGTTATATTGCAGTGGTCTGGTGCTGTGAGAGAGATGACATGATTTAGGACGTTCGTTAGATCATGGTTTGAGATCGGATCAATGCCACCAGATGAGGTGCATTAAATGTGACACTTTTTAAATTTTTTTTTTTATACCAGGAACACTTAAAGATACATTTTTGCTGCCACACGCTTTTTTCCCCCCACACACATGTTCTCATCATGTCTCGTGTCCTCAGCTGCAGACAAGGTGTTCGTAAGCACTGTTGCATGCCAGCGTCTGTTGTTCTGGATCGGACTATTCTGCAGCACTGGTATTCTATTAAGATGATGCATCTGCCCCTGGATGCTCTTGTCAGGTTCTTTTAAGCGGTTTCCCGTCCTGGTATATGGCTCATCTTTATATCTTTGTATCTGTGCTCCCTCAGCAGCCATTTAACATCTCTCTTTCCCCGTCCATGTGCGCTGTTGAGGGGAAGCCTCGGGCTTTTTTTTTTTTTAAGTTGAAAGCGGGAGCTCAGATCTCGCGTTGATCCTCGCTTATCCCGATCCTGAACTGTAAAAAGCTGTAAAGTTTCTGACTTTGATGAGCTGCGCTGAAATAATCTGACTTTGATGAATTCCATTGTGGTAATCTAACTTTAATGATGGTCAGGGGATCATTCGAAAATCAAGAATAAGACAGACAGACAGGAACACCGGAAGTAAGATGAAGAGAATTACCCTTCTGCTGAAGGATGAAGGTGGACCGGGGGATTCAGACGTTGAGTCAAAGTGAAAGTGAGGGATGAAAGATGTGGAGGAGCCGCGTGGAGACATAGCTCAACCTGGAACAGCGGGGGGGAAAAGAAGAGAGAGAGAAAGCGGCGCGGGTGAATCTTCTCAGGCTGTTTAGAAAATGGACAGTGATGTTTACGGTCATGTTGTTATTATTTGCAGGTGGAGACGCTGAGATCACTGTTTGTGATTTGTTCTCTCCACCACGTCTGTCAGTAAATTCCACTTTAGCCAAAGGAAAACTTTCTTCTTCTGTTGCTTGTAAATCAGTCAGAGGCCATAGTTTGGGGTTGGTTGCATATATATATATATATATATATATATATATATATATATATATATATATATATATATATATATATATATATATATATATATATATATATAGGTTCTCTGTCAGTGAATTAAAGTTTCATGTTAAATGCAGCTGCCAAAAGGCTCCCTCTTCTGTCTAGAGCCGTTTGAACCAGGCTGTCACTGAATATGTTGTAGTTTCAGCTTCAATACTTTGTGCTCTTTGGCCTCATATTCAGTGCATATAGTCCTTTAACAGATCCCTTCAGAGTTCAATTGCCATTTAAGATGGTAAAACATCCCTGTGCAACACTTATTTGCTTTACTGCACAGAAGAATTCCCATCAGCCATAGCGGCAGGTGGATCAATCGGGTGATGCTTGAGAAATCATAGGCCACATTGAACGAATGATGGTCGTTTCACTATGCACACGTGAAATTTTCAGGTAAACAACTTGAATTTAGCCCATGCGGGGGGATTTTGGGATATTGAGAGTATGTGGATTTCATGTTTCTTTGCTTTGTGCCTGCAAACAACCTCTGGCTGTTTAACGTGATGCTGTCGTGATTGCATGTAAGTAATCACCGTGTTGTAAATGTTTATCTGTTGCTGACTTTTAACTTTTTATATTCCTTTTTAGCCTCTATCGACTTTACTCAGGAAGCTTTGCTTTTTGCCAAGGTGCCAGTGTATATAACAAATTGTTCTTATTGATTCTCCTGGTTAAATGGAGGTTAAATAAAAAAAAATAATATAAAATAAATACAAATTTTAAAAAAGCTTGCATACATGTTTTCTCGTACTTCTATCTGTGTGAGGACCGGTTTAAGTTTGAGACCCTGGGAATGAGGACATGTGTCCAGTGCTCCCTACTTTAAGGGCTACTTGAAGGTTAGGACTTGATTTGAGGGTTAAGCGTATAATTAGGTGTAGGGTGAGGTTAGGACAGGGGTTGGGGTTAGGTATGTGGCCGTCATGATTAAGGTTAGGTTCCGGGGAATGCACAATGTCAGTGAGGATCCTTACAAGTATTGAAGTATAAGTGCGTGTGTGTGTGTGTGATTTATGGTTTGCAAAAGGTTTATTATGATTGCAGAACTGAGACATTGGTAGACAGCTGGGTATGTTGCTGGTGGGCTTGCTGAGGGGTCAGGATCACACATCCATACACACCGACCTCATGCATCACAGCAAGTGTACATTTATGCATGCTCACAGACATGCACAATGCTGAAATTCATGTTCTGTACCATTAACCGCCCTCTCTTTTTCTTCTTCTCTCCTTCACGTCCTTGCGATGACGTCTCCCCTGCGGCACGCCGTTCTTCATCTCAGGTATGTGGTTCATGTTTTCCTCTTCCTCCGTCTTCTCCCTCCATCTCTTCCATGTCTTTATTTTTATCATTTCCCAATCACCGCCTCTCTGTGCTTCGCCCTGATATGTTAGAACCACTGCACTGTCACACTCAACGCATGAAAACGAATGACCTCCATGTGTGGAGTCAGTGGTGGTACGAATTGGTGCGTATAGCGGTGCACATTGACAATGTGCCAGTAAATATCATTAATCACAGCCTTGTTTTGGCTCCTCTGAGTCAGCCATGTGGAAGTGATTTCTGCGGCTGAGACACTGTTTTACTCGGGGTCCTGCATGTATTCTTCGTCTTCAGCATTTCTCTCCATGTTTTTTTATTTTCTGTTCTAGTCAGGGTTGCTCACACAGTGACTTGGCAGTTACTCACCACATCTAAAAATACCCCCCCTTCCTTTTTTTTTTTTATTTTGAAAGGAGTGAATTGGAGGGTTTTTTTTCTCCCCTTATTTGGCAGCTCTGACTGTAGTATACATCAGAACATAGAGACACAAGAGTTGAAGAGGCTTTTTCTCCTCCTCTGTTACTCCTTACTTACTTGAGGTTTCTTCTTCTTGTTTTTTCCCCGTTAAAGTTGTTTTTTTTAGGGACTTTCTTTGAACGATGATAGAGTCTAAGGACAGGGGATGTCATGTTGCTGCACACAATGCAAAAACTGAAATCTTAACAGGGAAAGATATCTTGTTTTTGGAACAATTAGTCCGATATTGAATAGAATTATCGTATTGAGTAGAACTATTTCATTCCCTGACTAAAACTTGAAATAAGATAAATTATCTTCCAGTGGAATAAGATAATTATACTCAATATTGGACTAATTGTACCAAAAACAAGATATTTTCACCTGTTAAGATTTCAGTTTCTGCAGTGCAATCTGCCCATTGTGAATTTGGGCAATACAAATAAAATTGACTTGACTTTTCATCCAACCACCTCCATGGGCTTGTTATCCAGAGAAGGCTCCTGTGGTCGGGGCTGGTGACGTGAAGAGTTTAGGGTGTCTGCTGGTGGTGCTCGGGGGGAGGGGGAGGGGGGGCTACCTTCTGTCGGCCCTGCAATGACTCATCTGTGACGAACTATCTCCAGTCTCCTGACAAGCAGGCTGAGAGGATAATTGTGTTGACTGTGCCGTCGCCTGTTTCCGCAGCACTTCCAATCTGATTTGTAACTCAAGTCGTGAGGAATATAATCATATTATCAGAGGTTTTATTGAGTCTGTTTGTCTAGAAGCAGATAAAAAAGTCTCCAGAGGTCACAGTAGATGTCTGACGTGTAGACAGCAGTGCTGACCCCCATCTATCCACACCTTCCATAAGGCAGTTCCCCCCTGATTTGTACCCCAAACTACTTCTTATTTGAAATACTACTACTTTTTATATGCAAATAAGTTCTGTTGCCATTGTAGCTGCTTATACTGTCCCTTAATCAGCTTTGTGGTATAAGTGACTGGGTCCTATATGAACACACATGTACCACTTGTCACCATAGGTGAACCAAAGGGAATAACAAGCAGTGAGCTTCCACATTTAAACTATTCATAAATATTACAGAATATTGTTTTTTCTCCCAAAATTTGTTTCTAAATTATTCACAAATGGTTAAAGCTATAGTGTCCAACTTTTTTTCTCCCCCTTCTGGCAGCCAGAGTAATTACAGTGTTGACACACACTTCCATCACAGTCTCCGCTGTGGCCAAATCTGTCGTAACTGTTGCGGCTTTTTGATCCGTCCACTTTGATCCATTCGGTCCAATAATATTTGGAAAGTCCAGGAGAGCTGCACAATTAAATTATTTTATTCACATTCCCAGTGGAGGTCTCTGGTGCTTATGCTTTGCTCATAGACGTGGTGGATTCACCCAGCCATCAGGGAATGTCACCCCCAACATCCAGATTTAAAAACTCTGTAGACTGTGAAATATATAGATATTTACCTGGTGGTGATAGACTTAATGACCACTGTGTGAACTTTTGGCCGCGAGGCCTTGAATTTAACAGGCGCTCATTTACATGTAAAAGTTATACACTATAGCTTTAAAAGTTTGAAACCAAGTTTTCATTGGCTTAAACATCCAAACGTACCAAAAATATCCTGAGCTGAGCAGCTTTAGCCAGTATTTGTTTTTGCAGAGCTCTTGCAGAATTATGGTGCCTGTACACTACATATCATCCGGACAGATTGCAAGAGACAGCGGTGGCCGAGTCTGAAGTATATTACGTGCATTTCTTTTCTCGGACGGGCTCAAACTTGTAAACTGTCTGCTTCACCCTCCCTGAATAAAACCGCCGGAATAAAACATCCGCAAGTCTTCAGTCAAGAATTCACAAGGCGATTTTTTTTTTATTCAGTATGTGCCTAAAGAGCTGAGTCAGTGTATACAGGTGAGAGCCTGTAAGTGGCAGCCTCTGTCGATGTAGAACAGAGTCCGAAAACGCCGTCTCTCAGTGGAGGTTTGCCTGGTTTTCTCGGCACTTCAAAAGGAAATGCATACAGTACAACAACAAACTGAGAGCTCAGCACTCGCAGCCGCTATTGGATACTGACTGTAGAATCAAAACAAATGTGATAAAGCAAATAGGACCCCCTTCCCTGGCCCAACGGATGCGTGCTGGGGGGGCACAGCTTGGCCTGCTGGGGGGCTCTTTAATGTGCCGGGGAAGCGTCACACAGGAATGCTCTGCACAAACAAGCCTCAGCTCACATGTCGACAACCAGTGTGTGTATGTGTGGTGTGTGAGTGTGTGCGAGTGTGTGTATGTGTGTGTGTGGTAAGGGGTAGGAGTAGAAATGTGAGTATATGAGAGGGAGGGTCGCGGTGTGTATCTTGTGCGATTTTTCTGCCAAACACAGTCCAGGTTTCGTTTGGACCCGGTATCGACCACAAACCCACATTGCGGTTGTCAGTGAAAACAGGCCTGCACCGGCTCCACACAGATTCAGCCTGAGTTGTTCCAGGCTGTCAGAAATCACAGGAATCCTTATCTTTTTTTTTCAGTATTCTCTCCTGAACAATGCCAATGTTTCTGAATACAAATCATAATAGAACAATTGCTCTTTCTTTCTCTCTCTCCATCCGTCTTCCTCACATTTTTTTAAGAGGGGTGTTTCAATTCAGTCGCTCCACACAAAAAAAGTAGAGCAGGGCATGCTGGGCTTCAGTATTTGAAAAAAAAATTACGTGGTATATATACACGATGCATGTATATATACAATGCATGATCCAATACACAAGCAGCTTTGACAGTACAAACAAGGTCAGCAGAGCATGCATATGTAATGACAGGAGCAGAAAGCAGAAGCATGAAGCTATATATATAAATATATCTTGCATTATTTTCAATGTTGCTCTTAAGTATTTGAAAAAGAATTACATCAATAAAGAAACATTTGTAAAGCTTTAAAATAACTATTTGCTAAAAATTATACTTGTTTTTAAAAATCCTTTTTATGAGAAGCATCTGGTATCGATATTGAAGCCACATAAGAGGGAACTTAAGATTTTTATCAAATGAAAAACATAAGAAATACCTTGGTTCCATTCCACCTTTTGCGTTGCACATGTAGTATGTTCATATGGTTTAATAGAGATCGATTGCACATTTGATGACTTCACATCTTTTACTTTTTGTAAAAATGCATAGTACAGTACAGAGTATTCATTATTTATATTTTAAATTCCTTTTTTTATTTCTTCAAATATGTAATAATTCTGCTTATTTAAACTGTGCTGCTCGGCTGCAGTGTGTTGGGGTGAGGTCGGTCTGTTGTGTGATGGTGTGATGAACATGCGGCTGCGGTGGAGAAATGATCGGTTCTAACCGGCAGCAGTTATGTCCTGCTGCGCCGACTCGTCCGACAAGGCTCACTCTGAGAGAATTTAGTGCTTTTGCGTAACGTGTTTAAAATGTCCTAGTCTGGGGCCGATTATCTTTTTAATTCATGAAAAAATTTTGGAATATTTACAACCTCGGATATCCAATCCTATCTCAGTAAACAACCTTTTTGGAGTGGTTTATGTTTGTGTGTTATGTATTTGTGTTTTGGTCGTGCTGTGACTTCTACCATTTGTTGGTGTTGGACTTTGCCTTCATGTTATACAACCACTACCGACTTCATCAGCCTTGTTTACAGCATTATCTAAACATCTCGTGAAGTGCAGGAAAATTGAGCCATGATAAGAAGAGAGAGGGGGGGGAAGCATGTGCTTTTTTTTTTTTTATTAGAAAAATGCATGAAAAGACCGGGTCTCTCATGTTGTTTGAAATGGTTGGCCATCTGTCCTTTCATGCCTGATGGCAACCACATTGATGGGTTTGCGTTTATAATTTGAAGTGTTTACTGCCAAAGCACTTAAAGGCATGGACCCACTGAGTCTGCGGGAATAACCTCTGTGAGACAGGGAGGCATGAAAGGGATGGAAAGAGGTTTTAATTAGAAGCCTTTATTAATGTTTTCATCTCCTTTATAAACAATAAATTACACTTCTTGATTATTTCATTAACTTGTGACAGGCAGATATACAGCCATGAGGAACGAGCGGAGAGAAAAACACAACGCCAATTCACTCCTTCTTTCTGAGATTTCCATGACTGAACATTTGTCACGCTGACAGTAGCCTTTAACATGTCAGCCAACCGCAAGTCCAGATGATATTAAACTGCCTATTTGTTTACTGCTGCAAGCACAGATATTTGCCCTGTAAATCACAATGTTCTCCTCTGAGGAAAAAACAGAAACCAAACTGGAGAAATTCACATTTCTCGCTATCTGTGCATTCCTTTGTCTGAAAGTTCTCCCTCTATGTAGTCAAACAACACATCTGCATGAAGCAGTAAAGTTACTATATACAATATATATATATATATATATATATATATATATATATATATATATATATATATATATATATATATATTCCGTTCCTAACTTACAAACATGAACCCGCATTGTGTCCTGCACGTTCACTTTTTGAATGAGCCACTTTTTTGAGCCTTTTTTTTGCCATTGGCAATTGGTAGACGTGATATCTAATTAACCTCAGCTGCTCACATTACACAGTATATTAAAAAGGCAATTTCACAGCTATAATCGGTGAGCTAGAGAAACTAGAGAAAACTGGGAGAAAGCCTGCAGAGTCCCCCGTTGCACTAAAGGGGAAACTCCTACAACAAGTAGAATACATTGCATAGGGTCACATCCAAAGCCACTGATGGTGAGTTTATGGAAGGCAGGTGGCAAATGTGTTTCCAGGCAGAGCGGCCGGTCAGTCAACACAAGTTGACCGCAACTGAGTCGGATTATATGTCTTTACTGAGGCTTATTTTAATTCACAAAATGTTGTTTTCTCATCAAGTCTGGATATGTTGCAGCGCTGCAAGTCTCATGTGCCTGCCTTTATTTAACCTGCCAGCTTTAAAGGTCCTTTAAAGGTCCCGTATTTGACATTTTTGCTAGGTTTTATTTGAAAGTGTGTGATATCCCTCACAGAAAGTATTTATGGTTTTGGTTACCAAGAATCATCTCACATCTGCTCTCAAGTTTCTATCTGGGGCTCTACAAAAAACTGTCTTATGTCCGTCTCATTAATATTAATGAGCGTCTCCTCTGATTCTTCGATTTGAAATGGCTGTGAACGGGAATTGGGTGACATGTGTGTATTTGTGACATCACAACTTCATCACAACACCTGAACCATATAAATATCAGGTGTTGAGATATTAAGATCTCACTTTATATGATATGGGACTCTTAAAGCTGTAGTGCAGCGTGATTATACAAACACTGTTCACATTCTTACGTCATGGGCTCAGCTCACGCCGACTCTGTTACTATCGCAGCTGTGAAAACGTTGGATAAATTGTTCCGAGCGTTACACAACCGCTGTGAAATGACTCACTTCGCGATCAGAATTTGATCCATTTGGTCTGATAACGTTTAAAGATTCTAGTAGAGATGCATGATTCAATTATTTTATCCAAGAAAATTACATCTACCCCCTTTAACAGCACGTTTAGACATGCATGTGTAAATTTTACAGGAATATTCAATCCAAAAGAATTCGAGGCTGAAAACATGCTCATATTTGGATGAAGTGCAACAAGCTCCTTATGTGTTTAATCTCTTGCTCCGTCTGCCAATGCCACCAATAAAACTCAACTTACAACATCTTACATGGAGATATCCGGGCATCAGTCAACAGTTAGCTGCACTACAACCAAACGTGTCCACTGATTGATATGTAGCTCTGCGCTGTAAATCAAGTGTGACAGCAGCTGGAACGCTGATGCCGGTCTTTGGATCCCTTTAAACACTGTGGATTCCCCACTGATTAGCTGTTGTTATATATAGGACTACTTTTCTCCAAGAAGTGTATTCGTGGCCTTCTGGTGTGGTCATAACAACCTGAACAACCAGCTCAAAACCGTAGAGACGGCTGTGGACTATAGGAAGAGCTAAAGAGTCCTAAACATGACCCGTTCCAACCCCTACAGGCGCTAACAGTCACTGTACACCAGAAACAGGAAGAGTTTTTTTTTTTCTTCTGCAAGCTGTCACTTTGATGAACACTGAACACTGGTATGAAACGACCCCTTCCACACGTTTCTACCTCATGTATCTGTTACCCAGCGGCGGATTTATCAAATTGCGGGCCCAAGGTGAAGGAATGTATGGGCCCCCCTTCGTGTGATTTAAAAATATGAGGATGTAAAGGTCATTGGACAAGAGAAAAATACCTTTTCCCTTTAAACACTTCTTTAGTCCAAAAAGAGATGGAAAGGTAATGGACTGAATGTTACATGGGAACCGAACAGAGAAGACGATTTCAGAAATTCAAGAGAAACCAGCACTGTTCATTTCATACTGTTTCAAATATTTTATAACATATGTACATGATTGTGTGTGTGAGAGAGAGTCATTGAGTGAGTGAATGGGTGAGTGTGTCCATTCCATTCTGAAATGTTTTGTGTAGGGACAGATAACCATGGATCATTGAACTACTACTTCAAGTGTTTCAAAGTTTTTTTTTATTTATTATAGTACAATAACTGGTGGGGGGCCCTAGGCAGCCACCTACCAATGCCTCAATGTTAAGACCACCTATGATGTCACCTGTACATTAACATTCAAACAGACAATTTTCTTTCTTTATCACCTGTACACAGCTCTGAATGTTTCCTATCCTTGCCGATTTTTGTGTGTACAGCAGCATAGTTCTCTGTACAGTTCTCTGTAGTAGAGCTACAGAAAACCAAATTCAACAAATTCCTTGTGTGCAAACTTCTACTGGGTGATTAAAGCTGATTTTAATTCTGAAACTGAGAAATTGTCCAAATCATTCACTTCTAAAAAAAATGTTTTTTTTCTTTACTAAAGTTGAAATGTTGACTGCACAGCTGTGCATCTACTATAATAATCCTGACATCACATGTAGACACAGTCAAATTCAACCGGACTCTGCACAAATCCATGTTATGTAGCACAAATACTGTGTGTTCTGGTGCTTGTGTACATCCTTCACTCCCAGTGTTTCTTTCTTTTCTCCATTATACATACTATGCATATTCCTAACTCCGCTGATACAGATTAATAAAGTAAAGGGATGTATAAAGGTGACAGCACTGACCTCGGGAAAAAAATACCAGTCCACACACTGTAATTACATGAGTGTTTATGCAGCACACAGACAAAGAAAAACATCGGAAGGGATAATTAACCTCAGTGACTTCACATGATGCATTTGCTCAGCAGCTGGTTATAACCATATGTTCTTTCGATCACAAAATGTGCGGAATCCTAAGCTGCGCCGTGGCCTTGTTCGGGTGTTCTCCCTCTCCCTCAGCTTCCCTCGCGGTGTCACGTCAGGAACAATCATCTTCCTACGGAGACATCAGGTGGAAAGGTTAGACATGATCTGACCCTCCGATCATTATCCCTAACCTGTAGCTGTGAGAAGGAGAAGGGAGAGGGGGAGAGGGGCTGAGAGAGAGAGAAGAAAAGAGAAAGGAAAGTCAGGTTTCGTCCACATTTATTTCTTTCATTCACAGTTGGAATTTGCCAAACAAAACGTCTCAAAGTTCAAAATTCACTTCCCCCACATGAACGCCGAGACCAAGTTTGCGGGAAAAAACATAATACGATATAGACAAAAAAGAAATTCCGAACACAGATGAAGGGAAATAGAGGAAGAAAAAGTCAGATGTAACACTGTTTAAATCAGGGTTGTGAAGAGACATGTGCTCTGTGTCTGCCGGCCTCTGGCTCAGAGACAGACCTCAACACTGATGGATGTGGTGAAAAACACTAACACACACTCTGTATCTGCAGGGTGGAGCCCCGACTGCTTACTGATGGACTTGTTTCACAGCCTCAAACCCTTTCTACTGAATACTCCGGGGCCTCCTTAAATCTCAGCCTACTACCCAAATGAGAAACATGGTCTCACTCGAGAACCTGCACTCATTAAAACCCTTCTCTTTTTTTTTTAAACCCACAAATTTATTCATACAATATCCCATCCTGATTTCTCATCTGTATTGAATTGACATATAATGAGCGCTTACATCAGGAATAAGCATTCAGCGTTAATAGCGCATAAGGTAAATGCTGCAGTCCTGCGCCGTATCAGATGCTACGCTGATGTGGTAACAGATTTCACTTAAAGCTCCTCCAGCGATGGGAAAGTTCCAGATATGTATCGGAAAGAAACACCGAAACAGCTGGTCATACAACGAAACATGAAGATGATGTGTGCGTATTGTATGTGTGTGTGTGTGTGTGTGTGTGTATGTGTGTGTGTGGTATGTTTGGATTGTAATTATTATTAAAATAGAGGTCTGCACTTGTAAGGGGTTGCAGTGCTTACATATTTATATTCATGGAGCAGGTTCCCGTCCCTACAAATTGCAGATTATCCACGAACAACAGTCTGTCATTTTCACTCCACAATAAGTTGGATTTGACAATAATGTGCCAAATGTGCCTTAATATTTGTGTTTTGGGGAAAGCTCCTACTCCGAAATGATTGCATTGCCAGTGAATTAAACCCAGCTGTATTGTGCACTTTTTTTTTTACATGTGCGTCTTTACCGAGTGCCAATAAGCAGTCAAACACACAGGCGAGTGCTTATTCATCCCTGATTAAGGGTCCTTGGTCCTCATTCGTCTAACACTGAAGGTATACTTGATGACATATTACTTCCAGCAACTACAAAGAGAGCTGCGGGTTGGTTGGACAGGGGGTCAGATGGTGATGTATCGCCTTTATGTAGCAGGGACAGATGGCCCATTACTGCTTGTTACAGGCTGTTCCCTCTACTTAAAGCATAATTTGTTCCCAGTTATTTGTACAGTAACTCAGGCTTTCCTTAAACACAGATATTGGCATGTGTGCACACAAACCCTTGTATAGTCTTTCTCTCACACACACACACATATGTAGGCTATTGCCGAGCCTCTTGTCATATCAAAGAGGCCTCCTCTAAGGCCATAAAAGAGGCGCCCCTCGCCTGTAACGGCCGGCCGCAGCCCCCAAAATGGTTACTGTTTTGTATCCGCGCGTTCTGTTTGTCACCGAGGGATGTATTAATGTGCGGAGCAGCTGCGCTCGCTGCTGTCCATCATGACCCATATCGTATGAAGCGCCGGAGAAGTAACGTTGGAGCCGTTCGATACGGAGACGGACGGGACGAGAGGGGGTAAAAGAGGGAACGAGCAAGGGAGGAGGAGGAAGGAAGGACCGAATGGAAAACGCAGGAATATCAGAGCGAGGACATGGCAAAGAAGGAGCAGAATACGTGTGTTCGGTCAGCAGCCGAGCCAGATCCGCGTTCGGCCAAAGACGGCTTCAGCCAGAGGTGCTGATGTCAACAACTGCTCCTTCGCTCCGTTTGGAATTTCACTTCGAGATGTTTCACAAGCTGTTTGCTGTTACTGCGTCCCTGCAGAGCAGTAATCTCTATGTCAAAGAACAAAAGAGTGCTTTTCTAAAAGCAAGAGAAACTAGATAATTACACTGTATTTTAGATTTTTGAAATCAGGGTTATTTTTTTTATACAATGCTGCTCAGCAGGGTGTCACATGAGGTAACATAACATTTCATTTGTCCAGATGTCTCTCTGCTTTTTTTTTTTTTGTTGTTGGAAAACCTCAAGTAGGACACATGCTGAGAATCTTATTTTCATCACTCCTGACATTTTAATTTCCTTCCACGTCACTTTGACGGAATAAAGGGAGGGGGGAAAAAAAGATACATTGTAACCAATAATGAACTGGATCAAGCCTCGCGGTGAACCGCGCCAAGGCCGGTCAGATTGACTGATGAGGCGTTTTCAGCAACACTACGGCTAGATCCTGACAAATGGAGCAGGTGATGCAGACAGCAAACAGAATGAGTGACTGCCGAGCCAAACGCAATTTGAATTTCTGAAGCCTGACGTACTGTGTGAAATATATCTTATCCGAGATATAACGTGTATGTAACCGAAAAGAAAAGCTGGTCCTGGTTTTTGGATCTCACGCAAGTTTCGCTCCACGTTGATTTCATGCATGCCATGTCTAAAAATATATTTACATGTTGCGATGCGCCGACAGTAAGAAAGAAATATTGTTGAATTTCATGTAGTGTTACAAAAGTTGATAAACTGCCGGGGTAATCCTTTCAGACAAGCTTTTCTCAGGCTTGTGCGCCAGGTGTCAGAGATGGATGTGTGTCGTCCTCCCTGCGGAGAGCGTGGTGATGTAGCAGCGCGTGCCACAGTGTGGTCCCTGTTTAGGAAAAAAAAAAAAAGGATCCACGAACGCATGCAAATGCATGCAAACGCTGCACATATGTGGACGGAGTCTCACCGGAGACTTTTACTCCATCATAATCGGAGGGTGTAGTTTGTGAACTACGCTGACTCCCTCACTTAGTTCCTCCTGGGGGGGTCAACCATAATTGCTAGTCATGTTTCTCCACCGTGAAACATGACGTCACAGCAAAGAGTCGGCTCGAGCTTCTCCCGGGGACTCGCTTTTTTGGCCAGTCGGCTTCGATAGGCTCTTTTTTGCTTCGCGACTGTAAAGCGACATGAAAGACAAAAAAACAAAACATATAATCAAATAAATGAGGAAAGTAGAAAGTAGTCCCTGGCAGGCAGATGCAGATTGTAAAATATGTCCAACCTTGGGATCACGTCCCAGTTCTCGAGATGAGTAAACTGTCTCCTGCTTACACATCATAGTTTCCACCACTCGGACTCCACATTAAACAAGACAAAGGGACAGTTAATGGTTAGCGTATGATGTGGATGCTGATAAATAATCACAGCTTGTTAGTGGCTGTGATGAAAACCTCCTGTTCCACTCTTTGACTTAATTTTCACAAAGCTCTGTCTAATTCCTGTAAATCTTGGCCAGACTGTTAAAGAGCGCGATGCCGTTTAAATAATGATTAGCGTGTTTAGATGGAGTTGACATGTCTATGGCCCGGCTGCCCGCGGCTTCAGAGGTTCAATACGAGGTGTCAGGACTTTGAAAAACACTTCTGTGCAGAATAGACGAGGCAATGACATGTGGAGGATTTTTGTGGTTTCGCAGTTTACGCTCCAGATAATTCATCGCCATGCGGCGCATCACTGAAGTGCTTCCTAACAAGTTTTAATGAACATAGAGCTTAGAGCTTTTGTTGTGAAAAATAAAAAAAATAAAAAGACCTTGGCTCAGTATTTCTGTAGTGCCCTGGTCTTTTCTGGCAACCCCACAGAGGAATTCCACAGTAAATGATTCATCTTTGTTGTCCGTTGTTGTGGAAGCCACATAAAGCTCTTTGTGGTCGAGCGCTGAAGAGGTTTTATTATGGATAGCAGATGAAAACTAGCTGTCAGGTTGCGTCTCTGTACATCCGAAAAACGGAGAATGTGACGTGACATAAAAATACTGAACGCATTTCTGATCGCTTTTGAAAACTCCCAAAGACCGAGATATTTGAACTTTAGGTGCCTGTTCCCCATGAACACTTCACGGCGTAGCGTTCTATATTTAGCGCATTAGCCGGTATTTAATCACCGAACACAACATGCATTCCCGCCTGCGTGCTTTGTGATCGCTTCAGGACCTGTCAGAGTGAATGGACCTTTTTTTAACCAGTTCAATACGAGTCTTTAAAATGAAAAGTCTCTGTGTCAGACGCACAGTGTTAGAAATGAAATGATAAAGAGGGAGATATTAAAAAAGTCATGTTCATTTTAGTTTCCTCCAGCTCCAGAGGTGATCAGGACAGAGGTTGACCCGTTGACCCACAGTTGTGTGCAAAAATCCATCGATTTGTATTAACCTCATGCTTTCATCTTCCCTTTTATTATTTTTATTATTATTATTATTATTATTTTTTTAACTTTTGCTCACCTTGCTATGAGAAGGCTTTCACTTCTCTTTCACTTGTGTTTTGTTTTCTCTCTGTCTGTCTTATTCTCCCATGTGACAGAGCGATGAAAAGGATCTGCTGCCGGCTGTAGTTTGATTGTCTGCTTGACAGCTGGCCCATTTGTTTGTTTTTCTATTTATCTCTGGCGCCCGAACGGACACATGCTCAGGCCGCTCCGCCGCCATCGGAGAGGCCGACGAGAACACGAGAGAGATGGACAGATGCGCGTGTGTGTTTAGCATCAAAGATTCATTTTTCTCGCGAGTCGTTATTGTGGAGACACACAATTACACACAGATGAACGCTTCCAACCATGTTGACATGGGGAAAACACTTGATTTCTTAATTCGGTCGTGTTTATCTATGCGGCAGGCCCTCAGAGCTGTTTCTTTTGTTCTGCCGTAGCAGGGTTTCTGATTCGAAAGACACGAGCTCGTCCTCCGCGTCGGTCGGTTGCATGCGACCTCCTCCCCACTTCCGAGTCTTCGTCTCAGACGTGGTGAGCAAAATGACGCATATATGGAGATTTGTTGGCTTTTTTTTGGTTGATTTTGCACAAACATGCTGAGCTGGATTTAAAAAAAAAGTGCAAAAGGAGAAAGGCACAAACAAAAATCTTTTCGGTTTCCCTTCCCGAGGCTGGCGCGCAAGCAAACTGTTGTAAAAGTGCGATCAATCCCGCACCAGCACATATGCAGAGTAGCGGGAGAGCGTCTTGCAGCCAGGGCATTCAGCATGTTATATGACTGTCTGTCCTCAGGCATTGCAACAGGTTTGTTCCACTGGCTGGAACTGGAAGGGAGGGCAGGTGAGGTTTCGCGGCCTCCTGACCTCTGAGCCCCGCTGTGTTAACCTCTGGCACCGGCTGTATCTCCTTTAGCCGCGAACAGGATGCAGCGTTTGCCCCGAGAGGTGGCTGTTTGCTCTGCTCCTCTGTGTCGATGCTTTGACCCTGACCGGACATTCCCAGACCATTCCCACACCTCTGACCCCGCCGGAAAACTTGTGCGGCTTTCTCTGTTACTCATCCCTCCTCGCCTCTCTCTCCGCCCACCGGACCGCTCTGTCGGCTCCATTCATGCTAAGTGAATTACATCATTGCTGCAGGGGGTGGAAAGATGAGCCCAGACGGACAATCAGTGACAGACTGACTCATCAAAGAGAGGCGAACACTAGTGTCTCGTTCCGGTAACGTTACTTTCTGGAGGGATGCCGGTGATGACGATGATGATGCTGGTGGTGGTGGTGGTGGTGGCTAATTTGTGGACAGGAAGGAGCAGGAATCCTTGTTAGTAAACTCCATCCTGATGGCGAAAGCCACAACCGGGCTCCAATCAAAAGCCGTGCTTAGCGATTTGTCAAACAAGTTTGTGATCTCTCGGTTTTCCAAAGATACACCAGAGCAGATCTCTGCATGCATTCCATTATTTCTTTGTGCCATTGTGCGTGTGTGCACGTGTCTTTGTGCACGCGGATCATTGCATAAGAGCAGCATGAAAGCTGAACCATATTTCTGTAGTCTCCTCGGTTCACATGATCGTCTCTGGTGTTGCTTCGTAGCCGAGGACACAAAATCGGCGTTGTTTGCCTCTCCGTCGCTCTCTGGGGACGGCGGAAGAACACAAAGCCTCCTCCAAGCGCAGTCAGCCCGCTCTCCGAGAGGTATCCGTCCTTTTGATTCTGAACTTTTGATTCGATCCGTTCCGCTGTTGTTCGTGCTGCTTTCTCGTCCTACTTGAAGCCTCCGCAGCCACCACAGGACAGTAAAGCCGGCCACACTGATCAGCAGGGGAGACATTAGATCATAAAACATGACCAGATCAAAGACAGACACCCAATTCTTGGAATAAAGCTCAAGTTTCTTTGGTATTTTACTGTCCTTTTTTGCCGGAATACAAATGGTAGTGTTTATCTCATAAAGTTCAATTTATCTTCAGGACCTTTGGTCGGAGCAGTGCCCTCAAATATTTCGGAGGATTGTCAGTGTTTGGTTTGTGTCAGCTGTCTTTTGTAACTATTTGATATTCATCTTTTAGCATGTTATGAACTCTGTCAGCATCACTCTGACATACAACCCCTGACTCCTCTGGCAGCAGCGTTGCAAAAATTACGACAGCGTTTTTTTGTTTTTGTTTTTTTCTTGGTTGTTTCCTCAAACTTGCATTCTGCTAATTCTTATTCAGACAATTTTTCTTTGACTGCTAATTCTTCTTTTCAGACCGTGATCTACCACTTACCTATTTTTATTCTATCGATTAATGTTAATTCAGACACTTTTCCTAAATTTTACTGAAAGCTTCGATATACCCAACAAGATATATTTGTAGTTATGTGTGGATTTCAACATCTAACCATTTCAGTACTTGTAGAGTCTGATAAAAGAAAGAAATGTCTTCCCTTATGTATTTTGGCTGCATATTGCTCCCTGAATGACAAAATCAGCAGGTGAGGACCGTCAGGAATAATTCGATGTGAATATGCACCATCCGTGTCTGATTGTTGGACCGGGAGACAAAAGCTCATGTCCTCAAGGCGTCTGTGCAGGACTTCCTGGGTCAGACTCCGGGAGACAGGTTCTTCCTCGAGGACAGTTTGCTAACCAGAGACATGTGGTGAGACGGGCTGCGCCCGGCCAGGTATGTCGTTATTCCGACATCTGTCTGCGTTGGTTGATTGGCTTAGTAGCACATGAGGACATTCTCGCTGTCCTGTTTTTCATCGTCTCCTGCCTCTGGAGAGGAGTGGATTCATATGAAGACCAGTCGTCTGTCTTTGGAGCAGCTGTGCCTCGCTGCTCACAGTCCCCCTTCCCTCTCTTTTCATATCTTCCTCCCCGTTCTTGCATTTCCCTCATGGGGCATATCTTTTTGTTCAATTGTGTTTAATCGCATCTCATCATCTGCTGCGAAATTCACTGTCCTTGTTTACATCATCGCGAGTATTTTCAGCACTTTCTCTTTTCGTGTTTACTCTCATACACTTTTGTTTTATTGAAGGCGGGGGGGGGGGGGGGGGGGGGCATTGTGTGTTTCCCTCTAGAGCCCAAGAACAACAAGACCATTACTGGAAAGAGGCCTTGCAAACCGGCCTGTCTTGTACACATGGTTTAAAGATGAGGAAACACTGTATCGGATTTTTTTTTTTTTTTTCCAGACGGAAATCAATCGTAAACAGCTGTTATATTCGCTTTTTAATAAAGGCCAGTGAAGAGACGTGTATTGATAATATGCCACAGGGAAAAAAAAAAAAAACGAAAAAACATTACCATGTAAAATCGGTAAAAATGCCTTGAAGAGAATTATCCCCTTATCTCTTTTTGCGCATGATTTACTGTTATCAGACATAAAAGGATCGGGGGGATTTGATGCGTCTCGATGGTCATGGTCAGCGTTCGTAAAAACAGATGCAGTAGTAAAGGCAATATAGTGCTGGTGTCTTTGCCAGCAGGCCTGCAGTAAAGATAATCAAACGCCACCAAGATGTCTGGAATCGCCTCAGGATCTTTCCTAGCAGCGTGCCGCAGGCTTGTGAGGTCTTACTCCAATTCACTGGAGTAAGTCTGATATTCCCCCGTCAAAGGAACATTTGTCCCTCCAGGCTATAAACAGCCAAGCTTTCTTCATCTGAGTCCAAGGTATTCCACAAAGACGCACTCACTGGGACAAGGTACATCTTTCTTTATTTGAGGCAAACGAAGAGGAAAAAGGGAGAGTGGACAAGGGAGAAAGTGTCAGTGTGACAGAGACACTAAAGGCTGAGGTCTGCTCTCCCCCTGCAAAGTTTCCTGGAAGCAGCTGTTCCACGGGATATTTCGGAGCGGAGGAGTTCACATAAGATTCTTGTTTTGTGAACAGTGTTCTTCCTTTTTACTTCCCGCGGGTATTTTTTTTTTTCCTTCCGCGTCGCATTCGCAGGAGACACGTTGAAAAGCTACATCTCAATCCTCCACCAGTAGTACCAGAGGCCCCGTCGGGGTTTCGCGTGCACCGAGCGTCTGTTTATCCAGTTTGCCAGACTCGTGATCTCCAAACACATCTGACGGCGCTTTGATTCATCGAAACTGTCGATTTCCTTTAACACTCACATCTATCTCTACTTCTTCTCCGTCCAACCACATGTGGGCTCCTCCGCTCTGTCAGAGACTGTTTTCCTGTTCTTCCTCGCTGTGATCCCGACGGACCGATTACCGCTCAGGTTAAACTCTCCATTTAAAAGTGGCCAAAGTCATTTAATGAGCCTTGTAATCTCAGGTCGTTATTGTCATTTAAGGTTTATTATGATGTTCTTAGATGATGTTTGTCTTCCATTCCATGACGGATAAAGACATTACTGGTTAAGTCTTTACTGCTTCACCATGTCACCGTTTGTTATAGTGATTACTTGCTGCCATTCGCTCAATGAAATATGAGCCCCACACTGTCCTACATCCCTGTTTTAGTGAGGATGATTGACCTGGCATCCAATGGGAATAGGCTGGCAAAGTGGAATCCATCAGGCTGATTAATATGGACTGAGGCCTTCAGATCTGTAACCCAGGTGTATGAACTCTTGGAGAGCTACTGTGCGTGCAGGTTTTTGTTCCAGCCAAGCAGAACCACACCTGATTCTACTAATGAAGCTCCCCAGCAAGGGTCCTAGTGGTTGATGAGTAGAATCAGGTGTGTTCCTGCTTGTTTGGAACAAAATCCTGCACCCACAGTAGCTCTCCAGGACCAGGGTTGCCCACCCCTGCTTTAGGAGAACTGGGATTGGTCAGCTATCAGCAGCAGATGTGAGAAAGGTCAAGGGAAGCAGTTGGGGCGAGAGCGACAAGCCCGCCATCGCCGCTTCATTTTCCCGCAATAATCGTGTCCACATCTTGGAAGTTTGTGCAGGTGGGAAGAGTCTATGCCTCTTTATGCTTTGGGTAAGCGGTATTTGGCTGAGTATATGTAGGGAAACCCTGTCCAAATATACAGAGCAACTCATTTTCAGCTCCTTGCTAAAAAGGCGTGGGGCGCCGCCGACCTGAGCGGCCTGTAACGCACGATAGCTACGTGGCCGGCAGCGATCGGGCGCCGGCTTCCACTCGCCATATCAACGCCACTGCAAATAAACAGAGAAGAGGGGAGGGCAGGGGAGCATGGGAGAAATCACATGGGAAAACAAGAAGCAAGAGAGAGGAGGGATGATAGGCGGAAAGACATGGAAGGATGCAACCAAGAGAGGAGAAAATAATAAAAAGATACCAATAAACAATGGCATCTCGAGTCTGTGATCGATTAAAGGCAGGTTCTCCATTGTTTGTGATAACTCTTAGAGTAGCATATTGTTTACCCGTCTTCCCACATGGCACCGCTTATTACACATGACATTTGCTGAAAGCCTGCTGACAGGGGAATTTTGTGCCCAGAACAAAAGGTAGAGGAGAGGTCAGTCCTGTTGCTATTGTTGGTTTAGCATCTGGCTAACAGAGGCTTAGCCTTTCACTGTGTGTTTCGCTGTTTTCATAACACTCCAGTGTTGATGCAGCATGAATGACCAAGTGTTCACCCTGTTGCTGTAGCTCTTTTAGACCTCAGAGAGTCCACGTAATCATTTAATCTAAAATCTAATTTGCTCCTCCTTTCAACTGCCTGATGTCTGCGGCTGCCACGGCTCCCGTGCAGCAGCTTCAGAAAAGTCCCGTGGCGTCATGTCAACTTTATCGCTGTTTCTCCCCGAAGAACAGGGGCCCTGACTGTGAGGGCGGCTGAATAGAGTCCATTCTTACTTCTGCAGACCCAACATCAGTGGTAGACCTCCCTTGTTGCAAGAGACTTTCTTTAACTTTGCTCTTTGGGGCTTTGTCCGCTTCTCTCTCTTTCCCTCTCTTAGTATCTCAGTGCTGCCCCATCCTGCACACACAAACACACACATACATATATCTTCCTTACGGCTCTTGTCTGAGGTAGAATAACATCTCAATCGAGTGTCTGTCATCCATGCAATCTTTAGCGTGTACTTAACCATGTCCAGACGCTGCTGCTACTCAAGAGGCTCCCCACTGCTCAGACTGTACCTCGGGTCATAATTAACCTGAGACAAAGCACTGAACTGTGACAAATAGACTGTAACGCTACACCCCCCCCCTCCCTGTTGAGCATAGCACAGTCCGGCACGGGACAGCACGGCACTATGGTGCGATGGAGATGGAGGGTCTCCTGCAGATCAAACTTGGCCCGAGGCAGCGAGGGAGCATTCCAGAGTTCGATGCAGCCAACAAGCACGACGAGTTTAGGAAAGAACTCTGGAACTGAAAGGGAATGACTGCTGAATTATATTTAGTGAAGTACATTGATGTTCTGCAGAATGGAGCGATGATATGACCCTGCTCTCACATGTGCAATGGTTATTTATACTGCAGCTGCAATGAGGACTATTTCAAATATACTGAGAGTAAAGTGACTGCGATAGGACCTCAAGGGCAGCTGTCTGTCTAATTGGCAATACACTGAGGTACAACACACTGTAATACAGTACTATATACAGTACTATAAATCCTAAACTGATATTTTTCATATTAAGATTAAAATTTGCTTTAATTTTTGACGCTGCAGTTATAAAGTATTGCACAGGTTTGGACTTTTTAGACATTTCAAAGAATAAAAAGATTAAGGAGGGGGGCCTGTGAAGGAGAGGCCAGGTTAATATTCCACACATAGGATGATATAATGTCTATAATAATGTGTGACAAAACCCATTTGTCAGATTTTGCCAACATCCCTTTAAATTTCTAAATTGTGGGCGGATTGGAAATCAACAAGCATGATTTTGTTAGCTATGGCATGGTATGTTTTTTTTTTTATCCATTAATCATCAATTTTCAATGATCATATTGTGATATGGATACACCTTGCTATCATGGCGTTAGTTTCCATGAGAGATTTTTTTTGTTTTTGACTGATTGATTCTGAAATGTCAAGTTTTCACAGGTAAAAGCAGTCAAAATCATAAACCACAGCAGTGTGTAAAAAGCTATTTTGCCATGAAAGACAAAAACAGTGACATTTTCAGTATTTTTTTAGTGTAGTTTAGTAGGTTCTATGAAGTAAAGTGCACCAGGTGCAAATGGAAACACACAAAGAGCTTGTGTTACAGTACTTGTAGGAAAGTGGATGGCAGCTTCATGCCAAAAGCATTTGTCAACCACTATTTCTGGTGTCTGTCCTGACCTCTGTTGGTTATTCTTAACCTGTTTCCCCTGGTGATGCAGTTCATCTCAGGATTGTTTAGATTGTTCCCACTGTCCTGACATATCGGATACATTTTTCCTTTTTTTTTTTTTTTTTTTGGAGCGATGCACCTGCTATTTAGACAAAAAAAAAAAATCTGGGTTGTCAGGCACTTGAATACGAGTGCCAGATGTCTTTTACAGCTTACAACTGTTGCGAACGCATATTTAACCTCATATGACCCTATTTTAAAGCAATATTAGTAGTTGTGATTATTATTTCTTAGCAGTTAAAACAGTCACGGCACAGTGGGTTCTTTCACTGTATAACCTCAACATACTTAACATATAAAACAAAAGAAATGAAAAAAAAAAAAGCTGGAAACTGGGTCTAAGCAACAGTTCTGTACTTGCTGGGGTCATGAGAATATTGGGACCTGCAAACCAGAGTATAAAAAGCCTTATAAATGCCTGTTTACAACATTTCTGCAGTTAGTCAGTTTTAGATGATCTCTTGTATCCTCGGAGTCCCACATAATCCTGTCATCCCTTCCTCCTGTCCGTGGCTAATTGCAACAGAAAACACGCGCAGACGCTCCCTGCAGCTTTTAACCGTGCGGTTACCGCAGGTATGTTAACTGGGCCTGGCTTTGGTCTCCGTGCATTAGCTGCACATTCCGGCGGTGCGGATAATGGGAACTTCTATTAGGAGCTATTTGTGGCGGTGCTGTGGCGTGTTTCACCAGATTCCAGCGTTAGCCGGGGTTTTAACCTCGTCGGGTGAAGGAGACGAGGGGAGTAAGGGCCCGATGCTTTGTCTCCATTTGTCTTGTTTGTTTCTGTTCTCAGCCTCCCTCCCTGTATATTTGCTCAGTGTCCGTACAGACCGCCATGGGAATATGTGTTTGTTTACTGTCTGCGTGCCCTTATAAATATTGCGTCCCAGTTTCATTTCATCTGGTGTCTCTTCACACATGTACACATGTCTCGTACATGCATGACAGTGCACCCACTTGCCTCTACACGCTCTCCCGTCTTTGTAGGTTCTTACGAATGTACACTATGCTGCACATGCACGTGCGTCTGTGTGACTATCGGAGACCTTGTGGCCGGGTGCAGCGCGGGGTGGCCTGTTGACATTGAGCTGTGGCAGGGGAGCTTCCTCCTCCCCGGCTTATAGAAAGCAAACAAGCTAATCAGAGCCAGCACTTCGGCCCCCTTTCAACTCTGCAGCCATTTAGTGGGCCGGACGGCCGAGAGGGTGACAGCCGTCCTGCTGCAAACATGTTACAGTTAGAGTGAGAGAAGAGTAGGAAAATGTGTGCGTGTGTGTAAATAACAGAGGAGAGAGGGGAAGCATGCAGATGTGACCCCAAAAACCTCTTGGAAACATGGATAGTTTAAACTCTCTCTCTCTTTTTTTTTTTTTTTTTAAACAATTTTCTTTGAAAATGTGTTTGTTTTTTTTTTACCTGTTGTACAAAACGATCCCACCCTGAGGTCTATCTAGGAGCTGTACCGGAGCTTTAGGTCGGACCGTTGCCAGTTGTGAGGGGATTGCGAATTTTCAAGCTCCCATTCGTTGGGAACGCTTTAAGGACCGCCCATCCATGGTGCCTTCTGAGTTAATGTTGGAAGTTTTTAATCTTACGAAAGTGATTTATGTTGAGGTTTTAATCTCAGCTGGATTCAATGTCCTCACTGACCAAGGGTTGTGTTTTTCCTGCTGTCAAAAGAGGCTTTTATGAAAATCAATTTCAAGCAGGCTTTTGTATTTACTCTGCAAAAAAAAAAAAAAAAAAAAAAAAACTTGAATCTTAATTAAAAACTTGACATCATGAAAAAAGACATTATGATAAAAATCCAAACAATTTAATGTTTTTTTCTTAAAGAAATTTAAATTAAACAAAAATGTAAAAGTATCTGCCAATGAAGTAAGATAATTCCACTCAGTACTTGACTAATTGTACCAAAAACAAGATTTCATTTTTGCAGAGTAGTAGATTTGTACTCTTCTTTAATATTAAAAATAAGCTTATAGAGGTTTTTTAAGTAAGAAACATAAAGAACATTAACTAAATGTATGTTTTCCTTCTACAGTTTATATTTTTCCTATTATGTCTTTCTTCATTGTGTGTACTTTTAATGATATTTTGCAAGTCAACAAATATATGACTCCACTCCCTCTTCCTGCTGCTGGTGTTTGGACAGCGGAGTGGTTTAATAAGTGTGCGTGGTGTGTTCAGGTCACAGTCAGAGTTGCAAACATACAGAAGCCCAGACATTAAAAACTTGCGTCATTTAATCAAAACAGCGTTTTTCAGCGAAAAACACTTTAATCCCCTTCCAGTGTTTAAGTCTTTCCTTCCAGATGAGGCGTTGCAGAGTTCACTGTGTGTGTGTGTGTGTGTGTTTGTAACATCAGGTGATGGTTTAAACTATTCCATAAATCTTTGTAAACAAACTTTCCTCCCCCCCTCCCCCCCCCCCGCCCCTTAAAGACCACAAACAAATAAATCTCAGCCTTCAAATTAGCATCGGGCTGTACTTCACAGCATGCACACCTTGACGTGACGTGACCTTCGTCTCACCAGAGTCGTAAAAAAAGCTGCATTTAGTCAGGCTCATGGTTACCAGTGATGGCTGTGGCTAACCGGGGGCCGAGCTACGAATAATTTATGTGAACTCTGTGTGCGTCCCTTGAACCCTGTGCCCGGTGTCAAGTTGTGTCCGTGAATTCTGGTCCCAGCCATATCTGCTTCTGTCAACACTCTCACGCTCTGCATCCTGACCGCCCTCCACCAGGGGAGAAGAGAGAGAGAGACGGTGAGAGCGAGAGAATGGATGGACGCCTGGAGGGAGGGATGTTCATGCAAACACGACAGCGTTCTCGCTCATCTCGCTGCTTCATTACGGAGGCCATTTGGCAGCCCCGTTATCTATCCCTGCTCTTCTTCACTCACGGTCTGGCCTCCACCCAAGACCAGACATCACACGCACATAGCGTACCGAGGCGCTCTGAGAACATTTATCTCCCGAGATCGTAGCTTTCGCCGGAGTGGGGTCTAATGGGCCGAATCCAAGAAATCAGGATCAAGCATGCAAACCCAACATGCGGTCTAATGCCGATTTCTTTATTGTATGATTGCTCTGTGGTTTCCTTTACTACATTACGTTATCATTCATAATGCGAATGTGAATACACTCCCTGATAACAGTCCCTGTTTGCACAACTGAAATTGTTTAGATAGTTATTACGAGCAGGTTTTGGCCCGTTTCTGTCTTTCTCTGTGTATCTGTGTCCAATCAGTATTATTTACTGTGCATTTCATGTCAGGAGAGATGGAAACACTAAGAGGAAGTCAGGGAGAAACGTGCACACAGCGTCCATGCACGCATCGCATCCACGCGGCGCTGTAACAGAGATGCTTATCGCACATGGGCCCTAAGTGGAAAAAGGTGACGCTCCCCCGTGACACGAACGCGGCTTTTCACTACCATGAAAATGAAAAGTCCTCACAGACGTCTGCATGCGGCAAACACGCTTGTTATCAAATCAACGGCTGCCTCCGTCCTGCCGTTCGGCATTTATGGCGTCTGTAACTTCAGAACACTGTTCAGTAAAAGGGAAGTAAGCCTTCTTCGTGGTGAGCCGGTGTCAGATGGATTATAGCATATAGAAAGCACATCACAACCCACGTCGCACAGTGGCCCAATTTGCAGCTCCGGTCAAACAAACATCAAAGAAATTGGAAGTTTAGACAACCTGAGCTGTATCCTGTTAACCCGAGACCTGTGCTTCTGGGCTACTCTTATTTGCTTTTACACGCATGCACCGTCCCTTTTTTCCTGGTTCCACTGACACATCTTAGGGCTGACACACCTCAGTGGGATTAGCATACATGTCGGCGTGGTGTGTGTCTGGTCTGTGCAAACTGCGTGACTGCTCCTGCACGACTGGGAGATTAGGGCACATGCTTCTGTGATGTGCGTCTGGCATGTGTGTGATGTGGGATCGCAGCATGTGGAATACGTCTAGCTCAGTGTGTGAAATGGAGTGCAGCCCCCTGACTCTTAGCAGGTACCCGTGTCATTGAGGTGAGTCATACGTTGAGGACCACTGGGGGATGCTGGAAAACTCTTCAAAGTGGGTTTGTTGCTGCTGCGGTGAAATGAGCTGAGAGGATCTGGACTCGCCAGATGAAAGGGGCAGAGAGTGCAGTACGACTGGATCCCGGCATGTTCTTGAGTTAAGGAGATCTGAGCCAGAAGAAGCAGCACCCGTATTTGTGTGTGTGTGTGCGTGTGCATGTGTGTGTGTGTTGTGTGGGGCTGTTTAGGAGAGTAAACAGCAGGATTAAATTCAGGGGAAACAGCCAGTTGCTGCTCTCTACTGCTGACTGTGCTTATTTATGTGGGGCTGTGCATGCACATTGGAAAAGAGTTTAAAAAAAAAAAAAAAAAAACGAGACAAATTCAAAAATAAATTGTCCAGAAAATCGTGTTAACATGACAAAAATACAAAAGTATAACACTTGATTGCATAGCTTTGATGTGGTAACGGAACGCTCTTTGAAGACTTTCCACTTTAAGAAAAAAAACATTATTATAATGTATTTTCTTATGCTTCGTTTGATTTCAATATCAGGAAACGTATTTTGTCAAACATGCAATTTAAACTGAGACCAAAACCAAAAACGTGGAGGATTGAGGCCAGACGCATATATTTTATACCGATTTCATTGACACCATCAGTAAACATGTTTGCAACATATAACACGCTGTTTCTGCAGCACATTACTAATGTATACATTCAGTAAATAGCGCACATATTTGCTGTACATTGTGTCATTCGGTGTTTACTGTGCATCAAGCATGAGATACAGACATCCTGAATGTTATAGCGGCCACCTGGCTGACCGCACAGCTGCACAGTGCAATGCTGACCACGACTGTGACGCCTGCGGATCTGTAATGAGGGAATCCATCAACAAGGGGCATCGAGTCAGCACAGGAAGAAGCAGGTGTGACTACATGCTACGCCATGTATTTAAAAAAAAAAAAAATCTCCAAAAATGGAAAGGAAACGATTATCGCAACTTCAAATTATTCTTCAGGGCACACGTTTTTTGGAAAAAAAAACCTTGAAACATAAAGCCAGTGACGTGTTGACAAATGAACAGGGCTGGATGATGATTAAAAAGATCTCCGGCAGGAAAAGTCATTTCCTTACTTTTTGTGCTACAAATTTCCATGCACTTTTTTTCCTTTTTTTTTTTCTCTAAGTCTGCCCATGGCCATGATTGATGAATGTGGAAAACGACAGGGACACCCCTTCTTCTCCTGACAGTCAGTCAGTCTAGCCTTATCTAATATGTCCTAAACGTACATGTGTGTGTTTACGAACAGCTGGGCTGGTCCCACTGAACCAAAGCACCATGGATGGCTGCTAATAACCCACCCTAATAATCCCTACATTACCTAATGTCTTTCTTGCGTTCAGTGCCATTAAATAGCCATTCATTATCATGCCAACAGTTAGTGCTATTATGACCACGGTCCCAAAGGTGGGACCTGACGCTAGACGACGGCTGGCTGGTGCAGCGGGCCGGCTCATGCCCTTGGGTGGTGATGCTCGGCGATTACCTCGGGTCCCATAGAGGTGAAGCCCTGAATGGAGTTCCCTCAGCAGGGCATCTTGTTAATGGGCGCCGGGCGTGCTGCTGGAGCCTCAGACTGGAAAGATAGGAAATATACACACAAAGCTAGATACTGTAATAAAAGTAAACCACACACGCACACATGTTGTTGTTTTTTGTTTTTTGTTTTTTGAAGGAAATGTTAATTTGTCTGTGCTCCATTTCCTTCTCACAGTGGAACACAAGGAGAGCCTGCTGAGAGGACTCACAAGACTAGTAGCTTAACATTAAACACACATCCAGCGGTGAACATGAAAGTCACATTTTCTGAAACTGGGAAATTTAACTTAACTGCATTGATATGTAGATGTGGTACTGTGACGCAGCAACGGTCGTTGTCCTGCTCAGACTGAGATCCCAGATCTTAGATTTGGCATGAGGCTGAGCAGTGCATGTCTTGATTACAATAGTCTGAATGAAGGGCCTAATTAGACGCACGGAGGAGGCTCCCCTGAAGGGTGGCTGGATATACACCGGGGACTCTGGGAACCTTACTGGAAGCCATTAAGGAAACAAGACATTTCCGACCGCAGGGAGCAAAAAAAAAAACGGCAGAAAAATTAAGAGAAAAGGAGTGGGGGGGGGGGGGACCGAGAGGCTTTAGGGCTGAGTTGTTAGGAACATGATTGTGGTGCATGTGCGTGTGTGTGTGCATGCGTGTATAAGAGAGGAGCGATAGTGTTATGTGAGGCCTCTTTGTCCAGGTCGCGTGCCAAATTACAGGCTGGCATAGTGACGGCGTGGCTCCCGCACACAAACTGATAGACATACAAGGCACGCTCCCACAGACACAAACACTGGCCCCATGCTGTTAGGTTATCGCCACATGCAGTCCGCTCCCACATCCCCGGCATCATCAATCCATCACTCATTGTCATCAGGTTTAAATCTTCGACCTTTAACTTCCCGCCCCTGTGGCAGCGCCTGCTCGCCTCTTCAAAAGCCCTGTGTTTGCTGCGCGCAGGGGGCGTAGCTGCAGAGTGAGGGGAATACACAGTCGCAGTCTTCAGAGGGAGCCGAGAGCAACGGTTTGAATGTGAAAGCCACAGACTTCATGTCACTTCCAACTCCTGTTGGAGAAACTGACGGAAACGCTTCATTGTGGTTTGCACTGTAAAACGTTACATGAAGTGCGGGGTCGGGGATTGTTAGCAGCAGTGCAGTTGAATAGCGGTGGAAATCTGTATTGGCACCTGGAAGTAATTGTGCTTCCCTCCCTGGAATATTTATGTATTGGTGAATTATTCTAAGCATGTTCCCAGTGTTTATTTCTACAATGATGTCTGGCTGCATGGCAGAACATCCGTGTGCGTGCATGTGTACGTGCGTGCGTGTGCGTGTGTGCATGCGCGTGCGAAATGTGCACCTATTGGCAGCGCAGCAGCAAACTCAGTCCAACTGTATCTCTCATTAAAGTGGAGTGAGTCAACCCACCTCCCCTGGGGCTTCTCTTTTTATACGCACCACCCCATATCTAAACACTGTTAAAGACTCATAAAAACTCAGCATAATATTTTCATATCTGTCATCTTTTGCTGTTATAAAGGACCCAAAGAGAGAGGAAGTTGCCTTCGTTTTGCGGTATCCATTCCCATCATAACACACAAGTTCCATTTTCCCATGGGTGTGTTTGTTGTGTCTTGTGGCACCAATGCAAACAGACACAGACTGCGTGAGGCTCACTCAGCCTGATGGATGCGTTTAGTCTTGGCTGGCAGTACACAAGGAGAGGATGCGTGTATTCTTCGTCTGTATGCCTGTTAACTTAAATCACAAAGGGGTTCCAAATATGAAGTGATTTACCCCTCTGTTCACTGCGGTCTCTGTGCGTAAGATTTATTGGCCTTTGTGAGTTTTGCAGTGTTGAAGGTTAATCCTGGTTATTTCAACATGGGTTTTATTGTATATAATCGGCTGACATTGATGGTCCCCGGAGGATAAATCCTACAGACCTTCGTGATTCCATGACTTTTCCTTAAGCGCCACAATGAGGTTGATATTTGCTAGAAATATTTATATATGCTCCAAATGTTTTATAATAACTGGTGACTATGATTTAGTACCTGTGAAAGTATTGTGGAGTTCAAAGGGCCTCAGCTGCACGTTGTGTTTACACAGTGACTTACACAGAACTACTCTCTGAAGACTGAAAACGTGTTTGCTGTTATTACTCTTTGGAACCTTTTCTCAACAAACTACCGTGACCATAATCCTTGTAATGAAGGAACATGTCACCCAATGCAGTGTGTGACTCAATGACTGCTTTAATAGTTTTTGACAACAACCGTTGTTCTGCAGACCAAAGGGATATGATATATATTAGGATTTATATACAATACTTAAGTAGTATACTTAAGTAGTATCAATTCATGGTTATTTTGGTTATTTTGGTTATTCTGCTCCTGTTTGCTTGACTCATTAGCATCCTATTAGCTTACCTTATTCACTGATGACAGGTATGTATCACACTAAATTCTTTCACTCACTTCATTTGGAGGAATCCACCTCTCATTAGAAACAAAGAGGCAGACAGCTTCTCTTTACTTCATACTATTTATGTCCTGTAGTATGATTGGGAATCAGGGCAAAAGATAAAATTACAATACTCAGCCAATGCTGCAATAATCAATAGGCGATTCATTATACAATACATCATAATATCTGTGAATAAAATAAAAAAAGGTATCAAGAATCAAAAAGCAGTGATTATGTATTCATTTACAACATTGTTTTTGATTTTAAATATAATTATTAATGTAATATATCAGGATATATTGCAATATTATTATTTTGTCCCACTCCTATTCTGAACACTATGGAATCCAAAAGTCTGAGGATAATTTCCCATTCACCAGCCCCCTCTGTAGGACATTTTCTTAAACAAGCTAGCCAATGCCAAAGCCATGGATGTGGGTATGTTCCGTATGCTGACGGGTGTGGACGGTGGTGGAGGGAGGGAGGAAAAGTGACACCCTGACAAGTGGTGTTTACGAGAGAAGAGAATACCAAAGGACAAGTGTGCGCCGCCCCGAATATGAGACCGGGGAAAGAAAACAGGAGGAGTGTGACTGGGGAGAGATGGCGCATGGGAGAAAGTGAGAGCCAGGCAGCAAGACGTGACAGCGACATGAGGATCCCTCTCAGACTGACACCAGCTCTTAACCCAGGGGTCAGAAAGCGAGGTGCGGCGAGACAGCGTGAGAGGGTGCGTTGATATTTATAGTGTGACACAACCACACGGGGATCTAGAGAGATCCACCTGACAAGTCGAGACATGTGTTTGCATGTTAATTTCAATATAAAAGCAATCTATCAGGTGAAACGTGTACCGGGCAGCCCTGCTTGCAAGAAAATGGGAATGGGTATGTGTGAGGGTCGAAGGTCACCTGTGTTGAAGCACATTGGCAGATTTATGGTCTTCACCAACCTGCAGGCTGTAGGTCACATGCTGGCTGTGTTACACACCTCGGTCGTCGCACATGCACACGGAGGTGGCGCACCAATGAGGCTTGACTGACATACGCATGAGTGGGTGTCAGCTCTGGGTCTAACATCTGGCCTCAAGGGTAAAACATATAAAGTTTGATTAAGACGGAGGACAGGGGACACTGATCGGTAAAGAAACAAGCTTTTGGTCCGGAGATGAAAGAACCAAGTCGGATCATGTTGCTTTGTCTCATTCATACCTATCAGGAGCAATACGAGGCTTAAAACAGCCAGACGTGGATGGATGGGAGGAGGATAGGCTGAGAAAAAGAAAAAAAGCGGAGAAGTTTCTCAGGGTCATAGTGTTGCCCTTCTCTTCCATACTTATTCATTCATTATGTCCCTCCCTTCTGCTGTCGCTCTCCTAACAGGCCTTTTATCTCCAGCGAGGTGGTTTGGTTGTGAAATCCAAACCTGCAGGAAGTGTTTAGACCAATACAGTTTTCAACGAGACTTATTCTGATGTAAACCTGCGGTCCGTGTTGCTGCTACTTCATCCTCCTCCTTACCTACTGATGTCTGTTTATTTCGGAGGTTTATCTTACCAAACATTTGTATACTTGCATTTTGGGGAGTGCGCTTTTTTGCTGAGAGTAAATTAAGGAGATTGATATAAAGACTGGAAACAACTCGGACTCTGTCCAAATGGAGCAAATCCATGAATCAGCACCTCTAATGCTCCATGATTAACATGTTACGTTGCGTTTGTTTAAATATCATATCGGTGATGAGATTTTAATTGCTTATTGTATATAAGAAAGTCAAACATAAGATAAATATCATCTCACAGTTCATAACCCTCAATCCCTAAAGAAATGCACACAGCTCATATTAAGAAACTGCGTGAAGTTGTGACATCACAACTTCACAGGCAGCCAATCAGAAGAGACGCTCGTTAATATCAATGACACAAATGACCTGTTCCTTCTAGATCAGAAGAGAGAAGCTTGAGAGAGGAGAGGTAAAACTATAGTGAAATGAGTGTTGTAACTTAAAACCACAAATTTTTTATGTGGATATCAAAACTTCTAATAAAACCAAGGAAAAGTTTAACAATATGGAACCTTTAAACTAAGCAAAAGAAAAATAAAAAAAACCCAAGTAGTTTTACAGGAGCTAGTTTTTTCTGCGAAGAATAGCTAACCAGCAGCTGTCTGCTTCATATTTAACAGACCATTATGAGAGTGGATTCAATCTTCTCATCTAAATGGTAAGGCTATTTCCCAAAATGTCTGTTCCTACAGTGCAGTACGATGTGCTAACGTTTATTATTAGACTTGAATGTCTGCAAATAACACATTAGTTACACTTTTTTTTTCCCAGATGTGTGTTTAAATGCTTGCTATCCATCTGCACTTCTCTGTCAAACAGCCTGACCTGCTCCACCTACACTGTAATCCCTGACAGCCCTGATTGAAAATAAAATCCTGTTAGGGCTCTCTGACAAAATCAGTCTTTCGTATACATTTACTAAATTGTAATGTGAGTTTAAATTTGTCATCTGAGCTCATCTTAATCCACTACAACAATGGAGCCGCTGAAAACATGTGCTTCTTTTAGAAATGGCTTTAACAGAACATGCGGATGGATTTATTCTGCCCTAAGAAGTATTTGACCATGTTTGGTTTTATTTAAAGCCATATTGTCTTAGCTCCAGTGAGGTGCACACAGACAAAGCCTTCATTGTGGAGAGGAAAAAAAAAAAAAACCCAGTTAGTTACTTTTACTATAGCTCCTCTGATCGATTTATGAGGCAGCCCCCATCGCGCGAATAAAAAAGTATGAGAGATTTTGAAAGCGCTACCATTTGGAGCGGATGGCGAGGGCCCTAAATCACTTTCGAGGTGACCGCAAAATGTATTTCTTGTACTGATGTATCATTTTACCAGCAACACCCGTTGATCCGGGGCTCCGGGCACGCCAAGAACCTGTCTGTTGGTCAGAGGGGCGTTACAACCACAAGCAGTTTTCTTCCACTTGACCTGGCAGACGAGAAGTGAAACCCGAAGCCGTGTGGCTCCAGACCTTGATTAGTGTTTGGGTCGGGCTGGGGATGGGTCAGCGCCTCCTTGCTTGGTTTCGGTTCAGCGAGTGGGGTCGTTAAGAGACATTTATCACAGAGACTCCTTTTCCGCCTTTTTTTTTTTTTTTTTTTTTTGCAAACCCTCCTCTCTCTTACTGAGAAATAAGGGGATTTGGATTTTGCACCGGCGGCAGCTGAGGTAACTGAGGCAGGACCGAGATGCAGCAGGAGAGCTGGAGGCTGGTCAATGCTCATATTTGGTGTGAGGAATAAATTCCATTACTTCAAATAGTAAACACGGGAGCAAATGAAGGTGACATGACTGGCTTTGGACGAGGCGTGAGATGAGCGTGTGTTGAGTGAAATGAGCTAAATGATTGCTCCCTCTCTCCCTGCAGCTGCGGTCCCCTATCTTTTGCCTACGTGCTCCATCTCAACCCTTATGCAAGGTCACTACGTTATGAATGCTGATAGAAAGATGTGATTGGTCAACAGGGGTGAATGGTACATACCTCTGTCATGCACACCCAGCTGTGTTTAACTTTCATTACTACACATGAAGGCTATCGGACGTATCAGCTGTGTCAGCCATCTATCACAGTCACAGCTGTCGGCCACTCGGGCTAACATAGTTTGAGACACACACACAGAGAGAGAGAGAGAGAGTTGTAAATACACTCAGACACAAATCCACACAGCGGCAGCCTCTCAGACAGGGCCGGCTCAGAGAAAGACAGAACTCTACTGCTGACGGACACTCATTGAAGATCATGTTATGCATCGCATGCCCGAGAATGGTTGAATGTAAACTCACGACAGGCTGAAACATCAGACTGATCCCAATCTATCACCGGGCGTGTTTAAGACTCGACAGCCATCCAAGCCATGTTCTGACCCCAGGAACTCGAGCAGCTGATTGGACCAAATATGGAAGCCACCAATGGGATAAAGTGACGCATGACCCCCTCCCATAAAGTTCACACCGGGGCAAGTCTGCACCTGCCACAGGAGCGAGCGGCTTAACGACACGACACAACACACAGGAGACACACTACACTGTTCTCGCCCTTGAATCACGCAGCAGTGAAAGGGGACGCGGTTTATGTTACCGCAGTAACATCACAGCGCAGAGACGGAGGGGCGTCCAGAAACCCCGCAGTGATGGCATCGTACCTCGAGGCACCGTGAAACCGAATCCCCCTCACACACACCTGTATGCGTCTTTGAAATAAGCAGATAAAGCAGAGTTTATGAGTGATCACAGAAGTGGCAACACTGACGTAAGTGACAGGCTGTGATCCTGTGGCGTAAGATGGCAGAATAAATATTGCCATCCCCCAGACCTCACTGTCATACTGTGAATTATTGCATGATTGTGCCTCACAAGTACTGGGTCCTAGCTCTTTCATTTTTTTTTCTAACTCGCTTTTTTTACAGTCTGACTCAGCCAGAAAAGATGGACTATAACGCGCAGGAGCATAAAATATAGGTACTAGCAGCATATTTAGAAACAGGGTTTTAAACAACTATTGACCCCTCGCAGCATAAAATACTGAGGGGATGATATACAGTATGTGCTGATATCTCAATGAGTATACATTTTGTTCTATGTGTGCACACATGGAGGCTGTACAGTACATATTGTATTTGGCCTGTTTTCACTTTCAGGGTGCAAATATATACCCGTTTTTTTTGTTGTTGTTGTCTTTGTTTGAGTAGTCATGTGGATGTTTTCCAAAATGAATCTCTTCTTACCAGTCAGCGTCTGAACTGACAGTGCAGAACATTTATTTATAACATTTATTTGAGTGATCAAACAAATATTTACACAGCCCGTTTCCGAAAATCACGCCACCCTTCCAAAACAATAACCCTGTTCAGAAAATGTGGCTGATTTTATTTACCGCTCGTTCACCTCATTTGGCATCGCTCCACATCATCAATTACATTCCTCCGGGATTGGCTGGGGGGTGACCCAATCCACATCGATTCCTGATCCACATGTATCGGATGGCATTGGGGATTATTTGCTTAAGCTAGCAAGTGGGTTGGCAGTGCGGGGGGTTTTGCACTGGGTGTAATTACTACCAGACCAGAGACAATGGTGTATTGGCGCGTAGTGGATGGATCAGGCCAGGCACAGTATGCCAGGAGTGATGAAGGGATGGAAGAGGATAGGAGAAAAAGTGGGAGGATAATACTGGAGCGTGTTCAAGATAAGGAATAGTATGCATTACTCAATACAATACAATATTATGCAACGCGATAATGTCCAGCTAGTACATCCCTGATCTTAACTTCAACAGCAGAGTTGAGGTTATACAATGGAAATGCAAATAACACAAAAGTTGAGTTGGGTGTTGGAGTTAAACGGGAAAAGAGTGCATCATGGCAAGCAGGCAATAGTGTTTGCTTTGTGACACGCCAAGTCACGTCTGTGCAATCAGCCTCTGCACCACTGCCTCTGCCCATAAACCGCTGGGTGCACGGCAGGCTGCACGCTCTCACCTTGGCTTCCACAGAGGCTGCAATTAGCCTGTCTGGTTCAGGTGTGAGATGAGAAGGGACACACACCAGAACACGGAGCAAGCTTAAGGTAATAGCAACAGGGCATCAGGGGCGAGGCACCTGTAAGAAAGGATAGAACTAGAATTAATGGTGGCGACTTTAGATATGGTGGCGACGGAATTCTTTCCAAATAAGCTGTCAGGGTTAAAGAAGGAGGCTAGCTGGAATAAAGCTCCCTTTTGAACATTCACACGTTTCCTCAACCAATGGCCTATGCATTGCTCCACACATTGTCTTCTGTTACAGCCTCACACACACACACACACAGACACACACACACACACACACACACTCAAAGTCAGGGTGATTAGTGCACTTTTCTCTTTATGGCTTTACACATGAAACCCCCCACACACCCCCCAGCTCCCACCATGCCTGGCTCTCGGGTTTTGCTCTAACATGTTCCAGAACGTCAAACTAAAACCACATTTTATGAATGAATAAAGGATGCAAAGATAAAAGAGCATTTTATCCTGTTACAGACCACCATTCGACATAGACTGACACTGGACAAAATCAACACTTCAAAACTCTCCTTCTGTTAAAGAATCTAATGCTTTTCTCTCGTGTCAATCTTAAGAATGTTATCCAAACGCTGAACGGAAGCACGCCGCTTTTTGTTACTTTTCAAGGTACATTCTTGCCATCGGCCACGCCACCTGAAGGCCCGTACTCCTTCAGGTGACCCCAGTATATTCTTAATCCCCGCTCTACATGTGTGCCATTTCGTGTTAAGCCTCGTGTTTATTCTCCCCGAGGACTGGATTTCACACCTCTGGCTTCCTGGAACTTCTTGCTGCATTGTCGACCCCAACTTGATCTTATCTGAAAACATACTGTAACCCCTGTACTCACCAATGGTAGCCGTCCGTCCCCTTCAGCCGCATTTCCCATTATTTATGTGATTCACCGGTTCTCACATCTGAGAGCTGCAATGCCTCATAGCAGGTTTATCAATAGCCGGCGCTATCCAAATTGTTCTGTGTGTAGAGGTGTTGGGTTTGCTCATTTGCGTGCAAGTGTGTGTGTATGCTTAAAATCCTCCTGAGTACCCAAATTCCAACGTCTGTGGTTACAATCGCTTCTAATGGAAGTACCACCCAGGAGGCAGCCTGAGTTTTGCCGAGAAGCAGGGCACTCCCATGCACGCCAACATGACCAGCATCAACAAACACATCTGAGTGTGAAGGTGTACGTATGTGCACAAGCGTGTGATTCACTCGCAGCCGGGCAGGGTTTGTTTATCCGGGGACAACTCATTTTGCATCATCACGCAAGGTTTTTTTTTTTTTTAAACGACCAGTGCACACAGATTCATGGACATGATTGTATTTACCCAGGGCTTATAACTTAGAACTGAGCATCCAAACTATTAACATTTTCAAGGAAGTTAATACACTTTAGCAAATGCCATATAGTTCACACACTGCCTGGACACAAAAAAGTTGCACCTGAAAATGACATCTCATGCATATTTCATTGGTCAACCTTTAGCTTTAATTATGGCACATGTTCACTGTGGCATTGTTTTGATAAGTTTCTGCAATGTCACAAGATTTATTTCACAAGATTTCCATCCAGTGTTGCATTCATTTGTCACCAAGATCTTGTATTGATGATGGTAGAGTCGGACAACTGCACAAAGTCTTCTCCAAAACACACCAAAGATTCTCGATGGGATAAAGGTCTAGACTCTGTGGTGGCCAATCCATGTTTGAAAATGATGTCTCATTCTCGCTGAACCACTCCATCACTATTTGAAAATTACAAGTTAAAAAGTTTTAACCATGAGCTGGAGCTGGCCAGCACCAGACAGTCATGGCCTCTAGGTCTGGTGAGCAGAAAGTGTCGACCACTTTGCAGTCCATACTACACCAGTCCTCAAGTACATAAACACAGAGACCCCCTCCTCTGGTCTTACCAGAGGCTTCGGTCCCGTTAGTTGCACCATAGCGTCGGGGATTAGCTTGTGTAGCCAGGTTTCGCTCACAATCAACAGACAGCACTCAAGTATAAGACGGTTGTAGTTTATCTGTGACTGCAGCTCATCCATCTTGTTCACCAGATCACCAGGATCTGGCATTTATGAGGAGGATGGATGGTAGCGGAGGTCAGTTAGGGTTAAATAACTTATTGCCACCTGAAAGATAATCTCCCATGTAGAAATCATCCAATAGGAGCCTCTATCTACTTAGTTAAATCCAGGTGGTTACCTTTTTTTGGCCAGGCAGTGAATATTTCATGAGTGATTCTGATGTATAGGTTGTCTACGAGGAGGAGGAGAGAAGTGCCATAACCTTGGACAAACATGTATTTCAGTCCTCAGGCTGTATTTCTGCCTCAGTTTGAGTGTGTTTTACAGCCGGCGGCACCTGAGGACAAAGCCGTTGTCTCTTGCCTGCTGAACTTCGGATGCTCTGGGCTTTGTTGCGATCTGCTCTTACTTATGGTGCTGGCTGTGTTTTTGCTAGACCTCTCTCATTGTTTTGACTGCGTCTGTCTCTCTGTGTGGTGCGGGTCCGTCTGTGCCTTCACCTTTCATTAGCCGTGACACACAGCGAATACCCAGGCTGCCTTTTTTCACCACCAGCCTGCCACTTAGACGCAAACCACCTGCTGGACACAACAGTGGACTAGCAGTGCGCCGGGGTTTTCACCAACTGGTTCTCTTCCAAACGTGCACATGTTCTCAAGGAAATATAAACACATAATCAAAGTTTTTTCCAAAAAAGCGCATTTGGTCACAACGAAAACACGAACGACCTGTCAAAAATGAGCAAAACCCAAACAAATACAGGCCTGGTGAGCTTTTCATAGATGGTGCTTATTGGGAGCTAATGAATAATGCAGCATACATAAACACCTAAACAACCCTGCAGCTGCTGGAGCATACATACTCACCTACACACACACACTTAGAGCAATGTAACTCAGCCCTGGCAGAGTGTGTGAGGAAAACTATACGTTATATACACCCACACGGGCCAAAAATCGGCATCCCTTCTCTCACACATACACTCCCAGATAGACTGTCACCAAGCTCTGAGAAAAGTCCACTCTGCAGTAACGCAACATATTTCTTGAATGCAGATGACCTTTGCATGAATACCTGAGTGATATTTACTGTATAGCATCTCTCTGTGTATGCTTATAAGGCTGCATTCACACCAACAACATTTGGTGCTCACCAAACAGCCCATTCCAACCAAAGATGCTTAGTTCAGTTCGTTTTCATTGGTGTTAAAGGGAGTGCATGAAGGACGCTTTCACACCACTAGTTTGATTATTTGATCTGACCAGGCAACAAAATAGTCACTATGCAGCATACACACAACAGCGTGGTCCACGCCTGCAATCGAACCAAAATTGGTCCGATTGATGTTTCATCAACTGGAATGTTTGGGATAACAACAGCTGAATACAATTTTTTCATGGGTGCATTGATGTGGTTAGTTCTCCTTTTTTTGCTCCCTGAAGCTAAACTGTGAAACTGTAAATGGACCAAGCTCAGGTGGTTTATTAACTCTGAAATATTAAAATGTTACGCCTTGCTGAAAAGTTACTGCAGTTGGTACATTTTCTTTACCTCGACAAACCTTAAAAAATAAAAGCATTTATTTATGAGCCATTAGCACATTATATCTTTACATTAATCTCAGCTGTTTCAGTCAACACAGGTATAATCTGTTCTGAAACAGAATTGTGAGTTTGAGCATTTATTGATGCGTTAAGTAACCTCACAGGCACATACCAAAAATATCCTGAAGTGAAGGGAAAATCATTATCCCTCATTCATTTTAAACCTGCACATATCACAAAGGTGAAGCTCATGTGAAGATAAGGCAATGAGACAAATAGGTATTTATAAGTGGACTGAAACTCTATATAAGGAGCTTTATACATTTAGTGAATGTTTTGTTTTTTTACTCAGTTCCCCTCCATTCAAAAATATGTTTTTCTTCATGTTCCTTCAGTTAGATGTTTAAACTTCTCTGTGCAGAATGGTGTATGAGCCAAGTTTGTCACTAGGAGGTGGTTTCCATATTCATCTGCCGAAAGTGGAAAGTTTCTTTGAGCTCAATGAACATCTGATTTTAAGGGGCGGGCCTGTGAGCAGTATGTGTCACCACAAATAGTTTGCGGCCAATCCTGGTCCAATATTCAATTTACACAAGTGTGAAGTGGAAACTTGAAACTCCAGTCCACAAACACCGAGAATGGGCTTTTCAGGAAATCTTTTGAAACGAAATAGATTCGGGAGCGATGGGGAATGAACAGATGTTGTTTTGAAGACAAGACACAAATTGTTATTTAAAGTAGAGTGTTTTACATCTTAGAAGTAATCTATAGGGGATCGTTAAGTATTTGCATAAAGTACTACAGGGTTTTTAACCATCGATAGCTCAGGGAGATGTGATGCGGGCTTGTTGCAAGTCACTGTCTCCTCCAGTTTGATTCTGGTGACTGGACGGGTGTGTGACCCTGGGCTGACCCAGGAGAGACGTGGGGCAGATGGAGAATGAATCACCGCCGTGTGAATCACATCCACTGTCTTTTTCATTTTCTGTTGCCGTTTACACCCACAGCATGTGTCGCCCATCTTACTGGAACAAACGTTGGACAAACACAGGGATAAGATGACGGTGAAGGAGGCGGTGAAGGAGAAGTCTGGATCAATTTGTGTGAGAAACAAAAAAGAAGGAATCCACATGGTGGAAATAACATTAAACATGTTTAATGATATCAATTAACTGAGACGTTTGATTATAAGCAAATTAATTCCGTCTATGACAAAGTATTGAAAACATCACACTTGGTAATTTTAAACAAATGTTGTATGCTTTATCTTTGGATTCCTTCTGTCAGATCTGTAATAATTCAATAATTTCAAAAAATATAACAATAATTTAAAAAAAATATAAGTCTGGTTTTTAGTTAGTTCCAAATGTTGGGACTGTAATTAAAGTGATAGGAGGGAAATCTGCTGCCGGGATTTCAAGTAGGAAAACTAAGTGAGACGAGAGGTGCTGCAGAGACACGTCGCCTCCAGCTAACATGGAAGCAAGAAGCTGACCTCCCCACTTACGACCTTCCTCTCCGCACCCCCACAAACCCACATTTCTCTTCCTTTCCAGTTAAATTCAATTTTCCCCTGTCGCAGGAGGAGAAGGGTATACAACAGTGTAAGGGGAGGGGGTAGATGGATAGATGGATGGATGTAAATCCTCCGGTTGTGCATACAGAGTATCACATTCTACTATTTTCATTTGGCTCTTTATTGCTCCCAGTTGTTAGGTTAAACAAAATGGAGCTTAAAAGAAGAGAAACGGAGAAAGGGGGGGTCTGCACTCCACCAGTCCTGTGCTCTGTTGTTCCCTGGAAGCACTTTGTTTGCGAGAAATGTCACAGTAGCTAAATCAAGACGAGGCTATAGGAAACAGATAGAGTGTGTGTGTGGGTGTGTGTGTGTGCGTGGGTGCATGTCTTTTGGCAGGCTCCACACCAGAGGTCATATAGATGCAATGAGGTGCACCTATGCATTTGGTAACATTCCACGAAGAATTGTTGATTTAAATGTTTGGAGAGAAAAGGGGAGGAAGATTGAGTCACGAATTCAAAAAGACTCGTTGCGTAACTTTGCTTCTAGACACAGTTACTTAGGAGTAAAAGCGTTGATGGAAAAATTGCTTCCCAGCCCGCTTGGGTTGCTCGCACTTGTCAGCAAGCTGCATATGCCTAAGTTTATGCATTTAACGTATTTATGTATGTGTGTGTGCAGGACTGCATGGGTCCCATTCTGGTCGCTGGCTAAAACATCCCATTATAAAGATTTATGAAGGGGGCTGCAATTGGGCAGAGATCCATGTATTTATTTCTCTCATGCCATCTTAGCTCTATCACACACACACACGTGCACAGTCCCAGGAAGGGATAGCCTGCTCGCTGGCTTCCAGTCGAACTCTAGACCTAATGCCTCCCAACCCCACATACAGAGACGAGCGGTTAACTTTCAGCTACAACCGTGTACACACAGCCTGCCACAGCAAGGTTCAAATGCGGTTCATCTTTGTGTGTGTGTGTGTGTGTGTGTGTGTGTGTGTGTGTGTGTGTGTGTGCGTGTGTGTGTGTGTGTGTGTGTGTGTGTGTGTGTGTGTGTCTGTGTATTATCATCCCATATTCATATTGATGACAGCGGATGTTGAGTGAGTGTAAATGTTTGTGTGTCTCACAGAGGGAACTATGCACAGGATGTTTTCTTTCTCAGGGGTCTGACATTTGTGGAGCTCTATCTTTCTTTCTTCTGGGTTTTTTCAACACCTGTCACGGCGAAGGACAAACTCCTCGTTCAGTGCTTACCCTCCCATCCCTCGTACTCTACCGCATCCTCCTCTTTTACGCGTTTCCCCTGTCTCTGCACCTTTGCAGCCGTCCCATCCGTACTACACTGTAACCGATCGCGCGGTCTCATTTTTTGTATTTAGAGCTGTGAAGCGCATGTGTGTAAAAAATGATCCCTCAGTTTGTCCTGATGTCGTATTCGCACTAACTGCACTGTTTCTATTTCAGTGTGCTTTCGGTGTGCTTGCGTGACATTTTCTGACCCCGGTATGTCGCGGTGAAAAAGGAAGTCAGTTGACACCTAAGTCGCATCACGTGTCATGTGTGCGTTTACGTGTTTGTTTAGTTAGTATACACAGATTCACTCTTTCACCTCGCAATAGAAATCAGAGCCACATCTAAAAAGCACACACGCACGTGCATGAACACACACTCACTCCCTCTTCTCCGGTGCTGCTGTTTTCCCCATTAATCCCTCTGGTCAATCCAGTCCTACATCAGCTTGTCATCACCCGCCTCCCTTCCCTCAGCTCAGCCGCTCAGGACCGATCTAAGTCCTACTTTTCAGTCACTCCGACGCCCACTTCTCAAGCGTTTCATGGCCCTGCCTTTTATGTCACAAATAAAGGTAGAGCATGCATGGACGCCCATGACCCATATCCTGTAATACATATCCCTGTTTCAGGCGACACTTTAAACACCCAGTGACCGTGCTGCACAAGTATTTTTAAAGGGCCACGCAGGTATCTGACATCCGTGTACGTGCCACTGCTCTTGTGTCACCTCTTCTCCTGGACTCGCCTGTCATCTCTACTGTGAGATACAGCTGTGCTGTTTTTCCATTCTAACCTTATAAATTGAGGCGTTTGACCTCTCTCTATCTCTCTTTGGAAATAAAAGTCCAGTGGCAGCTACAGTTGGTAAGTGGAATCAGATAAAGGGCAAAAAACAGTAGGATTAGGTGGCTCACTAAGCTTGAGCGCAGGCAACTCCTTTTATAGCATGTGTTTAATTTCTTCAATCCCAAAGTCTAATGGCTTTTTTGCTGCTGCATAAGAAAAAAACGGTAAGTAAGGATGAAAGAAGGGGGAGAGGTATACATGAGGAGGAGGTGGAGGACCACGATTGAGCTCTCTTTGAAAGGAGCAGGCAGAGTCAGGAAGTGATTAGGCCACTACAATAACTCCAATAACGACAATAGGGAAAACATGTCAGCAGCCACAACCACTTAGCATCAGGAACAGAACACGGTATGGTTCCTATTTCATCACAGGAGCATGACTGAGCGAGGGGGGGGTTGGGGGGAGTCGGCACATGAAAAGAGAGACAGGAGAAGTAAGGTGCTACATGAAGAGGGGTTTTAGGGGATGAGCAGTAACCAAATATCTCTCCCAAATGACCGGGCAAACGGTGACGCAAATCAAGCGGTGGCATAGAAGTGATTCATGGTCCACAGCTTGCGGTCCAGGAATCTAGGTCGCCCACATCATCTTCTGGTTCATCTAGTACAACATTCCCGCTAATCATTTTTTACATTTCTCCCAGACCAAACATTTACCGGAAACGCGGCGTGCAGTGTGAGGAACAGGCCCGATGAACCTGAGCCGCAGCCAGAGCGAGGGGAGAATCTGTCACAAACCGCCTCGTTCGGCTCCACGTGAAATTATACGGTCCATTTGGTCCGGAGCGTGACGGGATCTTTCTATCATGTTGTTTTTGTTCCCCGCATCCGAGCGTGCGCTCGCGTCACTGACCTCCGAGGCCGTTTTAGTACCGACACACGATGTGGTGTCTCAGTTCACGCAGACTTTAATGCCTCGGAACTCATGATCCCCGGCAGTGAAACAGCAGGCCAAAACCCGGTTGTTCTCTACTCATGCCTGCGGTGCTGATGTTGGGGGATTTATTGCTCTGTCTGTGTGTTTTCATAGGGCCCCCAGGAAAGCGTGGAAGGATGGGAAGAAGAGGGGACCCCGGTAAGTGACGCCCACTACCTGCTTTTTTCTTTATTTGTTCTCTCTCTTTCTCTCTCTCTATTTTCCCGAAACATGCAGACTCTCCTTTCTTTCTTCATCTATCTCTTGCCGACTCCTGCGCTGTTTCCCTTTTTCCTGGGTGACTGGATAAGTCGAAGGGCCGGGTAAAAGCAGTGACCCATGAGTCAGGCCGGTGGATGATGGGCTGCAGTTGGCCCTTCTCCCTTTACCTCCCTATTTGCGCCGGCATAGTGCTAACCTTAGCCATGTGGTTTGCACTAACTTTGCCCAGATGTCTGTCGTTCTCACTGAGCGGTAGCAGCTGCCGTAGAACAGGCCTAATGAGATTCTGCCTTGCCAACATCACTAGCCACCATTATTGTGCTTTTTTCCTTCCATGTAGACCGCAAAACACTTATAGAACAACCAAAACAGTGTAGGGACATAACTCTTGTTACACAGAAGGTCATCATGACAGATAGAGCGGATGATTAAGTTGGAGTCATCTTCATTTTCACTGTGTTTTATTAAGTGTTGACTCCACCAAAATTCAGCGCATTAATAGTAGACACTTTTATTAAAACCTCCAGGACTGTAGCTATTCTGCAGGATATGCGTCAGATGGGAAACTTCCAATCTAGCTCTGATTCACTGTTGTGGATATTTAGTAGATGGGATCTGCTCCTGTGAACGTGTTTACTAAGTGAGCAATCACACGTAAGCTTTATTGCTCCTGGTACACTATAAGATCCTTCCAGAGTATCATGATCTCATTCTCTAAAGCAGTAAAGTATCTTGAAATACATATTTGCAAGATGTTATTTAACATGTCTATTTACTTGATTTTTCAAATGTATTTATTTCAAATAAAATATTCAGTAATGAGTTGAGGCAAATATACGGTCTACGGTCTCTTCCTCTGTAGTTTGACACTTGACCGTTGTGTGGCGCTGCACCACAGAATGAAAACCGAGTGCTACAAATTTAATCCACCTCTTTTTTTTCAACAAGATTCTGTTATTCTCACTTACACGCACAGATAGGAGACAGAGCGAGATTAACAGCCATGCATGCATGTCAATAGCCTGACGTTTACAACCAAACACAGACCAAACCCCCCGGGTCGGACAGCAGGAGACCACAGTCCTCTGCCAGTCCTGGTAATAAAAACCACAAATATATCTTATTACTGATGTCAAGACTTAAAAAAAAAACAGAAAAAGTGAACAATATGGTATAACAACCATTATGATTTTTCTTATTATCAACAAATCCCATGAAAGACCAAAACCAATAATATGTTAGCCCGCCTGTTGATACTTTTCACTATCCCCAGCCCCAGGGAAAAGCTAATTTGTTCATTTGGTCGGTGGCACAGAGGGATAAGCTGTAAGGCTTTGGCTACACAGACACTACTTGTTAGAGGGATCAATCCATTGTTGGTTTTGGTCTTTTTATGGGATTTGTTGACAATGAGATATTGAATATACATCGTAATCAACTTAGACTATAGAAATCCATCTTGGAGTTTTCTGCACCCATCAGACGATGAACAGGACAGCTAAATGACCGTGTTTTTCATCAGGGAGGTATGTAGTGTTTTTCCAGCTGCTTGGGGTTTTTTCATGATTATCATTATGAAAAAACCTCAACATTTAGGCCTCGGCTGAGCTCGGACACTCATTGGCTGCCTGCTGTTTGTCCCAGGAGGGTCTGTATCCAAAAAGGCGATGCGGTTCTGTTTAGGTTCTCACTCTCTTGTTGTTTAGTTTCACATCCTCACGTTGCAGCCCGGGGTATTGTGCGGGGGTAGGTGGCACATAGGCTACAGGCCGTTGCGCCATGCCTCTAGGACAACTTTTTTTTTTTACAAGACCAGTGGATTTCCCTCGGAAAAAATAATGAGGGTTGAGAAACAGAAAGACAATCCTGAATAACAGGAAAGAGGGCAGACAGGGTACTTAAGTATCTTAAAATCGGCGCTCACTGTCGCCTCGTCTCTTGCATCAACTCTTGTATTTTCTCTGTTTGAACGATTACTTGTTTTCCTTTTCTCTTCTGTGTACTTCTATTTTTTTTCTCCCTCATTCTCTGTCTCTCTTTTACATTAGTCTCCACACACACACACACACACACACACATACACACCTGTCTCAAGTCCAATGGTTAAAGTTGCTCTTACTGTGTAACTCTTTGGTCAGCGTTCGTTTGTTTACCCAAGTGTCTGGCCCAGGAGGTCCTTGTCCCTGCGTCTAGACACAGCTAAACTTAATTGACTTGGTCTTCATGCCTCATAAACCCCAACACCTCTCTCCTTTTCTTCTCCTGACACTTTCTTTGGCCTAACAACTTCCATTTTTTTTTTTCTGTTCACCTTGTCCTAAACCTGCCCTTTCCCTCGAAATCAGAATAACAAACGTCAAAGCTCACAAGGATTCAGGTCACGTAAGCAGGACTCCGCGTGTTTAAATAGTAACAAAACACCACAAATATGCCACTATTCCAGAGAGAGATCTGTTTTCAATCTTGTCGAGTTTATGTATGTTTAGGGCATCCATGCTGATGAGCTGTGTTGTAACATAACCTCGGCGGCGGTGTCGCTCCAAACCGTGCCATTGACTGTAATTGTGTGACCCCCAAGCAGTTTCAAATATAAATCAGATAAATGTGAAGCAATCACTTAGATGAAAGCTTTTAACACCCAAATGATATATTGACTCTTCCAGGGGTTTATTAATGCACTCTGTTTTTCACATTTAAAGATTTAATAAGAATATTCCATTAAGACCACGACAGACGAGAGTCCTTTGATCATTACTGTTACTGGTTAGGCACAGTATGAAAAGCAGAATGTACTTTCTGATGTTGATTTCAATCAGATCTGAAAGACTGGCGGGCAGAAATCTTTGAAACATCTTTTTTCATACTTAAAAGGGACACATAGTGCGCAAGCACACTCCGACCTTTTCACTCCCTATTTGCCCTCCATAATAAACCCATATCTTCCTGACTTCATATCCTAATGTAAAACATGACTCGTTATCCAGAAGTCTGTTTAACATAACAGGTTCACCACAAACTGCATTGGAGCAGCTCTAACGAGCGTGTTATGTACCATATATAGGTGGTTAATTACAGTCATCATCTAACAAACTACCTTATATGTGCCGTTTTTTGTTGTTATACACTTCTGTGTTGTGGAATTGATATACAAACCAGAGGTTGCTGTAACTCACATGTTGCGCTTCATGTCTCATGAAAATGCACAGATCTTATTTCTAATGTCTAATTTCTCTTTTTTTTCTGTTGCAGGACCTCCTGTAAGTACAATTCCATCACATCCAGGTAGTACTGAGATCAACCTTATTGAGCTGGTACTGTCTTTTTACATCAAACACAAATACACGCATAAATTCACACATTCACATCCAGTATATCATCCCTCAATGTGTTCAATTAAATACGGTTGCAGCCAAAAAAAATCAAACAATCCCCCACAGCAGTAAAACATGAACACGTACTGTCATAGGCTCACTGACACATGTGGACCACCTAGGGAAGTGCGTGTATGTGTATGTGAGTGCGCGTGGGCGTGCATGTGCATGAGTGTGCGCGTCCGTGTGTGTACCAAAGTAATGGTGACTTATTAGCAGTGAGTTGTCCTTCTCTGCGGGACTATAACTCTCACTGACACTTGCAAACACATCAGCTAAAACACGCACATCGAAAAACACTAACTGAAGACTGCTGCTGCCTTCAGGTTCAGGATTTTGGGACGTAAATTTGTAAACGCTGTGTGACCTGCTTAGGAAGAGTGACACGTTTTTATTTCATAGGTAATTTTAAAATTTCTTTGGTCGCATGTAGGCCACATCCGATGTGCTAAAACAGAAATGGAAAAAAGAAAAAAAAAACACAGGAAAGATGTTCCGGAAATATCAGGGTGGAGAAATGTTCCAACGATCCAGCCGAAGGTTTCACCATCTTTGCAGCTGGTTTACACTAAGTGTACATGCAAACTATATATAAATCCTGTTCCTGAGCACACCCAAAATCCTGGCTGCAGCCCATAAAGCCAAGGAATCACCTGCAAGTCCACAAAGTAGCATTCTGTCCAGCAGGGAAGATTTGTGCTGTCAAGAAATTGTAAAAATGCTAATTTTAATTAAACACAAAAATCAGGTATCCCTTTTGACAGCAAATATGAAGAGGTGTTAAAATATCAGCTTAACAGGCATAACACTCTAGCCAGGATTCACATGTCATGCTGTAAGCAAATCATCTTTTTAATTCCATAGAGGGTAAGTTAGTTAATTGGATAATTTTTGTACAAATCTGTAAAAACTGAACCATGATCCTGGATATGATTAAGTACTTCCTTCTTCTTAGTATGAAGTGCAAGTTTATATTTATTGAGCGTGTTGTGTGCAGCTGTTGGTTTCTGCTCTAACCTGTCTCAATGCTTCATGCATTAATCTCTAACCTTCACCAGGGCAAGGCTGGACGGGATGGATACCCGGTAAATTTGATTTGTTATTTGTCCTGTTGCTCTACCCAATCACGTCTTCTTTTTCCCCCCGTGTTGCTCTGCATATTTATTCCCACTTTTTACACAACTTTGAAAAAAATTCTTCTTTTTTATTACTTCTTTGCTCTTCTTTTTTTTTTTTTACCTTTACTCTTATCCTCGCCTTCTTTTCTATCTTCTTCATATGACCTTCAATCCTCTTCACCAGTGGTGAATCCTTCCCCATGAATGCCACATCCAGAGATTTCAATACAAATATTTACACGCAAATAAACATTGTCGAGGGTGGTTAGAGGAGACCAAAGACATGAATCTTTTTTTTTCCCCTCAGGATGATGCAAGTCATATAAATACATATTTAATATTTGTACAAACACGAGTAAACAAGCGCCGTAAATGTTCAAGGAGGGGGTTTTCTGAAGATATCATCATTAAACATAAACCACAGAGGCACAAAATGTGAAACATTCCTCCACCAGTACAAATCATGCCTTCCAGCTTTTAAATTGGGTTTAATAATGTTTGAGTAATATAACTTTATACATCCATAATAACCGCTGAATGCAAAGCAGATCACTGATTTCATGCGGCACAAATACTCCGAGCCAATACCTTTGTTATCCAGATATACAGGGACCTCTAGTGGTCGGATGGTTCCTTGACTTTTTCAACACTGCTGGGACAAAACAACTCATGGCTCTTTTGCTGAGTTTCTGTAGCGACCATTAAATTACCATCAAATTACACAGATTCAACCTCATCGTTTAAAGCTCGTATGAGCAGATGGATTTTGTTGCAAGGTCCATGTGTGAGCATGTTACATGATGCGGTGAGACACTGTCATGCTATTATATGACCCCACCACCCCAAACGTCTTGGTTGCCGCAGCGACCCACGGTAGTCGCCTGGTGTCGTGTTCCACGGTCTCTTGGTTCACGTCATTCGCGTATGTGTTTTTCTCACTGGGAATTTTGGGAAGTTCATTCCCCAACGAGCCCAGTCAGATTCCCAGTCTGCCTGGCACTGCACAGCCGTCCTGACGGGAAATGCCTGCTGCTAATTACACACAGGTGGAGCGAGCGCACAGAAAAGTGTGTGAAATTTGTGTTTGCATTTGTTTGCCCGTGACTCTATCCGTCTTTGTCACTGTCTCCATCAGCAGCCCCGATCATGATGTAACGCAGTTCTTCAAAGCCACATCGTCTGGGTAATCCTTCCTGCTCTATAGCATAATGAAATCAATCTTTATGGCTCTATAATTACATAAATGAAACCATTTCAACTGGTGGCGCCTTTGTTTCCTAAGTGTAAGAGACAGCTTCCTGTTATGATGCGTACGTGTCTGTGTGTATGAGCAGAGGATGACTTTGGAAGCTGTATGAAGTTACAGTAAAACAACAGTAGATTAATCACGCTGGCAATTAACATGGACAGCACATCATTTCATTTTTCTGAAACAGAGATGATCATGTTTCCAGCGCTGATCCATTCTTCCTGTTGGGTAGCAGTGTTTGTGTATCCGTGTCCATATGTGCACATGTGTATGAACTCCATCCAACCACACAGAGTTTATGTATATGCCTGTAACAAAGGCCAGGGTAATGGAAGTGGTCAGTGGTCTGCATTCACGAGAATGCGTCTCTGGGGGATATTTTTTCACACCAATAACTCCTCTCACATGAGCTCATATGGAGAGGGCCTGCTCTCATCAGCACAAATGAATCAAGTCAGTGTCTGGGGAAAGCGGCGCGGTGTTAAATGTGCTATGCCAGGGACTTGTGCCAGCAAGATTTCTTTCTTTATTTTCCCATTATTAAAGCGAAACAGTCTGGTAGCCTTCCGGCGCTCTTTCTTCCTTACCCTCTATCACATATAGTGCACCTCTCTTACTTTAATTGGAGGCAAATTTGACCTGCAGTTTAACTGCGTAGTGGTGCGGTGAAGACACATTATCACATTGAACAGAATGAGCAAAACGACCGTCATATGAGACGAGCGCACGCACGCGTGCATGAGCTGAGCATGAGCTTCATTCAGGTGGTGGACACATGTCTCAGCAGGCGAAAAGTTCATCAGACTTTATGCAGAAGTCTGTTTGCACTGGAGCATTAGTAATATGATAAACAGCGTTAATAACATGTGGTTTATGTCAATCCCAAGCATAAAACTGCGTTAAGCGCTTGCGTGCGTGCATGCTGATGTATGTTTTCTCTCTTCATGTAACCCATGTCACTTCCTCCTTTCATAAATCACAGGCAAGGGGGGGGTTGGGTTTCCGAAATTAGCCTTTCCGCTGTCAAACAATCAATGTCTGAGAGACTGACGGAATAGTGCAGAAGGGGTAAACACACACCCACATGCACCAGTTTATTCTCAGTCATATGCAGTCACCAGCATGCCCAGCAACTGGTGTGTTTTTACAAAAGTGCCAGCCTTTGACAGACAGGCGGACCCCACTCAGCAGAACCAGGCCAAGGCCTCCATTGTTCCGCCGAGTGCAGATTAAAGCCAGACCGTCACCCAACAACATGTCAGTAATTTTCTGTCCCCAACACACAGCACTCTGGTATGCTTTATTGTGCTCTTTGGTTCTGGATGCCGCCGCCGCCACTTTTTTTTTTTTTTTAAAGCGACAAATGTAATGTATCACAAATTATGCTCACATAGCCTTGATATGCAGCGGAATTTTGTCTCGACAGCATCATCAGAAGAACTGGGGAGGAGGAAGGAAGGAAAGATATACAAAGGAGAGTTAGTAAATCACTGCGAGAGAGGAAAAGATAATGATATCAAAGGGTGGAATAGAAAGGAAGGAAAGTAGAGCCAGAGGAGAGGAAAGGGTCCTTCATTTTGATGTCACATAATTAAAATCATTGAGTTCTATGTGTGTTTAGCTGAGACGTCTGCTCTGATGTGGAGCACCAACATTTCACGCCGCATCCTGAGTCTGCACCATAGGGAGCTCAATAAAGACAGTGCAGACACCACTTGCCCTGTTTCATTGGGATTAAGAGACACACACACACACGCGTGCACATACACATACATAGAGGCATACATTTGCCCTCCTGCAAGCTGAGTTATTTTCCAGAAATGTGTTTAAAAGCCATCTAATTGGTGGGAATGCTGACTCTAAACATTGTTCTTTTATCTGCTGTAAGGACGCTGCAGGACTGTTTGCCGATGCATACTAGAAGTACACACACACACACACACACACACACACACAAAAAGCCATTATTTAATTTTCCCGCCACATTCACTTGAGGTTTTGGTGGTAATCTCAGGCCTATTTTATCACTGATGCATAACATTTGTCTCCCAGTTTCCTCTATGTTCCTCTATCCATCTTCCCCGCTTTTACTCTTTGGCCCATTTGTGGTACGAGATGAAGAGATTTTAAGTAGTGGCTCTTTTTTCAGCCTTCTTCTATTTTTATTTGATGTCCAAATCTTTTTTTCCTGACTTGCAGACTGGGAGTACAGTAAAAGCTACAGAAAAGAAGAGTGCAGAGCGTGTTACGGGCCACACATCAGCACATATTTTAATATTGACCCATTTTGACATTGGCTTTTATTAAATGTTTTGACTTCTGAGCTGATTTAAGTAAGGCTCTTATGTTTTAAAGTATATCTTAAAGTGTTGGGTTATTGCTACAGGTAGCTTTAGTAATTCTGGGTCTGATTTCATTCCATACTGCATTAAAGTACTCCATACTGCATAAAAAGTCATAGACGTTCTACACTGTAAACTGCTACATGCAAACTGTCAACTCCCAGATATTAGATACAGGATTTAATGGTTGAGAACACACAGTAGTATCTGCAGTTCACAGGCTACTATAGCAGCCATAAATCAGTCTTTTTTTTCTTTCTTTTTTTTTTGCTCTGCTTCAGACTCTGAAGCAGCTGATGACATCACCGTGTACGTACACCTCGTTCACTCATCATGATGAGTTTTGAAGGAGCCGAGCTCTGATAAACGTTCCCAGATGCAGAGATATCACCCCATTCACACACACACACACACACACACACACACACACACACACACACACATACAGTATATCAAAACGCATAGACACAGAGACAAAGACCCAGACACTCAAAGTCATTGTGACATTTGATATCTCACATGATGCATGCTACATTTAATAGAGTGATGAAACTATAAGCTGCATGTAGAATTTAGTAAAGAAAATACAAATATATGGTCGTATACGAGTAGCCATGCCGGTTTTTGAAAGTTACAAGGCCAAAGGGAGGCAGTAGAATGATCAGATGAGCTATTAATGAGCTCCAAAGGTTTCTTTCTTCTCCTGTGCCTTTCATCCTCATGTGTCTACTGTCCATCCATCAAATCCTGGAGCGAAGACACTGTGGGAGGTTTTCACTATGGGACCCCAGGCCGGATAGCACCCGAGGGTCTGGTAAAGCCGGGAGATGAAGAGACCTTATGTAAGCCATCCAAGGCCGGAGAGGATGATTGTTAATGATGGTTTCCAGTCTGCAGAACCACCGGGACCATGAGGGGTTTAGCAGCCCTCCACCCTAGGGACCCTGTAAAAACTGTTAGCTTAACATCGAGTACAGTCGTTAAGGAGGAAGTCAACATAAGCCTTTAGCACATATGTCACATTGAAGTGTTTCTTCGGAAAGTTTGATCCAACCGTTCCTTTATGTTTGAGGAAGGATCTAAAGGCCCCGTGCCTTTGAACTGAGTGTTGCCTCGCAGGAGAAGTTCAACGACTGCTCGGCTGTTTTTATTGGGGTAAACAGAGTGGACAACTTCAACCGCTGTTTAGCACTTGTGTGAGTTTGGACAGAAACTTCCAACGTAGTCGAGTGCCTGTTGGATTATCTCATCTCCACACACACACAGTAGATGTGGTATGTTTGGCCGATTAATAGAGCTGGACCAGATCCACCTACAGCCCATAATGCTGAACACCACACTGTGAACCACGGAATAATTATAAACCACAACCACCTAAATATGATCAAAACAGGCCAGGATCTATCGTACATTTGTATATTGAAGTCGAAGACACTTTTTCTTCCCGTTTCTTGCCTTTTCCTTTTCACCCTGAGACACAGCTGTTTCTTCTATTGTTTACAAATTTGCTCTTCTCACTCGATGCGCTTCTCTCGCCAAATCTACTTAACACTTAACTGTTTTGTTTTTTTTCCAAAGCTCAAACGATTTATATTTAGGAGACAAAACAAAAATATTACGATATACTAACAAATAACATGACTGATGAAATTTTGGAGGGGTGAGATGGTTTTGTCAGTGGATTAAAACAAACATCGTCTGTTATCAGTTGATAGAAAAATAGTTTCACATGTTTTAAAAATTAATTTGAACATATTTGCTCCCTTGCTGAGCATCAGATGAGGAGATTGATACAGATTATAGTTGTGTACTGTAGACTGCTGAGAAACTATTATAAACTTTAGATTTATCAGGTCGTTTCTCACTCATTCCTCAGTAACTTATTAGAATTTTGTTTGCAAATGTACTTAACACACAGACTTGAGAATGGTTTCTATCTCTTCATCTAATTTTTGGCAAGAGAACAAATATATCCCAAAATGTCAAACTATTCCTTTCCTGGTTTGTTTCAGCCTGGCTCCCACAACCTTGTTTGGTCTTTTCTTAATTTCTCCCCCTCCTCTCCCAACAGGGTCCACTTGGCTTGGATGGAAAACCAGTGAGTATTCCCCTAATCACACGTTCAACACATGCTTCAAGTGACTGACTGTACTTTAATTTGCACTCTGACTTCCTCCTTTCAGGGTTTTCCAGGTCAACCGGTGAGTATTCCTATGATCACACACACAAAACACCCTTTAGGTGACTGACTGTAGTTTAATTTAACCTCTGACTTTGTTTCCTCTCAGGGTTTACCAGGTCCCAAGGGAAGCCAGGTACACCATCGCACACCTGATGTCTTGACTTTTCAAATATCACATATCAATCGCACTGAAGCAATTCCTACTATTCCTAGTATTTTCTAACTGTGAATCCAGGTGGGTGTTTGGTCTGTGAGACAGATGGTGGTTCGCTGTAGTCAATCAATCACTTTTACTCCTCCTAGGGGAGCATTCTAACTCCGTTAAAAGCCCACGGTAGCCATCTTGTTTCTTGTTCCACCTCTTAAGTCATACCAGGGCTCCTGACCACAGGGGAGTCATAGTTCGTCTGGGCCAAGTGCTGAAATCTCCTTTGTACTTCACCTCTGAGTCTATCCATCACCCTTTCCCTGAAACCCCACCGCTCTCCCAGACACTCCCAGACACTCCCAGACACTTCCAGGTGTTTCGTGGAAGCGGGCGAAGCAGAGCGAATGGGTTACACACCAGAGGGAAAAGAGAGAGCAAGGACAGATTTTATACTTTCAAGTGAGGCTCTTTAAAAAGTAATTGCAGTGTCCCTCTTCAGGCCTTTCTCTCCGGTCACTCTGCAGACTTGAGAGAGAATCGGGTCGTCTGCTGAACCAATAGCTCCTCCGCCAAATACTATTAAGCTGTTGTTTCCTCCTAAAGAAGATCTCAAGCTGGTACAGTCTTTTAAATGGACTCTTTCTAATCTCAGGGAGTCTGCTTTAAAACCCCAGCAGACCCAATGCTGACTAGTACTCCTCTCCCTGAAGGTACCATCGAGGCGCTTGGAAGTTCCTTCCTTTTCCCTCGTCTCTCTCCACTCTCTAAACTGTAGGAGAGAACGGCGCGGTGGATACGCTGCAGCCTGTCAACGCGTGGCTAGTCACATTAACTCTTCAGTGCCGTACCCCCTGAACACAATTAGAGCTCCGCTGTAGGCGAAACCTCTGCCAGAAAGAGAAGACGTGAGGACAGGGGGGAATGAGTTACGAGAGGCAGATAATGTAGCATGGTAGATCCGCTGTAGAGACGGCGGAAAGAAAGCAGGACGGGGGGGGGAAAGAATGTGTGAAATACAGTATAGGCAAAGCAAATGGACAGTTTAGAGAAATGGAGATGTGCAAAAAAAAAAGAGTCTCTGCCCACTGCAGTCACTTTTAGACAGGCTGTAGCTGGGATCAGAGGCAGTCGGTGGCAGGTTTCCATTTAGCCGTCCCTCTCTGTCGCGTTGTCACAACCACAGAAGGCCTGTAGTCACTCTGTGGTTTATGGTGTTGGCGCATTCGGGTTCCTCGTGTCACTTGTGAGCAGGATGAGCCCAAACTGTCAGGGATTAGCTCATCTCTGGGTGTTCATAAGACAATGCCAACACACAGCGTGACAGAAGTGTCTCGCATACCCTCCATAAAAGCACAGGCCTGCTTTTGTTTTCAGTTGGCGTTCGTAACGTCTCCACATCTGAGACGGTCGTCCATCGTCTAAAGAGTCTGAAGACCGATGGAGGAACAAAGGAACATTTTGCCCTTTCAGCTTTATCTCTTGGAAGCAGTTTTTATCTCACTAAAGAGACATTTTTAAAAGGGTTCTTGTGGCGTCTCGTTGAAGTAGATCGGTGGTGAGCTCATGTCATATGGTCTTCTTGTTGTGAAACATGCTCAGGCAGAAGTGATTCCGGATTGAGCGGTCGCAGCGGCACAGCTGCGCTGCTGCCTTGCTGCCTTGCTTCACCGTCTGATTGAATGCTCCCTGCCAGAGGCCAGTTAAAGATGTATTGTACTGTGTTGTTGTTACATGATAACTCATTTATCCTGACCAACTGTCTCCCATTATCTCCTCCCGCCTACAGGGACCGGCCGGACCCAAGGGAGATAAGGTATGCTGTAGTATGAATTTCATCAAGCCTCTTAGACAATGTTAATGCACGCATGGACGTATTGCTCACATTACATTTACAGGCCGACCGCTTCAGAAAGACACGAATGCAGGCACACGCATGCACACACGGCCACAAAGGTGCTCCCTCCACGGCCCTTCAGACGTTCACTTTTTCACCGCACGCCCCTCAAACGAGCCAGAGATTACATGTAGTTATGTAGGAGCTCATGTGTCTCCGCACATTCTCACGTCAGGGCACTAAACAGGTTTACAGGCCTTCCGCGGGGCTCGATGATAGCCAGATGTTTTCCCGCTGTGTGAACCGCTGCCCAGCCTAAGATGTTAGCGACTGTAAGAGCTGTAAGAACTGGCAGAGGAGGCTTGGTGCATGTGGTCATTTGTGCATGCACTGATGGGGAACTTTTTTTTCTGTGTGTGTGTGCGGGTTTTTTTTTTTCTTTTGCATTCGAGTGAATATTGTCCAGATAAGCATTACCACAAGAACTGTGCAACTTCCGTAAGCAGCATTCAGGCTGATGAGCCGAGATTGCAAATGACAGACGATTCTGAGGTTTGGAAAATTGGCTCCGTTCATATAATCACGCTGGTAGCTCTGTGTTGAGAGCATGAACTCCACATCCTCATTAGGGAACCAACATGTGCCCCCGCTTTTACTTTTCTCCTCCGATGATTTAAATTGGCGTATCAAACGATTTACACAGTAAATGATATCCTCGGCTGGATTGGGGACAAATCACCATTCGCAAGAATTTGTTGTTAGGCCTGTCTGTCACAGTTGCACTCCAGTAGCAGTATTCTGTTGCATGCCTGATTCTGTGTGCATATACAGCAGTAATAAGTGTTGACAATTGTTATTTCCCTGTTTTTCCTCACAGGGTGACCAAGGAGACATTGGGCCAAGGGTAAGTCTTGTTTTTGTCTGAACATGAAGTTAAATATTTTTGACTGCTATATGTACTGTTTAGAAGCAATCACTTTAACACATCTAAATCTGCTTAAAACATATTATTTAACTGGTTTCCTCCTTAGCAACGTGTTTTCCTACTTGAGGGTCACATCTGCTGAATTAGGAAAAAAATCATTTAAATCATTATCAAATGATGTATTTCTTGTAAACCAGAAATTGATAATGTGTTTATTTCAGATTTGTTGCTTTGTTCTCTTTTTTTTGCTATGAAATACTGGATATTTTCCCCTTTTTTGGGCCTCTAAAAAATTTATAACCATTTCATAACACCATTTGAAAAGGAAAAATAATTTTTGGTTGAACTGCAAACATCCCATTTCTGCACTATTTTAGACATAACTTCTGTTAATGTCAAACGGTCGGTTTTGTGTTGAGTTTTGGCATAATATGATATGAATTTTTTTAATGTCCACTACATCAAACAATGCAAAAGAGATGATGTGGTGAGTTCATAATGCAAAATAGACAGGACAACATTCAATGTGGCATCTATTTATAATAATAAACCATTATACTACATAACACAATACTAGAGAACATATTATACAGAATAACACTAACATCAAAGATTAGCTAAACACATTTTACCTGACAATGGAAAACGTTAGGTTCAGAAGTTAGGGTTAGGGAAGTTAATTTCTATAAACAAGATTTGCATGAAAATATGCATCCGTCATCTGAAACCTATCAAACAATAGCTGAAGGGTTCAGAGATTGGAACTCAGGGAACTTATATGTAATAAAATAGCCAAATACCATTTAAAATACATTTTCTTTGAAAATGACATATTTTTAACTTCTATGAATATATAATTTCTCAAGAGGCAAAATTAAGCTTTAGATACATCGCTTTCCCTAAATTAGACATCATGATTTGTACAACTGTATGTATACAAGGGCAAAAAGCCATATCTGGTTTTACCTATTCAGTGTCACACAGGTTCACTGGTACATATATGGTTCATATGGTACACTCAGCCCGACGCAGGAAGCATAATATGCAGATTTCAAAGAGTAAAGAAAAGGGAAGAAATTCAAACCCAGATGAGACAAAGTAACAGACCACCAATAATTGGAAATCCGGGAAGAGAGGAAATTAATTTTTTTATAACATCTGAAAAGCTACTCATCATTTCCTTGTTATCAAACTGAAGGAACATTGTGCACATGTAAGCAGACAAACATGGGAAAAACACATCATACGTTTTGTCAAGTTTTGGTCTGTCCACATAACCTTCAACACTCAAGGCAAGTCTTAAAAGAAAATAAATCAAAAGAAAAGTGTGTTTACCCTGCGAGGCCACCCCGGCAACTGCACCAACAACATAGTCCAGCTCCTGTGATGAGGTTTGAGTTGCCCACATCTCCACATCTCCAAAGCCCCAGAGATGAGAAATGATGATATTAAAAAACGATGGAAATACTTAAACCTCACCATCAAAACCCAATGGTTGGGGCAGGAAGCCAAAGCTGCCATCGAGCCTCAACCGACCTGTTTTTTTAACATTACGGCACAAGCTCACTCTGTATCTGGTCAGTGTTGTCACTGTTGTCTTTTCATGTGATATCATTCCACCCACTATGAGATCCATGTAATTATTTCAGTGTGGTTTGAAAATAGTCCCCTGCGCTTTACATGATAAACTGCTTGGATTCTTTGAAAAAAAGTAATGCACCTCATGAAACAGCTTTCCCTGTTTTATTACATTTAGACTATAATATCGGGTCAAGGTCATACCTCTTTACACGCAAATACATTATTTGGGATTTTAAGCCCAAAGATCAAGTTCCTTTACATTTCTTCTGTACATTTTCTCTGTTTCCCCTAAGATGGTAAATTGCAAAGGAAAGAGGAAAAATGCTCATTTTCCTTGTAGAAAAATTAAATATTATTTCAATAAACCACATGGGAAAAGTGTCCAAATTCAAAGCTCTGCACATTTAAAAGTCATAAATCCCATAACCTCCATCTACATTATGTAAAACTTGTGCTTACATTGTCCAAATTGTGCTTAAGTCACATTTCTTTTTTTTTCTTTTTTTTGTTTGGACACTGATTTACACTTTACTTTGTACATTGTCCGAGTACATACATTCTGATATATATTTTCACCAAAAATCTAAATATTCACTCTTGCAATATTCATAAAAAACTGCATTGTTCCTCATATCAGGTTTAAACCTCTTGTGTTGCCACTGCCTGTATTTATTCTTTCAAACATTCTTCAGCAAGAATCCAACAGGGACTAGATGAGAAAGAGATGTCTGTATCAATCTTCTCAGAGTTGGAACCTGACAATATTGGCATAACAGTGTGTGTAAGAGTATTGGAATGAAACCCAATGGCTATTGTTTTATAGCAGAGCACAAATGGAGTGTAAATTTGACGGTGCTGCCTAGCGTAACCGTATTTATGATGCGGTTCAGAAACATTACAAGAATTCCTGATTCCTATCAAGGCGTATAAGCTATTTGATTTCCAAGCCTATTCTTTTAGATTTTGAGGTAAAAGTTTGTGCAAGAGTTAAATCTTTTTGGCATTCTGCTTTACATAGTTCTTCCAAATGGTAAATATTGTACTTGGACAGGACTTCTTGAAGCTTTGATGTCTTCGGATAAGTCTACAGCCAAAAAACCTCAGAGTATCGCTTAGAGACAGGCCTGATTCAAAACAAACTCTTCAGCTCCTAAAACTACAGTAGTTGTGAATGGGGTTTGGCTTGGGGTTACAATTTCATAGATATGGCTAGATAGGTTAGCAGATGAAAAACTGATGGATTTCGAAATGTTATATGATTTTCCTTCCAACAGCTATGAATCAACGCTCTCCAGTGTCCAGTGACACTGAGTAGATAATATTAAGTGCAGTGCGAGGTTGGAGTTATTGTCCCAGTGCAGAAGCGCAGTCCTCACCTTGCCCTGATTTCAACATCGTGGCCTCTTTCACCTCTGAGCTCTTTGAGAGGCAAAGACAATATATACGTGAAAACAGGAAGTAGCCATGAATCTCTGTCAACGCATAGCTTCCTGTCAATCCATCATTTTCCGTGCCTTCAGGCTCGATCACAAGCATAAGATAACAGGCATTAAAAAGTAATCAGATGTTATAGAAACACCAGGAACATATGACAAAAAGGTCATGTGTAGTTTAGCATCTTTTTCCAAAGCAGAAACCAAAAGGGGAAACCATTTTTTCCCTAACCTCCATACTGTCAAATATATGCAGAAGAGATTGTCACTTGTTTAGGTTCATCTGGCGACTGTATTGAAAGACAAGCCATGATGGAAGATTCATCCCCAGCCAAAGCCATCATTTTCCTGCCCCAGCGCCGCTACACAAAGGCCATGGTTAGACGAGGCTCTGAGGTTGAATGGCTGTTTGTCTTAGCATCAGCCTAAGGTCTGATGATGAGGTATAGGGTGAGCCCACTGTGGACCAACCTATTTTCTTATGAAATGTTTAAGGACCATATGTGTATGTGGTATACATGGTGAGAACTGTATGAATGAGTGAATATGACAGTAGAGGAGGGGGGTGTATAGGCAAAAAGAGAAGGAGGAGGGGGTTTGTGATGGTGGGAAGGAACCTCAGCTATCCAGTGCTCACCGCAGCCCGTTAACGGAAACCTCATGAGCAGACGAGCATCTCTCCTATTTCTTAACTCTCCCTATTGCCCCCTGCTGTTCCTCCTCCCTCCCCTCTTAGATCTTCTCTCCATCCCCCCTCCCTGGTCTGTGTTTTTGGAGAGAACTCAACCAGAGAGGCAGCACTATGCTCGGAGCTGTCTGGCGGCAGACAAAATTTTGCTCCTTTCAGCTTGACAGACAATCATCACAGTTACTGTCTGGCTACCTCTGTTTGGTTTGGTCGCAAAGGGAGAGCCAGGAAGACATTAAATGCAACGGACACACACAATTAAATCCATGTTTGAATGGGAGACCTGAGATCTATAATTTGTGAACGGGCATAGGGGGCAATCACTCAGTATTTCTCAGATTTTATGAGACGTAGATCTCACTATTTGCAGATGATGTTTTAGTGTTCTATGGGTTAATCGCTCTGGTATTTCTTAGGATTTTAATCTATGCCGTTAACAACGGCATCGATGGTAAGTTGCTCACCTTTCCCTTTGTCAATTCCTTTCTTCAGGGTCCTCCTAATTATGGCACACATGCAGCTCTGCACAGTAATCAGATTCTCACCGTCAAGGTTTGTCCCCCCCCCCCGCAGCAAACTGTTCCTCCCAGCAGCCACCGCTCCCTGTCAGGCTGCTGATCTGTCACTATCCCTGTGGTTAGAGAAGAAAAATACTCCTTTAAGCTTTCACTTATGACTTGAGGCTGCTGAATGCTTATCGCTGTTTTTTCTTCACTGCAGCTGTTCCTCCTCTCTTCTGGACTCTCGCAGTCAACAGTGTATTTCTGATTTAATTCCTCATGTGTCTATTTACCCTCGTCTCCTTTCCTCTGCCTTTCTCGTCACATTCTTTACTTCCACTCTGTCTTTCTGCTTTTTCTCTCCTCTTCTGCGCATCTTGCACCTCAGATGGTCTTTCCCCGATATGACCATGGCTTTCTCTCTGGAGACCAGTCCGGCAGCTTTCAGAGACGTTTTCTGAAGGTAGACAACAACTAAGGCATGTGTGTACTTTAACACTTTAACCCACCTCTCTTATTCATATCCATCTAAAAAAGCCATGCATGTCCGTATCTTCCCTTTTCCTTGTTTCCCCACATTCCTCAGTCATGTTTCATTTAAGTGCATTTTTCATAATCCCCCATGTTCCCTCATTCACTCACTCACATAATTTGATTAACATATCTTATTAGGTGAAATTAAACAATATGTATGAAATTTCTGCAGTTTCCAAAACAAATTGAGAAACGCCTTGAAGTATGAACCACAAGTATTTTAAAGTAGCGCAACAAATGTGTGCTTCTCATTATGAATAGAATAGGAGAGCTTTGTTGGTGAACATTTAGTTCAAGCCTGAGCTTAATAGAGCCATAATAATTATCAGCAAAAGGAAAGACGAATTTAGTTTGCTAAGGCCTTGGTAATATCATTTTCATGAAAGTGCTTGCCGCAACAAAGCAAACCATAATACACACCATGTCTGTAGAGATGAGAGGGTGTGGAGGAACTACTCTTACATCCCCTACGGTGGTGAACAAGACTCATGGGGAATTAATGGTTTCTGTTTGGAGTTTACATGTCCCCATATAACATGTGATGAAAGCTTCTTTAATATGCGGTGACAGTTTTTTGTTTTGTGAAGCATAAACATTCAAAAACAAACTGAACTCAGCATGAATGTTTTCAATTAATGATATCTTGTGTGAGAGTGCATGTTCAGCATTGTTGTGTTTCAATATGTGACTAAATATCAGTCTGACAAATAGACATTGAAATGTATAAAAGACTGGTTTAGGGATTGTCTCAGGGATTGTAGGGATTGTTTTTTCCACAAAAAAAGTGTAAGCAACTTGTTAAAACCCTCAAGAATTACATCTATTACATTTTTTTCTGTCATTACCAATTTAAGAGTGTATGAATATGCAAATATATTTAATTCAGAGTTCACTACTTCACAGAAGACGCATTTTACTTCACTATAAAGTCAATTTTCAGTGCTGGAGGCTTCAAGTTTAAACAAAAAGCTCATGTAAGATGAATACTGGGCCTGGATTGGCTACAAATTATTTGTGATGACCCAAACCTGCTCATAAAAAAATCAGATTTTAATATTTGCTATATATGTGTGGGGTTTGTTGACTGGAGCAGTTTAGGCCCAGCCTTGACTCTTTGGTTTATTTCAAGGAACACAAACAACACAGGATTGTTTTCAACCTGCTAAATGTTGCTTCCATGCTGTAAGATTTTTTTTGGTTTTGGTTTTGACACAAATGATGCATCAAACATTTGTTTTGTTTTGCTTTTTCTGTTTTTTTCCTCAGGGTGACCAAGGCCAGGCCGGACCCTCTGGTCCTCCCGGTCCCCCAGGTCCCCCCGGTCCCAGAGGTCCCCCTGGGAACACCGGCAAGGACGGGCCCCGCGGTCCTGCCGGGGAGACAGTAAGGACCTCTCCTCATTATTGTCACAACCACTAAACAATACACCCATAAACAATATTCTCCTCCTCGCTCATCACCCCCTTTTCCTCGCCCGCTAACTGAGGCTTCACCACAAAGAATCGTTTGAAACACCTCAGTCATCAAATTACTCCACTTGTGTTGACCTGTAAAGGTTCGACCGCGAGGGTGTGACAGATTGCAAATTGGGATTCTGTCTGTGTGTGTGTACTTCTATGTGTGTGGTGTGTGTGTGTCTTGTGTAAATGTGCAGTAATACACATATATTAAAGGGGACATGGTCCACGCAGTAAATTGCAATGAACCCATATCCTCATTCTTCCGGCTTTGCCAGTGAGCTGTGGCTTACCTAAAAGTTCCCAGAATAGCAACTCTACTCCTGGCCTCATCTGTTTTGTGTAAGTCGGTGGCCACAAAGTTCTCCAGCAAACCCCCATTCTCCCACCCGCCTACCACGATTGTGTCGCTGTGCACCCCTGAAACAGATATGGCACTGCGGCAAGTTCATGGGCAGTTTGCCGACCTCACCAAACAATAGTCGTGCTCCGCACCGAGGCAGTTTATGTTTCTCCAGATTAACTTTCTGCTTCCCAGACTTAGAGTTTCAGTTCATAGGCAGCAGCAGCTTAAAACTGTGGTTGTAGGATCAGAGAGAGAGAGAGAGAGAAGGAGGCTATGAAGGTATTTTTTGTTTATTCAAGTGAGGGAATGAATGCTCCGTTACCCTCAACTGGCACCGGACAGCGGAGGGACTCAAGTGAAAAATGCTGTTTTTTCGGAGTGGGTGAGTTTTTGCAGAACCGTCAAAAGGGAAAGCCAAGAATATGACTAAAAACAGACAGGTTGAAAAGAAGGGGCCCGTCATTTAACCTAGACAATTTCAAATGTTCTCTCCGAGTTGATTAAAGGCATTACAAAACCCAAAACAGCAAAACAAAGCAGAGTTGTGTTAAAAGCCACTCCATGTTGTGGGCAGATGTCTGAGAGTAGGAAGGGCTGAGCAGGAGAAAGTCTGTGTGGGTGTCCTCAAAACCTTGTTATATCTTTGGATATGTGGGATATTTGGATATATGGGTAAATTGGAAAGAAGTTAATGGATGACAGCTCATCATTCTCTATTATAATATTTGCTATATTGCTATATACTCACATACGGAAGCTAAGACATATTCTTTTAGTAAATTTAGAATCATTGAAATGCAATTGGAAAGGTATCTGACATTTGAACTGGTCGTCATCCATCCAACCCTGCACTCAGGATAAAAGAAGCACTAAAAATTATTTGCAACAGTGATTTGTTTCCCGCTGCTGCTGAAGCAAGATCAAAAGACAAAAACAAGATGGAGAGAGGGCGAGAAGAGAGGTTAAAAGGCTGCTGGCGCAACTGTGGATGGGAATATTAAAGGACCACATAGCAGCAGTGGAGATCATAATGACAGTTTGTATGTGCTGAAAGGGAGCAGGGTGAAGAAAACCAGCTGGGAGACATTTAAGTGGATGTTTGGATTAAAAAATAATAGCGCATTAATAATATTGCAGTTATTACAGCGAGTTATCAAGTAAACACAACTACTTGATAGTAGAGATTGTGTCTGTGCATGAGACAGCAATTGAGAGAGAGAGATGGAGGGCTCTTGCACAAGTTCCCAGTAAAGCTGTCTCTGCCACGGATGACTTCATAACAGATGTTTAGCAGCTCAAAGCGCACGTCCACCTGGTCCTCACAAACACACCCAATAGGTCTGTTTAAATAAGCCAAATCACTAATGGACGGATGCCAAAAAGGAGACTCCCCCTGTGTTTGTATTAGAGGGGGCTGTGGCTTATTGCTTACCGTACACTGCATGAATCCTGGCCAGGGTTCCGTGATTCTTCTTCTCCTCATAGTAACTGCAAAAAAATGGTGACAAATTAAAGGGAAAAAACAATTTTGAATGTTTAAACATGTTTTTGTGCTACCAAATGTCTGAAGTTTAATGATGGGCTCATAAGATTATTTTTTTCACCATTTGGTGCTAGTGATTGTGCTGGAGAGTCCAACAGAGTGACATCTTAAGGGTGAAACGGCTAATGGCGTAGGATCCAAATGATGTTCACATGGCTCTGTAATTCAAGTTTTTCCCTTTAACTTGTCACACAACAAACTCCCACTCACCACTCCATCAGTCCATGGACAGGTTTTGCCTGATTCAACACTGACATCTAGTGGTAATTCTGCCTCCCTCCTTTTAAAGCTGGTTTACCTTAAATCATGTTCATGACTAATTCTCTCCTCCTCCTTTCTTTATTTTTTCAAGTTCAATTTATACATAGACAAAAATCATCTTCAATCAAGACATAGGTATACAAATTAAAAAAAAGACACAACAAAGTACAAAATTGATATCGCAAAAAAATACATAGAGCTGTCATAACTAACATACATGCATGCAGGCCTATGGGAGAATAATTAGTTCTTTCCAAATTGCTACATTTTTAACAGCTGATTTTTTTTCAGTCCATATAATGTTTTAAGTTAGTGTCATATAGTGATTTTTTTATTATTATTGTTGAATGTGTGGTTTTCTTTTATACCATTTGCATTTCTGAATGCAATGATCCATAGAAAATAAAATACTTCAAAATAAGCTGTTTTTAAAATCAATAATTCTTGTCATGCATTTATATAATGTCCCTTGTTTTCTATGTAAATAGAAATAAATCCACTTTCCACTAATATCCTTTCTGATATCCTTTTTCGTGAAAGCACCATGATTTTTAATTTCCTGCTCTGTCCTCTTCAGGGTTTTCCAGGCCGTGATGGTACTGATGTGAGTGCAGTTCAGATCCTTTTTTATTTGCTACATTACTGTTTTTCATGCCATAATATTAACCGGTGCTGATGATTTGTCTTTGACAATAATAGTAATAAAATGTATTTCTGCTTCAGGGACAACAAGGATTGCCTGGGAAGCCGGTAAGATTGTTAATGGACTATTCATCGTGATTTAACCATTTCTCCTACTTCTTGTTTCAAACACTTTAACCGATCAGTCTTGCAGCACTTTTATTAACTGTTGTGAACTAACAGGGAGAAGATGGTCAGCCAGGCTACTCTGGACCACAGGGGCCTCCAGGGTCAAAGGTACAGATGAGCTTTACTCCTCAGTTATCTTGCCTGCTGATTATATTAAATGTCTTTTCATACATGGACCTTGTGTGTTTATTGTGTATTAAACAGGGTGAAGCAGGTGTAGGAGAAAAAGGAGAGAGAGGCATGGATGGACTCCCAGGACTGAAGGTACATTTAATTATTACATAAATATTGAGGGTTTTTTCATCATAATATTCTTGTTACACAAAAAAAAATTCACTACTTGATTTCTTAGAGTTTCACTATTGTCTGTGTCTCTGTATCACACAGGGAGACAAAGGGGAAAATGGAGAGCAAGGACCACAGGGACCAATAGTATGTGTATTATCTAAAGGGTTACACCAATAGAATTATCAAGTTGTTTTGCTGAACATATTGAATTATTTTTATTTGTAATCATCCTTAGTTGTTTGTGTATATTTTGTTTATTCGTTCTGTATCTGTCTTTAGGGTCATCCTGGTGAAAAAGGGTCTGAAGGCTCCTCAGACATTATTGACTTCAATGGGAAGCTTCTAGATGCTTTCCAGGTGAGTGAAAGCCTAGTGTGGGAATCGTCAGAGGTTACATCATGAATTCCATCCAGGATTTATTATTGGGGGGGATTTATTTTTTAGAATTTATTCCTGAGTTAGGAATCCAGCAGAACTTGAACAAACCCATAAAAAGGCAATATTGGTCAACTTTTTTTTTCTTCCCTTGACGAAACTGAAAATGTTGCCGTTTCTTCTCGACAGGCCATCAACACCATCAGTGTTTCGGTAACCTGCTGTTGCTTCTGCATGGTTTTGGTGCCGTGAACAGTGACTAACATCTGTAGTAAAGCGTGGACGTGTGTACACGCGCGTCCTGTTTGTGTCCGCTCCTTCTCCCAACTGAATCACCCCAGCGGATCACTGTACTTTTGCAGATGCCCTTTCCCAAGGTCTCCTTGCTTCAGCTGTATCAGATGTCGCTCTGGAGGCCGCGTCTAAAAAAGTGTTACTGAAACGTCTTTAGTCTACCAGACTCTCTCGCGTGGGATGAAATGCACAGACCCAGCAAATACAGTTCAGCTGTGCTGTTCTATCAGATAACATGTAGCCCAAAAAGAAGCATGCTTAATCATGCAGAAAAATCAACAGCCTTTGTTTCTTTCATCTAAGTGTTTATTCATGCTATGCGCCTCATAGGTTACATGGCTTTAACGTGCTATAGGGCAGCATGGTGTTTTTTTGTCTACATATTTGCGTGATTCCACATAAATCAGTTGATGCACAGGGGGAATGTATTGGGGAGGAAGCACTCGTAGCCTCCACGGTCTCCATTTCATGTCCCTCCCTTCATACACAAGACCCTTTGACTCTACCATGTACCGTGCTACATGCTAATAACAGATGGCTATCTTTGCAGTGGAGTGTGTATTTGATTAAAAAACACTATGAGCCAGCTCCCCTTGGACCGGGTCTGAAAATGGGCTCCTGCATGCAACGCCGTAGCCAGCATGGAATAGTTACAAAGGAGTCTGTGAAAACATGAACCTGAGATCGTATCATAAGCCTCCTGCCAACGTGGATCAGCTGGCACCGAATCACACACAAGGTCTCAGCTAGAGTTCTGTCCGTGGAACTGGAATGCTCATTGGCCACCCAACTTGTGTTATGACCCACTTCAGGTGTCTGTGTGAAAAAGCTTTATTGGTTTCATTTGAGGTTAAAAAAAAAAATAGAAAAATGTAGGTGATGATGAGATTTATTGCTGAGATTTGTTGTCACTATTATTCTCATTCTGCTATTTTTTTTTTTTTGTAATTATTTGCACGAGCAGACTTCGCTTTCCAAGAATGGGATATCTCAGATCAAATAGCTGGTTGTAAATACCTTTTCGGTTGCCATGGCCGTAACGGAGGAGAAACAAAGAGTTAGAAATTAGAAAAAGGGACAAAAATCAGCGTGAACACCTCCGGAAGCCAACGTGGTTTCCTTTTTTATTACTTCAAGATGGATGAAGTCTTCAGAGAGAGAAGTAACAAGGGTTAGATTGTGAATGTAGACATTAAGGAGTGTGATTTAAGGGATAATCAACAGGCATAAAAGACAGCATGGGATGGATATGGCATGCATGTGCACGCTAGCCTTTAATTTATTGTTGGACTTCCAATAAAGTTCCATGAATGTTTTGTTCCTCCTCCTTTTTTCCCCGACAGTCTCATCCTGCATCAAAACAATCAACAGAATGGGGCAAATTATGGCAGGTTATTGTGTGGCAGGGCTGCTTTACAATCCATGTAGGATCATGTTGCCTCACGATGGTTGTAATCAGAACAGAGATGAACAGAGGAGGTCATCAGCTTTCTTTACAGGCCCATTCTTTACAGGCCCATGAAATCCATCAACCCTGTTGTGTTGGTTAAAGTTTCAGGCCTTATGGTGAAATTCTTGGAGTTTCCAGGTTTTGCACCTTTTATGGGAAACACTAAGCAGGGCTATATGCTGTATATAATGTCACAAATCTGATTAAAGCAGTTATTATTTTGTATATTATATATTATTTTCATATTTAAAAAAAAAAAAACTATCTATAAAATCGAATCGAAACCCATCTGCAGATTCCCTCGGCTCTATAGAGCTTCATAGCTTCTTTCAGCTCATTGTTTTGGATTTATGGGCCGCAGCTTGACTGTTTTTGTAGTTTCGCTGTTTTCATCAGCTTTAACAACCCTTTCAATACAAACAGCTTTGACAAACTTAGTGTCGACTCCTGGTGGAACAAGCAGCTGAACATAATGGAGCATTTAGCAGCTGAAGGGCCAAACCCTTTTTTTTTACCAGGAGCCAGTAGAGAGAAAAACAGATCTAAAAGGAGAATAAATTTTGGACTTGGATTCACTAGAGGGACACAAGTCCAAACCATTGTTAATGGTGTTTCATGTCTGATTGATGTGTATTGGCCTACTAAGCTGGTGTTTGCTAATAATAATTTAATAGATAAATGATTCTGCGTCGGATTGGACACATTATGATTAATTAATCTTTCTTTCTTTTTCTTTCTATTTGTCCGACACCAGGGCCCACCTGGACCACCTGGCCCCCCAGGTTCTACAGGGGAAAAGGTAAGGGGCTCTAAATATTCTGACCCCTCCTTATTCAAAATACTGTCATAAGAATTATACACAACACCACTTAAAAGAACCAACAAAGCAATGCTTTATCAAACATAAAACACTCAAATTCTGAGATCTGGTAGACAACAACCATCAATCATCTAGTATTAAATTAATAAGTACCCAACGATATCTAGAGGTGGTTCAGCTTGAGGAAAACTAACATCGCTCGAACATCGAAAATTTGTGGAACAAATTTAAAAGACTCTCTGATGGTCCCAGATCAAGCACTGTTTTTTATTTGACATTTTGATACCACTAACGTGACATTTTAGTGATTTGCTGTGTTAATAGAGCAAATCTTTCCTCTAATTTGCCTCCTATCAGGGTGAGCTGGGTTTACCTGGTCCCGCAGGAGTCGACGGCGAGAAGGTATCGTTGCAAAGAGACAGAAATACCAAACAGCTTGTCTTAAATATTAAATTCTATCCCTTGTGAATAGTAAACAAAGTATAATAGTCTGAAATCTTGTTTTCTTTTTTTCTGCCTGCTGTGCTCTAACATCCTTGATTCCTTGCCTCCAGGGACCTAAAGGAGACATGGGTGAGAGAGGACCTATTGGAGACAGAGGAGAGAAGGGAGAGATGGGGCTTTCTGGGCCTCCTGTAAGTAGCAACAGAAAATATTCTCTGTTTCTCTGTTGTAAAACCAATGAAAAATATGTAGTTTGAGGTTCATCTTGCTCTTTGTGGATCAGGGTATGGACGGAGCTAAGGGGGAGAAAGGCGACTGCCGACTGGATGACAACCTGGTCAGTGTAACACACATAATAACACACACATGTTCTGCACATTAACTTACTCAAACAGGTTGATACATGAGTGCAGACACGTAAGGGTCTGTAACCAGGGATTTTGCATGTTTTATTCCCAATCATACACTATCATTCAAATGTTTGGGGTCACACTTTGGGGGTTCAAAAGTCACACTTTTATTTACCACCATGAGTTGTAAAATGATTAGAAAAAAGAGTCAAGACATAGACAAGGTTAGAAATAATAATTTGCATTTGAAATAATATGTTTTTCCTTCAAACTTTGCTTTCATTAAAGCAAGGTCAGTTTTATAGCTTCTCTAACCTGCTGGAAATGCACCTCTACACACCTATGTAGATATTGCACCAAAAAAACAGACATTGCAGTTAGAATAGTCATTTACCACATTAGCAATGTATGAAATGTATTTCTGAGTAGTTTATATTTATCTTTATTAGAAAAAAAAAAGTATAAGTGACCCAAACCTTTGAACAATAGTGTAAATACTACTTTGTCTTACTGCTGACTATTTTGTAAAGCTTTCTGCAATTTTTTTAATAGCTTTTCTTATCCTGGCAGCCGTATCCGGGCAGCAGTAGGTTTACACTGATATTGCTATGGCATAGAAATCAGTCAACAGACTCCTCAAACATCAGTTGTGTTTATTACAGCAAACAATAAGGTTGCAGTCATTTTTTTGTTAAATCAAATCCATCTGCACTTGAAGTGCAATACCATGCCACACATAAGCATCAAGAGAAAACGGATTAACACACCATGAGGAAATAAATGGAAACTACTGGCTCACCAGAAAAATATGCAGAAGAAACAAGCAGAGCCTCTACAAAGTCGATTATAACGCATGTTTAATTGACCCACACTTTGCTTCCTGCTCTCGCTTCACTCTTGTGCTTTCACTGGTGCTCAGGTACAGATGATTTCCCAGCCGGGCGCACCAGGCCCACCAGGCCCTCCAGGAGTTCCCGGCTCCCCTGGATCCATGGTCAGTACTTTACTATTCATCCCACTATCCCAGTTCAGGTAGAAACTATTCAAATTTACTGTTTGCACCGGCAGTTGTAAGCAACCTCATAACTCACTATGTCTTTCAGGGGCTGCACGGAATGCCTGGTCCAAAGGTAAGTCTGCAAAGCAATGTCTGGAGTATAGTAGGTGGAGGAAGCCAGTACGCTTAAGGTACTCAGTGTTGCTGTTCTCTAATGCAGGGAGAGCCTGGATTTGTGATGAAGGGAGAGAAGGGGGAAACGGGGACTCCTGGAGTCAAAGTAAGTGCAGCTGAGCCACTGTTATCATAAAGAAACAGAAAATAGAATTATTCATGTTTCAAACATATCAAGAACCGGACATAATGCATCGACACAACTGAACTTGCAGGGATTGGACGGCCACCCGGGTCTGCCTGGGCCTACTGGGCTAGTGGGTCTTCCAGGTGCAAAGGGAGAAAAAGTAAGAATGTCAATAGATCTGTTGTCTACATTTCTTTGGTCTTTTGACTTGAGTTATGCATAATTCTTATGTGCGATTATGTGTTCACAGGGCAGAACCGGCGAGCCTGGACTAGATGTGAGTTTTTCTCATCTCAAACTAACTAATTCAGAAAATAAACAATAGGTTCTTACTTGTTTGTGCTTCTATGTCCAGGGCTTCCCAGGCCTGATGGGAGAGAAAGGTGACCGAGGGGAAAGAGGAGAGAAGGTTGGTACAAAGCACACAAAGTAATATATCATCTTCATTTAAGAACAGCCAATTGTGTGTCATGAGAGATTGTGTGTACTAATCATTTTTCTCTTAATGTCCAGGGTGACAGGGGAGGAGTGGGAAAGAGAGGTCTAAAGGGCCAGAAGGGAGAGCAAGGTCCTCCAGGTCTGGACCAGCCCTGTCCTGTGGTATGTCACCTACACACATGCACACACACACACACACACATACAAACTGATTTACTTACAGTCCCTTTCTGTCACTCTCAGTACTGTTTCTGTCACTTCCTATGCTATTTTTCCTGTTTTTTCCTGACTGCTGTGAATGTAATGTGGCTCTTGCTGACAGGGTTGTAATAAGACTAAAGGTCTGTCTGTGGAAGCAGGGCTTTCTTCCCCTTCTCCTCTTCCTCCTTCTGGCCCTGAGGCCCCCTGTCCTGTGGTACAGTATCTCCTTCTCCTTGCTCCTCGCCTTATCACTATTTACACACTAGGCTGATGTTGCTATTCTCCATTCAAACGCTTTTCATTTCTGTCATTTTCCTCAAACTCCGTTATACACATGGTAACAACCTCGAACCCATATTACACATACTGTATGTCAAATTTGAGTTATTCCTGTGTTCTTTTGTTTGGATCTTTGTGTTATGTAATTTTCTGTTGCACTTTAATTAGTCTCAGTCAATCAATTAATTTAAAAGAAATTTGATCACAAAAAAAGAATCTCATCTATCCAGCTAGAAGAAAACAATTGAAAGAATAATGTTCCCACAAATAAGAGCACAGACACATAATAGAGCAACTGATGCCCCAGTTAAAGTTAATGATATTTAGATTAGAAGGCTACAAAACTGTATTTTTTTGTAAAACATTTTCTGCCTTGTTAATATTTCACTGCTGTTCTCACCCTGCAGGGACATGATGGACTGCCCATACCAGGCTGCTGGCACAAGGTGAGATTTAGAGATTTAACACTCTTTTTTTCTAGTGTTCTGTTAACTAATGAAATGATTAGCATTTGATCGTGACAGCAGCTAGTCAATAAATAGTCAAAAAGCTAACACTATCTGCAAGCAAAATCATTTCGTATCACTCATGTATGATCAGCATTAATGTCATTGCTTGACTCTGATTTCATACAGGGACATTTTGTAAGTATATTACAGTGTGCAAGCTTGTAATTGTACTACATGCACGATTGAGACCAGACATTATTTGCAAAGTTGAATCCAAACATTATACTCCTCTTTGGATTTTGATTTGTTCTGCTACTAATAATCAATCCCTACTATTCTTCTTTTGCAGTGATGACTAACCAGCAGCATGGAATCTGTACATATTGATATGGTATATATTGCAACTGAACACCAACAGCCCACTCCCTTTTCCCCTTTTTTTTTATAAAAAACATTTTATATAATATATTGAGATTTTCCTTTTTTAATATGGACAGTATTATGACATTTTTAAACTCTGGACATCCAGTGTTGTTGCGGCCATGCGTTTTAAAGAGAAGAAACTGAACTGGTAGTGGGACTCTTATTTTGAAGGACAGTCCAGATGACACTGTTGGAGTGGCCAGACAGTCTAGCTGCCTTACTAACAGAGCCTGACTCGCTGCCCGGTTGTGGTCATAAACGCTGTAATGAGGAATGACGGTGTGTTCGCACTCGTCCAGTCTCACAAACAGTTGCTTGGACGGATGGACAGATCTCTCAGACTGTGGCAGGTGGAGGAGCGTAGGTCACTACTCTCTCTCTCTCTCCTCTCTCTGTTTTCTGAAAGGAGGAGATGGCGAGGCAGAAGCTCAAACGCAAGCGTCTCTCTCAGCCCTAAAGGAGCGTGGGGGCCTGATGGAGAAAGGACACACGGACAGTGGGGGCAGATTGGCCTTTATGATGCAGAACAAGCCATGCGACGCCTCAGTGCCAAAAGTGAACACTCAAGAACCTCTCGGTATGGAAACTCTCCAGGAGGGGGCGACAGAGAACACTACATTTTCCACATTCACCTGGGAAGAGAGGACACATCTGTGGCTGATGAGTTGCACAACAGCTTGAGAATCGATTGAAGTTATTTGGGACTCGTTGATGTCACTGGCACATAAGGAAGGATTTACTGCACAGATATGTTGAACACGTTCATGGTGATCTCTTGTTTGGCTCTTTTGTAAAGGTCTTCACTAATTAAATGCATGATCATAAAAAGGCACAGCGTTGTTTACCATCCTGACAGCTCAGATGACTGACTTGTGGTCCCTCATTGAAACCTCAAATGACAGTAGATCCAGTTTTTATTTGCAGTCTTTAACAGTCTTTCCATTTTAACAAACCACCCGGAAAAGTCAGTAAGTCTACCTTTTAATGGCTTACACTTGTGGCAGTGGTGACATGCGCGTTTCGTTTTATTTTGTTATATTCTTATATCTTTGTCAAGTTACATTTTTTTTGCATTCCTGTGCATTGCCATGTTTGCGGAATATATAGATAGTGAAATTTCAAGGCCGCATTTGAAGGAACCATTTATAGTATTCAGGTTAAACGCAGAGGGCGGATCAGCTTCGACATTACATTGGTTCTGTTTTAATTGCCTTGACATAATGATCGCCGATCGATATTCTCTTAATTATTTCCAGTGTAACGTTGACTGCTCGTTATCTTTTAATCACAGATGAAGACGTAATGTTTTAATTACTGTTGCCCGTTTTTCTGGACGACGGTGAAAGTTCTTGCTGCTGACTTAAATGTGTGTTGTTTGTTTGATATTTTTGAATCATGATTAGTCATGTGGACTGAAGGACTATCTGACTAAAGTATGGAATTTGAGTCAAATTGATACACAATCATTGTTTTCTTTTGTTTTTGGGGGGGAAATTATTCATTTTTATTCAGCAGTACAGAATACCACAATGGCTTATAGCTGTCAGTTATTTTGCATTTTGTGTGTGTACTTTCTTTCAGTTATCACACAACAGTTTTAGTCTTTAATATCAGTACCAGATTACTTTTATTGCCATATTTTGGTCTTTGTAATACATTTCTTTCAGATTTAGTAATTGTTGTGCTTAAATACTTTTATATATATCTGTTGAAGGCTCTGTTCCTCATATATTTGAAAAATTGTGGTTGAAGGAACCACACATGTGCACAGATATACATGCATCATTGTATAAAGATATGTAGGAAAAAAAAATACTTGGTTTTACTGATGCAACATGAACTATTTTCTGATATTTTGCTACATGTATTAGAAGACAGAGAAATAACATGGGGTCATTATTATTCTGTTAACGTGAACAAATAAGAAATGATATCACATTTTCTTAGTGAACATCTGTATATTCTACTTTAATATTAGTCACACTTTTTGATACAATATTAACAATAGTCAGTAATTATATTTTTGTAAGGCAGCATACATATTCAAGTAATCCATTAGACATGACCGCTACCATTTACATTTTCATAGTTTAATGTTTAATTGGTAAATTCTCTCCAAAACACAAGCTGCTAAACATTTCCAATTCCATTTCTCTCCCACAACCATAAACATTGCAACTTTTGCAAATTGCAGAGGAGTCAATATAAGCGTTTTATACAATTTACTGTTTGTTTTAAATATGATTTTTAGACAAGATCTCCCTATTAAACACATGAACATGAATGGATGTGAGGTATGAAAAAGTGACAATGAAAATTCCAAATCCCTTTTTTGAGTTGATCATGGGTGTATTTACATGCGCTGCATCTTTTACGCTTTAAATATAAAATATCAGTACTTTATCTGCCATTTTAATTACAAAAACTGTATTTCACTTACCGAATCCTGAAAACACATAGTACGTTCATATTTCTGACTTCTTAATTAGAAATGTCTACTAGCTGATCAGCAAAATGCCTAATGTGATATTGTAGTAGTCATGATGCATATCCCTTCATTGGTAGTTCCTGTTAAGATGTGAAATTAGAAAAAAGTCAGTGTGTAACATAATATCTTATCAGCTTCACGGTCCATTTACATATACCTGAAAACTAATAAATTTGCATTACTGGCATACTGGCAAGTGTCACAATATTTTTTCTTTTTTTTTTTAATCAGCGCATTAAATATACCTGTACAGTATCACTCGTCTATGAAGATATTCTATAAATGTTTCTGTAAATGAGATCCATATCAATAAGCTAAGACAGAATAGCTAAAATACAAAAAAAAATAGTCATGATAAAAAATGTTGAATGAGAAAGTGATAAAGTAGAAGGGTTTAACTCTAAACCACACTGTCCTTGGCATTTTCACTGCAAGCTGATGGTTATCTGTCACTTAACATTATTACATGTGTTTATTTCTTTTACAGATTCTATCAGTTTCAGTTTTGAAGGCTTAACGGAGTCCGTACATGGCACAACGAGTACAGTTTGGTGTTTTAGCAAATCATTTATCACAGTATTAGCTTGACTTTGTGAGAATGTTGTTTTGCTTGTGTATTTGGTTGTAAAGGAATTAAGCTATTTTTGTAATTACTTGTCGAAATATGTATAACGTGAAATTTGGTCAACTAAACATGCAAACTGAAATAAACTCTCTGGTTTTATGGTTTCTTGTTCATTAAATCATAATCATGTAATTATTTTTGAAGTCTACATTCATTTAACATGAACATATTATCAAGACAGCCTTTCTTGATTTTGAGATGTTTCACCAACCCTGCCCCATACATAGTATAACACATAGGCAAGCAATTATTTAGAAAAGTAATCACACATCATCCTTTAACAAAGTAAAACAGAGGATACAAATCAAGCAAAAAAATGACAATGGCCAATACATAATAATTGTAGGTAATGCAAGTGAAATAAGTGCTGTGCTCCATGGTACAATGTGTGTCACCATAACACGGCAACAGAAAGAACCGAAGGTCTGTTAAATAAATACAGAACAGACATTAGTGGAAAAGTCACCAGATCTGAAGCATTTAAGTTGTTGATCAATTGGTTTTGCCTCAAACTTGCTGTTGGCTTTAGCTTAATGCAACACAGCACCGGCTGAAAGTTGGGTTTTCATCCACACGGTGTTAATTATGGCATCATTGTTTTTCTTAAAAGAAAAAGAAGGACAAATATTGGTTTGTTAGCCACCAGGCTGTAACAGATGTGTGCTCTTGATTTTTTTTTTACAAATTCAATCAAACTAATAGAGACATTTTCACAAACCATTTACATATGCCCTCCATTGTTGCAGTTGAATGAGCTCATTGTTTCTAAGATTGAACAAGTGGATGCAAAATTGGTTGCAGTTGATCTATTTAGTAGGGAACACTGGAACACAGGCATACATCTTTGACATCTGCTTGAACTCTTTACAACTTTGAACATAATGTTTTTAATTTGAAAACAAATGGCCTTATATTTGTAGGTTAGTATTTTTGACTATAAAATTGGTGCCATATTTGTCAATGTCAGGGCCATAGCACCAAATTCTGGGCCCTGTACACTCTTACTGTCAGTGGGCCCATATCCATTCCAGTGCACGAAAAGCAAGAGCAAAAAAACGATTTAAAAAAAAACAGGCATAAATACGGTTTTAAGATTCAAACAGATCAGATTATATTGATGACTAGTTCTTTCATTCACCACTTAAATTGGTGCATTTGTCCTATATCACTTTCCACAGCTGCTGTCTTTGGATGGACTAAACCATATACACAGTATATATATATATATATATATATATATATATATATATATATATATATATATATATATATATATATATATATATATATATATATATATATATATATATATATATATATAGATAGATAGATAGATAGATAGATAGATAGATAGATAGATAGATAGATAGATAGATAGATAGATATTAACCAGATTAAACTGGGTTTACAATTTTTCTATTTGTATGAATGAATGTGGGGGCGTGGTGGGTAGCGCTGTTGCCTCACAGCAACAAGGTCACAGGTTCAAGACTTTAGTCTGGGACCCTTCTGTGTGGAGTTTGCATGTTCTCCCTGTGTCTGCGTGGGTTTTCTCCAGCTTCCTTTCACAGTCCAAAAACGTGCTGAGGTTAATTGGAGACTCTAAATTGTCCATAAGTGTGAGTGTGTGAGTGAAGGTGTCCGTGGCCCATGATAGACTGGGGTGTATCCCTGCCTCTCGCCTGTAATGCACTGGGATTGGCCCCAGCAGGCCCCTAATGAGGAATAAGTGGGTATAGAAGATGAATGAATGGGATATTTACCCATATGTTATATATATGACATATTTCTTTAAATAGATTAGCTATATATATATATATATATATATATATATATATATATATATATATATATATATATATATATATATATATATATATATAAGAATACAAAAATACAGAAAATGTGGCTACTATATATATATATATATATATATATATATATATATATATATATATATATATATATATATATATATATATATATAGTAGCCACATTTATTGTATTCTTATTTGCTTGTTCTTGCATGCTTTTTCCACTTTTATTGTTTGTTTATTTTACAATTATGTGTGTGTATATGTGTGTGTGTGTGTAGCAAAAAAAAGCAAAAAGATAAATAGAGCTGTTTCGTTGCAATATTGTAAGAACTTTATCTTTCTTTCTTCAAAAGCGTGAAGTCCACATCTCCCAGAATGCTCAGCGGCCCGCTCACCCCTCATAGTTATTGCATCCGGGTGTGTACTTCCTTTTCCTCTGTGCCCAGATGCGATGAGGACCTAGGTTACCCTGGACCTCTGAAAAATCCGAATCCATCCTTGTAAAAGGCAGCACCAAACGTCGCCAAAATGACCGAACAGATGACAGTGAGGGGGACCCTGAAGGGGCACAGTGGATGGGTCACCCAGATCGCCACTACGCCCCAATATCCCGACATGATTCTGTCGGCGTCCCGAGGTGAGGCTTCCCCCCGCCGGCTCCGCCAACATGGCCGGAATAGCATTAGTCAGCTAGCTGGTTGACTGCTGTAACGTGCTATAAACGACGCTACGTGCGTAAATGACATATTAAAGATGTATAAGACGTCCTGAGGGGCTGTATTTATTTTTCTAACCGATAGAAAAGTGCTCAAACCTCATAGAAAAGACGCCGGTTAACGCAGAAAGCTAACACTGTTCTTTACCTGGCATCCGATGACACTGCTCCAGATGGACACATTTGACACGTGTAATAACTACTGAAGTTACTTGGTTGTGAATTTTGTCTAGAAGGCTCAGTGTAACGTTGAGCAGACTCCATAAATTAAGCCAGCTGACTTAAAGTTTGACAGCGTTCTCTCTTTAAATGTTAGCATTGCATGCTAACGTTCTGCTATATCCTGGATGAAATAAAGACCTGGATGGCACTGTTATAAGGAAGTCATTCGGTAAAGATGGTAATTAGTAGTTAGTTTATATATGTTATAATGGTAAATAATGGTACACAGAACAGCTGAGTTCTGTGTACCATTATTGCTTGGGGCATAAATTAACAGTGTGGAACCCGTTAGCTTTCAGGTTGCAAGAGCAACATCCTACATCATAGTAAGGTAGCTCGATATTGAAATATATCCAAGTTCGGTATTTGCAGGTTAAATGTTGTGCAATGGCATGTGGTAAATTAAAGAGTAATTCTGTGTGGCAGCAAATCTGCAAATTCTGTGAAATGTTATGATTAATGCCAATCCTATGTAGATATGTATTAAGCTGATACTAACTTGGGTATGTTATAACTTATTTCCATGGTGCTATTGCTTTTATTTTAGTAATTTCTAGTTAATTTAGAAAAGAATACATGCACTAAGGGCTACATGTAAGATTTAAGTTAGAAGTATTTCATCTGGTGCACCTCTTAAAATGTGATTAGTATGTAAATTCTGACCTAACCTAGAAATAATGTTATAACTAAGCAAAGTTTGAATATACACACAGGCGGGACCAAAACATACTTTATCATTCTTTGTTTTTCTTTTTTCCAGACAAGTCCATCATCATGTGGAAGCTGACCCGTGATGAAACCAACTATGGCATCCCCCAGCGCTCCCTGAAGGGCCACTCTCACTTTGTAAGCGATGTCGTCATCTCCTCGGACGGACAGTTCGCCCTGTCCGGTGCCTGGGACGGGACCCTCCGCCTGTGGGACCTCACCACGTAAGTGCCTTTATTACTGCTCTGGTGGTCCTAAAGCTCTCTGAAGGGCAGGTGTCTTTGTATGTGCACTAGTGGAACACCTGTAAGCGTCACAGGTGAAAGAAAACAAGGAGTTTTCTGATTGTTAAAACAGAATATAGCACAGATGGAGTCAGATGTGACATTGGATCTCTAACTGTTGCAGGAAACATTATTTGCCTTTTTTTTTTTTAGATGGTTCTGCTAATAATTCCATTTTATCATGCTGGGTGATTAGTAGTTTGTTGTGAAACCTAATAGTCTTTAACAGGACCTGGGGTAGCTAAACCATATGATTCATTTATTTGACTCCTGTAGCAGAGCTACATCAGATCTCGGAAAAGGATTTTAAATTGCTGATACAAACACAGATAAACTGCATTGCCAGTTAGACTGGATGGATCTGAATTAGACAGAAAAGCAACAGATGGTAAATATGACCGCTAGCATGGTTTAGGGTGATAAGGCTTAAAATATACTTAAAATACAAGACTAAATCACTGAGAAAGCAGTGTTATGTGTAATCTGGTTCTTTTTAAACTACCAACAATCACATCAAGTTCTACAAACTCATATTCTGCTTTCTAGAACTCTATTTTAGATGCTTTATTTCCAAAACACAATGAAGCACACTTAAAATATCAGCTGTTACTGACCATGTGTTTCTCAGTACATGCCTGATGGGACCATGTGTCATATGCATTACTGGCAGAAATACAACATTCCATGAAATTCACAAAAATGGCTGATATTTCATGTTGGAGAAACAGAACGGCATATTTGCATTTATTGTAATATAAAAGGAGCTTAGTGGCACATTTGAGTGGAACAATCGGAGCTTCCTTTCAAATTTGTGACCAAATGTGGACTAAAAATTTGTTCACCCAGTTCTTGCATCCTTTTTTGCTGGATGGCATGCACAGGTCTGCACTCACTGACCTATACAGAGTCTGGGACAAAAATCTCTCCAATGATAAGATTACATATTAATGGTGCCAGTTCTCCAGCACTAACATTCACAGTGCCAGATTTTATCAGCTCATTAAGTGTCGAGGTTTTTTAAGAGAGATCTTAGTTTCTGCTCAAGTAGATATAGCATCACAGATGCTTCCTTCCACTGGGTTGTTTTAACTTTTATAACTTAGTTTACACTAAAATATTTTGTTTCCCCAGTGGCCTCACCACCCGGCAGTTTGTTGGCCACACCAAGGATGTTTTGAGCGTGGCCTTCTCTGCTGATAACCGCCAGATTGTGTCTGGCTCCCGGGACAAGACCATCAAGCTATGGAACACTCTCGGAGTCTGCAAGTACACAATCCAGGTGAGCTGCACATTTCTGTTGCTCTCAGTGGAACTAGATTTTAGTCGATTTAAGAACTTTATGAGCTAATACAACATTGTTTCTAGCCTGAAACAACAATTTGTAACTGCATGCATTTAGTTTTCACGTGTTAATGAATGAGTAGCCAAGAAATTAACTGTAGACATCCATGTTTTTATTGTCCATCCATATTTTTATTTGTTTTGGTCTGATGTCATAATGAAACCAATCATGGTTTGGTAGCAAGATATTAAGAATTGATGAACCTCTTTATTTTGCAGGATGAGGGCCATTCTGAGTGGGTGTCTTGCGTGCGCTTCTCCCCCAACAGCAGCAACCCCATCATTGTCTCCTGTGGCTGGGACAAGATGGTCAAGGTATGTTGTTCCTTTACAAAACAACTCAGATTTTGCCTCGAGTCCTCCTGTCTGCAGCTGTATACAACATAAAGAGAAGCTGAATAACTGTTCCCAGTGATTTGAAGAAACTGGCATGCACAATCTCAGCTTCTCACTGATTTAAAATGTGCTTTAATGGACATAATCCATATAGATTCATATGGTCTTTACACTGCCATGGTGTGATGTAGTCTTCCTGTTGCTCATAGGTGTGGAATCTGGCCAACTGCAAGCTGAAGACGAACCACATCGGCCACACTGGCTACCTGAACACAGTGACCGTCTCTCCTGATGGCTCCCTGTGTGCCTCTGGTGGAAAGGTATGATATAAATCTTTTACTGTAGTCTGCCACAGAATTATAGTCTGTTTAATCTATTTTGAACCAGTTAAGTTTGCAGGTTTCAGCAGTGATGAAAACTTAATGCACTTCTGTTTAAAAGTGATGATAAAGAGGCTGTTGAGCGTTGCCTGCACTGAAAAACTTGAATTCACAACTAACTTTCTCTGTTGAAAACATCCAACTGTAGTAATTGTGTGTATAAGACTATATTCAGCTTGTGAATATGGTTATTAAATCTTTTATTTCCTCTTTCCATCCAGGACGGCCAGGCCATGCTCTGGGACCTGAATGAGGGCAAGCACCTCTACACCCTGGACAGCGGTGACACCATCAACGCCCTCTGCTTCAGCCCCAACCGTTACTGGCTGTGTGCCGCCACTGGCCCCAGTATCAAGATCTGGGTAAAGATTTATTCCTAATTGCCTCCTGAACAATGTGTGATGAAGTGAAATATGAAGGGCGGTGATGAAACTTTCAATGCCAACTGTATTTTTTTTGATGATAAAGAGGCTGTTTCTGAGCTCGACTTTAAATCTACCTATATCATTGCTCATGTTCTGGATGCATAACTTTCTGTTGTTGAACCGTTGCCATCTCTTGAATAGTTACTGATCAGTCTTTTTGTTTTTTTCCCCCTTTTTCTCATATAGGATCTGGAGGGCAAGATTATTGTGGATGAACTGAGACAGGAAGTGATCAGCACAAACAGCAAGGCTGAACCCCCACAGTGTACTTCCCTGGCATGGTCTGCTGATGGACAGGTACAACATTCAGTTCTTTAGGACAGATCTGTCTGCCCCACTTGTTGGTGGTTTTTAATCCCCAGTGATTATACCCATTCACTTAAAATTCTGATGTACAATGGTGACAGTCCTGCAAATATGAGGGGCGCTACACATTTCAATATTGAACTTATAGGTATGTGAAATCACTGCTCAATGTTGACCTCTGTCCCTCTTTGTCTTTACAGACCCTGTTTGCTGGCTACACTGACAACCTGATCAGAGTGTGGCAGGTTACTATTGGAACCCGATAAGAAGTTTTCATCAAAGTAACTTTGAATAAAAGACAGTTTGAAAAGAACACGTGTGGCGTGTTGGTTTCAACGCTTAATGGTATCAATGATTCTAACACAAATAAGAGATTACAGATAAAACCTTTACGATATTTAACTACATTCTACATCAGCAGGGACAGCACTGCACTCAAAAACTCAACAAAGCCATAATCCAAAAGAATTTGAAGAAGTTGGAAGCAGCTGCACATCACATTCCATCATGTGTCAAACAGATGAAGAGGACAAAAAGTCCTAAATACTCCACAACTAAACATGTTAGTGAATACAAGTGACAGCTGAATAGTACTTTTTAATTAACTGATTACTTCAATATCTTTCAGTATGAATTCACTTTTGTTAAATATAAAATTTTATTTTTATTCACAATACATTTCTTGGACATTTCAGCCATCCTCATACCTCTTTTGAAAGTGAGATTGCACATAATAGACCAGTAGATTCAAAAGGATGAATAAATGCAAAGAGGAATATCTGTAAATTTAGAATGTGAAACCAGAATACAAATCTTCATTTGGGAATGCACTGCAAATTAGCTTAAAAATGCACTTTTACTGTTGACAAACCTCATTCTGTCTGGCTTCTGGAACAAGACTATCAAGCTATGGAATACATGGAATCTGCGAGTACATGTTTCGGGTGAGCTGCCAACCTCTGAACTATATTTTAGTAGCTTTAAAAACTGAATGCTACATTTGAATACACAAGTTTTTCTCAACTTGTAGTCTTCGATAGCTATAACTAAAAGATTTTTCCTCCAGTTACTAAATCTAACTTTTTTCTCTTTCCATTCTGGACGACTGAATGAGGGTAACCACCTCTACACCCTGGACAGCAGTAACACCATCAGCGCCTTCTGCTTCAGCTCCAACCATTACTGGCTGTGTGCCACCAACAGCCCCGGTATGAATCTCTAGGTAAAATAACTCTTCCTAAGTATCTCCTGAGCAGTGTATGATGAATTAAAGCTATTGTGTAAAGGGCAGTGATGAAACTTTCAATGCCAACTGTATTTCTTTGATGATAAAGAGGCTGTTTCTGAGCTCCAATCCAGGCCTACCTGTATCACCTTGTACGTTCTGAATGCATTAATTTCTATTATCCGTCCTTTGCTACCTCTATGCATGTACTGATTGCTCTGCCTCTGCTGTTTTTCCTTTTTCTAATGCAGGATCTGGAGGGAAACATTATTGTGGATGAGCTGAAACGGGAAGTGATCAGCACAAACCGCAAGGCTGAATCCCCACAGTGTGCTTCTTTGACTAGTCTGCTGATGGACAGGTAACAACATTCAGTTCTTTACTCTTCCAGTACAGATGTTTAACTATCCAACTAGTTGGTGGCATTGATGTTTAATCCCCAGTGATTATACCCATTCACTTAAAACTCTGATATATAATGGTGACAGTCCTGCAAATATGAGGGGCACTACACATTTCAACAAACCTTTTTTCACGGCATCCATAGCATGAAACGGTAGGTAAACACAGATGTTACCAATGATACTGATTAAGGTTCTGTTCCTGTCAGATCAGTCAGGTTGCTGCTATTGTGTACATCCATCACGTCCAGTGGAAACGCTCTGCCTACAGTAAATGGAACAGAACCTTAATTAGTATCCTTGGTAACACCAATGTTTACCTGATATTTCATGTCAACATGGATGTTGTGAAAAATATCTCACACAGTTATTAAACTTGCTACCTCTGAGTAGTTACTGATTACTCTGCCTCTTTTTTATTTCCCTTTTCACATACAGGATCTGGAGGGCAAGATCATTGTGGATGAACTGAGACAGGAAGTGATCAGCACAAACAGCAAGGCTAAACCTGTACTTCCCTGATGGACAGGTACAACATTCAGTCCTTTAGGACAGATCTGTCTGCCCCACTTGGTTTTTAATCCCCAGTGATTATACCCATTCACTTAAAATTCTGATGTACAATGGTGACAGTCCTGCAAATATGAGGGGCGCTAAACATTTTAATATTGAACTTATAGGTTTGTGAAATCACTGCTCAATGTTGACCTCTGTCCCTCTTTGTCTTTACAGACCCTGTTTGCTGGTTAAACTGACAACCTGATCAGAGTGTGGCAGGTTACTATTGGAAACTTCTCATCTATGTAACTTTGAATAAAAGACAATTTGAAAAGAACATGTGTGGCGTGTTGGCTTTAATGCTTATGGTATTAATGATTCTGACACACAAAAGATAATATATGATTACAGGTAAAACTATATTGTATATCGTCAGGGACAGCACTGCACTCAAAAACTCAACAAAGCACCAATTTGACACCCAGATAAGATGGAAATCAAACTCAAAGAAGTAGATAAAATGAAGTTGGCAGTGGTTGATAAATGTGATAACTGAATTTTACTTTGAAAATAAAGTAAAATAAAGTAAATTCACTAATATGACTATGTAAGGACATAAGCTTGTCAAAAACAGACTTATTTATAATATGCAATTCATCTCTAGTTCTATTTTGCTTTAAACTTACAAGGTGGGAAAATTGCATCCAATTATTCTAATCACCATATTAGTGTTTTGGGTAGTTTTAGATCATATAACAACCATTTGGCATAACAGCGTTTCTCCTATAAGCGATAATTTGTGGAGGCAATGAATGGTATGCATTATCTGTCCATTTTGTGTCTGTTAATCACTTTTGGCCTAATTTCTGTAACACATGCTATGCAAATATAGGGTGACATCCGGTAAATTGGGTCACTTTTTGGTAAGTCACTTGGGATAAAAACACAATACAAAATATGCCTTTACCATGCATATTTATGATTAATAATGATTGTTTCTAAACATTTTGTGTTGTGATAAAATATAATTATTTAGGCCATCTTGAAATATCTGCTGTGCTAATTGTTTTGCATGAGCGATTTCAGGTAAAATGTGCAATCAAGACATATGCATAATTTTTTTTGTATGTACAATATTGTTTCTTTATTTTTTTTTTTTAAGAGATGTATCATCTACTTAGATTTATTTAGATTTGGCATCCCAGGCTACTTACCATGCAAACTTCTGGTGCAGTATAAATTTGAAGCATTGTCCCACTCATATGGGTGGGAGATAGAAACCATAAACTAATCAAATCACCTGGTACTTGTCAAGCACAGTCAATAGTTCCAAACATGTCGATAGTTTGGATTCCTTTGTAGTCAGTGGCTCTAATTTCCAGTGAGGCTGTGGCCCCAATCCTTAAATGCCCCGTTTTACCTGATATCACCCTGTATATTTTTTCATAATTATTTTCGCTTTGGTAAGCGGAACGTCCTCCTACGTGGATTGTCCTTCCTGACTTGCCATAGACTTGTCAATTGTATCCTAGCAACCCAAACAAAAGCTGTGAGGCAACGCTAAAAACGTTTTGAATCGATAATTATCATTAACTTTACCAGCTACAGGCACCGTGTTAGTGTTACCAATGCTATGCTAACGTCGCATTAGTTAGTCGTATTGTCTCTACAGTTGTTTAACTGTTAATATTAGACGGGATAATGGACCAAACTCCATGTCACCGTATTTATGTAGAAAGAACTCTGGCCCTCGTTAAACCAGACGCTGTCCACAGGAGTGAGGAGATTGAGGACATTATCCTCAAGTCAGGCTTCACTATCCTACAGGTTGGTTAAAAAATGTATTTAAAAATGCGATTGCATTTTTGAGGGTTTTGCTTGTGTTGTTTTATCATAAGATGGCACTTCATGAAGTGTCACTATAGAGCCACTATAGAGGCATTATTGGCTGATTGATCACTTAAAAATTCCTAAAACACAATGTTGACAAAATGAATATATATATATGTGTGTGTGTGTGTGTGTGTGTGTGTGTGTGTGTGTGTGTGTGTGCGTGCGTGCGTGCGTGTGTGCGTGCGCGTGTGTGTGTGCGTGTGTGTGTGTGCGTGTGTGTGTGTGCGTGTGTGTGTGTGCGTGTGTGTGTGTGTGTGTGTGTGTGTGTGTGTGTGTGTGTGTGTGTGATGTCCTCATAGCAACAGTGGAGCACAGTTAATTGCATTTTAGGTTACTTTAAGTGATACTACATTATTGATTGATGTATGTATATTATGTATATATATATAATATACAGGAAAATATCCCCATTAATGTTGTCAAAATTGATTTCAAATGTCAATCAATCAAACAACTTTATTTATCACATGAAGCTCAGCCCAAATTTGTGAACTGAATTTGTTTTTCTCAGGAAAAGGTATTAAATATTCTCTGTCAAGGTCTTAAAAACTATTAATTCTATTTCTAGCAACTGTCACAGATATATTGTGATGAGCTTATATGTTGACGAATAAGTAACATTAAATTTCATAACATATACAGAGGGTAGTTTGAGGTAAACAGGCATTATTTCGTTTCTCCACCAGAGAACGCTGACTAGCTATAAATATAACCAGCTTGCTGACTGGCTATATTTATCAAAAGGAACATTCTCGGTACATCATCGTGGTCACACTGCTTCAGTAACCAAATGTAAAGGATCTACATATGAAATGTTTCTTCATGTTAATTTTCAAATTCTTTAGATCAATATTGGCCAGACAAATCAGGTGGGCTCTAATTGTAATAATTGCAAGGACAAAGTGAACCCAACATTAATGATCACTAAGGAAGAACCATTAAATGTATGCAACATCACCGTTGTTTCAATTAGGTTGTATTTTAATCAAATTAGGTCAATTTCTTGGCATTTTAAAATGAATTGCTTACAAAAGCTCACATCTTCTTATATATCAATTGCTATGGGGATGCCCTCTAATACCTAAAGATACTATTTAACTGACTTAAGTCTGTGAAGATTCACCTCAATCATTTGAGTGAATTTAAAGGGGCAACATGTGAACATGTGATGTCTGTGAAACAAAATACATGTTATAATCCTTTTTGGTGAGATGGGTTGGAATCTAACTTAACTTAAAAAAAAATAAAAAAGGGAGACCCTCCCCAACTTTCTCGGTTGACTTCAACAACCTGTGGAATGACTTTTATGTGAAGGACTAGGGTTGAAGAATGTGCACGTTACTGTGTGACTTTTGTGCCGCTGCTCTCAACAAACACCATCAGCATCTACCACAACAAATACATGGGTTATCCGACTAGAAACACCATGCAGATATCAGCTCTGCAGCTAGCCACACACACAGCTTAAAAAAACAAAAAACTACAATATTTCCTTAACAAAGAAGCAGAAAACAAGTACCAGGGTGATCACAGAACATAGCATTCCCCTCTTTATTCACTTATGATGGTAATTAGTTTTTTAGGCAAAAGTGTAATCCATCACTTCACAGCTCACCAGCCAATCCCAGTCTTGGTGTGTGTGAGCTTCAGGTGGGGAACTTGACAGCTCTTTAAACATAAATTGGTGGATTGTCTATGGTCCAGTAAACTGGATTCAGCTTTCTCCACACATTCCACTGAAGTTTCCAATACTTCATCCCTGAGGCAGAAGCGGAAGCTGCAGCTAAGTCCAGAGCAGTGCAGCGACTTCTACGCAGACCAGTATGGAACACACTCTTTTCCCAGCTTGACTGCCTTCATGAGCTCTGGCCCCATCGTCGCCTTCACTCTGGCCCGTGACAACGCAGTGGCCCATTGGAAGTCCATCATAGGACCTGCCAACAGCATCAAGGCCAGAGAAGCTCATCCAGAAAGGTCAGTCTGATGACGTATAAAGTGTTGACTCAGACTTTTGTTTTGTTGTGTGTTCCTCCTATGGTGTAAGTCTTATTTTTTTTATATGAATCGTATTACAATTTTTACTGAATCACTGCCTTGGAAGGCTGACAGCAAAGTGGTGCCTACACATAAACCACGAAAGTAAAGTATCTGATAAGGCATCAGATGTCTGCTTAAAATAAAATAAAATAGTGTCTTTAATTGTAAAGATGTAAAGGAGTAAAGGTTTGCGCTGTATGTTTTTTCCCAGCCTTCGAGCAAAATATGGCACTTCTGACCTGAAGAATGCACTTCATGGCAGTGAATCATTTCAAGCGGCTGAGAGGGAGATCAAATTCATGTTCCCAAACTGTAAGTAATCCACACACACATACTCACACACACACTGTTACTTGTATATAAATGCGGTAAGTATACAATTCTGTAACCCAAATGCGTTTTCTCTGCAGCTGTAATCGAGCCCTTTCCCACAATAGAGGCAACAGAAGAGTATCTGAGCAGACACCTAAACCCAACTTTGCTACGTGGACTCACTGAGCTCTGCGAGCACAAACCTCTCAACCCCTGTGTAAGTATTCAATGCTCAATATTTATAGATGTCATAGTTACACAGATGTATATGGATCAATGACCAATAATGTTTGTCAAGATGAGAGAGGCAAAAACTTTTTAAAATACAGTTTTAAGAAGCATTCATCAGGTCTCTATAAATGTACATTTTGTGTTTATGCTGGTTTCTTGTTTTTTAAAAGTCAATTTGTACCATTTTTTTTGGCAAAAATCATGATTTTGTGCAACTTTTTTGACACAAAATGTCAAATGGTATAACAAAAAAAAGATACATTTTAAATATATAATCCAATCCAATCAAATTTTTTTAAAAACTGTTTTAAGAGAGTTAAGCTATCTGGTACTAAGTTTTTAGGGTTGTTTGCATGGTCTATTATCCTGCACTGTTGTTCTCTTCAGATTTGGCTGGCTGACTGGCTGATCAAACACAGCGTACCTCAAATATGTGATGGAGCTGTTGTGGAAGAAGCAGACAAAAGTGGAATAAGTGGAAAAACCTAATAGATCGTTCCAGGTTATCTAGCAGATTTGTCTGTTCAGGCTGTTTTAATGAAATAAAATGTCTTTTTTTTTACCACTAATTATCTTTAATAATGATTTAATGATTATTAACTCTTCTTTAAAGACTGTTCCACAGTCTGAAGCGAAATATAGAACATTTATATAAGAACTCTAGCAACTGGTCCTAATCATTCAATAAATGAGGTTTGAAATGAGATTTGTTTTTAACTCGTGAATTCACAAACATGTCAGACGAGTATTACAGTATTTTAATTGGGCTACTTCACAGCAGCTTTCATGACATTTATAGCAACGGATTGATTATGCAAGAAAATTACTCAAAAGACCATTGTAACACCAGAATTATGTTTTTTTTTCTATTGTTGCTTAGAAATATTGAGGATGGATGTTTATGTCTTTAAATGGAATGGTCTGCAGCAGTATGTAACTATAACTGTCGCTCCATTTTTGTATGCATGTGGTTCCTAATTTGTTATATAGAGTAGACAGATCTCATAAAGCTGTGTTAGATTGAAGATCTATTAGTTATTGGATAGGTTATATCCTCTTCATCAAACAGACCAAAGCAAACCAGTTTATTTCAAATGGCCTGCTATCTACAGCAGTGGTTCTAACAGTGGGAACCCAGGGATCCCCAGCATAGAGTATATCATGTATTTTTTTTACTATAATTCCTTCTATAATCATATCATATTTATAATTAGTATGTATGATGCCTTATGAATTTAATGTGCATGTTAATGTCTTATAAATGTGCTCATAATGCATTATAGACTGATCCATAATAGAAAATATTACTGAAAAAGTCAGATGGCGACCATGGGACATAGTTTTATCAATGGGGCTCTGTGGTATAATTTGTGTCATTTTAGGAGTCGTTAACCAAAACCACAGGATGTAGAGAAAAATAAAAGAAGCAACTTACATCGCACAATAGCATATCATTGCATGGGCATAATAATCACCATCGAGATAAATAAATATCTATTTGACAGACCCAATGAAAAATGGCATAGAGCCTTCACACAATTAGCGATAACTGTATCTTGTTAGTCTTTCATTGCATTATTTTCCGTCTCTGTTATTTCGTCCATTGCCTGTTCAGTATTTCTTGTGTTAAATAGTCCAGTAGTCACTGAATTAAATGTCCAGAAAGAAATATAAAGGGCTTATTGATAACTGAGGGTTTACCAAATAATAATGTTGCACAGAGATGCACATATCAACATTTTGGACATTCTACACACATTTTGTTTCTTCAGTTTGGCAACACACTAGTGTGGCACTGGACTACTTTTTTGTAAAAAAAAAAAAAATAATAATAATCATAAATAAATAATAGAAATGAAAGAGAAAGAGTAGAGCTTTGAAGCAATATTCGACGCAACAGTGTGTCTGTTGAGCATATTTTTGCTGCCGGGCACTAAGAAATTATTTCTCATGAAAAGAAACAGAAAAGGTACTCCCAGTTCCTTCCTGTGTGGAGGGGGGGGCGTGATCGTCTTCTGTGAAACAACGCGTCTCGGCTGTAATTGGTCAGCTCCGTGAATGGCAGCTCGGATCGACCAATCAGAACGCTCCTCCGCAGAAATGTCGTTTTTTTTCTGCCGGTGCTAGAAAACCAACCACGAGTTGTCGTCGTGTGGGAGAATCCATCTTAAAGAGAGCTCTCCGGCTGTGTGACCAGTAAGCAGGTTTTTCCTACTTCTTTACCCTTATTTTTGCGTTATATTGCTAAGTAAGTATCGTTATGGTATTTTAGTTGTACTTTCCGGGTTTATGTAATTATATATTTGAAATGAGTAGGAAACGCGGGCCTTTACGAGCACGGCCTCTGCATTACGTAACTGCGAATGCGAGATACACAGTCGGGGCTAGCGGGTTTATCAGTGTTGTACAGATGGTTACACGTTGTCCTAATCTTCGACTTTAGCAGAAATTCACTTATAGTGACGGCAGGATTACCGTATCGTGTTAGTAAATGATACTGTGTTGCCATTTTCTGGCATTCGGGCGAAAAATACCTTATTTCTGAGAATGTATGGAAAGCGACTGTGCCGGCCAAAATGGTGGGAAATGCATGTATTGGCACCGTGTAAATGGCGATGCATGAGCGATTATATAACCAGCTTGATTTTTGTACCTCATCGACTTTGTTTCTAATCTCGGCCCGCAGGTATATTAGTGCAAAATGTCCGAGACTGAGCAACAGTATATGGAAACATCGGAAAACGGCCACGAAGTCGACGATGATTTTAACGGAGCCGGCCTCACCGAGGAGGGGAACGACGACAGCGCCGTGAATGACTGCGGAGAGGCAGAGGAGGGCGCGGGGCCCGACGTGGACGAGAATTCGCAAAACGGCGGCACGGAGGGCGGCCAGATCGACGCGAGCAAAGGCGAGGAGGATGCGGGGTGAGTTTAACGAGACATCCCTTGGATCTATTAGCACGTTAAACCGGCAGCACTCGTGGTTTTCCATGTTTCTTTGTTCAGCCGGCCTTTGTTGGCGCCATGTGCAGAGTGGAGGGGGATGGGCGCTTGGGCAGGGATCAAGTCTATCATGTATTGGTTTATGATAATTTATGAGACGCGGTGTCCGCTGTGGTTTTATTTTAGCCATTTTAGCAAATTGCGTTAACTTTAGTAAAAATAGCATGGAGCTAAAGCAGTTGTAGTCTCCCCTCTACGTCACTGGGTCAACAGATGTTCTGGAACAGTGTGTACATTTACACCCTCTTCGGCCCAGCAGCCTCCTCCACCCCCCTAAAGCCATATATAAAGCTGGTCTAGGACCTTAGCATGCATGCAATGCTTAACATGACCCTTCCTCTGTTGCTGTGCATAGGAAAATGTTTGTCGGTGGTCTCAGCTGGGACACGAGCAAGAAGGATCTTAAAGATTACTTCTCTAAATTCGGCGAGGTGACGGACTGCACCATAAAGATGGACCAGCAGACGGGCCGGTCAAGAGGCTTCGGGTTCATTCTCTTCAAAGAGGCAGTCAGTGTAGATAAGGTGAGTGGGGATGCAGTTATGACAGGGGCTAAGGGACGCTAAATGACGCTAGGCTGCTGACAAATGTTAACACTTTCTTGTGTTTATTTTTTTTAAATAGGTTCTTGAACAGAAGGAGCACAGGCTAGATGGGCGACAGATCGATCCCAAGAAGGCCATGGCCATGAAGAAGGACCCGGTTAAGAAAATCTTTGTGGGAGGCCTTAACCCGGACACTTCTAAGGAGGTCATTCAGGAGTACTTTGGAACTTTTGGAGAGGTATGTTGATTTGCTGGTGTCGTTTGGTTATTAAGTAATTATAGCAATGTTTCCTGCTTCAATTTATATTGTTTTTTTGTATATATTTTTTAAACTTTTGTATAGGTTGAGACAATTGAGCTTCCTCAAGATCCAAAGACGGAAAAGAGGAGGGGTTTCGTTTTTATCACATACAAAGACGAGTCTCCCGTCAAGAAGGTTATGGAGAAAAAATACCACAATGTCGGTGGAAGCAAGGTAATTGCATATCACTGTATATATATATTTTTTGCATGAATTGCATGAAATAAGATAATTTACTCTATTTCATATACTGAGTAAACATGCTCTTGTTTGGTGTTCCAGTGTGAAATCAAAATAGCCCAACCCAAAGAGGTCTACCAGCAGCAGCAGTATGGTGCCCGTGGATATGGACGTGGCAGGGGCCGTGGAGGTGAGCATTTTTGGTAGATTAATGAAATATCTGTTGAATTCCTCATCTGTAGACTTGAATGTTTGTGGTTTAAGTACCTGGCTCCTGTGTGCGGGAGAGTTGTGACAACGGCCTCACCTGTTGTTTCTAGGCCAGGGCCAGAACTGGAATCAAGGCTACAACAACTACTGGAACCAGGGATACAACCAGAACTATGGCTACGGACAGCAAAGCTACGGATATAGCGGCTACGGCAACTATGACTACCCTGCTGGTTATTACGGCTATGGGGGTGGCTACGATTACAGTAAGCGATAAGTGCCCCCAGGGAAAGAAAAAGAATGAGAACTTTATTTTCTTGGTCCTCCTTGTTGTACAGAAGAACTCAGTCCCTTTTTCTCTTGTCCTCCAGACCAGGGCAATACAAGCTATGGGAAAACTCCAAGACGTGGAGGCCACCAGAGTAGCTACAAGCCATACTGATCACACGTAGTGCAGGTATGCATTTTTGCATCATCCGTGGTAGTATGAGAACATAGCTGTAACCATTGGTGCCTTTTTGACCCCCCCAAAGATCTCCATCTACTCTAAAACCATTCAAACATTGTGGTGGGGTTAGGGTAGGCCGTGTTGTGGGGTCTGTGATCATTAAAGATGGATTCATTCCACCTGTCAGCCATCTTAAGATGCATCTCTACAAACACTACTTGATCAATAAGGGTTGAGTTGGTGGTGGTTGAGAATAGGAATTAGGACCGTTTCACCTTTCACAGGGTGCTAGGTGTAACAGCTAGCGGTCGTGTCCCCCCCCTCCCCCTTCCAAAAAAAAGTGTATGTCCATTCACTGACCTGTCAAACTCATTCATGCACCTGTCTGTCTCTGTGTAACTGCATGCCATATTTGGTTTATTCTCAGTAACGTTAAGCACCATGTTTTTCTCTTAAGGTCTAAAGTAAATAAGAAAAAGAGATCCATGGTCTGACCACAACGAACATGGGCTCTGGCTTTTCCTTTGGAGTTGGCAGAAATTTGGACTCATGCTCCATTTGTACAGATCAAGTGAGGAACTGGGGAAGCAAATGTCACTTTTCCACTTTTTATTTTATATTGTTTTGTGTCCATTTACATTTCCAGTGACGGAAGTGTTATTTTTACTGTACTTTTTGGTACCTTTTTGAATCTAATGTATTGTATGGTTGTATTTTTACATGTCTACTGGATTTACAGATGAGCAGGAGCAAGAGCTTTTAAAGCTCACAAATAAAACAATATTGCTTTTTTTTCCTTTTCTTTTGGTGTTTCTAGATCTTTAGTTATTTTCTCCCGTGCTGAGTGTTGGATGCGAGTTGCATGGCTTCAGATGTGGGGTGAGGAAAAATAAGGGATATAAACTAATCAAAGGGTTCATTGTAAGCGTGTCAAGTGAATGTTTGCAGATGGCCAAGTAGACGAAGACAACCAGCATATTTTTTTTTCTCTTTTTTTTTTTTTTTTTTTGGCTTTTAAGGAATTCTTCCCCCCCATCTTGTCTGCAATTTTAAGTGGCTTTACTAGTGTAATACAACTGAACGCAAGCCTGTTAATGTAAGAGGGTACCCCCTCTCTCACTGGAAACTCATTCCTCTAGTGTCTTGGGCAAATTGGTAGAAATAAACTTTTGATTTATATTACAAATGGATCTTTTTGTTATTATTTGTAAAGTTAATGTTAAATGTTTTGTATTGTTAAATGGCTTGCTTGATTTTTTTGTCTTGAGTAATGTTAACATCTCTACGGATGCCTCTGTGGGAATGCTGTGGGAGAGGGCTTCACTACCTGCAGGATAAACTGGCAGTGTTTATACTCGACTCCATGTGAAACTGCGATACTTGAGCATTTTTGTGAATGTCCAGGAGTTAAAATAGTGGTCTGGTAAGTGCTCATCAAACATTCTGTGTATTGGGAACATGTTGCTGATCAGTGTTAAGTTGAGATTTTAAATATTGCTACTGTGAGTCAAAGAAAATGAGCATCAAGATGGGGAAAAACTTAAGTACTGTGTTTATTAGTATTATGATACAAATTGATTTGTCACATTATCATGTAGATCAGCCATACCCCATGGTGGTAATGGTGTGGTACAGCTGGCTTCACTTCTAATCACCTATAATTGGCTCGCTTTCTGTAGAAAGGTGATTGTCGAATGACCATGAATTGGTACCAAACACCTGGGGGAAACAAACATTTCACATATTTTACAGCTCCAGAGAATCAAACAGTCATCAACAGTAATTTAAAATCTACTATCAACACTTTGATATTTTCAAATTGTAAGGTTTGATATAAAATGTTCAAAATACCAATTTACAAAAAAGGTCCCCACTGTTGTAGTCAGCGTTGAGTGGAAAGCGGCAACATGTTCTAAGTGAAATGAATGAACTTGTTTGATCTACTGGAACCTCAAGTATAGACGTTCATATCTCTACCTCTGAACTTCATGAATGTGACCATCTGACAATGTCTGATGCAATTAAAGTTTTCTACAGGTTTAACAAACCTTAGATGTCTTCCTTTTCCAGTTCAAAGGTCATTGGCTGCCATGTCTAGAAAATAAGACATTTGATGAATCTTCTTACTATAAATTGTTTGCATGCAAGAACGCAGCTATTTCACTCATCACATCTGATGTTGGGTATTTACTGAGGCAAGTGCGTACAATCCTGCGTGACATTTGTAACCTACCTGTGAGGATGCGATCAATACATCGTACCACCAGCGCTGCATCCTCCATGCTGAAGCACATAGGAGGTTTAAACTTGACGACATTCTCCCAGGGGCCATCAGTGCTCACACAGATTTGATCCTTCTCTTTCAACCTGGTACACAAGGGTCATCAAAAATGATCCAGAGAACACAACGTGGCAGAGATGGTATATACAAAAATATTAACAGTCACAGTTGTAGTCTCCCCCTCCCCATTTGTTTTAAAATATAAAATTGCAGGATATAACTAAAACTAAATTGATTACAGTTTTCCCTTCCATACCTCTTCACCAGCTGTGCTGCTGTTTCTGTGGCAGGAGTTTTCTGCTCTCTGTCTTTAACCAGCTCAAGACCCACGAACAGTCCTGCACCTCTGAAAGTAAAAAGATAATTAGCCTTTATTTGTGTTTACACACATGTAAAAATGAGAAAAAAATAATGGTGAAATACTTTATAAGAATCTTGTTTTTTCTAAAGGTCACTATATAACTTTTTTGCCAACTACAGTTGAAAATGATTAGATATTGTTTTTAAATTAATATATACAATTCTAAGAAACATTAATTTGACGAGAAATACTTTAATATTCAGACTAAACAACATCTCATAGTACACGATTGGTTTCTGCTTTGCAAAAATGTGTACAGCCAAATTTCAAAAGTATAAGCTGCTTTGCCTAAAGTACAACAAAACTTCATGGACTGTTGAGAATGGGCTTCTGCGAATCTAAACCGTCTTCTTTGAGAATGTTTATACTGGTCACTGCATCCTTACCGAACATCTCCAATTATTTGATGTCTTGATTTGAGCTTTATGAGCAATTCTTTAAGGTGCGCTCCCACTCTCAGGGCGTTTCCTCTTAGGTCCTCTTTCTCGATCACATCTAGGACCGCCAGGCCAATTGCACAGGACACTGGGTTCCCTCCAAACTGCATGAAATCATGACAAAAAAACAAATCATTTCACATTGCTATGATTAATTTTGATTAGAAATTGAGTCAAAAATGTACATTTTATACAGCACTGTCTACAACAACCTCTCCTCACTAAATCAGTTTGATGTAACATACTATGAATGCCATATGTCTTTATTACAAAGTTGAACAGACATCACTGGATTAATGCAACAATTATCATCACTGACATCGTCTTTATAGGTAGGAAAAGACATAATTACTGTATTAAAGTACTCCACTCCGTTGGCTGTAAAAGCTCCAGCTATCTCTACTGTGGTTGCCACACATGCCAAGGGATGTCCATTGCCCATTGGTTTGCCCATAGTCACTATGTCTGGACAGAAATCCTCCCCCTGCAGCTGGAAAGCCCAGAAGTGACTTCCCACACGTCCAAAGCCTGTCTGCACCTCGTCTGCTACGAACACTCCACCAGCTGAGCGCACATACCTGCAGAGTATGAGGGAGATGCATCGTGTCATTCTGTACTTGAGGCTGGGAAAAATCTAAACCTGAAATTAAGTCACTACTCACTCTGCAACTTTAGGTGAGTACCCTTGGGGCAAGAGAAGCTGTCCTCCGACACTGGGCAACGATTCAGCGAAGAAGGCAGAGATCTATGGGAAAAAAGTTGGTTCTTTTATATTTATTGCAGCATATTCAGAATATTCTTTTATAATGCGATGGTCTCGAATCTTCCCGGTTATGCTCTGTTTAAGCGTACCTTACGGCCTTTCTTGTGCACCTCCTGTATTAATTCGTTGACTGTATTAGCGTACGCTTGGCCCGGGTTTGGGTGGTTCTCTGTGTACATGCCTCTGTAGGTGTCTGGTAAAGGTGCCTAGGAGGATAACACACACGTTGTTTCTCAATGGCAGAACTCCACTGTCAGCGAACAGTTTGTGAAAAGATGGTCACAGAAATCTACAGACCACATGAACCCATTCTTTCTGTCCCGCCAGTTTCCGGAACTTGTAAGGACTAATGTCGATGAGGGACGTTAGATGCCCGTGGTATGCGCTGGTATAAAAGGACAGTCGCATTGTAATTGATGAGCAAGTGTATTGTGTAGAGGGGGGTGAATGTGTTGCACTGGAACAGAAATCTCACTGGTCAAGCACGATGACGTCCTCGTGTTGGGTGTACTGCTTGGCCAAGCGTAGTGCAAGATCATTAGCCTCAGACCTGTCAGAAGAACAAATGTAAAATCACTGGAATGGCACCTCAGGTGTGTCGTTTTGTGGAGCTGAGGGTGTATTAAGCAGCGTTGCACTTACCCGGAGTTAACAAAGTAGAAGACAGACAGTTTCTCAGGCAGGGTGGCGGCGAGGCGGTCTGCATACAGCACCACGTTGTCGTGCAGGAATCGTGTGTTGGTGTTCAGGAGATCCATCTGTGCTGCTGCAGCCTCAGTTATACTAGGGTGACAATGGCCCACTATCACAGAAAACATAGTAGTATACTGTACTTTAGAATGTATATATTTTCTGCCACTAGGTGGCAGGACTGTGTGGTATGCGGTGTTTTTTTTTTAAGTTTAAAAATTAGAATAATAAATATGCACTGGGTGATTCTGTTTTACCGTGATGCACGTTACTGATGCAGTCCAGATAGCGCTTGTCATTTTCATCATATAGATACTGTCCCCTTGCTCGTACTATTTTCACGGGATCATCTGAATAAAAGAGTCTACAGGATTGCCTGCGAATGGAAGCATTGGCAACATGTCAGTGGTTTCCGTGCACGTGAAGCACAGCGGCGACAGTGAGCTTGCGTAAAGAATATAACCATATGGACATGGAATTTTAGGTGAAACAGGTGTTATATGATAGTAATTAAGGTTCAATTTAAGACAAACAGAGTCAGGGTACTGTTGTTCATGTTGGCTCACCGGAGAAGCTCTGCGACACTAACTAGAACAGCATTTTAATTAATATCTTTGGTAACATCTATGTTGACCTAATTGCATGTTATTATAGCTGCTGTGAAAAGTTATATTCGGGTCCACGTCATGCCGTTAACGTGTTTGCATACCCGATCAATCTCCTCCTCATTGCGAGAGTTTCTTCTTTCCTGAGTTTTTCTAACGCCATGTCCTCTTTGGCCTCTGTCTGTGTGTCGCTTATTCCAAAAGATCGCTACGGATACAATAAAAGTTATCGAGGGATAATTTGCTAAACCTTCACATCCACTGCGCATGCGTCAATGGTGGAGTTGGGTTCACTTCGCTTGGGAATTCTGCAGTATAAAGTTTTTCTGTGTCGCAGATATAGTTAGATAATAGCTGTTAATTATACAGACATTACATAGTACTAACGTTATATACGTTACAGAATTATCCCTTAAATAATCACTAATGTCATCCAGACACGGTTGGTTTTGATTTCATGCTGTTGCTTTATTTAGACGGACCTACAACGTGGGGCTGTTACGGGGCGAGAGACGTGCATAACAAGTGGAGCATATGCTTCCGAACATTAAAGCTCAGTTGGGAACAGGTGAATAAACACTATTTCAGAAAAATATGCATTCAAGAAGTAAAGCGCTATTTTCTTATATTGCGATTTTTGAGGCAGTGTATAAAACAACCCCGTGCATTGGTATCGTCCAAAGGCTATATATACCCCGCTGGACTGTGTGCAGCTTCGGTTGCTAAGGAACCGCTGAACGCAGGTAATACATTAGGACAGCTGTAGCACGCTAGCTTGCAAACAAGCTGCGTAACCTAGCTAACGCGACAACTGACCACCAGAGATACATTATCGGCCCAGCCGTGATGTCTTTAACGTTGTTTTTTTCAGGATTTACTCTGATTATTAATGGCTCCAGTCGGGCACGATGACAAGCCATTAACCTGTAGCAAACAGACCGAATAACAAAAAATAACGCTAGTAGTAAAGGGCACTTGTTATCCTACTAGCTAGCTAAGATAACCGGCTAATAACTTCGTGTTAGACGGGCTGCATCGTGTTGCTGAGCTAACAGATAGCTCGCCATGTACTTCGCTCACCAGCTAATGCCTCTATCCGATTAAGCCTGTACTACTTATGTCAATAAGTACCACATTGTCAATGACGAGCAGTTGTCCTGCAGCTAACGTGATAGGTTTGAATTTGCTAACAGAAACTTTGTTTTTTTAAGATGTGCAACATTATCTAAAACGTATATGCTTTTTGAAGTGTCCTAAGGTCAGAATGGTTTCATTATATCCACTACTAGTTCATTGGTCGTATTGGGGGGGGTGGCTCGATTTCCCTCGCTAAGTTTATCATATCATTCATTTGTGATAACCTTAAAGTTTGTAGGCCAGATATTTAAAAGTACTAAAGTTTGAAATCAGCTGGTGGTTGAAAGCACTGCTCTGTACTGTTTGAGTAAATGGGGTTCAGAGCTCATCGTGAGGTTCAGTCTGTGCTCGTGTGCTGGTGAAGCAAGCAGCTTGTCTTCTGGCATGTGGAACTAGGCTAGCAACGTAGCACCATGTTTTCCACCAGGAGGAAGGCCCTGGAGGCCACATCTGACTGCCAACAGCCAAGTGTTGAAGCAGTGTGTATTGTTTTAAAGTGCTCTATGCTGTCTTTTATGTAACATGAGTCTTAATAAAAGTTGATGATAATGATGGATGATATGAGTAGCTGGGCTTAATACTGTCAGTAGTTTGAATTCTGATTTAGACAGATTATTTTAAGAAGTTGACACAATTCAGGCTTGTCAGTTATGGTGTCAGTTTTTCTGGATTTTAAAAAGTGTAACTTTTTTGTGCACAGCATCTTTATGGAGCCGTGTAGAGGTTTGCTTGGATTTTTATGTTATAGCCAGTTCAAGTAACTTTTCCAAATTGTTTGTGGATTCAAGAACCTTTAGATCCTAAAAGCTTATTTTGCATACTTCTACATATAAGAGAATATCAGAGGAAGGTGTGTCGAGCCTTATGTTGCACTCTGGGTACATCACGCCATTTTGGCTTTGTCTTAGTAATATAAGCTCTGGAGACCTGGTCAGCCTTTTGTCCCCCTTGCAAAGAAACTATGGCATGCTTCCTACCCCTATCCCCATTCATTTTTCACACACTTCCCCCATCCTTTCCCCTTTCGTCTCTCCCTCCCCCTTCCATTTGCTTTACAACTCACAACTCTTGTTCGTCTTTAATTGGACCCAACTGACTTTGATTCCCATGGTACTGCCACAGAGGTTTCCACTTAGGGCCTTCTCTGCATTTTCTGTGTTATTGCACTAGTTTGTGTGTGTTGTCCCTAAAAGAAATGGCCATGCTCACTCACTAAGTGTGCATGATGGAATGTGAAGTGTGTCTTTGTTCTGGGTCTCCTTGCATCCGCGTGTGCCCTCTCTGCCTTTGTAAACGTGAACTTCTGCCTTTTTTTTTTCTAATGTGAATGGGGCAGCCTATAGATTCCAGCCTAGGTCTTGTAAAGAAGTATGTAGCCAGTACTCAACACAATTAATAGGGCATTATGTTCCTCTATCTATGTAATATTCTGAAACTACATTATAGCATGTTTGAGCACTCCTCCAAGACCTAATAGATATGTTTGGCATTATATAAGCTACTGTTCATTGGAGTGCTGTCTTGTCTGTATGTCACATGCTTGTACATAATTGCTGACATTCTATTGTACTGATCCCTTCTCATCTGTTCCTCTAGGTGGCATAAAGATGATGGTGGCATAGTGAGAAAGTTGGGTCAGGCTGGCTGGTTGAGGTGTGGAGGGGACACCACAAACCACGCCAGGATTCTGACAAATTAAATTCCCACTGCCCTCACTAAATCTCCTCATCATCTCCATGTCTATCCCTGGAGCGTAGCTACAATTATGGTGACGCTTATCACGGAGCAACTTCGTAAGCAGAGTTTGGAAGAGCCTTATCACAAGGCTTTCTCATTCAATGTGAATGTGGTGAGTAAAATACCACACTATCCTGTCTTTGTTTTTTTTTTTTTTAAATTGCTCTATTTTTCCCTTTGGCTTTTTATGGATACTGGTTTTGAATCTAATTTATTGTTTCGGTTTCAGTCATTACCTGCAGTAGGCTCCAGTCCCACTATCTCCTGGAGTGCCTGCAGATCGCGACAAGGCAAGTTCATTCAATTAAGGGCAGCATTTGCAACCTATCAATGAGAAAATGTTCTCATGTTTCTCTTTTGGTGTTTCAGAGACCAGCTTGGCTACACACCTCTCATCCAAAGCCAACCCTCTGGATACTTCCAGTGGATTAGACTCCCTATGGCCTCCTTACCAAGGTGGGGAACCTCTGCACAGTCCGGAGGTTTCCATTACAGACAAGGCTTTCCAGAGCTCTCCTCCCCCACCGCCTCCAAAACGCCACTGCCGTTCCCTTTCTGTTCCAGAGGACCTGTCTCGGTGCCGCTCCACCTGGCATCCTAGTGCATCCAAGGTTTGGACCCCGGTAAAACGTGGCTGCCAAAGTGGAGGAGCATCTAGTTCAGGCTCTGGAGGCAGCTCTTTGCCACTTTGTGGCCCTGGTTCCTCCTTCACCTCTTCCTCCCTACACTCCTCTTCTAGTCCTACTTTCTTTAGCTTAGCATTGTCCTCTGACTCTCCACTACCATGGAGCTTCCCCTGTGACACGCTAAAAGGAGCCTGCTCCGCCTCCTTTGCTACCCCTTCCTCCTGCTCTTCTTCACCGGCCCCCCTGGTTTCTCACTCAGTGCTTCACCGCCGCTTCTCCCTCTCCCCTGTGCACATCCAGGACACCTCTGTGGTGCTCCTGCCCCCTCAGCCCTCCCCTGCTTCTGCTCTGACATATGGCTGTTCTGGCATGGAGCACCCTGCTCTGTCTCCATCTCCCACTTCAGCCTGCAGCACGCCATCCTCCTCTAGGCACGACCTGCACCCAGCGCTCCCACGATGCCATTCACAACCCTGCGACATGCGAAAACCTCGCTTGAAGAGGCGCCACGACCCAGATGTCCTGCCCTGCCCCAGGCCGGGCCTCGACTTCAGCAAGATGACGCAGGTGAGCAAGAAACTCCTAATGGGCTGTCAGTCCATGTAATGGGTTACACCTAGTTACTGGTATCAGGCAGGGAGTGATCGGTAGATCAGCGTTCACCTTTGTCTGCAGGTCCAGCCCTTTGGACCACAGAAGGAAACCATAGGCCTTTGACAGCACACCCACCTCCCTGGTTCAGCATAGCTAAGCTTGGTTCTCACACAATTAACTCATGATTCAACTAATTTCATACTACTGTTGTGTTGGCACCATCAGTGAGAAACTAGTGCTGTGCCTGTTTGGATCGGGCTGATTGCTTGGCCTCCTCCAGTATTGTTGCTTCAACCCATAGACATAGTAGTACTGTTCATGTGAGGCATGATTGAGTAAATGTATGAACAACATGAAAGAAACTGATAATCTATTATGACTAAGAGCTGATAATAATTATTTCCTCATTTCAACTATAATTGGGGCTGTACTTAAATGTTTAAAAAAATAGTGGATTGATCGTATTGGGCTCTTAGATCAGTTATTTTGGAGGCTTCAGTTGGGATCATTTGTCTGGATATATGCGCTCAAAGGTTGTCTGCTCGAATATGAATCCTCCTGGTTTCACTGAACATAATGCCTGTGAGTAGTTTATTTGAGCATTGCACATATCATTTAATCGTTTTAAAGCCATGCGAAAATACTTTTCTCTGATTCACTGACATGCATTTGCAGAGCCCTGAAGCCCCACCCCAATGCTGCACAGCTGAGTGGCTCACTGATTGCTTGATTGCTTTTTTTTTATTCAAAGTTTATTAATATTAAAAAATGCGTTGCTCGTCCAAATTGCAACAAATTCGACACTACACTTCCTTAGGTCCCCAGCAACACACCCACCGATTGTAAAGTAGATCGGATAAACCGTTCTTGAGATATGTGAAGGACAGACAGATTCTTTGTGTTGTAGTTGGATGGACCTCTGCAGATATTTCTGTCTCCCTCACAGCAGTTCTGTCAGGATTAGGTTCTGGATTGTCTGTGCAGCTAAATTTACCAAATTGGATGCACATCTGTAGTTTTCCCATGGCCACTAGAAGTTTCATACAGGACACAGGATATGATGCAGCTGCACTCTGCTGAAAACAAGTTGCATCCTGAGTCTGATCTATTCATAATGCGCGTCTCCAGTCACAGGTTAATCACTGCATCATAAGGCAAAGCCTACTTACTCATTATGACTTGATATGAGAAGGAAAATTTAACAGCTCTCCAGACTAAACCCTTTAAATGCAGACATTGATGAGAACAGAAATATAGCATATTCCATGTCTGAAAAGCAACAGTCTATTGTTTTGTTCTTTTATAGAATTTTTCATTATGGCTTCTTTCAAACACATGGGGACCATTACAGAAAGTCATGTTGCTCAGCAATATTAACCAAAAGAAAATGTATATAGAGGAGTGTGTGTATATATCATAGCTGTATCAGTAATGTTTTTGTCATTGATGCTGTAATCGATATCAGTACTAGTGTTATTTTAGGTCTGCCTGCCAGTATGTTCTGTGCCTGCCTGGTACGGCCCGTAATGTCATCAGCACACCTTGCCTGATCTCAGACAGGATTGTCAACTTTTTACACAACCTTGCTTGGAGGAGTGGACCAATATAAAGGCCTGACACCACACCTATTTCATAATAGTTGGGTGTGGATTTTTTTTTTTTTTTTTTTGAAGGGAGTTGTTCTGTGACTTGTTTACATGACCAGAGTTGTCATGAGGGTCATGACGCTTCTTTCTCCTCTGTGTAGATCGGTAATGGCGAGGCCCTCGTGTGTGGAACGAGTGGCTGCACAGTTCCAGCGTCTTCCCAGGCAGAGCAGCACTCAGCCTTCTCCCCCGCGGAGTTCCTGGGACGAGCGAGCATTGGACCACTAAGTGAAAGCGAAGAAGAAGAAGAGGAGGAAGAAGAAGAAAAAATCAAAAGGACTGTGACCGACGGAGGACAAACTATTTTTGAAAGAGACTGCACAGAACTGGACTTGAACCTTATAGAAGAGAACTGACCACCACTCCTTGGTGCTCAGTGTGATTACAGCATTCATAACCATGTTAAGCACACCTGTAGGCTTTGTACGTTCGTCTGGCAGAGTCCTTGGGAACCTGCTGCCCTCCTAAGGCATATGTCTAGAGTTCATAATCAAGAACCAAGCAGTTAGGAGCTATTATCAAATTACAATGTTATGATTGTAACACTTGAGCTAGTTCACTGTTCAACATTTCACAATGTCACAGTGCCTGCCTATTCAACACTCCATAGGGAAATGTGCATGAGCAAATACTGTAAGCGAGTTTTCATGCACACAGAATTTTTGCCTAATATTTCATGTTGATGCAAGTCTTAATTAGCGTTAACCATCTGTATGCATCTTGATATCCTTACTTATACTCATCAAACAATATATACTGGAGTAAGCAGAAGGTTCCTAACATTTCCTCCGAAGGGATTTGAATACACCATAAACACCACAGTTAAATGGGATAGAGGAAAGCATTCCTTTATGCCCTATCGGATACTGGACATGACTGTATGTAAGCTGTTAAAGGCGGTCCTGATGCTAGTATGTATAGATCAGAAATTTGATTTGCCCAAATGAAAGAAGAATACTGATCTGTATGTGAATGTAGGTTTAACAGGATACATTCCAGGATTTTGCTGCAATCCAAGAAATCCCCCACAAGACATATCCACTTTTACTGCTGTTTTGTCATTGATTCTACTCTACTCCATCAAAGGGAAACTTTTCTTATACTGGCAGAAAAAGAAAAGCTCCCACTTTTTGTTCATATGTTGTTTTTGATTTCTGCTTGAACTTTTATCACACCCTCTCAACAGTAATACTGATGATACTGTAAACTTGACCATGCCTTAAGCTTGAAATACAGAGTTCTTGGTGCTCTGGTCTTCTTTTCACAGCCAGACATTTTTGCAATCTCCATTTGCGCTGATTCAGATAGATTTGAATGGGTGGCACATGCACTATAATAGTCAATTGAATAACTGAATCGAATGCTGCAGCTGGACTCCATAGGGCACAATGTAATGGACTGTACGGAGGTTGGGAGTACACAACGTCGAGCCAATTCTGTGAGTGTATGACAAAGGCGGTAGTGATGCAGATGATCTGGTGGCCTTTTAGAAATGATTTTTCATGTGTTTTCAGATGGAAATGTTCCTGTTGCACAATTTATGTACAAATAAATTTAATAGAGAATGATATTTTTTTTCCAAACAGTGTCTTGTCTTCTATTCAAAAACAAATAAATGAGCAAAACTTAAATTGGGGGGTCAATAGATTAGATTATTGTGACACCTACTGGCGGGTTTTAGTATAATACCGATAGGACAGATATGTGCAGGCTTTAGTCTATTCTGACTTCACTAACGGCATGTTTTGATGTATGCCATGTTCATTTCTTTGTCTGAGGGGGGTAAAAATGATTTAAAAGATTAAACTAAGTTGAAATATATCGTTATAACGATGACTTTACTTTTGTGAGTGTGTGTTAAGTTATGTGTGAACAGTCAGTGGGTGAAGTTAAAGTACAGCAGAAAAGTTTTGGATCATTACAATAAAGTTCCTTTATAAAGTCCTTCACGTCTCTATCGGATCGAGATGGCCGTTCCGCCGTGGAAGGTGAGGGCGCTCCTTCGAGTCCACCGCTGCTTTTTCAGACTGACCCCCCCACCCCCCCACCGACAAGCCACTTCCTCTTTTGTCTAATTTCATGGCGATCGGGAGAGAGGGAACACCACCGACGCACGCACACTGTCTCAGCACTCTCCAAAGAGTTTATTCGGGGTAAATAATTGACAATTTTCGCGAGATTTCGTTCACCGGTTTACGCAGCAGTCCCGCGTGAATCCAGTCATGTGGGTGATGCACATCTCCCTGTAGGATTAATCATTTTTTGGTGTTTGTGGGTCAGATATTTCACATTGTAGCGCCACTCGCTGATAACAAACCGGACGACACGGGCTCCCCCTCCGCTCGCATCTTCACCGCACGCGCCGCCGCACGCGAGTTAACGGCGCCGGATAGCTAATGTTAGCAATGCTGCCAGCGTCTCATATAGTTACTCTAACGGTTACACCATTCACAACTTAGTTCCAGTTAAATAATACTAAAAGCTACGCATGCCTTGTGGTTAACAGGTTTTTTGTCAATTAAAATGTTATCTATTAAGAACCCCAAATGTTTGTGTTTGGGTTAGCTTAGCCATCATCGGCTAGCTAGCTGCGTTGCTATGTAGTTACTTAGCGTTAGCTCGGCTCGCTGTTGAGAAGTTAACGTTAATTGAACTCACATAAAAGGGTCGACTATGTGCTATATGTGGATTTGTCACCTAATTTGAGCTAAATTATAAGAGTATCTGCACGGAACATGCAAATATCTCCCATTATTCATTGTATGTTCCCTGATTATTCTCGATAGTTGAAACACGGGCTAGCTAGCGCTACAAGCTAACATTAGTTAACGGTAACTTGGAACAAGGGAGATATTTATAACAACGTCCATTAAACAAAATAAAGTAAAATGCACGTTTAATTTGCGACTGAAACGTTAAATCGTAGATGTTGAACTGTAAATACTCAGTGTAGCTATTAAAAAAACCCGCTAACATTCAAGTTGATCGAAAAGTTGTAAACCGTGATCAACAACTCTTAACAAGTCAAATAAATGAATGTAGAAATAAAAATAACTTTAATTTTTATATCGCCTATCATACAGCAGTGAAGCTCAAAATGCTGGGGAGGGTAAAATACATGGAGCATGTAGGAAAAGTAATGTTTTAATATGTTGTGAAAGTAAATTGAGTATGAGCCTGTCCTGAACTGCTTATGAGCCCTAAATGAAGTTATGTCATCAGGAGTTCACATCATACTGCATTTCATTGACTGCTGTGTATGCTGCTAATTTTGGGGGCATGTTTTTGTCTTCTTAACGAGCCACCTGCAAGGATATCAACATCATGACATTGCCCTAATCTTATATCAATATTGCATTTCTTTGTTTACAGTGTAAACTAAGTTGTCAACCTGACTGGCACAACGAACATTGTTCTCCAGGTGAGTGTGTGACTACAGTACTGCCTGTGGCTAACGGAAGACAATTCACATTCAATCTGTACTTTAAAATATACTTAGCTTTAAGAATATTTTTCACGGGATGAGCGATTGGCACTGCACCTACATTCTTGAAGTAATTTGTCCTTGTCTTTGTGTAAATGTTTTCCTATGAAAATATTATATTTTATGTCATCTAAATTGCCCATTTTTTTGGCACACAAAATCCAATGCTGCAGCATTTATTCTATAAATCTCTATATATCTACTTGTGACGTTTATTCTGTTTCTAGATTTTAGGAAATGATGTTTTTGATAATTGTTATATTTATGTGTTTGCAGGTGGAACTCAGTGTAAATTACTAAGGGGCTCCCTAGCACTTGGATCTGTTCTTCTCTGTCCCAGGTTCAGACTGCTTGGTCTATGGCTCTGATGGACAAACATAAACAGGTCAAGCGACAGAGACTTGACCGCATTTGTGAGGGTGAGATTTCATACATACTTATACACAACGTGAAAGTAAATATGGTGGCGATTGTGTGTGTTTATGAGGTGTATATTAAATAAATGTAAAATATGAAGATACAACTATAGTTTACCCATGAAGGCAGATAGCTAAACCTTTGTTGCACAAAACTTATATACTTAATTGTAAAAACATATTTGAGCTGTGTCCACATGTGGAAAGCAGAACACTGTTTTGCTGCAGCTGTGTTAATTATGTAGACAAAAATAAGATTCTGTGATTTTTCATATTTAAAGGAGAAAAATAACTCCAACATACCAGGTTCTGACACTTCAATGACGTAGATTATATTCATAGATTTAAAAAAAAAATCTCTATATATATATATATGATATTGACATTATACTGGTGCTAGGAATATTGTGGTTTTGAAAAAATATATATATATATATTTTTGTGTGTGAAAGGTTCATGAATTTGGATATTGCTTGGTACTTTACAGTTTTTTTTGTTTTATACAAATCTGAGTGACTTCCTATTCATAATATGCATTTATCTATTTATTTAATGCTGCTTATTGTCTCCCCACATGAAAAAGAGATCAAAAGATACACAGTATTTATATAAATGTATGAAAATGACCAAGACACAAAAGAAAGTTAATTTAAACCTTCTGATTTTAGCATGGCCCTTTTCATATCTATCTTTGCTGAGCTGTGTGATTTCTGGTCTGTATTTGGAACCTTTCAGTTGGACATGTGCCTCTGAATGGTTCGCTTGCTGCATGTGGGACTTAAGATTCACTTCACATGTGAGAATATATGTGGATCAAAATCAAACTTCTCTGGCAAGCCTTTCCAACAGGCCAGAATGGAAGCCCCCTGATCTCAGTGAGGAAGCATAGTTTTATTCACGGAAAATCCTTATGAATACTGTCCATCTCCTCAAGCAGAGATTTAAACTTATGCTATGTGCACAATGGGCCTTTCTATTGTCTACTGTAATAGGGCTTTTCTACTCTTGTCGCAAACACAGGCATTTCTATGATCCTGTTGATGGTTGTGTTTTTGTCTGATAACTCCGTGATAACTGTGTAGCTGCCCCCTGTAGCTTGGTTTTTGGCGGCAAACACGGTTGTAAACACACTGCTTTGCTTCCTGTACTGTGACACTGCCCTCTTGATTGATGCAGCTTTCAACTTTAATTTACTTAGTTCAGTATTTTTTTAAATCAAATTATTTATTAAATTCACCATTAAGATATATTTCATTTTTATTTTTTTCATAAATTATTTTTAAAAAATTGTATTGGATTATTCCATGTGCTTGTATTAATAGCATTCATTGCTATTATTGGAAATAAGTACCAAAGGTTAGAGACTCCTGTTGTATTGTAATGAATATTTGTATACAGTGCATATGTCTGAAGTAGTATTTTGGTTAAATTGTTGATATAATCCTGATTGTATTGCAGAGTTCCTCTGTGAATTTGAGAGGGTGAAAGTTGTTTTAAGTTAGTTGTAGAATTTCTGCACAAGGAATGTACATGTATTTGTTTTGCTTGGAGTATGAATTTCAAACTAGAGAGAAGAGAATGTGATTTTTACCGTCCATCCATCGATGGACGGTACAGTGCAGTTACTTTCCTGGAAGAGCCAGTATTTTGAGTTGTAGAGAGTAGAGGAGGGAGATCAGACATAATGGTGAGCTAAAATGGAGGGAACAGTCTGGGAGAGTCTCTGGAGACAAGTGAGAGGGAGAGGACAAGGTGAAGGGTCGTGGCCGCAGCTACAGGGAAACGGGCCAGCTGTCTCTTTAAAAAACGACAACAGCCCAAACCGCCCTCGGCCTCAGCCTCGGCTATGCTAATGAGGTTAGTGCTGGTTGGCTGGCCTTCAATGGAGCCGCCCGTGATTGGAGGCCGCCTGTGGGGGAGGGGCTGGGCGTGGATGACAGCTGGGATCCGGCCAGCCAAGAGCAGGCTGACAGAGAGGGAGGGAGAAAAAAAAGAGCGATAGAGGGAGAGCAAGGCGAGAGAGGGAGGTAGTGAGAGAGGAAGACGGGCTGACAGACTTCATAATGCAAGGTTAGGCCCTGTGCTCATGTGTTTTCTATTTTGGAATGTGTTTTTGAAATTTGTGATCTGTGGGGGGAGAGATCTAAGGTTTGGGTGTGGCGTAGCTGTGTGTGTGTGCAGTTTCCCTTTTATGTTCAGCGCGTATTGGTGTTCGCAGCCGTTGAGAAGGAACTGAATGACGTGTGTGTGTGTGTGTGTGTCTAGCTGCGTCTGGGTGGAGTACCGCTGCTTGCTGCATTATCATCGTTCACTGCCCCTCCCCCCTCACCTCTTACTCCTCAACTGCGGCCAGAGGGAGAGTGAAGAGGAGGAGGGAGTGAGGGGAAAGAAAGGGAGAGGGAGGGAGAATGAATGAATCACTGAATGAATTGTATTGTGTGCGGCCATGCTTGCGCTTCGTAGGCCTCGGGTATGCCAGTGTCCTTTACTCGAATTACTCTGTGTGTAGGCTTTACTTGTATATTTCCAGAGCAACTTTTTCAGAGGGGGTCTTTGTGACGATCCCCTTTGGGTTTTTCTACATCGTAAGGCTCTCTTTGTGCTTCCAGTATGTAAAAGTAGGCCTGACGGCGTTGTTGGAACCATCTGCAATGAATGTTAGTCACACTGCTAAATGGAGAGCAGTAGATTTTACGTTTCTATATGGGTACCAGGCTGTGCATTTTTTCGTATTTTTTTTTTTCATGCATGCGTTGGGAAATCTCAGACGTCAGAGGAAGTGTTCACAAATATTTGTTTTCCACCCTGGGCTACCAGCTCCCTTCCCTCCTCTGCGGTCTCAGCATTACCTCTTGCCCTCTGTCCAAGTAAATGTTCTAGTTAGACACACTCCCCCACCCAGGGACGGACACACACACACACACCTGTCACACAGCAGGGACAAGATAGTGTGTACTGGTGCATGTGGGTCCAGTCCAGACTCCAAGCCAAGAACAGCTTAGGGGAAGAAGAAAGGAGAAGCATAAAAAAACATGTGCTGTATATAATATTACTATTCCTCTTATTTAACATTGGCAGAGATGTGGCATTTATTTTTGTCATTTTTTTGTCTTTTTTTTTTTGCCCTAATGCAGCATATTTTTATCGGCATATTGGAAATTGGCCATGGTGCAGATGTTTGCCAGCAAGGTGTGTGTGGGAGAACTAGAAAATTAGGAAGGACGGACTCTTTCATACAGGAGAATTTAGGTCATGACTCAGACCCCCTCATGAACCCCCCACCACCTCTTCTCTGAGACCCCGCAGTTTTCTCCACCCCTCCCCCAGTCGCCGCACTGCCATCCCCTCTTCCCCCTCCCGTCCCAGCCCCCTCCTCTGTGTGTGTGTGTGTGTGCGCGCGCTCTCCTCATACAGTAGGCAGGTCAAGTTCCCAGTTAAAGGGAAACTTCACTGCTCTGAATATGATGATTTCTTAAATCTAGGTCACCTATGTGCAATTATTTTTTAAATGTATGCCCTATGAATACAGAAATATGGGGGGGGGGAAGGCTGTATCTCCCCTATGCTGCTCTGGAGGGGAGTCTTACAACAACCAGAAAGCAATAAACCTATTCAGTCAAATCTGCTACTGAGGGTGTGTCTATGGAAGGCAAGTGGGTTTAATCGCTGAGCGGAGCAGCAATGTATCACTTTACTGAAGCTTTTTTTCATTTACTAAACATTTTTCCTCATCGAGTCTGGATATATCACTGGTGTGCAAGGATCATAAAACAACGGCTCACTGGAGTCAGTTATGCGGATCATTGCATACTTACCAAGAGCTATACACAAGCCTGAATGCTGCCAGAGTCCAAAAAAACTGTTGGCCGTCTTTATTTCATCTTGGTTTGAGAAGCAATAATGGGCAAAGGAGTGACGGAACTATAAGTAAATTCTATATAGGAAGAAAACAGGTTTACTAAAGCACAGCAGTGTTTGTTGGAGTGTGTTCAACTCCATCTTCGTGCTCTCTGACCATCATCACTGGGCACCTCGGCTGGCTCTGGGTGGTTGCTTTCATCTCAGACTCGCATCATTCCATAATGTGATATCCAGCTTCATAAGATGTAATTGGAAGATGCATCTCTGCTGCAACATCATGTTGTTAAGCTATCTTTTCTGTTGTTGGATTCACCTTCTCTGTCCACCTGAGGCTCAGAACTGTCCTGTTCTTTTAATTGTTGTTAGTGGAATCACAGAGAAACTCAGCAGCTGGGGTTTGTCCTGTCAAGCTTTATTTATATAGTGCATTTTATACGCAATCCAACACAGTGTGCTTTATACAAACTGCAACACAGCCGTAAGAGTGCAGTTGCAAAGGATAAATATCAGAGGTGCAATCACACAAGAATCAGTACAACAGTCTAAGGATGTCAAAATATACAAAACACACACATTGAACCAAAGCCCAGACTGTAAACAGTAAAGTTGTTACCTGCTATAAAGTGTTTAGTGTGGGGGCCTCTATTAGGTTCTCAGGCATCTACTTAGGTCATAAATACAGAAGGCACCCTCCCCTGCTTTAGAGTGAGTACAAGCTCATGCTGATGTGTATCTAATTAACATATATTTTAAATACACAGGTACAAGGTCATTTTGGAGTTTTGTAGATGAGTTGTAGAAATTTAAAATCGATTGCAGTTTTGTGTGTCAAGCTGCAGCTGCAGTGTTGCTCCTGTGGTTGCGTTCTCCCCCACACTCTTGATTTCACAGAACGATATTCAGTTTTTTATCACAAAACAAGCTTTCCTCCAAATCTGCTGATATTTTAGCACATTTAGTATGATAGTTTTGTGTGCTTTTCCCCATCATTGGTATAACATGGGACAGCCTAAGGCAGATCTGCACAATCTGTGTGTGTGTGCGCACAATCTGTGTGTGTGTGTACACTATCCACATTAGAATCATATGAATTACATCGAAAATCTGTGGTCATCCTTTAGGACTATCGGGTGCACTGACCAGAATCCTATCCCCTTATGAGGAGTCCGCGTACAACAGAGATGGATCAATGAAGGCAGGATGGTGTATATCGGTTCCACGAGTTCCTAAACAGAGCTGGAGTTCAATACCAAATAGGCCAGGAAGCTGGATGTTGTCCATGCCCCATCACAGATTTAGTTACACATTACTTTAGTAACCACGGAACACAGAGCTTCTAAAGTAACACACACGCACATCATCCTGGTAGTTCCCTTTGGGTGGAGGTGCATTCATTGGAAAAAAGAGTCATAAAAGTCTGAGTTATTATTGTGTGAGGGGACGATGACTTGCAAGACGTCGGCTTGTCCAGACATAAGAAATGCAGACTGTTGAGTCACTCACTTCTATTCTGAAATACAAGTTCCAACAACATGTTTGGTCCTTACAGTAAGAAATGATTAAAATGTTTAACAGAAAGATATTAAGTCTTCTTATTTTCTAAACTTTGTCGTGAAGCTGTAATCATTTCTAATTTGGATGTTTACCTAATATTTATTGTGATTTCTTTCTTCCTGATCGGCTCAGGTATCCGACCCCCAATCCTGAACGGGCCGATGCACCCGCGCCCACTGGTGGCCCTGCTGGACGGGCGCGACTGCACTGTGGAAATGCCCATCCTCAAAGATGTGGCCACAGTGGCTTTCTGCGACGCCCAGTCCACACAAGAGATTCACGAGAAGGTAGAGTAGACCCACTCACACATATTATCCAGTTCAGACTGTCATCACAGTCCAGAGCTAATTCTGTCTCTGTGTGAATTTGATGTCATTGTTGAATTGATATCCTATTTAAATAAGTGTAGGTTAATGTGATGATTAAAGAAAGCATTTGTCTTCTTTAGGTGCTAAACGAGGCAGTGGCCGCTCTGCTGTACCACACCATCACTCTGTCCAGAGATGACTTGGAGAAGTTTAAAGGCCTTCGAGTAATCGTCAGGATTGGCTCTGGCTTTGACAACGTTGACATCAAAGCAGCAGCTGAGCTCGGTGAGGGGGATGGAACTTAGTACAATGATTTGTGGTTCAGCTATAAGCTAACCCATAAAGTAACACGCACAATTGTTAATATTTGTCTCGCCTTTTCCACCTTCTCCTGCAGGCATCGCCGTCTGTAATGTGCCAGCGTCCTCGGTGGAGGAGACAGCCGACACTTCGCTATGTCTGATCCTCAACCTGTACAGGCGAGTCACCTGGATGCACCAGGCCCTCAGGGAGGGAACCCGCGCCTCCAGTGTGGAGCAGATCCGGGAGGTGGCAGGCGGTGCTGCTCGTATCCGGGGAGAGACACTGGGCATCATCGGTCTAGGTGAGTGAGGAGCAGGGTTCACAATAACATCATTTTAAACCTTTTTTTTACGTTAAATTTTACTTGCAAAAAAGCTAAATTTTCTCTCACTCACCCCTCCCCCCTCTAATAGGTAGAAGACATACAACAAAAATAGTAAAAAAAAAACAATAAAATAAATGAATAACAATAATAAATACATTTAAAAATGAAGTTAAAGCAAATAAATAAGCTGTGATAAAATAACAAAATGAAGTATTTATAATAAATGGGCATGAATATTCCTTTCAAAGGTTTCAAACCTTTAATCTGAAGTACAGAGTTTGATTATTTTAAATCTGATATTTGATGGTTAGCAGTGTGCTAGAGGACCTGTTTGCTATTTATGCTTCACTAAGAATTTTTGAATCTAGACAGATATCCGTATTAGCTCAAGTAAAAGCACCCGAGTCCCTGTTACTAACTTCCGTTCCTCTCTGCCTTCCAGGGCGTGTTGGTCAAGCGGTGGCTCTGCGGGCAAAGGCTTTTGGTTTTGGTGTGATCTTTTATGATCCATATTTGCCCGATGGCGTGGAGCGCTCCCTGGGCCTGCAGCGCATGGCCACCCTGCAGGATCTGCTCATCCACTCTGACTGCGTATCCCTGCACTGCAGCCTCAATGAGCACAACCACCACCTCATTAATGACTTCACCATAAAACAGGTGAGTAAGATGTACTCGGGATACACAAAAAAGTAAACCAAACAAGTTTTAACTCATGTTCACTATTTACTTTAAATATTTATATAGTCTGTATTTTAAAATTCATGCACAAAAAATGTAACCGGCCAGTAGATTTTTTTTTTTTTTTGGCTCGGCGCGTATCTCTCACTGCTTCTTTGAGCAGTTTTTTAAGTTTTATTCTTTCACTGGTGTGCAGTCGCTCCTACCTCAACTTGCTTCGTGTCAGGCGATTAAACTTTTAATTCAGCTGCTCACTCCTAAGATGCTTCGTTATGTGCGGCTGACAAGTTTTCTTTCAAGGGTTGGTGGTTCACTCTGAACCATCTCTGTTGTAAAATCACTCAGGTTCACATCACCAGTAACCATACTGTTTTCTTTGCTGCAGATTGAAAGTGTGATCCTTTTCTGGCTTGGCCTGCTCCACATTGTTAAATATTGCTTACTTTGTGATACAGATGCGTCAGGGAGCCTTCCTGGTTAACACATCAAGAGGCGGTCTGGTCGATGAAAAAGCGTTGGCTCAGGCCCTGAAGGAGGGACGGATACGAGGCGCTGCCCTGGATGTCCATGAGACAGAACCCTTCAGGTAACCTGAACCATCCATGATGCACCAGGATGCTCTGGCAGCACATGATACACAACCTAATTTCTGTTCTGTTCTATAACAACACCCCCCCCCCCCAACAGTTTTTCAACAGGCCCTCTGAAGGATGCCCCCAACCTGATCTGTACCCCGCACACATCCTGGTACAGTGAGCAGGCCTCCGTGGAGGCTCGTGAGGAGGCGGCCAGGGAAGTGCGCCGCGCCATCACTGGTAAGGATTTTTCACAAACCCTATCTCAGCCTTTTAAATATTGGGTATCTGCTATAATTTATATTGACTGAAATATTTACACAATATGGAACTTAATTGATCTTGAAATAACATGTTTGTGGTGCAAAATATACTCAGTACGCTACTATGCTACATACTAAAATGAGTGCATATATGGAAATGGAAGGTATACAGTGTTGATTAAAATATGTACAGTAAAGTTGTCCAGACTTCCAGCACAGGCTGTTTGTTCAATCCTGGGGCTGTTTCTAAAATAGATAAAGTCTACATTTGTTTTCATTGTGGCTCAGTGAAGTGGTGTAGGGGAACTATGGTGGCTGGCGTGAAAGGCCCTATCTAGAGCCGGTGTTGGGTTTGTCTGTTCTGAGCTACTGTGGCAGTGCAACATCATGGCGAACCTACTCCGCACGTAGATATAAAGGACTCACTCAAAGCTGATGAGAACATAACAAAGGCTGATTTATGGTCTAATGCTTGATAAATTTTGTTCAGCAGAAATGCTGTTTTGTGGACAGATGAACACTTTCCATCAGCACAGCATCTCCCTTCTCACACCATGCACACACAGCAGGAGTGAGTTACTATGGTTATGGGGATGTTCTGTGGCCTGAAATTTTCTCTAAAATCCCAATAAATGTGTTTGATTACTTGTGAGGCCTTTTCACTCACCTACATTCTACTTTGTCTTAATTGACTTGTTTGAGATGGCCTTCTAAGTAACCTCTTTAGTAATGTTTTTATAAATATAAACTCAAAAACATGAAACAGACATTTTTCTGGTAACAATTTCCTGTCTTGATCCAACCAATTATTTTCTCAATCTATTTAATCTAGACTAGTGCAGGTGGCTGTTACTTGACTTAATCCGAGAGGTTAGGAAATTATTTCTTTCTAAGGTCGCTCCCCATTTTAAAACATAACCAGGTGCCAATGACGAGACCTGTTTTGAATAAAAATGCTACCCATTAAACAGTGTTTAACACTGAAAAATCGTATGTAAAAGGTGCTTGTTCATCAGGCCAAATTTATTAAAATAGAATACTTTCTCTGTCCCCAATAGTAACAGAAATTTTATCCCAGTTTCAAGTTGGGCGTCATTTGCCAATTCAGACACAGAAATTGTCCTTGCTTTCCGCCCTACAGTAACACTCTACTGTAAAAATGATTACATCAATGGGAATGGAAGACATGCCATCAAGATGAAATATGTATATGGCAAATTGACATAAAATTACTAGATCTAAAAATCATGTTGAACTTTTAATTAAAATAGATGTGGCATGAATGTTTAACTAAAGAAAGCGCTCCCTGAAATTTATGTGACGCAATCAGCTGAGTGTTTTACTAGAGAAGATCATTCACTCCTCAGAAACACTTGTGACAATACTATTCAAAAGCATCAGGCAATGATCGTGAACAATAACTAGCTATACAAATAATTTATGAACCATTGATTGAGAGTAGTAATGGTCGGCTTGTTTTTTTTTCTAGGGCGTATCCCTGACAGTCTGAAGAACTGTGTGAATAAGGAGTATCTGATGGCAGCCTCTCAGTGGCCCAGCATGGAGGCCGCCACTGTTCACCCAGAACTTAATGGAGCTACCTACAGGTGAGCAGGGTGGATGTGAAAGGTGATTAAACATCAGGAGGCTGATCATGGATCTGAATGCAGTAAGGATATATATATATGTATTTTTTTTTTTTTTTTACCTTTCACATAATTTGGTTATGTTCCATCCGTGTTTTCAGATTTCCTCAAAGTCTGATCAACGTTGCGGCAGCAGGGGGTCTCCCAGGAACCGGCGCAGGGGTTGAAAGCCTGGTTTCAGGAACCCTGGCGCATGGCATCGCCCCAGTCTCTCATCCCCCACGCGCCCCCTCCCCGGGGCAACCTACCAAGGCCGAAGCCGACAGAGACATCCCCTCCGACCAATAGCCCCCGCCTGCCGCCGCCAGCACATTCCGTCACCTCTGGAAACCAATTCCCGCCCCCACCCACCCCCTCACCCTCCCGCCCCCCGTTGCCGCCACCCACCCTCCCCACCCCACCTCTCAGCATCAGACACAGCTCGACCCTCCAGTACACCTTCGGCAGCACCAGTTTGACCTGATGTGGATCTGCACAGTCTTGTTTCTCAGATCACATAACCAGCCCAGGATAGACCCATCCATAGCTAGCCCCATCCCACCCCCCCAGAACACACACCCTTCCATCCTTGTTCCTCATCTCACTCGCTCACCTGACACCCTGTCCCTCCCTCCCCCTTCACTCCCCCCCACAACGTCAGCAATAACTGTTCTCAAGGATTCAAAGATTGGATTGGTTTATTTCCTTAGTTGGCTGTTGTTTTAATGGAAAGTTGATCTGTTGTGGTTCTAGGTGTTAATGTTTGTTTGTGTAAAAAAAAAAAAAAGAGAAAAAAAATACAAAAAAAAGCATTTCTGACATGAGGCTTTACAGTCTGCAGTCCTCTGAAGAAGAAGTGGCACAGAGGCAGAAAGGTTAAAAGCCCCCGTTTGTACATTAATGGCTCATGTTACCGCTCTCTTCTTCTCTTCTTTTCTTTTTTTTTCTGCCCCTCCCCCCGCCACCTTTCTTGTGACAGGGGAAAATGTGTACTAAAGTAAACCAGACAGAATCACAACCAGTACATCCTGTCCCTCCCCCCCCACCACCAGGCATCTAGCTACCCCTTTCGCCCCCGGCTGTGCTCTTCCTGACACTGTCGCCCGCTCGCTCAGCAGAGGGATCAGCAGCACTGTAGGCGCGGAGCTGTGGGACTGTCAAAGTGTATCTCACCTGCTCAGCTCATACTTAAACTCTCAAGTCCCACTGAACAATGTTCCATTTGACAGAGCGAGGCCCAAGATCCTCTGTCAGCTCTTATCGCTGTGACTGTCGAGTTGAAGGACGGTCGTCCCTGTTTTCTACACACTTTGCCGCCCCCACCTCCCTCATGGATGGTTTTGTTATGAGATAATTTAGTGTCATATCAGAGAGCGACTACGGCCACAGCGCTGTGGTGCGAGGTCTTTACACATGGTGCCCGCCACACAGAATCCAACGCAGCAGCTTTTTTTTCTTACTGGGGGAGAGTGGGGGGAGGGGGGGCTCGCCAGCAGAGGGCACTGTTTGTCTGAGCACTCAGAGCTGAGAGCTGCACGCTTTCTTCACTCAGACAGAGGGGTTAGCTTCAGTACCGTGATCACACACTGCCGACATTCAAAAACAACAGGACGGGTGACCAGGGATCAACCATCGCCTTATTGTTTTAACATCTCACTGCACCCACCCCCCCCACCCCCCCACCACCACCACCGCTGCCACAATCCAGCACCCACTCACTCACTCCTCCACTCCTCTCTCCACTGTCATGGCCCCACTACACATCTGCTCATGAACCAGTATGCATCCACCGATTCCTTTAAAACAAGTAAGAGGACAGTCGAGTCTAAGTACCCTGAAGGAGCAAGGGGGACAGTGTTCTTGCATGCTGGCTTTCTTAATGACAGTGGTGTGTGTGTGTGTGTGTGTGTGTGTGTGCGTGCACGCGTGTGCGTGCGCGTGAACGCGTGCGTGTATGTGTTCCCTCACTCTGATAACAAGCTGTTGTCTTTCCAAAGGAATAGTCCCTAGGAGTAACTCTTTAACGCTGTTGCCCTGGTGTCAAGGGAACACCTTTCTAGTACCTCAGTAACAGATATTGAATGTACCGTGCATACCCTTTTATTTTTTGTACAGATTTTCTAGATACTTCTTTACTATTCTTTACCAGAAGGGTTGAAAAATTGTAGCAGTAATGATACAATGGAGAAAAAAAAAAACATTGCCCCATGAAATAAATTGACAAACTCTTTGTAGGATCTCAATAGGTTACTGAAATCTCAGGCTTCGAAAAAAAACAAACAAAAAAAAACAATGTTTATCTCTTTGCCTTTTACCTTTTTTTGTTCCTCATTGTGGAAAATTCAGCACAACGCTTCCAAACAGTAGTTGATGTTTTGTCCTCCATCTTACCAGCTAAAGAAAAATGAGGAAAAAAGAAAGGTGGTTGTCATGGTCTTGCTAGTTTTCTTTTACTAGAACAAGTAGTAGTAGATGCTGTTTTTTACTTTTCTTTTGGACCCCTCCCTTATTGTCAAGCTGCTCTATCTATAGTGCATGTGAGGTAAGTTTTTAAGGGAGGAGAAAAAAAAACAAAAAACTATTGGCTTAAAAAATGATTGTCATCTTGCTGTTTCCCCTCTGCTCCCGGGCCCCTCCCCCTCCCCAGAGTGTTTTCAACTCAAGTTGCCATTTTGTCGTGGTCAGTTTCAAGTGATGTACAGTTTTCCCCTCAGAGTCTATGAGAGACATGGAGCATGTCTGTGTCCTGAGATGCTAGGCTCCTCTGTCATGTGATGAGTATATATTTTTTAAAAAATAACCCCCATAGTTCAATTATGAGCATAATAGTAATCTTAAATTTTGCTGTTGATGATTATATATATATTTTTTTTCAGTTCAGCAGTGCACTGTTATGAAACCCGTTCTTTTTTTATTGTAGGACTTCATTTTTATGGATATGCTGTCTGTGTTCTACATGTTGTACTGAAACATTTCAGAGAAAACAAGAGATCTCTCTCCCAGTGATTTTTTTTTTTTCGTCTTTTTTTTTTTGTTTTTTGTTTCCGTCTTATCCCGACTGTCCTTCCCAGCTGATATCCTCTGGGCCTTACTTATATTATCCCTGTAAAAGTAGCTGTTATAGAAAGTCGCCATGGAACCACTCACTGCCTTAATACAGTTGACCACAGCAGGTGAAGTCAGGAGACGCATCCAGTTAAAAAAAGAACGGTCCGGGTATCAAGGCCGATCCGCAAAGAGCTCCTCACACCCCCCCCGACTAGGCCTAAAATCTACAGCACCTTGCGTTTCCTTTCAAAGTGATGATCCACATTTAGCCTTTGATTTTTGTCTCAAACACATGCGCATTAAAATAAATGGTTTTGTAGGTTTTAAAAGTTCAAGTCCGCCCGGCAGTGTGTATTTGCAAAGGCTAACGGATAAGCACAGCGTGTATGCTCGCAAAACTACAGCTGATATTTCACTCTTGGGTGTGAGAATGCACCCGCCCCCCCTTTTTAGCTACTCACCACCACCGCCACTCCTGGGGCTCTTAAAGCATCTTTCACACCGCTGCCAGAGCCCCAGTAGGGCTGGACGGAGGAGGCGGTGTATGTGTGTGGGGAGTGGGGGGGTGGGGCACAGCGGAGACTGGTGTGGTCTGTCAAAAAAAAAAAAGGAAAAAAACACCTGAAAATTATTACGGTGAGAATCGGTCACTTTTTCTCTCTCTCAGGGTTCAAATGCACACATATCCTCCAGCAGTCGCCCTCTGTCTCGTGTCCCTCGTCCCAGGTTTTCCTCCTTCAGAATGTAGAAGAGTCTCCTGTTTTTTTTTGTTTTTTTTTCCCTTTTTCTTTTAGAAGCCGCTCTCCTCTCGTTCCCCTTTGTGCACAGGTCTGAACTTTATTTTTTTTTTCTGTTTTGCTTTCTTTTGGCACTGACATCTAACCATCTAACGAGAAATGAATGAATGAATGAATGTTTGAAAGTGACTGTGTGTAATGTTAAAATTGGGAAATGTATTTTTACAACATGTGAACGTGTTTTTTTTTTTTCTTTTTTTGTTTTGTTTTTCCACTCACTCTCATCGTGAAATGATTTTTTTTTCTTTCACCAGACTGCAAAAACGAAGAAAAGAAAATGAAAAAAAAAATCTCCTGTAACTAGGCTCTTAAGCTTTATTTTTGTTTTGTTTACTTTTTTATTAGAAACAATCATGTTTGTGATGGTAACTTCCAATGGTAAACTCCACACCGTATTTTAATAAAATCTTAAAAATTAAACCGTTGCTCTCCTGTTTAAGTTATAATCAACAATACCTCTGGCTGGTCCCTGTAATTCTGTTACAGGAAAAGAATCTCTGCTCTCGGGCATTTCAGTTGAAAATGCTTCTGTACTTTATTACAGTGGTCAGTGGTGACAATTAATTCCAGTGTCTAATCACTGTCCCATGTGATTATATGTGGCTGCTAGAGGGCATGGAGCTGTGTTTTTAATAGATTACTACCACACTTTGTCAGTTCTTTCATATGGTAATGAGGGGCTGTGCAGTGCCAAGATGAGACGGACACAGCTTTATGAGTGGGCAGACTACTTGAAAGTGGGTTTCTATGCATACCCACAGGGTAGAGGAGCGTGGGGCACCATCGGCTCCAAATTGCTACCACATGCGTATAACCAGGAGCCAGACTGAAAGCTGCTGGTCCTCAGTAGATAGCTGTGCTGAATACACTTATGTACAAGTTAATCGAGGAAAGGTTAAAGATCAATGCTGCCTAGTGCCCTAGGACAGATGTATCCCTATAGAAAAATGGAAGCTTATGTAGATTTTTCATGTTTGGCTAAATGAGGGTGTGTTGAACTGTTACACAATCCTGTCTTAATAGACAAATTGTACATTGGGTAAGACATGGATAGACATGCAAATATTGTTATTGTAAGACAAAAGCCTATAATTTATGTTGAAATGTGAATATCGATCTACATATCCAATGTGTTGATAGGCCAAGTAAAGCTGAACTTATGATAAAACTCTAATGTAAAAATAATTGTAGAAGTTCAGGCCCAGATTCTGTTCTGTTGATGGTGCTGGGATTTCCTGAGGGTCTGTGAACGTGTCTTGGAGTAAGACGGCTACAGTAGCCTGTGTTAGCTTGTGGAGTGGATTAGCAGCTAAACCGGCTAACGTCTTAGCATGTGGTTTTTAAGAGATGTTACAGTACTTTTGTACGTTTGCACGTGTTTCTTTCTGCACGATTAGTGCAGAAAGAAACAGGACAACGGAGCTTTGAGTTGTAACAAAAGCGCTTGGAAGCAACATGAGGAGGATATGGAGCTTTAAACTGTAACCAAAGTGCTGCTACAGGATAGCGCTGTGATGTGTAAGTCTATGGGTTTTTAACTTTTAATGATAATAATGATGTTTTGAATATCCATCACAAAATTCTGATTTTTAAAATGAAAAAAGATGCACACCATCATGCCATGCGCAAGCTACACTACCTTTCACAAGTTTAGGGTCACCCAGACAATTTAGTGTTTTTCATGAAAAGACTTTTATTCATCACCATGAATTGTAAAATGAATAGAAAATTTTATTTATTACATTCGCCTTTTGACACAATGAACAAAAACATTGTACCATTAGAACACTGGAGTGATAGTTGCTGGAAATGGGCCTCTGTACACTTATGTAGATATTGCACCAAAAACCAGACATTTGCAGCTAGAATAGTCATTTACCACATTAGTAATGTATAGAGTGTATTTCTGAGTTTAAACTGTCTTCATTGAAAAAAATGTTTCAAAAATAGGGAAATTTGTTACCCCAAACTTTTGAACAGTTGAGATACAAGAAGCACAGACACACAAAAGTTCCTTGCTTTGGTTAGTATGTTGGACAAATACAGTAACCAAGGTTTAATTGGCACTAAGCACAAAGTACGGCTGAGGTTGATGGGAATGTCGTAGTTTTGCAGATACTTGGTTGTGTGTATGTGTGTATACAATGTGATTGTGGTCAGTGGTTGCTGAGTCCAAACAACAAACCTCATGCTGGTGCTAGACAAAAAGCCATGTGGTCAAAAGTTGTGAAAAATCTTATATTTGTGTCATGTTTTTGTTGAGTACAACAATACTCTTGTTAAAACGACTCATTGTCTGACCAAATCCTGAATCCCTGAACACGCTGATATGTTTAATTTCAGAAGTTTAATCGACACAGTTTAATGGATGTCTCTCGCTTTGTTTTGAAGTTCATACTCCATGTATGTGCACTAGAGGCTTCAGTTTGTCTGGATGGAGGAAACTGATCTGCTAATCTTAAAGGCAGAGTATATATATGAATGATGTCTGGGATTCATTTTGTATTAATATCTCTTTTAATGAAATCCTGCCTTTAAAACAAAGTATATTTGGCTTATCTGTTTTTTTATTTCCAAATCCTGCAGAACTCGATGATCCATTTTTTTTTTTCTCTTTTGGATTTGCAAAATTAGTCCATAAAAGGCTAAAAAATTATGCGAACCTTTCTCTCTCCCTCCTCGACCTCTTTGGCACAATCTTTGCAGGGAGCAGGACGTCTCCTCGCAGGCAACTGGCAGAGAATCTGCAATACTTTAATAATATCAAAATGTGAATGATTTATTCAAATATTCAACCCAGAGGGTGTCCATTACCTCAGTTAAATGTAATCAAATCAATTCCACAGTCTCAGATAAAATGATGACATGACTGTGGTGAAGGAGGCACAATGATGCACTGTCTGCAGTGAACTCCCTCAGGCCAGCCAGAGATCCTCTGGGCTGATGTTTGTAAAAGCCTACACTGTGTACACCAGGAGACAAAACAGATGAGTTGACTGTTGGGAGGGAAAAAAAAATAGAAGTTTTGTAACAACGGGTTGTTTCGCTGCTAAATGAAAAACTCGTATGAATTGGAAGATAAAAAAAAACAAAAAACGCAAAACTGCTTTAGCTTGAGAGGTTCATGGACTTACTAGGGATGGAAAGAGCTGCCGCCACACTAAGGCCCCTTGATCCGGGCCTGGAGGTATTGTGGATACAAGAAGGTCATATTTGAACTGCTTAAAGGATTATGTGTTTTATATGATGAGCTTCAACAGGATGATTTTCAAGGATCTTTGGTTAAACAGAGAACACCCACACTGTCTTTTTCACCAGCAGTTAAAAATGATTTATTAGATTATTATTGTTATTATTAGATATATATATATATATATATACCGTATATGTGTAAGCGTGCGTATGCCCATCCCCTCTTACCCTTCCTGTCCCAGCCCCCTGTGTGTGTGTGTGTGTGTGTGTGTGTGTGTGTGTGTGTGTGTGTGTGTGTGTAAAACTTGTGCTACTTGAAGGACCTTTTTTGTTTAAAAAAGCTGCTCCATTAATTATTTATTAATGCCCTCCCTTACCCTCAGCTTTTGTGCACATATACATATACGCCTATTCATGTCGTGTGTATACCGAGTTTGTAAAATGAAAGGGAAAAATTTGAAGAAAAAGGTGAGTATAGAGAAACTTTTCCACTTTCAGCAGATTAATGCGAAAACAGCCTTCTAGTGTCAAACTGTGCACATACATCAGTCTGCTGTCTGTCTGAAACTCAAACATCAAAGTCAAGTAATACACAAACCACATTTCACGTCCTCCAGGGAGCGTCCGTATCTGTACTAAACGGCAATCAATCCAGTAGGTGTTGAGATATTTCCGTCTAGACAAAAACAACTGACCGCTCATCTGCCATCCCCACAGAGTCGTTTTATTCATTTTGCCCCAGTACTTATCTCGGTCTTAACGTTTTTATGGATGCTTCGCAACCGAGGCCAAAATAGCAGCAGTCACATCCTCTGCTGGCCAGTTTTACGTCTCAGCGAGCTGCAGGTAGATTACATAACAGCGTGTGTATATGGGATTCTGTGGTTTTAGGAGACCCAGGACGCAAGCAGTAATTTTAACAGATCTGATTCACAAAACTGCACACGCTCTGGCTCATTGCAATACGAAGTCCCACTCAGGATTGTGCAACAAAGTTCACAGCAGAGCACCGGTCACCTCTCCCAGCGCCATACATTACCCCTGTCAGCTCCCATGCAGGGCAACCAGATTTTTTTTATTTGTTTGTTTAGCTCCGCAAGGAAGGGTGGGGGGCTCGGGGTCATGGAAGCCTCATGGATTTGATCAGGTGTGGGAACGCACTGGTTAAACTGAAAATGGGAGCACTGGTTCCTGTAGCCCTGGTGGGTAAGTACCTTTAAAACTGTCCTGCTTAGATAACGTGTTTGTTTTTACCAGAACAGGGTTTTAGTGAATGGACTAAGCAAAAAGGATGTGTACATTTGTTTGTATTTGAGCTAGGTTTTTGAGCTTTTATGAGGAGAAAGAACAGCGGGATCTGTGTGGCTGGATGATGAATAGCTCTCCAGATAGATGACCTATCCCACGCTCGGGTATCGTGCTACCAACCCCAAAGCTGAGTGAATAAATATTTGCTTTTGGTTGTTTTTGGGATGGCCACTGAACGACTCAGATGTTGCATCGAAATCGGACGGCAACCCCCCCCCCCCCCCCAATATTAAAAGGCATAGTATTCACCTGGCACTAACGGCTAATTCTAGGGATGCACCGCTTGGCCAAATACTGAATATCAAATGTGATTGTTAAGTTTTTCACTGTTATTTTTAATAGTCTAGAATACATTTTTTGGCATTTTTCTCCAGCACACATTGAGAAATACGGCTACTCGGTATTGTGTAACAGGGCCAATGTGCCTCTGGAAGCCAATGTCCTTCACAACACTAAACGGTTGATCATCCAAAGCCATGAACTCCATCACCTCCTTTGTGATTCCGACTGCTTTGGCACTGTCCTTTGGGAATTTTGGGACGGAGGGGCGTCCTGTGACCAGCTTTCCTTTTTCTCCTTTTTTCCTTTCAGCTGCTGCAGCCGTCTCTCTCTCTCTCTCTGTCTCTCTCTCTCATACTCCACATGCTGGTCAGGGTGTTTGGCTTTTAAATGACAAATTAAAAGGAACCCCCTCTAGATTGTTTGGCTGAACACTCGTTCCAAACTGCAATTCTATTCTCGCTCTGCAACACTTTAAAATATCTCCACGCTGCCGATAATTTAGTGCCAGGTCACCGTGCCACACGCCACTATTCGGCCTTTAACTCACTCCACTGAGGGCCGAATGTGCCATTTCTTTGCAATATATATTCAGTTTGACAATGTTCTGTGCATCCTTATCTAATTCATTAATTGACTTCAAGTTGTAGTGCAGGACTTTTGTCTCCCCCTTTTGACAGTGAGAGTCATTATAAAAACACTGTTGACACATGCTTACATCAGCTGCAGCCTACTCTATCGTTACTGTTGCAGTTTCAGTGTCGCAAAAAAAAAAATCCCATGTGAAAAAACTTGTTTCACTATCAGAATTTGACCTTATCAGTCTGATCACTCGTTTGGCAAGGACTTGAATGTAAGAGATATCCATTTACACTTAAACGATACGCACTATGATTATTTATTGTCAGCAAATCCCACAAAAAGACCAAAGCAAACAAGTCATGAAATGTGTAGCCAAAGTTTGCTTCCTCCAGCATGCGCCGCCTTACTCTTCTTCCATAATATTGGAACACGACACACTGACAATATTATCCATCTGTTCTTAATGATGCACTTTTCTGTCTGTCTGTCTGTCTGTCTGTCTGCATAGACAGTTTGTGGCGGAGAAGCCGAGACACCGGAGCTACGGTTGGCACTGGCCCAACGAGCTGTGATTAGCTCATGGTTTTCCTCTCATTGCTTCGCGCTGCTTGGCTCGAGCAACACTGGCGCGCGCACGTGATTTGACAGGAAGGAAAACCTTCAGCTATCTCGCACATTTGCGTCAGTCAGGCAACCCGCGCCCCTTTCTGCTCCTGTATCTGATGTCCTAGCACTAGCGTGCGCTGCGGCGTGTGCTTTTCGTGTAAAACTAGAAACCAGACCGGCCCGAATAATCAATGGCCATTATTTATTGGTGTGTGCCGGTAGGGGTTCAACATTTTGAGTGATATTCATGTCCACTCACGCACACAAACACAAACGCACCTGTGCAGTTTACACTCTGTCTGTGACGTTTCACATGAACAAGAATCAATCTGGAGGCTGAGCTCACTGACATTAATCAGCGGGCAGCAGCAGAGGAAGTCTGTTGTGTTTTTTTTTTCCTTTAACCTACTTTCAGTTGCACACATAGATATAGATATATAGATGGATCGTGCGGATACGGTAGCTGTTTTGAAGACGGAGCAAGGTGAACAGATGGAGAGGAAAGGAAGGATGAAAGCGAGAGACAGATGGAGAGGGGGTGTAAATTGTTTATTTTATTGTTTTATGACTGCAGGACACAAAGCCCAGTCACGTTGTTACCTGATCCAAATCTAAACCCACTTCTTTCTCCTTCCTGTCTGCTCTTCTTTGTCTCTCCTCATTCTTGGAAGGTAGCTGCAGAGCCATGCTGTGACGTGGCCGAGTCTTGGCTCTGCAGCTCCCAGGTTTGCAAAGTTGATCCGACTGATGTTAGCCAGGTCATCTGTGGTCGGGTTGATAGTGCAGGTTGAAGCTCTAGCCAGGGTATGTGTGCGTGCATGTGAGATAGGTTAATTTGTTTGTTTAAAATATCCATCTTACCTGGAGGGTGACCGCTACGTCGTGTCACGGCCGTGGATTAAAGTCAGGAAAGTATCTCAGAGGACAGGCGGCCTCGTTTAGCTGAGCCATGACACGTTGATAAGTGAGCGGCTGCCGGTAACGGAAACCTCCCTGGTTGTCCATATGTGTACCAGCTGTGGGAATTGGTGACCACACATCTCTGACAGACACACACACACATATACTCACACTCATATATCCTGACCTTAGAAAAAAGGTTGAGATCACAGCTGGATCCGAAGAACAGAAGAGGGAACTATTTGAAAGGGGGGAAAAGACGGCAAACCATTTAAAAACCCTTTGATTCCCAGCAAGTGCAATCAGTAAATTACTGCCGAAACAATATCCCGCGCTTCTGTCCAGACTCCAGTCGTCTGTTATCCAGGTTGCACGGCTGTCCGTGGAACCCTATTTCTCATTTCTCCCTCTATTTTACTGCCATTATTCAGCAACTCTACACCTCTCGGGGCTTGACAGTGGGACCTGACGAACAGGGTAAGAAAATACACAATGCTGAGTGGTGTGTCTTAAGAGAGGCCAATGTGGTGTTGATTACCTTGTCAGCACTGAGGTTGCTGAGTTTACACAGCCACTGAGAGACTAGAGAGAGAGAGAGCGAGAGAAAGGGAGCGAGACAGAGGAGAGAAAAGATAGAGGGAGAGGAGAGAAGGGCAGCGGAGGAGAGGAGTGGAGGCTGTTAACTGCCTTTCCATACAAGGAGAGGTGGGGGGAGAAAAGAGGAGGAGGGGGAGGAGAAAGTGAGAGAAGAGAGAGAGAAAGGAGGGTAACGAGAGGGGATACAATGAGAGAGAGAAAGGAGGAGGGGAGAAATTTGGAAAGTGAGATAAAGACGGAGGATAGAGGGATAAAGGCTGATAAGATTGCACCAGACAGTTCGATACAGTGGACAGAAGGGAGAGGAGGCAAGTGAGTGGAGTGAAGCTGTATCCGCTGAGGTCCCGACACTGTGATTCTACTGCAGCTTCTGTCTGTCACTGACTGACTGATCCAACACAGGTAAGACGCACACTGAGCCTCCGCTCACTGCCTGCACAGAAAAGGACTCAGAGTGCAAGTGAACGTTTCTTTTTTTGTTGCCACATCAGATTCGGTGAGTTTCTTTATCTTCCAAAGATGTCTGAAGATGCAGAGTGAAAATATCCTGTTCTGTGTTTAAAATATTTACTTTGAAAGATGTTTCAAGCTTGAATATTGTAGAAATGTGTATTTAATACATTCAAGTAAAAGTATTTTGCAGAACAGTACCATTCAGTGTTATATAGTTGTACATATATAATTGGATGATTGGTATTGATACATTAACATGCAAACAGCATTTTGGTGTTGCAGGTGTGAAATGTAAACTTATTCATATGCTCAAGGGTAGTCTAACATATAAAAAGGCATCACATTTTCAAAAGTATGTTGTATGCTTGGTAATAGTAATTCAAGTTGTCAGTGTTTTGTACAAAGTGCAGTATTTCCAAAAGAGCATAAAGTAAAGTAAACTACAAGTATCTTAAAAAACGGGAAATAAACTGAATTCAAGCTGTTTGGTTTATTGCAACAATAATGTGCACAGATGTCTTTTATTTGTTGGAATCGCATCGTTTAAAATGGAAGTGAATTTAACAGATTTATCGCTGAATACAAGTCTGTCTCCATTAAAATCACACATTATATTGATTTTTTTGCATATATTTTCACATTTGAAGCTACTTCACTGTCATCTATGCATTTTGTATACAATATATAGGTATATGCATTCATGCATTCTCCTTTCTCTCAGTTTTTGTGCTGAAAATGTTTTATTTTTCAGAAGGTACTTGAAGCAAACGTAACCTCCTCACTTTCCTCCGAACTGTTGCCTATATTGTCATGAATTGTCATGATGTCCCTTCCACCTACATGGGAAACAGTCCAGTTTTTGACCTCCTACTGTGACGTCTCTGTCTGTCTCGGTGTACATTTATGTGTGAGAGAGAAATTGCATGTATAAGTACAGTATGTGGACATTATGGGTAAATGAGACATTACCTCGTGATATCTCTCAAATACACCTCTCAACACTGGTCAACAGAGTAACTGAAAAAACTGAAAATTTCCCACCCACCATCTCCCTGTTAAAAATCAACATACCGCCTGCTGTGCACATAAATCTGCATTTGTGCGTGCATACGTGCATACCTGCATGCCCGCCTCCACGAGCTGACGTGAATGCGTATATTATCTCTGCATGAGTCTGCTTTAATTGCACAATGAAGGTGCCCATGAGGCGGCAGCCACTCATTTGGCTCCTCGCCACATCCCCTCGTTTTATTGTGTCTTTTGCCTGAGAGAAAGACAGAAAAACTGCTGTGTGCGTCTCTGTGTAGACTTATGAGATCAGGCCTGTAATGTGCGTGTGTGTTTGTGTGTGGGTAAAATTTATGAGTGCGCCATGAATAAATACCATACAGTCTATTATTATTACTGTACTCTATGTGTTCCCAGCAGTGGCAGCAGACATCAGCTGATTGCGAGTCTGTTTGCAGACTGTAAAGTTAAGTGTGTCAGTGTGGGAATTCAAGAAATGTCTCTTTTGTGTGTTACAGTGTCAGTGTTACAATTTCAGATGGAAGGCCTAAGGGTCCATTGAACCAAAGATGATGATCGCTGTAGCAACAGATGTCACATGACAGCCAATGAACTGTCTAGACTGGCCCTACAGTACATCAAAAACAAATCATTTTAGACAGAAAAGATCATGTTCAGTGCGTGCGCCAGTACATTTTTTATGCTGTGATATTCTGGTCAAGACAGTTTGATCTTCTGTGCCTGGAATGTGTGTATAAATGTGTGTGTGTGTATGTGTGTGTGTGTGTGTGTGTGTGTGTGTGTGATATACAGAGAAAGAACTGCTCAATCTTTGCAACAGCCTGTGACAGAACTGACCTCCTTTTCTATACTAAATACAGTGGAGGGAGTGGCAAAGTAGTAGCAGTTAAGATTGCATATTAATGTGAAAAACCTGCTTCTCCAGGTGGTGAACTTCCATTAACCCAGGCATACAGTGCGTGAGCACAAGTGCAGGTGAGAATCTGCTTATTGTCAGCCTGAAAAATAATATGACTATGTCTTTATGCTGGGTCCAGCTTCAGTAAAAGAAAGTCACTTCTTGGAGTGAATTTAACATCTCGTCCTGGAGCTTTATCTGCCTCCTGCAGAGCAGCAACGTTGCAGCCAGTGAGGTGATCAGATGACTGAGCAGTGAGATCAAAGTTGGGCTGCGTGTCTTCATACTCAAGGTATTTTTATGGCCGGCTGTTAAACTGTGCGTTGTGGTTAGTATACATTTAATGGAGACGGGGAATTAAAAAAGCAGTCCGTTACACATAAGGCCGCGGTCAGATATGTGTCAGAGTTGGAGTTTTGCAGCTATATTGGCAGAGTAATACCATCTGACCTCTGGAAATAGACTTCAGGGACAATGTGCAGCTGGACATGAGTGTTACGTATGTGTGTGTGTGTGTGTGCGTGCATAGGTGTTTGCGTGCACATGCGTGCGTGCTTGTCTGCCCGGGGTCGACTTGCCCAAATTTAACTGTCTGCATTCTGCAGCTGCTTGGAGGTTTAGTTATCATATAGTAACCCAGAGAGATCTGTCATCAAGTCATAAAATGTCATCTCAAAAGGTGGAACGTTTGCCAATAAGCTAGGAAATAAGTGAAATAACATCACTTCCCTTCTCCAATGCCCTACACAAAGAATTTTCTTGAAGTACAAAATTTGACAGTGATCTCATCACTCTATGTATATTAAAAAAAAGAAGTTTCCATACTAATCTGACTTAAATCTGTGTCACCCGAGTGTCGGCTTTCTTTTGGTGACTTTCTGGAGTATATTAAGGTAGAGGTTTTGTTGCAGTATATACACATATTATTACAAACAGTAGAATAGTTTTGTTTGTCTGGTTGGAAACAGAGAGCGGGCTATGGCAACAGAGATGGGATGAGAATTTGGGTGGAGAAGGGCTGAGAGACGGATTGGGAGGGATTGCAGAGAGACAAGTAGCATGATTTACATGGAGAATGGTTAAAAAAAATCCTCAAACATCCAACTGGCCCCAGTGTCAGCGAGCAGACTCTCAGCTCAGGTGCACATATACAAAGAGATCAAAGCACAAGCGGTTACTTTTGAGTTTCTTTGCGCTGTGTGATGTCATGCATTACGAGGCTGAAGGGAAATGTGTTTTGTGGGTGAAATTATAACGCACGTTATGTCAGCGCATGGTCACTCGGTGAGGTCAGTAAGCGGCAAAGCAGACAGGATTTGCAAATATCCTTCGGGATGTCATTCATTGTTTTATTTCCGGACAGCCTCTATAGCAGACATGACCACGACAGTGACGAATGTTAACCATTTCGCTGTGTAGTCACGGATTGGCTGTGGACCAACATACACTCGGCCCAGCCTGGGGGAATAGGAGGAATTTTTAATATGTATTATTTATTTATTTTTATTTTTTTAAATCAAAGGCTCAAGGGTCAATGGGTTCAAAAAGCTTGAGTCTCAGATAATAGATGAGTTGTGATATGAGGGAAACGATGTGGAATTTCCACCCTTTCTACTGATTTTCCCGTATTGTCTGGGTTTGGTTTCCTAAATGTTCAAGCTGAGATCATTTTATGTGTTTGCTGATGGACAAAGATTATAAGCCAAAGTACGTCTGAGACACTACTTCAGGAGTGTTGTGATTTGGTATTCTATTTTTTTTTTTATTTTATTTATTTATTTTTTTTACAATCTTTACGATTAGCAGTCCTGCAGAGAACCTGGCAGTATGCACACTTGACCCAGTACATCCATTACCATGGGTGAGGAACACTTACACAACCTTTCTTCATTTGACCGTTTCTTTCAGATGATGTCATCAGAACACCTGGCCTGTGGTTGGCTGCAGCAGCTGCTCATTGTGCTTTTGAAGCTGTGCCTCACTTTTGCTGGACCTTTGCAACCACTCAATGGGACAGAGTGCACAGCCAAGGGTCCTGCTTCCTATATCCTGGTCTTTACTGGTCACTGGAGCCCCCAGGCCTTTCCAAAGCAGTACCCGATGTTCCGGCCCCCTGCGCAGTGGTCCAAACTCATAGGTGAGCATTTGCTTGAACGAAATTGCATCGAGCGGGAAGTCAGAGGATATTATTTGACCTCGCTCTGTCATGAGAGTTCATTTCAGGGGGAGAAAAACGAGGGAGAAGGAAGGCGATTACAATCGCTCCTCATCATGTGTTAGAGGTTTATGGCATACATATTCACACAGACACATACACAGGGGGTTAGAGATGTTAATGAGCAAAGCAGCAAGAGGCAGACAGCAATACAAACGACAGTCTAAATGCTACCAGATGGGGGTTCTCTAACTTCTGGTTAGTCGTCTCGTTAATATTTCTCAATTTCTCCCGGTCCTTTCCCACAGTTCTGTTGGTTTACCGCAATGTTGGCAGTAAAGACGGGAGTGGAGGTATTGGGGTTGTTGAAGGTGGGTGATGATGGTTGGGGTGCAGAGGGGTCAGACCACTTACCTCAGAGCCAGGAGGAAGGAATATAAAAAGAGATTCAGGCCCTTCTATTCTGCGTTTGCTTCCAAACCTCGGAGTATGGGATGGATGGCAGATGTTTGTATGTATGTGCTTATATCTATATATGTGTGTGTGTGTGCGTATTAGACTACTCTAGTGCATCACTGTCTGTGGTGGCTATGGCTTTGTCTGGTTTCCAGCTCTTCCAGTGGTGCCCTGCTGCCCTGCCACAGGATGATGGCCTACTTACTCCACATAGAGACTGAGATTCTTTAAGGAGACAGCGTCCTGGGCACTGCTGGATGGGAGGGGGACAAGGAATGGGCTTTGTCACAGGAGAAGAAAAACACAAGGGCCTCAACGGGCTGACAAACGGAACGCTGGAAATGGAGTTTGTCACAGCACAAAGGAAAGCATAATCTGTCAAGGCGTTTAGGGGCCTGAGATGGTTTTGTGTTGCTTTACTGTGGAGACCAGGGGGCAAGGGACCAAGGACACTGCCAGAAGGAAGAGGGAATGGAGTGTGTCATGACCAAAGAAAAAACATGAGCAATTCAGAGAAGCGGGAAGTGGGCTTTAACGTCTTGGTGGGGCTCACACGTGATGTGCTCGGATTTCATGGTCAAGATGTTTGTGGGAATTTGTTAGGATGGAAATGCAATTAAGTGCATTAAGTAATGGCAGTTTGGGTCAGAAACAAGATAGTGTGTGAAGTGTGCTGGGCATGTTGTGTGTGTGGCTCTGTGTGGTGTGTGTTAATACATGTGTCAAGAGTGTTTAAGCATGAGTGCATGGTTGTGTGTGTGCCTGTACACAGCTCTGAAAAGTGAGGTAAGGCAGAACGTTTGTCAGTGTGTTTCTGGCTAACCTTACTCTGCCCTTAAAACCACTGGCCCAGGCCACTGGCTCTGTGGGTTTTCATACAGAGTTCCAGTACCTGCGGTGCAAACAGTTTAACCTAAATATGACTCATCCCTAACCAATTTCTTAGATAACCAGAACTGAATATGAGAATATCAGGGTAATGGTTCTGTTGGGCTAAGGTTTTGAAAAAGAATCAATGAAGGTTCGCAAAGTTGTTTTTGTCCTCCTTCTGGCTGCTAACTCCTGGCCGATCCTGACCTATCTCCTGGCAGCCCCAGTCTGTGCCGTGGTTTCATCACTGATAGATGGAGGAGAGAAGCATCAACAACCGTGTAAAAGTGCCACAGAAATGCATGTGTGAAAAGTATCTGTTAAAGAGCAGGAAGTAGGAGGTAGCCATAGAAATACATAAAGGCTCCATGGTGGAAATGATCTCACTGTCTGGCTGAGGCTCTGTGGTACCTCATCAACAGAGATATGCGTTTCAATGAATAAGCATCTTACTCCTGTCTTGTCCCCTTTCTTGTGTGTCGTTTCTCTCTTTAGTGGTGAGCCATAATCACCATTTTCGGCTGTGGCAGGAGGGAGCTCAGGCCAGTCTAGGGGTGCAGATCTTCGCTGAGATCGGGTTGACGGTGGAGATAATGAAGACGGCGAAAGAGGCGAGAAAGAGGCGTTGGGTTGGTGCCATGTACCGAACAGCTGGCATCCCTAACGGCATCGGGCACAGCTCCACGGAGTTGCTCATGCAGCCCCGCAACTCACTGGTAGGCACAAATAAAACTTAGTTGAAAGCAATAGTCAATCTATTGCTCACAAAAGCACACACACATGCTCAGACACAGTAAGTCACACGAGCTGTCTGTGACTAAATCTACTCGGTCCTGCGGTGACCTGCACCTCCCCATAACGCCATCCATCCCGCTCTGAGCAAACATCACGTCTTTCCACGATCCAATCAGACTATGTTTAGCCCAAGCACTGAAGCCCTGCAGCCACAAACGCCCACATCCATCCTGCGCGGTCTGCACTCTGTCTGCTGCCTGTCCCGCTGAACTCTGGGGAGCGGCTTTAGATGAATTTAGTAAAAGTTTGTTTGTTGTTCAAACTGTGCATATCTTACATTGTTTGTGGGCTGATTAATCAAACAAGATACATTCATACTATGATGGTAAGTAGATGTTGTCACCTATGGACAGAGAATGGCACCCTTGCTGTCAGGATTTATGCTAAGCAAAGTTCACCACCACTCCTGGGTCCTGGTTCATATTTAACAGAAAAAGTAGGATTGAGCTTCTCCCTTACACAACGCAATGAAGAACATTTGTGTACTGCACAAGGTAAATTGTATTATCTATCTCAATGCAATACTTACATGCTCATGTGTACTTTGAGAGAGTTGGACGCTGTAAATGTCCCTCCTGTCCATTCTCGCCTTGAGGTGATGTTGCATGGTGAGCAGAATCATCTGGCCTTGTTTCATGCAAACATGCACTCAGCACTCAATATCAAGTGGATATTTTCGCACAAAAAAGACTTTTTCAAATTGCATATGTGCATTTAAATCTATTTGACATTAAGACAGACTTAAAATAATAAGGTTATTGTTTGACTTTTTGGGAAATGCACTTTTACTTTCTTGCAGAGAATTGGATGAGAAGATCAATACTACTCATATTTGTACAGTAAATATGCAGCTAACAGCACAAAGACAGAAAAATCACTGAAAGACTTGTCCTTTTTGGGGGTTTGGGAGTACCTATTATAGGCAAATAGACTTTATTGCAAACAAACAAGCTATATTGAGCTACAGAGGTGCTGGTTGGTGGATTTTTTTTAAACCTTTGGTCTGCAGGCTAGCTCTTCTCCTAACAGGCTATTGACAAGAACACTACTGATTGTACATAGTGGTATCCATCCTCAAATCTAACTCTTGGCAAGAAAACAAAGCTCAGGCTGCTACAATTACTCTGGTATGAAGTTCAAGGGTCGAATAGTTAGTGAGTCTGGGAGCAAAGGTCAAGGCTGCACTCTCTTTTGAGGCTTGGGCTAAATTTGGGGCAAGGGCCTTAAATAAATTCAAAGGAATCAAGGTAGGAATGAGGTATGGTACTGTGGAAAAAAGTAATAGGTCATACTATTTTATGAAGTTCAACCCAGAAATAAAATGTTCTTTTTATGTGTAAAGCATATGGTATGTAGCTGATGAAAAAGAAGGAAAGCGGTGAAGAGGAAGGGCGTTGTGAGGAATAGGTGTGCCTGCCTGAAAGTCTGGTGACCTACATTTGTTTATTGGCTATTCCACTGCATGAACCTGAGGGCCCTGAAAAATCATAAACAACCCTGTTGGAGGGCATCTTTGGTAAGTACTTGTCATGAACAGCAGCTTAACAGCTTGTCGTCTAGGTACGTGATGTCTGTGGCTGCTTTTAAATGGGTCCGTCTGTTTTTAGATCAGTGAAAAAAGGCAGGGTCGGACAATCGTGTGTCTTTGTAGAACGTGACAATGACAGACTGAATGATGTGAATCTGTTGACAGCCTAATCTGTTATTCAGCTTTTCTGTCTGTTTCTCTCTTGCATTTATAAATCCTTTTCTCTTCCCCACAACCCAAAACATTCATACGTAATGCCTCAAAAATCCCAAACACATATGATTCCCATCTCCATATTCATGAGCCTCCTGCTATTGCTGTTAAATTTGCAATTCAAAACAGATAAGATCAAATAAGTACTATAATAGGTTCAATTGGCATTATTCTGTAACAATTTATTTGTTGTAGGATCAGTGGCACCGACCAAAGAAAATGGGACAACAGCTGTGCATTAAGCTACTTGTGTTCCTAGACTGGGTCACATCTAGGACGATTCATTCTCTCCGGGGCTCTGTCATGGAGAAAAAGTGAAAACGTCCATGGGATCTTTGAGTAACTGTCCGTGCTCTAGAGACACTTCCTGGCATGGTCTGATCAAGCCAGTGACGAGGGATACCCTCGAAGACATCCTTTACTGAGTGGCCCAATGGATATAGCAGGACGGCTTCATGGAAAAAATGGTTTCAGAGGAGGTTGAGAAGGACAGAGGAGGGAAGAAAAGGAAGGAAGGAAGGAGGTGATCAGAGTAGGATTGCCGAAAGGCAACAGAGCTGCTTCTGATTTAGTCTCTCTTTTTCTCGCTGTGCGTCACAGGCAAGAAACAGACCCTGTGTGTCATGCTGACACTAGCTGCCTCCTATCCCCAGTGGTTTGTTCTGCGTGGTGAACTGGTTTGATGTCTGTTCCAGCACTCTTCTCTCCAGCCCTCTATCCCAGTCCAGCCCACCCTTTCCTTACAGTCCAAAGACATCCAAGCCCACTCATCCCAAGCTCTCAGCAGCTCAGCCCTGGTCCTCAAATATCGGGCCGCAAGTGGGTGGGCGTTCCCATGTGCGCTGCTTTCTGGGTGTCTGCCACCCCAGCGTGTGCTGACCCCCAGGCCACTTCCTGTATGAGGTCACTAGCTCTCAGGAAACATCCATCACACAGGAGACACAGGCTAACCCTGCACAGGAAACTGAGTGGGTGCCTGCATGCACACAACTGCAGTCCCAGTATTTGCAGGCAATACAGTTTATAAATCCCGGCATCAGCAGTATGTGCGTGAGATGCCATGCTCATTGCATTTATTATCCATTCTCTCTTGCTATTATTCCTGTAACAGATAAGGGTGGGGTATTCAAAATAGCTAAATCTAGCTCTATGGTCTATTCCTATGCTGCTCAAAATAGCTGCGTGTCAGCTCACACTCGTCCAGAACGCTGCAATGAGACCTCACATGTGTTTAAATCACTACCTGTTCCATTAGTACTTTTGACACAGCAAAGACAGAGAAGAAAGCATCAACTCCTACAGAACATACCTACTATTTAAAACAAGTAGCTTGTGTAAGGATAAAAAAACTGTACATTTTAATAAGTGAGTGTATATAATGAAAGATTAAGTCTAATGCATAAGTCAAGTGTGTGGAAGTCTCTGTATTAGATCAGGAGATTCTGGCTTTTAAATGGCTACAGCAATAAAACAACAATATTGACCTTTCCATGTCTTTTTGACCATCCTCTAGCAGCAAACTGAAGGAAGGTCAGGCCTTGATTGATTAAATACTTGATCCTATTAAATAAGGCTGTTTTGGGGATATATCATCTGTCTTTAATCATTTTTTTTAAATGTCTCTCTCTGTTGTCTTAAACCAAATATTCCTTTCAGACAGCAAATTTTAAAACATTTGCTTCCCCTCTCTCTGGTCACCAGCTGTCTCTGATGGTGAAGATGATCCCCAGCCCTGACTGGTTCGTTGGTGTGGACAGCCTCAACCTCTGCGAGGGCAATAAATGGAAACAGGAAGTGACCCTTGACCTCCAGCCTTATGATGCCGGGACGGACAGTGGGTTTACTTTCTCCGCTCCCAACTTCCTCTCCAGCCCCCGAGAAAACATCACAAAGGTGAGTAAGCTCTTCTGTTCGGTAATATTTTTACAAATCGCTCGTTTAATTCACTCATTTATTTGGTTGATTGTGCCCTCAATCCAGCGTGAGACAAGACAAGGTGGATAGCCTTTATTTTATTCTTTAAATAGGCTAGCAGCACATGGAAATGGACATCATTATTAGCTGTCTCTACTTAAGTGATTGCTTGGCAGACCTCTTGCCTGACCTGAAGTGATTTGAATAAAAAGGGCCTCTGTTACATAACGGACTGTGTATCCCAGCCCAGCATGTGTTTTAAAGTGGACTATTGTGTAGTTGAGCTTTTGTTCAGATTCTGCTGGCTCTCCCGGTGAATTATGCTGGACTGTTCTCTTCTGTCTCCTTCAGATCACATCTCAGATGCCAAACCACCCGGCCAACTCCTTCTTCTATCCACGCCTAAAGGAGCTTCCACCAATGGCCAGCATAAAGATCACCCGGCAGAGCAGATCGCCTGACCGTCAGACCCCCATGTCCAATCATATTCTGCCAAACTCTATCAGTCCTCGGCGCTTCTCAGGTAAGAGCACAGGACACCTTTATTCAACTAAACTTGCTTATTCATTAAAGGGACATTCCAATCATTTAGTAAAATACACAAAGTTGGAGGACTTGTGTCACAAAAAGCTCAAAATTGAAGCAGCCAAGGCTGATTTAATTGATTTTCCAGGTTATGAATCCTAAAATTCCCATTATTGCAATGCAATAGCTGCTCTCCCTGCGTTGTACATGCCCGTGTCTTTCAAGAACCCTGTTGCGGTTCGAAACAAAGGTTTTCCATTAGGATTTGTCTCCAAGCCCAAGCCGATGACTTCATGAGGATTATTTTTCAAGCGAATTTTCGACCTGCATCATCTGCACGAACGTAACGGCTGGAACGTTTTTTTTATAGTCTGTGTTGATTCAATTCAAACAACTAATGCATCGAATGCACAGGTGTTATGTGTTAGATAGACTATGTGCGCGTTTGTGTTCAGCCTCTGACTGTTGCTACCCTCTGGTCTCTCTCCTGTGCCCTCTCATCTTTGTACATTCATGAAACACGATAATGTGAAAGGTGACAATTTGCGATTATGTCTTCAAGTCAGTTTTCTGCCATACTGGGTGAATTTGCATCAAACTGTTTTTCTATTGACTTTGTGAACTGTGCCTCCACTTATACTCGCAATGTTTGACTAAACAAATTCTCGGAAAATATTATATAACTGCCTACACAGATTGAATTGTACCCCTCATTATGAGAAAACTAAACCTAATTTGTACAATCAGTGGAGTTCTCTCCACAAAACAAAAATGCTACATTCTCTTCGCTGCCCTGTGTTCTACACTCATCACGTCTCTCTCCACTTGAACACAGCGACGCCACTCGACTGTGAAGTGTCTCTCTGGTCGTCCTGGGGTTTGTGTCTGGGTCCCTGCTCCAAAGGAGGCGTTCGCCACCGCACGCGCTACATCCTCCTGCGGCCAGCCAACGCTGGCGTCCCCTGCCCCGAGCTGGAGGAGCAGGCTGAATGCATACCACACAACTGTAGGAAAAACCAGTAGCCTAGAGAGCACACAAGCACGGATACTGCCAGTATTCAACACTGGGACACTGTTATTACTGCTGGACCGAGAAAGGCTGCTGCATCTTGAGTATTTCCTTGATTATGCAAGGGATATTTGTCTTTGTCACAGGCAAATTGTGGAAGCATAAGGTTTGCTGCATTACCTGTGCAGCCTATTAGTTTTAGTCTGTACACTCCTCTGGGCGTATTTTAGGAGCAATAAAGGGAAAATGAAGCGTAGCAGAGTATGAAGTTTGAGGTAACACTTTAAATGTGTTGGGGTATATATGTACAGCTCTGGAAAGAAATAAGAGGCCACTGCAAAATTATCAGATCTTCTGATTTTACTACTTATAGGTATGTTGTTCAGGCAAAAGCAACATTTTTGTTTGAGTCTATAAACTACTGACAACATTTTCCCCAAATTCCAAATAAAAATATTATCGTTGAGAGCATTTATTTGCAGAAAATGACAAATGGTCAAAATAACAAAAAGAGAAGAAAAATCATTATTTGGTGCAATAAACCTTAATTTAACCCCAGCTTTCATGCGTTTTGGAATGCTCTCCACAAGTCCTTCACATTGTTCTTGGGTGACTTTATTCCACTCCTGGTACCTCTTTAAACAGAATGAGGTGTACATGTGTTGGAATTCAACAGATGCTGGAATAGAATGGCTGGAATATATGTAGAGATGCTGATTTCAGAACAAAAAATACAGTGGTGTCTTATTCTTTTCCAAAAGCTGAGTGGAAGATAGCAAAGATAACCCCCTCAGAGTCCTGTCTGAGAATGATAACAAGCATTCATGCATTTAAACGGCATACTGATTGTGGCACACCAGAGTCAAGAATGCAAACACTCTACATGTAGCCATACCAAATTCCTTGCACATACATACTTTTACGAGCATGGAGGCGTTGGTTTACAAAGGTAACCTATACATACTCAGCACATGCAGCCTCTTTTAAAATAACCTCACACCCCGATGTATAAAAATATCACCTCTCACAAGAAACCACTAATGGCTGACTTGAAGCTTAGAGCCTATCTACAGAAGCTGGCTTATTTTATAACAAGATGCAGGTTTTTATTGAAAAAAAATAACTAATATTTGTATTATGATCTCTTTTTTGATATTTTAATGTTTAGATTGTGTATATACTGTATGCTGTATCTTGTATAACTCATGAATAAATGTGGTGTGTTTTTCAAATAGAAAATGTCTGTGCTACTTCGTTCCCCTGCATGGTTTTCCAGTTGGTTGAGTTTTATTACTGTATGCAAAAGAAAAGACTAAATCTGAAACTCTTGCCGGACCAGAGAACATTCCTGACCTGCACGGCTCCAGTAGTACACAATGAATTTAACTTCTTTGTATATGCCTGAACATAATTATTCCAGTATTCACGTTTCTTTTTTTATGTCCAAAGAACTTGCGGCCTACACGCTAAAATACACAGCTATAAATAGTCATAGATATCACAGCACGGAAGGGTTATAATGTCTGTCATAACCGTACTGTGACACTTATATTTATAGATAGCACTTCTATCTATCCCAAACTTTATTATAAAGCTATTTTCACTATTTTATTTTGGATGGATGACAACTTAACGTCAACGCTAACTTCTTGGCAAGTGTCAGTCTTGCTGAATATCCCTAGAAATACTGACTCCTGTCACTGCTCTGCAATGAGATAGTGGCAGAGTAGCGCCTCCTAGTGGTCCCATTCTACAATGATGCAACTATGCCTACACAGAAATAAAATCATTAAGAAAATATATTACACTACTACTATATTACTACTACTATATACTAAGGTGCACTAAGGTGCAAAGTCAATTAAGGAAAACTTAAGTGTTTCTGATACAGTTTCTTCATCTATTGGGGACTTTTAAAAGCCTTCATATGTAAAAATAAATAAAGTTGAAAGATAAAGTCTTGGGTAAATCTAGCCTATCTGTCTATGATTTAATTGTAATTTGTATTTTCTGTTTATTTTATTGTGGTGTGAGTATTGCCTATAGGTAATGACTATTACTACTTCTACTAACGGTATGCACATTTTAATTGTGGTGATTTGTTTTTGACACCTAGTGAAAGGTGTAGAGCTGCAATGATTATTCAATAAATCTATTAGTCAAGCAACAGAAAAGTAATTGGTAACTATCAATAAATAGTTTTATGTATTTTTTAAGAAGAAATACTAGAAATCTCTATCTCCATCTTATAAACTGAACATCTTCAGGTTCTGACTATAGGTTGGTACATTTTATAGACCAATTGACTAGTCAATTAAGATTAATGGTTAATGAGAATACTATTACGATATGTATAGCAAATGACTTCAGATTAAAGAAATAGCTGTCACATGTATCTGTTCCTAAAATAAAGGTAAATCAAATAATACAGCAATTAATGGTTTGATGATCACTGTGGAGCACTGTGTCAGAATGATGTGACATTGATGTTTGTGTTTGTAAAGCTTGTAGGTGTGAACTGATAAATGGACGGATTTAGAGGAATTTAATAATTTAAATATAAAATAGGTACGAGTTTTCCCCAGGACATTGTTTAGCAGCGAGTCATTAATATCCTGAAACCTCTCATTACCAGATAATACATTATGGATTAAACAATAGCCCAAACCCATTACATATTTGCAGCGTGATTATTTTTTTAATTCAATAATAGGTTGTTTTATAATATCAACTTTCACTTTTACTAATTCTCTGATTTCTTTTTATTTCATCTGTTTGCTTTGATACTAACATTTACTTGTACTTTGACTTTCAATACTTAAGTGCAATTAATATCAGAAAATGACTTTTACTAGAGAAGTACAATAAATATCAGATATGTTAAGATTTTTACTCTGGAAATATTCTAATGGATGACTTTAACTTCTACCAAAGTCTATTCATCATTCTTGAGATTTCTGAATCCGTTAAAAAAAAATCAACAATACAGAACAGTGTTTTATTTCATATGGTCTCATAAAAGTGAAAAAAACATGATCTTGTCATTATGGAAGAGTGTAAATATGCTCCATCTGGAAAGAATAAGATATACTTTTAAAGACAGACAGACAGGCACTGTGAAGTTCTTGTGATATTTCTATATGGGTCTTCACCGGGGGTGAACCTGTCATGTTCTGTGAATGTTGTATGTGTTATGTTTGTTTTGTAATTTCTTATTGTGGTGTACATTTGTACATTTTTAAACTACAGTAATCAGAAATACACTCTATACATTGCTAATGTAATAATATGCAAATGACTGTTTTTTGGTGCAAATGGTCCAAATAATACACTATGGATTAACATTATTCCTGTATTATAATGTGAAATAAATATTTTTTCTCATTTAATAATTAGGTGGATCAAAACACTGCGGGAAATCCTCATACATGAAGCACCTCCCAGTGCACAGCGTCCCCGGCTGGTGCGGTTCCCAGAGCGGCCGCTGGAGGCCGCTGCTGTCGTAGACTCCCCCCCTGCCTCCGCAGTGCTGCCTGTCTACGAGGAGTGCGTTTGATTGTTGCAGGGCTCAATGGCGGACATAGCAGGGTAGTCGCCGATAGCAGCGAGGACAATAACATCTCGACTCCGTGAATTCCTGGCGTGACTCGGTCCGCCGCCGCGTGCCCCCCCTCCCCATCACCCCCGGTGCACCGGTTCTAACGAGCTCTTTGCGCTTCAGCGTGAGAAAAAAAACAGAAAGAGAAAAAAAACACAAGTCGCAGCGGTGTATTTTCTGCGCGTCTTCTCGCATTGTTGAGTTCCCATCCCGAGCGAAGAAGTTACTCTGTTCATGGTGGCGGAGCCATGGGGGACTCTCTCGAATTGATAGGGAAGCGTCTGCTTCTGCTCCTCGACGACGGCAGGTCCGCGAACGGAACCGAGCCGGAGCAGGCTGCCTGGGCCCGGGACTGGCTCCGGGGGACGGTGAGGGCGGTCAGCGTCATCGGCCTGGCCGCCCCGGAGGTGAGCGGCGGGGAAGCGACAACAACCACCACCGCTGCAGGGCTCACGGTCAGTGTTTACACACTAATGCCGCCGTACTGCGGAACTAAAACAACAAAACAACAACCGGAACATATCGAATAAACGCAGATTCATAGCGTGTGGCGGATATTAAATAAACCCGGGGCTGCTCTGCGGAGGTTTCGCCGCTCCTGCCGCTGCGTTTGTCGGCTTCTGCCTAAATTACCTCGCAGGCGCCGAGGCGAAGCTAAACTCGAGGCCGGGGATTTTCTGGCCTTTTGCTTTGTTCGCTTTCTGTCTTTTTTGTTAACGAGTGACATTCACCTCCCGCAACATTGCCTCGCAGCGTCCCGCAGCCTCACGCAGCTGCGTTATTTACCGTCCACGACACGGTAACAAATAATGGTGACATAACAGCGTTCGTTTACCTGCTAATACGGTCGAGTTAAAGGCCTCACAAGTTCAGATCAGGGTGAACCAGGAATTCCTGCGACTGTTCTGTGGCGTCCAGGTCGCTAAAGGCGAACTAATGAATAAGTTTGTAATGTAATAAACATCGGAAGGAGGGTAACTTCTCTTTTTCGAGCTGCATTTAGTCACATTGCAAAGATAATTGAGCGAGATTTGTTATAACGTGGGGTGGAGGCAGGTGACCTACATCAGGGATATAAAGTGTTTTTCAGGCCAAGGACCCCTATTCTGGGGGAGAGATTGAGCAGGGACCCCTACATGTATTTGATAAAATTGTGTTTCATATTCAACTACATTCACATGTTGGACGGCCTATTGTGCCATGTACTATAAACATACCTTTCTATCCTGCATAATACAGTAGGGCTGTCCTCGACTAAAGTTCTTTATTGTCTAACAGTCATTAAATTTATCAGTCAGTCAGTTCCTATAATAAACAAATGCGTAAAATAACAGTCTTTAACATGCATTAATGCACAGGGCTCCCCCAATATGCTCATTATTTTTCAGGATATGATTAATTCAGCAGGAAAAATGCATACAAATTTAAAAGTTGACTAAGGCAATCAAATAATCGACTAAGGGCTCGGCCCTAAATTACATTAGCTATACCTTTCTGTGTTTACAAGTTTTTCCCTTGTTAATGTAATGTTTTATTCATTCAATATGTATGTTCAGACATATCAAAATTTTATGGTGTAAAAAAAGTTCAAAATATTTCCAAACTATAATTTGGCGGACCTTCTGCACTAACTGATGACTCCCCTGAGGGTCACGGACCCCCCGTTGAAGACCCCTGACCTACATAACTTGAAATGCTTCATAGCTACAATGTAAACTATTAAAATAGTAATGGATTGTAAAGTTTAGTAAACGCGTATCTAGATTAACTTTTACATGATGATGCTTCATTAATGTAAAGGTACATACAGATAATAAAACTGTGATTAATCAGGAATTTAATGAATTTAAAATAACACAGAATGAATAACATGAATTATACCTGATTAAATATAAAATAAAAATGAATCTTTGGTTTTTAAGAAAACTTAACTTACAGAACAGTAATACTGTAGTGATATTGATATTTTTAGGAAATAAAAAGTTTAAAACATAACTAGTTAAACATGTAATTATTCTTCTGAAGAATAGGACGTAGGAATAGGCTTCATAAGATAAATCAATATTCAATTAATCTCCTTAGCTGAGGAACAATCATTTGAATACTCAAAAATGTTATTTTTTATTTTTAAGTTATAGTGAGTGTTCAACTGGAAACAAGTGAAAGTTGGATCGTGCTTCATGCTTTGCTAAACATCTTTTAAACAGCTTGTTGGGCCGTAACATAACTTGACACATCTTATGGCATCTACCTTTACGTTAGGGTTAATGAATACACATCATGGGAGGTCCCTTAGTCGACTGGAAACAAACAGCTCTTTGCTAAACAGATATTAAGTCCATGTGGTTCAGCATCGAGCAAACACTTGTCCAAAAGAAAAAGCGAACCATCGTATATCTTGCCCTGCATTGTCTTAATACCAATAGAAACAACATCAGTTTCTTTATGAGTGTCAGCGCATAAGTATTTAGCTTCTGTGTCCAAGAAAGTTAATAGTCTATTAACAACAAAAAAACATGTCCTCTAGTAAATTAACATGTATATAATGCATGATGGGGAGAAAAAGCATTCAAATACTGATGTCAATAAGTGTTTAAATATTCAAGCCAATCCCTAATAAGAACATACACATTTTAGTCTTTTGGAAAACACAACTTTCCCGAGATGTATGTTTTATCAACATTGATTAACATGGCTGGGGATTGAATATCTCTTTTCCAGTGAGTTGTATAATGTCTCCGCTTTTTTTGTTAATTTTATCCTTTAAAGTTAATCTATGACAGTTGTTCTGTGTGTCAACTGTCTTTCTCACACTACTACATGGTTCTCAGGGTTAAAGTCCACTTGAAACAGCATTGCGAGAGTATCTAACTTCCATGATGTGACTTGTTTCTGGTATGAACAGTAGGTCATATACATGTTGGGAGGAACTGGATCAGACCTTTGAAAAGTGGATGTATGTGCCGAACAGAAAGGGCATCGGTACAGATCGGGAACCTACAAGGCTACAATGCAGGAAAAAAATGTAATCAAATTTGAAAAATTTAGAAAGAAACTAACTTTGTGTAATCTTTGGGGCAAATATAGCAAATTATTAAATAATATGACTAGGGATGTGATCTAAAAGTGTTAATAGATTTGGTTTTCATTTCAGGAAAACTTAAATTCTTAAATACACAGGTTGGGGGCAAAAAGAGGTGCAATGGTTGTTCCAATGAGTTCTCTCCTTATGTTAGTTTCCTATTTACAAAACCTATTTTCTGTAGACCAAACTAACAAAAACGCATACAATTGGTATTGTTAGGATTTTATTGATGTCAATACCCCAAATGATCCCAGCCTCCATAATTTGAAGCAAATACAAGTAGCTAAACTTAAAGAATATTCCTAATTGAATAAAAGAACTGCAGTCTATTTCTGGTAGCTTCTTTGAAGATCCTTCCTTATTGATTATGTCCCCAGCTGTGGAGAACACTCAATGACAGTGTTGAGGAGGCCTGAATGCAGAGGTAGGTGGTGCAGGGCCATCGGAGAAGAACCCTGAATATGCTCCCAAATGGACAGTTACACGGACAGCTGCCGACACCACAGACCCGTAGTAGTAGTTCTGTTTATACAACTTTCTGGAGTCTGCTTACAGGATGGTGTGCCACACATGCGCAGTGGAACGATGTAAGTGCCCATGAAGCGTAGTGAAAGTTACAACAAACTGGAGCTACATGAATGTCGGCGACAGAATTATTTTGACTTTACCCCACACACACCTAATATATATTTTTTTTATTATAAATATGTATTGCACCTGATACAGAAGAAAAAGCAGCAACAAATATGATGGTCCAACTCCTGAATAAATGAGATTAGTTTTCTGTCCACTTACACAACCCAACATAGTGACGTTTAAGGCAATTTAATACATTTGTCGTCCGAATCCAAACAAGCTCCACACCACTGAACGTGTGCTTATACCTTTTCCTGGAACAAACCCAGTGAGGTTGATTGGATTCCTCTTGTTGTCCTTCCCGTCAGTGGAGTTTTCTTCCTCGTTCATTTTGTCATTTGTTTGCCAGTCGCCCTACATTTGTTGTTATAACTTGAGGAGAAAGATGAAGTGTTGTTTTGTTGCAGTGGATCTGCATGATTAATAGTATTAAAATCATATTCTTGATTCTTATATTAACTACAACCTGTTTTTTTTAACCAAATTCTACAAGGAATTAACCTTCAACCACTTTGGACTTTCTGTCTCAGGCCCAAACATTACAAATACAGATTTTGTTTTTAATCCACACTTTTCTATACAATACAGCCTTGAAAATAGTGTAGCTGGGGCTTCAGTTGTCCTCTATGTAGATACTGGAGTGTGAGTGTGATATAGTAATCTTGTGTGATACTTCATTGATCACCAGTCAGTGATTATAGCCACTTTTGAAACATTTGCAGATTCTCATATCTTTTTCTTCTCAACTTTGTACCAAGCAGATTGTCTGATAATGTTCCTCTGAAAGGTGGTGGTAGCAACTGGGGTTAAAGTTGATGTTCAACAGAAGTTACTGTCTTCAGCAGACTGTGTTGACCAGTGAAATTGAATTTTGGGCAAAGCCACGACACAGAGCTATAAAGGGAAACTGAGTGTATTGAACTGACAGTAGTTGTCCCCTTTTTACGGACAACTACTGTTTTACACATATTACGTTTAGCTGCATTTTCATATACTTTTGTGAAGTGAGCTCGCACTTTTGAACCTGTTGCCCTGTCAGTCATGACAGGAGAATACAGAATTTAAACACCTGACGTTGACAGTTTTATAATCATTAGGGGACAGTTAGACATTTGAAAATATCAGCACTAATGTTACATCAATACCGATAGTACTGTTTGTCCAGGAGCTTATTAATATTTACTAGCCAGGAACCCTTTCTCAATACCATCCCAACTCCAATGACTAGTCATTATCTTTCTCCGGTCACTGGTCATAAAGCATGTTTGTGCTGAGAATTCATTTTTGTGCTTTACTTTTTCATCTTTTCAGTTTTATTACAAATGAATAAGAGGGCTGTGTTTTTTCGGACAGACAGACCTAATATCACTCCACTGGATCTACTCCACTCTGTACTGGCTGGTTCTGTTCAAAACGTGGGGATCAAAAATGCTCCAAACACAACAAATTCACTGCAGGTTTTATCTGAGCAAGGCTAAGGGTTAGAGAATGGAGCATCATCATGGCTCAAAGAGAACAGACACACTTTTTAAAAATCAATTCACGCTCAAGGCAAAATAGCACAGTTCTGCTCCCTTTCTGCACTGCTCACATACTCTGGGAGCCAGTTGATAAGATTAAGTTGATACTTTGGCCGGGTTTCCACTAGAAAACAGGTTGGCGGTCCATGTGTATTGGACAAATGCGAGAAAATCTGGTCAGTTATTTTTCTGTTATTTAAACCATACCAGACAAATGATATTTCACTATAGTTTCAATCACTGCGTGCATATGGACAAGCTTTTGGATAATAAAGGCATCGAAAACAGGCTAAGGATCGTATAGGGTCTGGATTCGTAAAAACGATAGGAATCCCAGGATTAAGACATTGTTAATCTGCTTTGTGACGCCTTGTGTACGGCATTGTATCCTATTTGCGTCTCGTGCATGCTGAGGAAATTCTGCTGAGGATTTCACCTGGAAGTGGAAGGAGGCGCAGATGCCATCATAAATAGTTGTTGCCGGAAAAGTCAAATGATACCATGGCTTACAAGAAATCAACAACTGACTTTTGGACAAACAAGGAGATGGAGTTCATGCAGTTTATTGTTGTAGTTAAGTAGCCGTCAACCGGAAGTAGTTCTAACACCACTTGTTGGAAAAAGCTACAGCGCCACTCAGCATAGCGTAGGACTCAATTTATCTAAATTAAACAAACTCCATGTGTACTTGGATTTTGGGACAGACCAACTGCAGAGTCACAACATTGAATTTGACAAAATCCAGTATGATCCTACCATGTGACCGCAATGAGTGTCTTTATCTGTAGAAAATATTATATATTATCGCCACTGAGTCAGCTTGTGCAGTGCACAATAGGGCAGGGATCTCCAGCACAGTGTTGGTGTTACACAAGGCTTCTTTTCTTGACTCTGCTGTGTTATATTAAAAACCAGGACTCTTGCCTGTTGTTTTACCCGTTTGCAGACAAATTCTTTGTTGTTACAAAGATCCCAAGCAAGCTCCCGCTGTTATCTTAGTGTTTTACACTTGGCATATTAACCTACAATTCTCAGCGGTTACTTAACACAGAAGGGTGGAAGCAACAGGATGTAAAGATAAATGGTCACTGGCTGAAGACCCTGGACAACTTTTGTCTTCCACAGCTTACATGCTGCATTGCTGCTGTTTGTTTCTGTTGCACTAAAAGCCCGGCTAACACATTTATATTTCATGTGTATATTTCACATTCATATATAATTCCCTACCATCTCAATATTTCACTAAGAATGTAATTGATCTTAGTATTTATGTATTAACTTAACTTTGGTGTGTAAAGCCTGGTTGTGATCCCGCAGATGCTGCATAATATTTGATGTTAGACCCTGCAACGGCAGCTTTTTTCCAGCAGGTTTTACAGACTAGTGAAGCGTCCTCTTCGTTTGTGGTGAAGCCAAAATGCTGCCACATTGACAACTTCACTTGTTTACTTGGTGGATACAAAATGTTTCATAATCCCCCTGCCATTGTTAAGATAATAGAGTTCTGGATGTTTCTCATCTGCATAAAACTAGATGCAAATAGTAGCAAGTAGTAATGCGTTCATGTTAATTCACAATCCTTGTACACACAGCCAAATCTACTATTCTCCGTAGAGAATGAATGGCTTCTATTGATGGATTTGATGAGACTCCCCATGACATTTTAGTCTCGGTATAGTGTAAAATACAGAGATCTAAACCCTGTGGTGATAATACTAACATTTCCCACATTGACTATACACAGGCCAGCCATATACTATTTTATGACTGAGTCTATTTTTTTTATCAGATATTTTCTTTAATAGAAATAAAAAATGAAGAAATTGATTTAACAGTTTTTACTGCAATGTGTTTAAGTATGAAATGTGAGACACTACTTTTTCTAAAAAGAAAGTTGGAAAAGAGACCCATGAGCCTGCTAACCCAACGTCTCCTGCATAAAAAAGCAGAATATCAAATTATAACGGACCAGTCTGATGCGTGTAGAAGTGTATGTGGTTATATTTAACAGCCTGGGGTCATTTTCAGGTGATTTAATTAAGGCAAACACAAGTGAACAGCTGTGTGTAACAGCACTGCGCTCTTGCTCAGCATTTCCCGGAGACTGCAGATTTTTTAACCTATCAGTCCTGCTGCCTTCAATGATTTATTGAACTAAAGATGAAACTTTTCATACAGTATAAATCAGCTGTGAACAACAGATGCTTTATAAATCCCAGACAGCCATTCATAGATACAGACTGATGTTAGTTGGATTACCTTTAATTGAAATACTTCATATTTCATGCATTAATCCACAGTTGCAGCAAGTATTTATTTTGAAACACAGGGGCCTGATACTGGATCTGCAATGACAAAAACAAGGTTGTATTATATATTATATGACACAATAGTCATGTCATTGTTCCATTGATCCAACAGCTTACTTTTTTTTTTTAAATTTGAGCATGAAACGACTCCGGCTAATATTAAGTTATGGTGCGGATTGTCAAGTCTGAGTCAGGCTATGGTTTTAGTTGGGCCATCCATTTTAAATAAATAATTAAATACACTTTTTGATTGTCTATATGTTGTGGGTATATTAAGGTATGATTCATAACTTGTTTGTAATGAGGCCATTTGAAGCAAAGTAATAATTAACTTTCTTTGTTTAAAAGTAGCTAGACATAAGTAATGATTGACAACCACTACTCCTGTGATCTAGCCAGACGTGTTGTGAATCATTGACATCTGTCTTGTGCAAAGTCAGCTATCCATCAGAGTGGTGTATGATCTTATTGTACACATATTACATGTGTAATATCACATACACATGTAGATGCAGACAGATTCTGCCAGTGTCAAAGACATTTTCCATTTGTGCTGTTTTATCTTAATAAAAACAATAGTTTTTGTGAGAGAGTAGGAGTAAATACACATGCTACTTTACAAGTTGACTTCATAGTTTCTTGAACTATGAAATGGTTAGTCAGCTTAGTCTGAGGTAGAAGTCTTATACCACTAAAAGGAGAACTCTTTACACATCAAAAGCTGTTTTAAAGGTCACAACACAATACGTGAAAGAAGTTGTATGAAAGCTTTTGTCGCTCTGGAAGGAACTTTGAAAAGTCTAACAATGTCCTACAAATGTTGTCATTTGAGTAAATATTATTGGGTCTGAAGACTACTACCTTGAAAATTAATAAAAAAAAATCTGGGGTTGTGGGTTTAGAAAGAAGTGATATTACTAAAGACTCTGCTTAAGGCACAGATCTCTGACCAAACTGTCAGCGGATGAGTTGTGTGGAATAATAAATATGATCTCTCTGGTTCTGTTGCATCGATTCTAATGCTTTTTTTTAAAGCATCCATTGGGAGTGCTTAGCTTATGATCTCTCTCTCGCTCTCTCCGTTTTTCCAACGGCAGGTATTTGTGGAGTTCGAGAACTCTTTGCAGCGGTGTTCTTGGGTGCAGGTGTATGACGAGGGCGTGAAAGCCGTTTTGGTGGAAGACTCCATCGTTTGGGCCAACCGAAGTGATGGCAACGGGACAACAGGAGCAACAACCACAGCCTGGCCTGGTTTGGTGAGAGCTCAGTTGAACAATAGTTGTAAGCTTGAGAGTCGAGCATACAAGCCAGGACACAGAAAAAGAAACTAGATTTGTATACCCCAATGACCATGACACCCACTAAAGATAACTTTCAGTGCCCAGGCCCTCTCCCCATATCCACCTACCTTATCCCATTGCTTGAATGCTTATTTTAATTTTGCTTAGAGTTCATCAAACGTGGGCTTTTTCAATTAAAACACAGTTAGTTGAGGTATCCTTTTTAGATGTTGCCCCATTGCTGTTGACTGGAATGTATTGTTATGTACTTTTCCATATGTCAAAGAATTACACTGCTTCTCTTTTGTCCTCAGGCCTTCCGCTCCCTAGTGGATAGAGCGGGTTTAGGATCGTTGGTTCCAGTGGAGTACTTTGGAAACAAAAATTTTGAGTTCCTGCCTGACAACAAATCAGTCCAGGTTTTTGAGGTGTGTGAGATAGTTGTGTGAAGTATGTTGATAGCATAGAAGTGTTGTTCAAGGCTAAAATGATTGACAGAAAATACATTTTAGAAGAATATTTTATTAGGATTTTTGTAATTTTTCCATTTCATAATAGTATTTAATTCAGTGGAAATTTTATTCCACTGTTTTAGCTGTTTTCGAGTTATCTCAGGACAGTGTTGTTTGTGTCCTTGTGCAGGTTGATAAAGACATAAGAAATCCTCTGCTGCTGGAGCAGCCCACTGTGCAGGCTGCCATCTCCAGCTGGCACAGTGACTTTGAACTGCAGGAGATATTCAGGAAGGGTAAGATTAATCTTTTTCCAGATTTATTCTTGGTTTTTCATGTACTATCTGGTGTTTTCCTTGTTTTGTCTTCTGTAGCCTTTTTTTCAATTGGTCTATATTTACCAGACTAAAAACCTGGTACCACATAGTTTAACTCTCTTTAAAAAGGCTTTAACAAATTAAAAACACATGCTACAAGTTCTATATTCTAGGTGGACTAAATATTTGAAATTTATCATTCTTTTTCAGTTACATCATTTGACATGTTGTGTCATAGATCGCACAAAATCCTGATTTTTATAAAACATAATTGATGCAAATGGACTTAAGCAAGAAACCAACATTAACACAAAATGTACACACCTGTTGAATGCTTTTAAAACTGATGCCAAACATTTGATACTGAACCATTTGCAGGAAGAATATTATTTTATGATTTTTAAATCATCAAAAGTAATATTTATTCAGACAAAAGACAGATATGAAAGTATGGAAAAAAATTGTAGTGAGTGACTTTGTGATTGAAAGAAATGCAGGCAGGTTAGTAATAACATAAAATAAAAAAATAAATATAAGCATCAATGAGCTACAGAATTTAAGTGGAACAAAAAGCAGGCTGATGCTAAATTCTGTTTAGCTATTAGCAAGTATTTTAACGCTTTAAAGTAATTTAAATATGATCTAGTGGACCAGAAATTCGGCATCCCATATTTTCCTTTTTAAATCTGACTGAATATCATTCTTGCTTTTCTGGCTGTTCCCACATGCAGGTTCATACACTATACAAGGGCGCAGGGTTCGTGTGTACCAGCCAGAGTTTGAGGAGTGCTGGGCCTCAGGATTGGTCTCACAGCATGATCCTATCTCACACATAATGGAGATAACTATGGACAAGGTAAATGAGGCTTATTTTTTGCCTAACTATATTCTGGTCATGGTGTTAAAGGATGATACTTAAGTAACACCTTATTTTGTTGCAGGGTGAAGAAAATCAGATGGTTGATCCTCGTGTGATACATGTCATGCTGGCAGAGGAGGAGGTAATGTTGTCTCATAATAAATCTACTTACAATCTAACAGAAAAATAAATATATGTATTAATAGAAATACCTCCTAACATTTTTAGCTTGGTAAGAATGGACGGCGAAGGAAGGACAGTGAAACAATGAAGGGTGATAGTGGTCGCAGACGTAGGACTGCCTCCGAAGGTGAGGATGACATGAACTTGAAACGTTTTAAAGGAGCCGCAGACTCTGGGGCTGATGGGCAAAGCTGTGGTGATACGAACAAAATGCCAGCGGACGGAACAGGGATGTGGGGCGGAGACTCTGGTGAAAGAGTCAGCAGCACAACCAAAAACGGAAACTCTTCTGAAGGAGCCTTTCCACAGGGCAGAGTGTCTTCCCCCAATACCAACTCCTCACTCCAGATGGACCAATCGAATCCTCCTCCTCGTTATCCTGCCCACGTCAAAGAAAACGGTCGCTCAATCCCCACACAGGGGACAGTGGACTCCACCACCGCCGTTACTCACACTCCCACCCCTCCTCCCCTCAAACCAGCCCCCTCTCCCTTCTCCACCACATCTTTCCCCTCACTCGGCCAGATGCCAAGCCTGGTCCCTGGAGCTCCAGCCCCTAAGGCCTCCCCATCCCCCCAGCCAGACAGAGAGGAGGCCTCCCAGTCAGCTTACTCCAAAACTGCTGCCCTCGTCTCACCGGGGCCTGTCACCATTTCTTGGTCTTCACATGACAGTGGCCCTAGCGTGGCACTTTCTGCTTCTGTGGGTTTTAGTCCTAAAGCTCCCACCTGGGGAAGCCAGACTGAGGTAAGATAATCAAAATGATCATTACCAGTATACAGCTCTGGGGAAAAATAAGAGACCATTGCAAAATGATCAGTTTTTCTGATTTTACTACTTAGAGGTATGTGTTTGGGCAAAAGGTCAATTCTATTTGTATAGCCCAAAATCACACATCACAGATTCGCCCCAATGTGCTTTACAGTTTGTACAACACAACATCCTCTGTCCTTAGAACCTCACATCGTACAAGAAAAAAATCCTGAAAACATTCCAAAAGGAACATTTTTGTTTGAGTCTATAAACTATTGACATTTCCCCCAAATACCAAATCGAAATATTATCGTATAGAGCATTTATTTGCAGAAAATGATAACTGGTCAAAATAACAAAAAAGATCAAATGTTTTCAGACCTCAAACAATGCAAAGAAAAAAGAAGAAGAAATTAATTTAAACTGATGAAAGGTATGGAAATTTAAAATTCCTTCTGTGATCGGCAGTGATTGGCAATCGGCAGATCGTTTTTTGGTGATTGGTATCTGTGATCAGACCAAAAAATGCTGATCGGTGCATCACTAATTTAAACCATATGATACTAATGTTTACACTCAGTTCAGAAATCAATATTTGGTACAATAACCCTTATTTTTGATCAGAGCTTTCATGCATCTTGACATGCTCTCCACAAGTCTTTACATTGTTCTTGGTTCAGGTGTATTCAATACCTCTAGGCAGAATGAGGTGTTCATGTGTTGGAATTCAACAGATGCTGGAACGGAATTTCTGTAATACATGTAGAGATGCTGATTTCAGAACAAAAATGCAGTGGACTCTTTGTTTTTTTCCATAGCTGTATTACGTGTTTGCAAGTCATCACAGTTTTGTTCATATTATCAATATCACTGCACTTATTGTATTGAATCCAAGCTGATTTTATCTTCATCACCACTGCTAAACTGTGGCCTCCCTTAACTGCTGCATGCACATTGTTTTGTTTCTTAGGGCTCTAAGACTGCATCTGGTTTCCGTTTGCCTCAGGCTGTGCCCGCTGCTCCTGTATTTGGAGATGTCACCTCCCAGACAAACGGATCCCCTACCACTACTACAACTTCCCAGGAAGCATCCAGACCGTTTGGCTTTGGCTTCGGTGGAGTAAAGAGCGACACCCAATCCCAGAAAGACCAGAACCTGTTTTTCCAGTGCATGACCCAGAATTCCAGCTCCAGCCCAAGCCTTGCTACTGGTCAGACCCAGTCCAAGGACACTAATTACTTCACTGCGGTGTCTGAGAGCCTGAATAAAGAGCCCCCGAGCCTTTTCAAGCCCGCACACCCCGCTGAAGGGCTGAAAAAGCCTGAGCAGCCAAAAGTGCCTGAGACTCATCCAACCGGAAATGGTGTGCTCAACAAATCGTCAACAGCCTTCCAGGGCATGGGTGGCTCAGCAGGAGGAAGAGGCTCTGGTCTAAGTATCGGTGGTATAACGGCGGTTGCTGGAGCCCAGATTGCTTCTAAGAAGAGCAGTAATAATGGGACGTCCACTGGGGGGTTAGGGCTTCAATCTGGCTTTAACACATCAGATAGCCACCAGAACCTTTTTCTGCAGGCCTCCAAAGAGCCAGCTAACCCATTTTTGGCATATGGAGACAAAACCTCTCACACAACCTTTGCTGGCCTCTCTGGGACTGATCCGCAGACCCTTGGTTCTGCCTCAGACAGCAAGCCAAACCTCTTCACTATGACAGAGCCACCAAAGGGGATTCTATCATCCCCTTTCCCAGCAGCTGCTTCACCTAGCTCTTCCTCCTCTTTAGCACAGGCCTCGTCTCAGAGGTCACATAGTGAAGGGACTGTGATAAAGGCAGAGCAGGAGGTTGGGGAGATGCCGTCATCCACCTCAGGCTGCTCCCTGTTCAGAGGCACTGGCCCCGATGGAATGGATGAGGTCCCTGTGTCCTTTGACCAGAGCCAGACTCAGAAGTTTTCCTTGGAGGAAAGAGGCCAGTCCACCAAACGAGACTCTGAATCCAGCAGTAACAGTGACTTGTCAGACCTGAGTGAAAATGAGGATGGTCTGGAGAAAGGCCAAGTTCCAGGAGGACCTGAGCACCCTGCTAAGGATGGGGCCATGCTGCAGAAAAGTAAAGTCCAAGGGGCTCCTAAGAGCCGTCCACGTAACAAGCCTTTTAAAGGTAAGTCTTGTCCACTCTTAAGAACATTAGAAGCATTTGCAGTGACGTAAAAAAAATAAGCAAATGGTATTAACAATAATTTCTCCTACAGTGGGCCAGTCTGTTCTTAAAGACCAGAGTAAGGTGCGCCGTCTGAAGCAGTCTGGTGAGTCCTTCCTCCAGGATGGCTCCTGCATCAATGTGGCCCCACACTTGCACAAGTGTCGCGAGTGTCGTCTGGAGCGTTACCGTAAATGTAAATCTACAGATGATGACAGCGATGAGGACGATGACCCAAATGTAGCCTGTCGTTTCTTCCACTTCAGAAGGTATGCAGTTATAGGCCCTGAACTTGGTTACAGCAGTATCCAGGATTGTTTATTTGAGCGTCATCAGAATAGAGGAAGCTCTGATGATTCTCAACAATGATTTGTCACTGCAATAACTTTTCTTTCTTTTGACCAGGTTGGCTTTTACTCGTAAAGGTATTTTGCGTGTGGAAGGCTTCCTGAGCCCCCAGCAAAGCGATTCCATGGCCATGGGTCTCTGGCTACCCGCGCCAGCGGTCCAAGAGGGTCTTGACCTTGATACATCGAAGTACATTCTGGCCAATGTGGGAGACCAGTTCTGTCAGTTGGTCATGTCTGAGAAGGAGGCCATGATGATGGTGGAACCTCACCGTGAGTATTTAGAGATCTCACTCATTTCATCTTCATATGTAGTGTGATGATCTCAACATTACCTTTAAAGAGTGTCTATCTTAACCCTGTTACATTTTTGACCGTCCTTCAGAGAAAGTGGCGTGGAAGCGTGCTGTGCGAGGCGTTAGGGAGATGTGTGATGTTTGTGAGACCACCCTGTTCAACATCCACTGGGTGTGTCGCAAGTGTGGCTTCGGAGTCTGTCTGGACTGCTATCGGCTTCGCAAGAACAGGCCAAGGGAAGGTAAGACCTCAACTTATATTTGCATGCATGTTTTTAATACAATATAATATCAGTGATTTGTATATTTGAGGGTGATTTTTGTTGGAAACAAAGGAGTATGTTCTTTCCTTCAGATATAGAAGAAGGTCCAGAGGATGAGTTTTTCTCTTGGTTGAAATGTGCCAAGGGCCAACCTCATGAGCCACAGAACCTCATGCCTACACAGATTATACCTGGGACAGGTAAAACTTTTGATTTATAAATTATGATTGAATTGTACATCTCTATGTTTATTCATCTTCAGTCATCTTATGTTCATTAATCTTGCTTTGGTACAAAAAGAGTAGCGATAACCCGTTTTGTTGCTTTCCTGCTTCAGCTCTTTACAGCATAGGTGACATGGTGCACTCGGCAAGAGGCAAATGGGGTATTAAGGCCAATTGTCCCTGTACCAGTCGACACACCAAGCCTCTAGTGCGCCCTAGTGCCCCAAATGGAATGTCACAGGTACTTCTTCTTGGTTCTGCATTTTGGCAATAGGTTACAGGTGTTTTTGACTTAAAGGTCCTAATGTCTAGGTGTGCTTGTCTCAGCAGTCGACCACAAGCAGTAGTGGAGCCCTAGGACCTGCAGCTACTGGCATCAGCAACACTCCAAAGTCAGAAGGAGAAACATCAGCAATCAAAACAGAAAATACACACACAGCAACAGCAGCAACATCAGACAGTGGAGGTGGGGAAATTGTGGGCAGCACGAGTCACTCCACCAGTGGTATATCTTCCCCTTGTAATGTCACCCAGTCCTCTGTCAAGGAAGCACGCTCATCAGGAGAGGGCAACAGCTCCGCTCTGCACTGGCTGGCAGACCTGGCCACACAAAAGGCTAAGGATGACACTAAGGGTAAGTAGGAAAACAAAGAATCACTGAGAGTGTAATCCGAGTGCATGAAAAAGACTAAATTTGAAAGTATATCTGTATCGTTTGTCATTTTCTCTCAGAATCTGGTTCGCTGCGCTCCATGATGAGTCGAGACAGTCGGCCTCCTTTTGGCCTAGACTCACTCAGTGCCCTGTCAAAGCCTTCTGCTTCCAGCCCTAAGCTATTTAACAGCCTTTTACTGGGCTCCAGCATGGCCCAGTCCAAACCTGAGGGGTCCAGTCTCCGGGACCTGCTTAACTCTGGACCAGGCAAGCTTCCCCAGGGCCCAGGAGAGAGCGGGGTACCATTCCCTTCTGTCTTTACCTCTGCAGGCGTATGTATAAAACTGTTTTTATTCTATGTACTTTTACAAAGTGTACGCTCTCCACACATCAGCCCCTAAGCTAAATTCGTTTCTGAGGTAGTCTAGCAGTTGAACTCCAAAAGTTTATTCAAGATTTGTCACAATATGTCCCTTATACTAAGGCCCTTGTAACCCCTCTGTAGTTTTTTTATTTTTGTGGCAGGTCAATTTTTGACACTTGTTGCTCTAAGTGGCTCTGAATAGGAAAAATCTGCATAAAACTGTAAGAAAAGTACAATCTGTCTTAAAGTGATTAAAACAAGTCTGTCATTGTACCTGATGCAATCCTTCATCCTGAGTGATGCAGGATTGCCATCTTGTGGTTGTCTTTACATTGACTGAAATTGATTTGAAAGCATATATGAAAATTAATATACAGTAAACATGTAGAGGCGTCTTAGTTTTTTAATAGTTTCAATGGAAAATGCTTTAAATTATATATTTTTAAAATATCCTACCTGAAATCTCCTTTAAACTCTTAGCTTAAAAAAATCTTAAAATCTTAGCTTAAAACACAGGCATGCACCAGGAGTTTAACTGTTAGGCTATGAAGTTCACTTTGCTCAAAAATATATTGTATGACATTGGATGTATAACATTGAAAAACCTGGTGTGGCAGAAAGTTGTGTTTTTAAATGGTACACAAGCCAAAGATAAGGAATAATTGCATCACAGCTCCATGTCATGAACAGTTGTATTACTGCCATCTATTGGTGTGGTAATGAAGCAGAACATTTACATTATAAGATTTTGTACTTTTCCCATACACCTTCAAGTGCAAATACATAGCCTGGTAACCCTAGATTCCCCTGTTTGTCTGACAGAGTGATAAGCTGAAGAGCAGCCTTCCAAACTTCCTGGATCACATCATTGCCTCAGTTGTGGAGACCAAGAAGGCAGAAGGCAGGAGGTCTGGAACCTCTGAAGGGGGCGAGCTCGGTGCGTTGGGGGGCCGCAAAGATGGGGTAATGGGCCTAAGTGTTTTGGAACCACATACCTCACACTCCTGGCTCTGTGACGGACGGCTCCTTTGCCTACAAGATCCCAGCAATGCCAACAACTGGAAGATCTTCAGAGAATGCTGGAAGCAGGGACAGGTAAGAAGCACAATAAGTACCGCTGAGCCATTTTTCTTAGAAATATGATAGAATAAAGCAGAACAACAAAGATGACAAAGTTGATTTCTCTAACATCGTCTTCTTTGTGTCCAGCCTGTATTGGTGTCAGGGATACATAAACGCCTGAAAGGTAACTTGTGGCGACCCGAGGCTTTCAGCGTGGAGTTTGGAGAACAGGATGTAGACCTAGTCAACTGTAGAAACTGTGCTATTATCTCAGATGTGAAGGTGCGAGAATTCTGGGATGGCTTCCAGGTCATCTCAAGTGAGTGCCCAAATGGTTGTTGCTCAATTTAAGCCCATGTGTTATTTTGATTGTTTTGTGAGTTAACTTCAACACCTGTTCCCCTCTGATGTTCAAATGGTAGCTGATTTTTTTTTTCTGTAAATGCAGAGCGACTGCAAGATGCTGAGGGTAACCACATGGTGTTGAAATTAAAGGACTGGCCTCCTGGAGAAGACTTCAGGGACATGATGCCCACACGGTGAGAAAGTCTTTCTAGTGTTTACTCACAACCAAGCACTGTGCTATTTTTTTTAATGCAAAAATATGTGGCATGTGAACCTATTATTTGTGTTGTATCACTTATTTTCATACATTCTCTAATGCTTGTACCAGGTTTGACGATTTGATGGAGAACCTTCCCTTGCCCGAGTACACAAAAAGAGATGGCCGTTTAAACCTTGCGGCCCGTCTGCCGAACTTTTTTGTGCGTCCTGACCTAGGACCCAAGATGTATAATGCTTATGGTGAGAAGAAATGAGTTTGACAGTTTTAATTCTTAGTTGGCACAGTTAAATGTCACGTCCCTTTCTCGGCCTCACTTCGTTGCATATTTCTCATCCTCTGTCTTCTCTCTCTCTGCCTCGCTGTCCTTCCATCAGGCCTGATCTCATCTGAAGACAGAAAGGTGGGCACCACTAACCTCCATCTTGATGTGTCTGATGCCGTCAACGTCATGGTCTATGTAGGCATACCTCAAGCGGAAGGAAGTGGGGAAGGTGACCAAGAGGAAGGTCAGTGGGCGCACACACACAGACATCCTTTCAGTTGCTTTCTCTAGCTCTTTTTTTTTTACTTGGAGCACTAAATCATTCATCTTATCAAAAGAACTACTTAATGTCAAGAACACACAATGATTTTGTTATACTCATGTCTTTTTTTTGGTGCTAATATTATATACAAAGTCTTAGGGCTGCTCCCTTATAGTCAACCAAACAGTAGATAGAAAAACTCTGAATCTAAAGGAAATGAATAAAATGATTTTTGGTTTGAAAGTAAGAACTTATGCTCAACCTTTACACCACTAAACTAGTTGGGAAAATAATGATAATTTGTGACAGTGGTTTAAGTAAAATGTTGATATAATATTAGCAAAAATAAAATTAATATCATATATGTGCAACTACCAGTCAACTAATGGCCTCAACTGATGACTGCTTGTCAAGTAGTGAAATCATTGGTTGGGGGCAGCCCTACAAATGGTGTGATTTTGTTTTTTAGGTTTCCTACATACAGGACATTGTTTAGAGTATAACTACAGTTTAAAGAAATAACCTCTTTCCAATATAGGACATTACTCAGAGATCTGTCCTATTTATACTTTTTTTAATATGGCTACTCCAGGCATCATTGGCTTTAGTAGGACCCTGAAAAGACCCTTCAGTGGGTCTCGCTCATTTACAATGTGACAAAATTTCTCATTCACAGAGGCAGATATCTCTGGACGCAAAGGTCTGTAGATTTTTAATTGTATCACTTCCGTAGCATGCCCTTCTTCTTGACTAACTCCCCCTCTTCACTCCTCTACCCCACTTCTCTGTTACTCTCTGTGCAGTAGGGGCCAGAGCACTGTATCCCATATGATAGTTTCTACCATGGCAATTTTTATACCATGAGCTGCATTTTTATGCAAATGTGACCTTTTGTAACACACAAATAATACTGTATTTTCTGTTATCGCCCTTTGGAAAGCCACTTATTCTTTTATGTAGATTTCAGGGTTGCGCTTAAAATATGTTTTGTTAGTAATTCAGTCTATGCAACAACATGAATTCCATGAATTGATATTGTTGACATTGACATTCAAATATATTCTGACTGCACAGCTTTACCTTTATTCTCCGATATCTTTACTTTTTCTGTTAAATGGGTGACTTGTGCTCTGAACCTTGCACTGTGGGAGTTTGAAAAGTTTTAATGAAGGGTTTTTAGAATTGTTATCCCTATTCTCCAGCAGGCTTCTCTCACTCATTACCGTGACACAGACCCTACAGTATGACTATAGCCATACTGTCTTCATTACTGTCCCTATTCTTCTCCAGGCCATTAGCCTGGCAACATTCCTTCAGGCTGTAGGAGGCATATGGAGTCATAATGATAACGGTCGCACACAGATACAAATGCAGTAAATGTCAGCTAAATGCTTACACATGGTTATATAGCACAGAATCATTGGTTGGTGGAAAGGAAATGTCCACCAAAGTAAACTTCTCATTCCTGAATGTGTTTGTTTCCTCTTGATGTCCTGGATCTTTAATAAACCTGCACTAAAATAAGAAGTTATTCAGACAGTGGCGTTAGCTTCTCTGTTAGCTTGTGGATGTGAGCATTGTGTCAATAAATGTGATTGTGTAGTCTGTAATTTGTCCCCCTCTCTGTCCCAGTGGCTCTCAACAGGTCCACCACAAGACACACGTCTTTTAGTCACAACCCAAAAAATCAGTACTTTAGCAATAGAAACATTAGCCATGCCACGGCATTGTCAAGTCTCTATTAATAGTCCGTTTAGACTAGGGATGCTCCGATCATCACCTATATGGTGCCATACCAATGATTTTGTTGTTTTGTTATTGCAGTCTTACAGGTCTAAATACAGCTGACACAGTGGAGGACTCACTCTTCCTACACACAGTAGATACTATGTTTATTTCTGTTATGTTCATACTTTTATCTGACCTCATTTCATTTGAACTTAGTGAGAGTTTATTGCCTTTTGCTGTCACACTAGTTTTGATACACCAAGCTGAGCTCTCTACACATGGAGAGCCCTCCTGGAGCAGAGAGATGGTAGAGCAGACGAAATATTCCACTATCTCTCTGCTCCGGCAGATAGTGGAGAATGAAATACTTGAGTTGATGAGAGCCTGTTACGTTACTGACTGCGATGCTGAACTGGTACTGAAATAGAGACTAAATGAAACCGGTTACAGCAAAATCCTCATTAACAAGAGAAGTTCAGCTTGCTGTTTTGCAACATCTAAGCTCCACATGTACTCATGGAACAGATAACTATTTTTTGCATTTGGTGGCTATATAACATCAGAATTCTACCATTACATATTTATACTGAATATCCTCCAATTACTATAGTTGGGTGATTGATCGGAGCCTCCGTAGTTTAGACATTGCCTCACAGGTGTTTCGATGTAGAATGTACATTCATTTGGTCTTTAAAATTATGTCTAGTCAGTCCACCAATGTCCCAAAGCTAAGGCATGAAACATCCAGTTATCAATTCTTGCAAAAAAAGAAAAAAAAAATTTTTTTTAAATTGAAAGATACAGCGATGGACATGCTGTTGTTCTATTGAAACATCAACGATCAGTTGTTGTTGGCCACATTAAAAAGAACAATCACTGTACCCACTGCTGATTTTCTGCCCTATATGTGTGCGTTGATGTTTATCTTTGACCCCCAGAGGTCATGACCACTATTGAAGAGGGTGATGTGGACGAAATGACAAAGAGGAGGATATACGAGGCAAAAGAGAAACCTGGAGCTCTCTGGCACATCTACGCCGCCAAGGATGCTGAGAAGATCAGAGAATTGCTCCGCAAGGTTAGAATCCATGGGAGATCTGTCTTAAGTAGCACCTGATCAGAGGCTGTACTTGAGATCTATTTTAACTCTTGTGGTGTAGCATTTAGTTCAAAACAGCCTGGCTGCAGCATGACTGTAGACTCTTAAATCTTGTTTGTTTGTTGCAGGTGGGAGAGGAGCAGGGACAAGAGAACCCTCCAGACCACGATCCCATTCATGACCAGAGCTGGTACTTGGACCAGACGCTCCGCCGCAGGCTCTATGAAGAATATGGCGTCCAGGGCTGGGCCATTGTACAGTTCTTAGGAGATGCCGTCTTTATTCCTGCTGGAGCTCCACACCAGGTCAGACAGGTCGATGTAAATGAAGAGAAATGTATATTCACGTCCAGTGAATACCCCATGATGGAGGTTTGTCTTATATTCTTTCATTTGGTGATTCTCTGTTGTTCCCCTCTTAGGTGCACAACCTGTACAGCTGTATCAAGGCAGCTGAGGACTTTGTATCTCCTGAGCATGTGAGGCACTGTTTCAGACTGACCCAGGAGTTCAGACATCTGTCCACTACTCATACAAACCACGAAGACAAGCTACAGGTTAGTCTCCTTTAATGAAACAAGTTACACCGTCACATTTTCATCATAAGACGTTCAAACTAGACAAAATGGGCAAACTTCCTTCTTCATGTTTGTTAGTTAAAAGAAATTTGTTATGGCAAAGATGTCAATTCATGTCATGCAAATAGTCACTTTCAAGGTCTAGGGCAGGAGTCTAGAACCCTGGTCCTAGATATCTACTGTGGGTGCAGGTTTTTGTTCCAACCAAGCAGGAACACACCTGATTCTACTAATCAACCATTAGAGCCCTTCCTATGGAGATTGATTAGTAGAATCAGGTGTTCCTGCTTGGTTGGAACAAAAACCTGCACCCACAGTAGATCTCCAGGACCAGGGTTGGAGACCCCTGGTCTAGGCGTTATATAATAACTGTAAGATGCATATATTGCACTCCGTAAAACAGAGCACTCCATTTGCCATTTCATGTCTCATTTGTACTTCCTTGATGATGTCATGCAGTAGCTCTGTCTGCCTGTAGAAATTCTACATGGCCCACCTGCCCCCCACCTTCACACACACACTTTTTTTCTGTCTTCCATGTAAAAATGTAATCAGAAAACAGGTTCATGAAGAGTCAGACCTCAGTGAGGCATTTGAGAGAGCACCCTGAAATGAAATTGAGTTTATTTTTCTACTTTTAATTGTGTGTATATCATGTTGTTGTATCAAAGAAAACTAGAACTGGGTTTTGATGTGGGACTTTTGGCTCCTGTGACTGCTAGTAAAATGCTGCGATCAGTGTTTTCCTCTATGGCAGATTGTTTCCATGCCTGTGATTGTTTTAACAGCCACTTCCCGTCCTCCTCCCCAGGTGAAGAACATCATCTATCATGCAGTGAAGGACGCTGTTGGCACACTGAAGGCCCACGAACCGAAACTAGCACGCCCTTAGTTTCTCTAACTTAATGCTGTCCCAAGACAACCAACCTCTCAAGACCACTCCTCTACGTACACACAACACACACAAACACACACAGTATACATGACATACCTACATACACATGTACAAGCTGCAAATTGCAGAGTACAAAGATAGAGTGTAGGTTCTTTTGGGTCAGTGAAGGTCTGGGTTTGGGAAAGGGCACATTTGATTTGGGGAGGGATTATAGATGGGGGTGTGGGGCTAGTCAGCGCTTCGATGAAGGAAATCCTTTATCGGTGTTACACAGTATGCTCAAGCTTGTCTAGTTGTTTTCCAATTATAATTTTTTTTGATTAACTCTGTATTTAAGGTCAGTGTGTTTGTTCTGTTGTTTTCATTGTATATGTAAGATGTGAGAGTAAGGGAGGTAAAAGCTGACGTGCCTTCAGAGCAAGTTCAGCTACCATATAAGTGACTGATAAAATGTGAGTACCGGGCTAACTTTCCTATTTTGATGACGTTGATATTATTTTTCTTCAATAGGAGCGAAGTTAACCTGTTTTTGTAGATTTTTTGTTGTTGTTGCAGTTTTTCAACAGCTGATTGCTTCTGCCGTCTGTGGCTGGAATGAGTTTGCGATGCAGCCAGTGAAGGGAAGCAGACCAAAGTTTTGTATTTTTAGTTTTCTTATTTCACTTTTAGTGTAAGAAGTCTTTTTCTTTTTATACACAGAAGATAATAAGCAGGAGGACTTCAGAGAGGGCAGATTTTTCTTTTCTTTTTTTGGTCATGGGTTTGGTCACCTATCTCTGTCCCATGGGCTGAATTAACTGCAGACTTCCAACAACATTGTTCAAGAAATCACAATTGCAGCTGAACAGAACTACTGGCCATTAACATTGTATCAATATATATATTGATCTTAGCAGTCTGTTTGATTTTTCACAATAAAGTTTACAAAAACTAATCTTTGCTTAATGGTTATTTTTCCCTGCAAAATGGCTATGTATGAACAACCAGGGTATCTGCAGGTCCTGGAAAGTGTTAGAATTGATGAAATAGTCCAAAACCATGAGAGATGGTCAACTTACAATGGTTTAACAGAAAGGTAGCAAATTGTAACATTTTAGAAGCATGAGCCAATTATTGTTCTTTACAGATAAATGACTATTTAAATCATTGACATATATCGGTCAAATGATTAGCTGTTTCAGAATTTCACACTTGAAGCTTTAAAGTTCTTTTTGATGTACGGTAATACAGTCACATGTGTTTTCATCATTAATTGGGTTGTAGAAATCTGAAAGTGCCTTTTCGGAGCCTTAAAAAAAGTAAAAAAGATGCTGTCCATGCATCTTCCAGCAGTTTGCAGCTGAGTCAGGCGCTTTTCAGGGGCAGCATATTTCAGATGAGAAAAGACTTAAAAAGCCTCTAATAGTGCGAACACTACATTAGATACCTTGTCAATTAAGTGCTGTTTAGGCTGCCATCAATTCTATCTTTTTTTTTTTTTAAACAGAACACTGAATCAGATTATGTTTTACTGATGCTCATGTATGTCCCATGTGGCCTGGCTTTAACTGCTCATGTCTGAATTAGTAAGTAGATCACAAAAATAGGACAGGAAAGCTTGAATATACTGTATCTAACCAAGGAGGAATAGGGGGAATATAGCAGAATATAGAATGCAGTGCATTAATATTTCAGCAATATAGTACCATTCACATTATTGTTATTAATTATTTGGGCTAATTGGATCCTGTATGTCATGACAGGAGAATCACATGAGAAATATAAAGGGGTTGGGTCTCTCTAAAGCAGTGGTTCTCAATCTTTATGTCAAGGACTTGAAATTGACACAAATTAGACCACATACTCCCATTTAAGATTTTGTCCCAGGGTTTTTGCTTTTAGATATTAAAGTGTATGAAACCCGTGACAAAAATATCATTGTGTTAGTTATGGATAGACTTAAAATTAAACATTTCCCTTTTTGAGAAACCCCTGAAACCCCCCCAAAGAGAACCACTGCTCTAAAGGTTCATCAGATAAATCTAAAGGGTCATGAGATGATTAAAATATTTTCAGTTTTTAGACTTATGCTCTTCTTTCGATTTCTGTTTGAAATATTAGATCATTTTAACATATTGAAGTGAAACCATGTGAGACTTTTAAAGGGAAAATTCAATATTTGTTATCAAAATGTGGCTCAAAATTGGATCAAAGGGTCATTTTCTGACACGGTTTAGTCCTTTCTAATCCACATTTTAATTAAAAATGTTCATAGGGAGGCTTTAATGTAGCTTAAATTAAAATTCAATTAATGATTTTTATTATGTTAACTTTTTAAAACAGCTGCATTCAGTCATTTATTGACAACTGCATTTCAATTCATTAAAAAAAATACATATAGTATATTTTCAACTCCTGTTGTGACATCACAACAGCAGCGTTTCTAAATGGCTCGTGTTCAGCCCGGTTTCTCTAACACTACAGAGGAGGCCAGTGGTCTTATTTCAGCTTGTGTGATAGTAGGAATACCAGAGACCTAAATATTAAAGCAATAGTGAAAATAAGTGATGTCGGTTGCGAACGAGCCGGTTTAAAGAGCCGGCTCTTTGGAATGAATGATGGGAGCCGGCTTACATACGTCCACTCTTTTGGAAAAGTACCTGCAGGTGCTGTGGGCATTGGCTATGGGTGTCACATGCATGCTGTGCAACCAATCATGTAAGGGTCAACAAGGGTCACCCCACCATGCGGTAGTAGCACTTATTATTTTTACTCTATAGCAAAGTGTTTTGGTTTTATTTTAACAATGCACATTTATTTGATTTCTGTGTTTAAGTTCTATTTTTTCCAGTTGTATTGTTTTTGTTATGTTTGTTTAAATAACAATTCTATGCTTAGGTTTTTTATAGGCATTTTCTATCTGCCTTGTGTAGCAGGTTAAAAGGGATTTTACGACTGTTAATGCAATTGGCTATAGCAATTGATTAAAATCTAAATGATGTATTATGTTCAAACACACATCAAAAGTCAAAACGGCATGAAATTACAAAAGGTATAAGTCAGGGATGTCAAACATGCGGCCCGGGGGCCAGAACCGGCCGCAAGAGTCCAATCTGGCCCATTGGACAACTGTACAAAGTGAGACAGATAATGTTCCAGTTCCTGTTTTGTCACAGAAATGTGAAGTCAGTGAGAATCTTTCAGGGCTCAAAAGCATACAATATTTACAGTATTGATTTATAAAGCAGGAGATAAGTTTCACCTGCTGCTTATAATACTAAATATTGTTCAGTGAATAAATGTTATGTTTTAAAATGCAACAACAGAATGACTAAAATATGGACTCATTGGGACTTTTTTCCTATGTTGTCTGTTCTGTTTTGTACAATAAATTTAAAGCTAAACAACTGTGTAAACATTTATAATGTATTTCTTTACATAAAAAAGATTTATTATTTATATGTTTATTTTTTACTGGTCCAGCTCACTTGAAATCAAATTGTGCTGAATGTGGCCCATCAATTAAATTGAGTTTGACACCAGTGGTACACGTAGTAAAATGAAGAGCCATTTGTGAGCCAAAAGAGCTTCTTCTCAATGAGATGAACCAAATGATCTGGATCATTAAAAAGACACGAAATTCCCATCACTAATGAAAATGTGTTTTTTTAAATTCTTAATTTTTTTTTACTCTTAAAGGGCCATACATCTCTGAAATGGTGTATGACTATCATTTTATACTTGTTTTTATGCTTGTTTTTATCTAATGACATGATAGTAGACAACTTAGTCAAATGGGTTTTAAGCAAATAATTTAAGTTTCCACCTGCGTCATGTCATATAATGTCATCAACTTCCTGCTCCTCTCTCCTGAAAACATGGAGAAGACAAACCCTCCCAGAAAGAGGTTATTATGATTTTCAACCCTGACTTGTGTATATATGTATTTAATCATTCAAGTCATTAGAATAATCCCCCCCAAACGTTTTTTGTACATGGGATGAATAGGTTTTTGTTTATGGGCAAACAGCAACTATATTAGCGATTAAATGCCATTTTCTCTAAAGAAAATAGTACAAAATGCAAAAAAATAGGTACATAACATGATTGTTATAGTGACTCAACTAATAAAATTGAAATATTGGCTTAAATGGGTTAAGTCTTAAAATGACAGCCAAAGATTTAGCGGCTTTTAGGCTTAAATGGGTTAAAGGGCCAGACACCCCTGAAATGTTTTCAGGGGTGTCTGGCCCTTTAAGAGTCGCTCGCTCCGACAGCGGAGCAGCTTTCTGCAGCCGCAGACTGCAGCACATCCTCCGCTGCTGCTGGCAGACCCGACAACCTCCCGGTTCACTTCACAACTCCCCGCGTCGTGGAGGGGGGATGGGGGGCACCTAGCCCGCTTTAGCCCGCTAGCTCGCCGTCTAATTCGACCACAGTTCCTAGAAGCGGAGGAGGCGAACGGGGGTCCGGCAAGATGGTATCGTGGATAATATCGAGGATAGTGGTGTGAGTATGGGCTGGGCTGCAGCTGGTGCTGCTCCATTCATCATCTGTCTGATGCTGAGCCGCTGCTGCCGCTCTGTCATCCATTTTCTGCTCGTTTACAGGCGACTTTCAGAAAAAAATAATTAAAAAAAGCTAAGAGCAAACTGTCAGTTATAAAGTGAATTATGGTGGTCGTTGTTTTCCCGTAACCCGGTGATGCAGCGATAGCATGCTAGCCGCTGATAGCTAACTGGTTAGCCAGGAGCTGGGGCCACCTGACACTACAGGACGTGTTGGAAACGAGCTGCTGGCTTCACTGCAACAGAAACCCTCTTAATATACACACTCCGCGTCGTTCAGGCTCCCAGCCTGAATAACGCCGAAGCCTCTCAGCACCATATGGTAACATGTATTAGTAACATGTGATGGCAAGACTAGACCTAACAGCCCAGTCACATGGATGGAGGAGTGTGTGTGTGTACCACTCCATATGTGACAAGGCCAGGTGGATTGACTTGATTATTTAATATTAATATATCCTGGAGTGACTTTACAGATTTTGGGCTCCTTGCTGGGATCAGGCAGTAGTATCAGCAGTTCAGGCCTCATCCTCCACCTGTTTTTTTTTTTTTTTTTTTTTTTAAAAAGGGAGAAATGAGGCTACACCCAGACAGTGTGGATGACTCAACTAAAGCCAGCGGCTGTCATCATCCTGATCCCTCCTGCAGACATGTTTTACACTGCTGTGTTAGTTTTCCTGTGAAGCGACTGCCCTGGGAGCAGGATTTTATAAATATTGTTCCCGGATTATATAACCGGAGGATAACATGCAAACTATTGGATTTTAGTGGCTACCAGATGGCTTTTCCCCTTTTCGCCGCCCCTCAGGTAGTCATTTGTCAAACAAGGAGACTGAATATGCATCATAACGGTTGCTGATGCACATCTGATACACGATCAATCATTTCTCACCTTATACAGCTGCTTCTTTTGTTTTGTTGAGGCTAAATCGTGAGGTTGTTTTATATTTAGAGAACTACGGGTTGTCCTGACATGAAACGCTCCAACAAGGTGAATAGGCTGTGGATTTCCTCTATGCTCGATATATCAGAGGTCATATAAACATTCTAGAAATATTCTCGGAGCTCCTAACTTGGCCTAAAATGTTCCAGGAAGGATTCCTAGCTTAGGAGTGATTCAGGAATATTCTCAGAGCAACGCTGAACGAGGAAGGGACAGAAACTTGCATCCTAGTGACCCTGTCGCATGACGCATTCTTTGAAAAATTGGTGATCAAATAGGTGATCAAAAAAAAGGACAACACACTCTTAATGATAACGGGCATAGGAAGATGAGAAAACAACAGGTTTAACCATAGATCGGTATCATTATAATATGATGTCAGGTAATAGTTTACTATTTTTTTTTCGAATGAACGAATTATTGGAAGCTAAACTTTTAAAAATAGCTAAAAAAAGAACTTGTGCAGCAGCCTGTTCACATGCTGATACCGATAACTATTTGATATTCACCTTAGGATCTCTCTTAATGGGTTTTAGGAAATATGAATGTATAAGAATTTTTCTCCAATATCACAATATCACCCACCCCCCCAAAAAATTAATGTGGTAGTGTAAGAAACCACAGGAAGAGGAGGAATCTTGCTTCAGAAGACAGATGAGTGTTTTTTTTCCACATATTTGATAGTTCTAGGGTATTATTCCATCAGAAACACCGTTTGAAGAGTCGTATCAGTAACTTCCCACCCAGGTCACATAAGCACCTCTCACCAAGGAGACCTGGAACAGAGGACGGGCAGGGCGAGACAGGGAGAGAGGAGGACGCTATTAAGCTTGTGAGCGAACCTGAGATGTGGGCGCAAAGAGGCACATGGCGTCTGCTGAGGATGTCTGCCGGCCTCGAGGCCTGCCACGAGTCGCCCAGCGTCCTGTACAGAGCAATCACACATGACTGAGCAGGGAGACAAGACCTACTTAAATGATGTGATACGCCCAGGGTGCCAACAGCTGGAAAGCTAGTGCGCGTGATATTGAGCTGAGCTGTAGATTCACACGTAAAGAGTGTAAGCCCACGCTGAGAGCGCACACACACAGACCGAGGAGGTTCTGGACTGTGCCGTCCCTCGCTCAGAGTTCCTGTCACATCAGCAAAAATCACCACAGTGGCACAGGATGCGACCAAATGCACCGAAAACACAGCTCTGTGTGCACAGCGTTCCGGCCCAACACGTGCTGACCCACCCCTGGCAGGCCTTTTGTGTGTGTTTTTTCCACTTTATCTCCCTGCAGTCTTCCTGACTCCATGATGTCCAGTATATTGTTCTGTCCTACCCTATCAGGCTGGTGTGTTTCGACTGTGGCGCCACCGTTCAGGTCCTCGCCAATCTGAGACTTTGCTGAAGAGCAGATACATACTGGTGTTGACATAAGCTCAGAGCAAACACGCCTAACCTGCTTTTTAAAGTTTTCGTTAATAGGTTTCGCATCCTGAGGCCGTGTTCTCTTATCTGGATCCCCCTCCTCTGACCCAGCCTTCTCGTCTTTCTTTTTTTTGTTGTTGTTGCAGCCTCGCTTTTGGAACGCTCTACCCGGCGTACTCCTCGTACAAGGCTGTCAAAACGAAGAATGTGAAGGAATATGTGAGTATCATTTCAGGTTATTCAATCACAGCACATTGTTTTTCCCATCTACTGTCACTTTTTGGCCCCATAGATGCTGACAGCTTTGTTTAAACCCCTTTCTTTAAGACAAAAAGGGGCTCAAATGGATAGTTATACTTCTTATATGGGTGACATCAGAATCCACAATAGAAATAAATAAGTAGGGCTCACCCAAAAAGTCAAAGCTTTGGAACTTCAAGTGTTGCCATAGTAATTTATCATGAAGTCTGTGATCAAATTTTCTTTTTTTTTTTTTTTTTTTTTAATAGTGTGCATGCGACCTAGACTAAGAAGTTGAGTATCTGGAACAATTATAACTCAACTCTGTGCTTGGCACCAGTATTGTTTGTGGTTGTCATAGTAACGCGTGTCACCTCCGGTCAGCGTTGTTGTTCCTGCTCCGTTTTCTCTAAACAGCTCCCGCTGCGTTGTGTGGTTTGTGTTGCGACTGTTGCAACTCTCTCTTGGGATTGTCCCCCCTCCAAAAACCTTTGATCACACAAATCATTTTAATATTACAAAAAAATTGGAAATAAATGCGCAAAACACAAGCACTGATCAATGTAAAATAATGTTTGTCAATTGTTGAAAAACTATGACTCCACCCCACCATTGCTCAAAGTGGTTTCATCCAGATGCTGTGCTCCAGTGGGCGTGGCCAGTGACTCAACACGCTTAGACCCATGTGCTAATGGGTATTCTTGCCATGTTATATTAAAAGCTTTTTATGCCCTTTTTCAAATCTTAGAGTACCTCTGCTATTTTATATATATATATTTAAATGCAAGTTGATGTAAGACTACTACAAATGTAATATAACTCGGTTTAGATAAAATTTAGGTCAGATGGCACTTGCCGTTGTTTCAGAGGACACACATTAATAACCTGGAGTTACTTCTGTTTTGATGTTGGCCACCCGCTCTATTGTCTTCATTTCAATCTCTATCACTTAGACTGATGACTACATTATCAAGCATGTTTGATAATAGTCAGTGTCTCCCAGATGAGGTTAAAAGATTGCCAGCGTGGTTATTTTGGACCGCGTGACCTTCATGAATCTGGGACGCCACGGCACCACAATGAGCCTGAGAGAAAAAGGCCTGAAACTAGACCTGCATATCTCGGTCTCATTCCCAATCCTCTTAAAAATCACAGGGGCACAAGTTGAACGTTTCAAGGCTTTTTTTTTTTTTTTTGCCTTGCGTGATTGTAAACATGAACAAAACAAGAAATCTGATGAAGCCACTTTGGGCTTCAGGAAGTTGTGATGTGTTTTTTTAACAAGTTTCTGACATTTTACAGTCCAAACAACTTAATTAAATGAGGAAATTAATCTGCATCATCTAGTGGGCGTGAGGCCTGAGACGAACACCCACAGCATATTAAATGCATTAAACTTCCCAAACCCTTAATACCATGAGTCATACTTCAAAGGTGCACTCCCTTGTTTTGTTATAGCGTCAGATAGCTGCTCAAAGTCCTAAAACGTCCCTTCTGTTCACTACAGACGTATTGATTCTTAACACAGTTCCCACTTGGGTTTCAACACTGAACTCAGAAGAGACAATGTTGTAATAAAACAACAAATTAAGTGCTGATGAATGAATTTAGGGCCAGGATGAAAAGATTCTGTCTTTGGCTGAGAGTCTTTTTTTTTTTTTTTTTCTTTAAATAAAGGGGTCCTCCCTGCTTACCTCATCTCTGCAAGGAATGAGACAGAGGAGGTTCAGAAGGAGGAGGAGGAGTAGATGGTAGTGCCCTGGCTCTTCGCCTAGATTTGCACTGGAGAACACTCTCCTCCTGGCAGGTTACTATAGCAACCCCCCCCCCCCCCCCCAATCACTACTTAAGCAGACGGACACAGAAGGAGCGAATGAGGGAAGGAGGAAGAGGGGGGAGAAACGGAGATAGGAGGAGGCCATTTTTAGAACTGATGTTTTCATTCCCTTTTTCCTCTCGTCCCCTTTTCCTCTCGGCTTGTTTATAACGAGTCTCGTGATTCAGCATTATCTGCGTGTTCTAGAACCACGTGCCTGTATAACCCGTTAATTCAAGCGTACCGTTTCCATTCAGTGCTTTGATACGACAAGATGTTTTGATTATTGGGGGGAAAAATGATTTTACACTGAATCTGTGACATTTGGTATTAATTCCTTTAGCTCGTTATTAGGCTTTCATTAAAAAACAATGTCCCATATTTTCTTTGTCTCCGTGACGATTAGTCAGGCGTACTGATGTGATCTGACAGGACTGAAACATATGTCGCCCCTCTGTGTTGGTATGTCTCTGTGTGTAGCTTCTGTTTAGCTCCACGTGTCTCAGCACGTGCACGCTGGATGCTGAGAGTTCACATGTGCTATTTTTGTGATGCCTCTCCTCACCTCTCTTTCTGTGTGTGTGCAGGTGAAATGGATGATGTACTGGATAGTGTTTGCATTGTTCTCTACAGCAGAAACGGCTACAGACCTGCTCCTATCATGGTGAGTCAGGAGCTGCTCATGATCACAACCCTCATGCCCATCTAGCCTAAAATAAATAAGCAGCACATCAATAGGCACATTCATGTGTTTTCAGTTCTGGGTGTTCTTGATATTTTTAACTCATCAAAGTATCATTCAGTCAAGAGAAATAAAATGTGACCAAAACAAAGGGTTTCACAGCTTTTTCCCTTCTCTAGTCGTGTCTTGCTGTTTATCTCTCCGTTCTTAATACCTTCTTCAAAGTAGTACATGTTTTTTTTTTCCTTCTCTGTTCATGGAGGTGTTCTGTGTTTTACTGCCCAGGTTTCCATTTTACTTCGAGCTAAAGATTGCCTTTGTGATCTGGCTCCTGTCCCCATACACCAAGGGCTCCAGTGTCCTCTACCGCAAGTTTGTCCACCCAACTCTGTCCAACAAAGAAAAGGTAGGGACATGACGGCGTTTAATCGGTGTGTCAAACGTGAAACGCTTTGCTCGTCCACACTGAAACTCTCTGATCTCTCCTGTAATGTTTTTTTTTTCCCTTCATCATCTGTCCTTTCTTCATGGCCTTTGACTCATCCCCTTCGCCTCTCCTGCGCTGTAGGAGATAGATGAGTACATAGCGCAGGCCAAAGACAGGAGCTACGAGACCATGATGCGGTTTGGAAAGAGGGGTCTAAACCTGGCTGCTAATGCTGCCGTCACAGCAGCCACCAAGGTGAGCTGTGAGCTTTGAAAATGTTTTACTTTTGACTTGCTTTGACTCTCTCTCAGATCACGTCTGAATCTGTTGAGACACGGTTCATCACGGACATTAGAATGTTTCAAATGCTTCTCAAGTAAACGTTGAGGTCACGTGTTTCTCTCCCTCACAAGGGGATTTTATCAGTAGTAAACTGGGTGGACTGCAGCAAATCATAGTTATTTATCCAACGAGTTTACTCACAAATTACAGATGCATATATCTCCACTACCAAGTGTGGTGGTTCTTTTGATTGAATGCATCAAAATTTAGAAATCAGAAGAAATTCTCTCTCGTGTTACAAGTCACAGCTTGTTACAGATTTGAATTGAATTTGAATTCACAAAAGATTTCAAGAAATAATTCAACATTTTGGGAAACGTTCTGAGTTTTTTGTTGCAACTTTACAGCATCCGTTCATCAAATATAAATCTATGGCCACCAGATCGTGTGGCTAAAGGTAATACCTGGAAACACATCTATATGTATATATGCAAAATATAGAGGGCTTTACCCATCAGTGATGGCTGCTCTTTATATTTCTATCAGCTGGGAATCTGATATAAACTTTATTAGCTTCAAAGTATGAGAACTTGCAAATGCTTTTAAGAAATCATCTGTGTTCTAGATCAGTGGTTCTCAAACCTTTTAATGTCGAGGACCCTTAAACTCTCAAAAACTAGACCTCGGACCCATCTGATAAGATTTTTTGTTTTTGGGTCTTTTATAACAGAAAGTGGCGAAAATTACGGAGGACCTTAAACTGCCATAATCAAGAATAAATAAATGACTCAGTACATAAATAAATACACCATATTTATTTAATATTCCATTTAATTAATTCTTAAAAAATATATGTATTTTTATTTTATTCATTTTTAAAAGGGTTTTATTTATGTATCCATTTTCACCCCAATATATACAATGGGAAATAAAATTTTAAATTAAATAAATTCATGTGCAAAGAGAAAATGAAACAAAAAATAGGAAATAAATACTACTAAATTAAATTTATGTATTTGTTTTAAATGATGGCAGTCCTCTATACAAAAGGTTCTACATTCTGTTATTGAATTATGTTGAAAATTTAACATGGGCACCTCTTCAAGAACCCCTGGGGGGTCCCCAGACCCCACTGTTCTAGAAGACTGATTGACATAAGGCATAAAGATGATGCAGAGGTAAGTGAACTTGTATCTGTATCTGACGTGTGTGTGTTTGCTGCGTTGCTCAGGGCCAGGGCGTGCTGTCAGACAAGCTGCGGAGTTTCAGCATGCAGGACCTGACTCTCATCAACGCTGAGGACGAGCTGGATCTGCACCACACTTCAGGTGCTCGCATGCGACGGGACACGATGGACGACATGAGCTCTGGGTCCAACACGCTGCCCCGAGCCAAGAGCACTGCTGCACGGCAGAGTAAGAAGACGCATGCACACACACACTCACACATACATACATGCATAGCTTCGTTTTTTAGTTGAAAGTACAGACTCTCACACATCTGCATAAATACAGTCATTCTGTGTGTCCGGTTTAATGATATGGCTGTGGACTTCCTTTATTTAACTTTTATCAGAGCTGGGCGGGGGCTAGTCACTCCAAGTGGAGTCATGTGATTTAAAGCACTGCAAGATGGCAGAGAGGAGAAGGGGGAGGAGGAGGAGGAGGAGGAGGTGGGGGAGAACGACTCAAAGCATGTGATTCCAGTAGGAGGAGAGGTTTGGAAGGAGGACTCTTTGTTTCTCACTACACTGGCGGCTGGTTGTGTGGGCCCTGACAAGCTGTGAACTGAATACAGAGACAGCGCAACAATGAACCAACGGGGCAGACTGGGAGACCTTAATATCCTTAGTTAACCAACGGAGCAGAAGGATTTTATTAATTTAAATTTAATTAATTTAAAGCCACCTCACATTTGACATGTTTACAAACAAATTATTTTTGAAACCTTAATTAAAATCGTTGTAACCCTAGCATGCAGCACAGGAAATGCATTCACTTTCCCTGCCTCGAATGTGAGGAGTGTATTTTACTGTAGATAGTTGAAGTTGGGATTAGAGAGTTGCCAAGCACCAGTCATTTTGGAGCTTACAGCAAATCCATCTATACTCTTACCCAGATGGAAGTAGCTTTTATTGTAGCGTAACTGTATTGTAGTGTAACTTTTATTATAGAGCCAACGTCCCCATTTAAAACTGTTAAAGAGCCACTGTAAGGAGTGAGAAGCTGTGACTGCAGTGATTTAACTGCACAGTCTTGAACACATTTTATCTGACAGCTAGTTCTGATCACTTGTGCATTTTGTCCATTAGATTGATGTTCATGAAGTAAAATCAAACCACCTATCCGCTCACCTCGTCTCTTAGTGGTCAGCTGAATCTTCTGTTTTTTTTCCCATTTAGCAGCTTTAGTATCAGTCTGAACTCACAAGCTACTTCCATCACCGAGTGACCACCGATTTCTGTCCAATCCCACAGCTCGCTCTTTTGCTGCCACGTCCCTCGCTGACGAAACCTCGTCCCAACAAGGCTCCGACCAATCGGACACAAGAACTGAACACTCTGACGAGGATGTGGGAGAGAAAGCCCCCAAGCGCAGTACCAGCGTCAAGACAACCAAGAAACCCGCTGCTGCTAAGACGGAGGTAGGGTACATCTTTTTTTTTTTTCTTTTTTTTTCTTTTTCAAGAAAATTTTATCAGTTATCTTGCATAAAGTGAAACTTAGCTGAGCACTACAATTTGGTTTTTAATTTTGTGCTTTTAACTAAATATTTTGGTATATTTTTATTCAGTTTTTATTAGATAGTGATAACTCTAAATGAGAGCGGCGTGAGCTAAAAGCCTGTTTAAATGGAAGGCTTTTAAACGGATGGAGCTCACAAGAACACATCACAGAAAACTTGGATGTCCAGATCTGATCCTTTTTCAGGAAATAAAATAACAGTGTCTTAATGGGTATTTGAACATTGCATGGTTGAAGTTGGTATTGTTACTTTTATAGGTCAAATACTTGCATCTCTGAGGTGTGGATAATTTATTCAACATGCAGGCAGGGTGGAAATATGGGGTTTTGCCACCAGTTTGAGGATCAACTAGAGATTGAGTCAACAGCTCTTTTTAATACTCTTCATCAGTTATATTTATAAAATCCACTGACCAAGATAATGTCTATTAGCATTGGTTCAAAAAAACAAAAAAGGTCAAGTAGTTGAAAAGATGACATCAAACGAAATCTAAAAAGACCCAAAGTCAAAAACATAAAAAAACTAAACATTATATAATGATGGTTCAAATCAATAAATATTCAAAAACACGTGCATGTACTGATTACCTATATGCAAACATGAGAAGTTAAATATGATTGGACAGAACATTTTTCCCACGATTGGCTGGCGACCATCTGGGGTGTATCTCTGCCTCTCGCCGTAACGCGGGATAGGCTCCAGCAGACCATGTGACCCTAATGAGGAATAAGCAGGTATAGAAGATGAGAACATTTTTCTATGTATATTGTGTCAATCAACCTGGTGCATTGTGACCACATTCTGCGGCGTGAGAAAACATGCATTTGGTCATAAATAAAAATAGCGGACACATTTTAATCTGATGATGCTAGATACAACGCATCCTGAGGGGAACATCTGTAACAAATTGAATCTTTATGGACGGATCGCCATTAAGTCTTTACCGTACATCCCCTCCAAACGATTCACTGCTGTCTCTTCTTCTTCTCTCTTCTTGGTTTTAATTAACCGTGTTGATTTCTCCTTGTTTCCTCCTCCCGTCTTTGCCTCTCCTCCGCCTGCAAGACTCAAACCAAGACGGTGAAAAAGCCGACAAAGAAAAAGACCACGCCTGTTAACGCAGAGACGCCGCCATGAGGCCTATTATACGCAGCCAGCGGCCTACACTCTCTCCACCCACAGCCTGCAGGCCCTTCTTCCTCTGTTCTCCACAAACACACACGCACACTTTTACCATATCAAGCAGCAAAGTTGTGTCACTGTTGCTGGTTTTTAGAGCAAAGTGCGGATTTTAGTTTTTAGCTGTATATGGTTAACGTTCCTTTTAGCCTTATCTGGGTTGTGGGTGGGTTTTTAGGTCTTGGGTTATTCACAAATGCTTAAAAGCGTGTAGGTGGGTCCCCAGATGAGAACGCAAGCTGATCGTTCATCTAAAGGATGAAGATTCACACTGCGTCGCCTGCTATGTGGTTTTAATTTTTTTTTTATATATATATATATATATATATAGTTGAAGTATCTCCAATAAAATCTTACATTCATCATAGCTAATGATAATCCTGAGATTTCCCTGTGTCTCCTGGGCTACTCCTACGTGGTTCCAGATGAGAAACAAGACAACGTGGCTTTAAAAATGTTGTCAAATTTAAGGCCAGCGGTCACCTTGTCCACAAGTTTCACAGGATTATTTCTGCTCCAACCCGGTTCGGTTCTCCTTTCAACCCCACCTTTAACCCTCCTATTACTGCATCGCGGGCCTCGTAGCTCGTGGAAGAGTTTAGTTTGTATCTTCCTCTCAGCTCCGAGCGAGTCTGGCTCTGCTAAGTTCAGGTCTCACTCAAGGCAACTTTCTTCCTCACTACTTTTTAGTATGACTTTCAAGTCATACACAGGGCTGGTGATGGAGTGGCTTGTTAAATGTCGGCTTGGTTACTCTTCATCTAGACATCACTCTCTTAGGTTGCATTCATCATGATCATTTATGTGTAACACTTCTGTCCTTTTTGGTCATGTAATATATTTCTCATTCATATGATGAGTTGTTCATGTCCGGCACCTCGTAAGGCAGTGCTAATTGACCTATGATGGCACTCTTTCACCCCCCAATACATGCATTAGTCCTAGATGAGTTGCCAAATTTGTGAGCATATCTTCTTTTACTACACTAGTGATGTCTCTATATTGTTTGTGAGCAACACTCGAAGGACAGGAAGTAGATCTGCACTCTGCCACTCCTTTTACCCAGCGGTGCGGAGGCCATTTGCGACTTTGGGATATTTATAGTACACAGAAGAAGTCAGGAGGGGGGGAAAAGCAAAGCAATATAGATAATTCAACCAAAACATCAGGAGACCATGAGGAATTATTCTCTCGTCCCTGTGCTGCTGTTCCACATCTGGAGGGAGTGTCGGTCTCAGCTGTGTGTGAGTGTGTGTGTGTGTGTCGGTGTGTTTTTAAACACACTAGGCTTTAGTTCTGGGATGGGCTCTTCTAGTTGCTAGCCACTGCATTGGAATGATTTTTTTCTGAGTGTTGAGAGATTTAAAGCATGAGCTGCTGTCAGCGGTGTCACTAGTATGAACCAGTAGGGGGAGACAAACCCTCACATCTCAGCTGTTGGAATCTCCACTTAATATGTCAACTCAGTGTAAATAGTAACTTTAACTGTATATACAGTATGAGCTTGCTTGCCTTATTCATTTTCTAGGCTTAAATTCATTTAGTTTTTAAAATCATTTGTGTGCCAGTGTTTATCTTTTCTTTAAAGTATCATATGTCCTGAAACCGGGTTTCACGGCCGTGGACCTCTGAGAAGCGATTTTTGTGTTTTCTAACTGGAAAAGTTAACTTTTCTGTCTTTTCTCGTTAAGACATTTTAACTCCTCTCCATCACAAAGTAGAGCGTCTTCAGACCGAGGCTGAACCGATGTTCGTACGTTCACATCCTGCTTTGTTCTTCTTCACCCTGACTGGTTAGAAGGTCTTCTTGGTCATTTGAAGAGCAGCTTTTTTTTTTTTTTTTCTCATTTTAATGTTTGCACTGAACAAAAAGACGGTGGCGGATAATTACAAGACATTTTGTCTCAGATAGAGCTGCACATTTTTATCCTGTGTTCCTGTCAATTTTGGATATTTATTGATTATTTTATGTTTAAAATCAGTATTGTATACAGAGATGTTTATTTGTATATTGTTTGTGCCAATTCCTAAAGCTCCATGTCGAAACAGATAACAGTATGTGTGCTGGGACAATGGTATCTAACACGGTTATGTATCAGTAATAAAACTACTAATAAAGGAAATGAAATCTGGACGTTACTGCTTCTTGTGCTGTTGTAAAACCACAAATCTGTGCTTTAATTCAATATTTAGTTTAGTTTTAATTTGTCTATTTTATCCTGAGGACAACTTGACCACATGCTGTTTTTGTAAACTCATACTTACTAATCCTCATGCTTGGAGTAGATGAGATGAATTAATTGATGAAGAACCAAAGCATGCCTTTTAAGTTTTTTTTATTTTAACAATTTAGGAAAACAGATGAACATGAACAGACCACACAGTGACAGATTTACTTGAGTTGTAGTACAGTAATTAGTAGTATAATTACATTTTTTTTGTAATTTTTATTGTACTTTTGTTTTTATATATATTTGACAAGGTTAAACCCAACTATATATCTATATATAATATATAGTATGTACGTGGGTCAATATTTAAAAAGTAATTCTAAAAAAATTAATATGCTTTTATTTTCATATATATTTGATAAGGTTCAACCCAACTATATATATATCAATATTTAAAAAAAAGGAATTAAAAAAAAAAAAAAATTAAGCCCTTTCATTTAATTCAACCTGCTCAGAGATATGATAGAAATTAATTGGGCAGCCGGTACCTGAAAATGAACTTTCCAAATTTATCTTAAAAAGAAAAAAAACTCTTTCGTTGAAATCTTCAGTTATTGGCACCATCATGCTGGCGTTGACCATTTCTTCCCAGACTGATTTGAAACGGACACAAGTTTCATGATTATATTGAATTTGAAATGAATCGATCTTTTCAAATCCACACTTTAAGTGTTCATCCTTAGTCTTTGGGGGTGAATTTTTTGCCAGTTTTGTAAGGGCATCCTTAGCAGAATTAATGTGTTTATTTGTCTTCTTCTCCTCCTCCTGGTTGAAAAGTTCTTTGAAATATTTTAGAACGTTTTTATGTTGTAATTTGAATTTCGTTGTATGAAATATCCCCATGTTAAAAACAAATGAGATATCAGAATGTAAAACACCTTTTAAAGATTGTGGACCCCTTAGTCCCCAAAACTGTTTAAACCCAACATTTATAATAATTCCATATTTAGTATACCATTGATTGGCCCATTGTAATAATATAAATGCACAAGGGGCTATATTTAATTCTTTTCTCTTAAAGCAGGGGCTATTGAGAGTAAAAATGAAAATAGATTCTATTTCAGCTCCTTTTTCCTTTAAAAGTGGATCAAGCATCTCAATTAAAATAGTCTCACTGTGTTTATTTTGTTGTTTATCTGGTTTAATTGGCTTATCAAACATTTTATATGTACCATTTTTAAATTTAACAGCGGCCTTTGCATATTGTGTTGTGCTTTCTTGTTCAATTAAAAGAAGCCTTATATCATGTGTACCACATGATATATTAAGATTTGAATTTGGTCCTAAATACAAATAAACTGTGTTTATAAGTTCAGTTACTTTTAGATCGTTTTCCCATTTAATCACTGACTCATAAGACAAAAAAGGCATTAAACATGACGTCAAATTGTTGCTGTGAAGCTCCTCATCCGTGTCCTCTTCTCTGAAAATGAAAAAGGTTGAAGTTAATATAAGCATGAATCAGCACTTTTAGTCAGTTAGACACTTAGATCATATTGGATTGTTTAGATGCAGCTAATAAACTTGTGACTCTGTGCTACTTAAGAAACTGTGTTTAAAATCATAACTTTTCTATTTAAAAGGACTTTTTGCTGAGTCGAACTCTGAACTGTGACCCGATAAACCCTCAGTCGGAAAACACACTTTTCGGTTCCAGAACAGCTGGACCAGTAAAAATGTATGAATACAACAATACCTACAAATTTCTCATGATAAATTCAATAGATTAACCTTTAATTTACAAAACAGAAGAAGTAAGTACAGAAAAAAAAGTGTAATTTCAACAATATATCTCAATTATACCATATCCGTCAGTCTACTATCGCGTTTCAATTTAAAACATTTACTCATTGAACTACTTTTTACATTTTTAAGCAGCAGGTGAAGTTTTCTCTGCATGTTTCACACCCCTGTTCTATTTGAATCCGGAATCCAACATAGAGTTTTTATTGCATGTGTGTGCAGACAGTGCACATGTATCTGCATCTAAAAACTGATTACTACATTTAAATTTTTTCCACAAATAATTCAGAAATGTACATATAGGCTCTTTAAGGTCAATAGAAGAAATATTTTAAAATAGACTCATTTAAGATGCCAGAACAAATACAATTTAATAATTTAGGTAAAAAAAACACAAAAAAACAGCAAACTTATCAAGTTAAAGTATCAATAAATTGTATTAAGTAAATATTGTTTATAATCATTCTATGGATTAAGAAATTGTTATATATAATATTTTGCATTTAGTGAATGAAGGCAGTTTTTAGATTTGCTTAAAACATCCCACTTTCATGGGATAGTTGACATAGTTATACAGAATTTCATCTCTTTACCTTTGAGATGAGAATCGCCGCCGCTCGCCACGGGGAGAAGACATCACTCCTGGCTCAAGTTTGTCTGGAACTTCTTGTCCGTTTGTGTTCATCTAAGTGAGGAAAAAAAAATATCACCATCAGTTACAAAATTCACACATAACTTAAAGTTATTAAAGCGCATATTTACCATTGTGAACTCATAAGTTATCTACTGGACCTTTATTGGCCTAATGATGTTTGATCTGGTTAACAAATGTGTGAGAATTGAGTTGTGGGCCTGCTGCTGTTTCAGTGGAATTACTTTTAATGTAATATTTCAGTAACTGTATAACTGTCGATTTTTTATATTGAGGGTAGAGTAACTAGTTACCTGAGTGACAGGCCTGGGCTCCTGAAGATTGGGGAAAAATAGATTAGAATATATTAAAAAAACAAACAGTAACAGAGAAAGAAGAAGTTGTTTATCTAGTAATGTTTTTAAATATTCCTTATAAATAAGAGTTGTATTGTTTGGTTTTATGTTTAAGCCATTAGATGTAGAGATTTAGTTTAATATGGGTGTTACTTACCAGATTCTCTATTTTTTTTCTCTTTTCCAGGCACTGCAAAGAGTGTGTGTTTAACTTCCTGTATTTATAGGCTATGCTCGGTATCAAACCCCTCCCATGCTACGTTTCATTATGCGCTGATATCCGACTGGAATGCTTGATGCCTGGCTTGCTGCCAGGTTCTCTCAAGTTTCACCTGATTTGATTATTATCACACTACTGAGCAAACGTCCTTATTCAATGGCACTTATGTACAACTGTCATGTGACTTCCGTGAGATCGGTCCTGGAGCTCTTCTTGTTAAACAAAACAAAAAGCAGAAGAAGAGCATGAAAGAAACAAAACAGACACCCGATTAGATAGTTAGACCATACTGGGTGCGACCATGGATGTTATCAGTTTAATCTTTATTCAATGGTATGACAACAGTTCAATCAGGTGTCTGTTTTGTTTCTCTCATGTTCTTTTTCTGCTTTTTGTTTTGTTTAACAAGAAGAACTTCAGAACTGATTTCACGCAAGTCACGTGACAATTGTTACATAATTGCCAGCTTGTTCTGATTGACACTTCCTGATAAGTTGGGTGGAAAGTATATGAGACAAGATGGCATCTGATACAATGGTGCTTTTGCTTAATAAATTTTATGCTCCGCTATGGATGAACGGAGCACCTACCTGTTAGCAGCTGCTAATGACACCCGTTTAAATCTCATCTAAATCGTTAAATCCAGTTAGCTGTTGAATACACGCTTCATTAATGTTCACAAATCATATTTCATAATAATAAATGTAGCCTATACTTTGTTTATTGTGTCACTTTTAGCATTTGCTTACTTGACCACTAACAGCCCTCACTCAGTGAATTTAATCAGCTTCAGTTCACACAAACAGATATTTGAGGTACTTTACTCCATCAGTGATTGGAATCTTAAATAAAATACAAATGGCATGTGAATAGCTGTGGAGCCCTGTCTGTTTCTTCTTTCTTTGCCACCCGAGTATGTCAACATTCTTGGTGCTAAACACAAAGGACTCCTGAAGCTGATGGGACTGTTACATGTTCAAAAGGTGTTTGGTTCAACCAAAGTAATGAAAATAAAGTTCTGATGTGATGATGGTGCTGGATAAGTTTGAAAACGGCTGAACTTTTGAGATTCCACTGTACACCGCAGACTTTACATACAACACCACCCACAGAATAGTCCTTTATTGTCATTGAACATAACATGTACAACGAAATAGAAAAAAAGGGCCATTCATTGGTGCAAGGTAAACATTTCTAATCATAAATTAATAAAATAAAATAAATACGACAAAATAAGTAAAATTAAAATTAAAAAGCACAACGGTACCCACATACAGTATATATATATATATATATATATATATATATATATATATATATATATATAATAAGTGCATAAAAGCTTTATGCACTTAAAGTATGTAGTATGTATGTAGAGGAATAGTCAACCTGCCTCCACAGTTATAAGGATTTTTAATTTATTTATTTTATCACAGTATTTGACTAAATGCAAGTGAATCACGAGATACGTTCTGTCAGGTCCAGCAACGCACTCATTCTGAACCACTATATTTGACTTGTGTTCCTCGTTAGCTTGAGGAAAGAAGCTGTTTGGTGTTTGATGCACATTTCCCCCGAGATAAAGAAGCTAGGAATTCAAAATATGATCCAAATATAATCAAACAGAACTTAACTAGAACTTATTAACTACTTCCTGAATATACCTACTAGCTACTGTATTAATGTTAGCATACCAGCCTGAAACAAGGGCGTCTTTTGGTTAGTCATATGGGATGCTTCATCATTAACTAGATTATTTTTTAACAATTTTTATTTCTAGAATAGAACAAAATTAATTAAAACTACTTTCTAGAATAGAAAATGAATTTCTAGAATAGCTTCGTTGTGTATTTGTCAGCAGGTAGTAAAGGCGGCTCCAGGTGTTTGTGTCTGATAAAGTGAAAAGTGGCTGACAGTGTGCTGGTAATGGTTTAGCAATTCAGCAACATTCATAGTTATGTTGGTATGCTGCTTGACATGTTCCACTGGCATGTTCTGTTTCTAAGTGGCAGGTGTAGCTCAACGTGGTAGACTAGTGTCACACCAGTACTGTCCCCTGATGCATTTACAAGTGTAATGCCAATGAGGTAATTTAACGAAAAAATGATTTATCTGTCTTTATGACAATGTAACACAATACAGCACCGGAAATAAAGGAATGTACACATTTCTTGCATTTGTTCTGTTGTTGGCTGTGTCTGGAAAGGTCATCTTCGGGGCTCCAGCCCCCCAATGATAAGGCCAGGTGATGCCCACGGTGAAGATTATAATTTTAGCATGAAGTGATGGCATCAGGAAGAGCAAAAAGACACAGATGGCTGCGAAAAAATGTACCTTAAACGAAAAGTATTCTGGGCGACAACAAAGATGCATAACATTTTTTTGTCATCATGCACCAAAGGTTAGCGAGCAGGTGGATTGAAATGACTTTAATGTGTGGGCTCGGCTGGAGAATAACAACATGAAATGTGTCACGATAGATCATTAAATATTATTTTATCCTCCACTGGTCTTCTTCCCCTTCCCCTCCACTCCTTGGCCTGTCACCTTTAACACCTGACCATCAACACCCTCCTCACAAGCCCCCTTGAGACTCTTAACTCTCACCAGCCTTAGACCTTTGAAGAACTGTGTGGACCAGCTCGGTGGTGTGTTCAGGCACTTGTTCAACCTGAGCCTGAGCCTGGTGAAGGTCCCGGCCCTGTGGTGGACCTCCTGTTTGGTCTTGGTCCCAAAGACACAGCGCCCTAAGGAGCAAAACCACTTCAGGTCTGTTTTCTTGACTTCTCATCATCATCATCATAATGAAACAGCTGCGACTGCTGGTGAGCCCACAGCTGGACCGCCTGCAGTCTGCAAATCGGCCAAGGATTGTAGTGGACGACACAGTGACCTACCTGCTGCATAGATCACTGCTACACCTGGAGGACAGTGGGAGCGCTGTGATGGTCATGTTCTTTGATTTCTTCAGTGTTTTCAATACATTCCAGCCATCACTGCTAAGAGTGAAGATGGAAAATGTGGGTGTGGACCAACGTTTGGCTGCATGGTCAACCAACTATCTCACAGACTACAGTATGTGAGGCTATGTTGCTGTGTGTCTGATGTGGTGCTCTGCTGCACAGGTGCCCCTCAGGGTACAGTGCTCTTCCCCTTTCTCTTCACACTCTATGTACAATGTCTCAATGTACAACTGTCATATGACTCATGCAAAATCAGTCCTGGAGCTCTTCTTGATAAACAAAACAAAAAGCAGAAAAAGAACATGAAAGAAACAAAACAGACACCCGATTAGATAGTTATCATACCATACTGGGTGTGACCGATTTGATGTTATCAGTTTAATCTTTATTCAATGGTATGACAACAGTCCAATCAGGTGTCTCTTTTGTTTCTCTCATGTTCTTTATTTGCTTTTTGTTTTGTTTAACAAGAAGAACTTCAGGACTGATTTCACACAAGTTATGTGACAATTGTTACATAATTGCCAGCTTGTTCTGATTGACACTTCCTGATAAGTTGGGTGGAAAGTATATGAGACAAGATGGCATCTGATACAAGGGTGCTTGCTTAATAAACTAAGAAGTGGGAAGCTGGTGAGTCTGGTTTATGCTCAGCTATGGACGGATGGAGCACCTACCTGTTAGCAGCTACTAATGACTCCCATATATTATGACAGGGGTTACCAGGACTACCTTTAAATCCAGTTAGCTATTGAATACATGCTTCATTAATGTTGACAAATCATATTTCATAATAATGAATGTGTCCTATACTTTATTGTGCCACTTTTACCATTTGTTTACTTGACCACTAACACCCCTCACACAGTGAATTTAATCAGCTTCAGTTCACACAAACTTTACTCCATCAGTGATTGGAATCTTAAATAAAATACAATTGGCATGTGAATAGCTGTGGAGCCCTGTCTGTTTCTTCTTTCTTTGCCACCCGAGTATGTCAACATTCTTGGTGCTAAACACAAAGGACTCCTGAAGCTGATGGGACTGTTACATGTTCAAAAGGTGTTTGGTTCAACCAAAGTAATGAAAATAAAGTTCTGATGTGATGATGGTGCTGGATAAGTTTGAAAACGGCTGAACTTTTGAGATTCCACTGTACACCGCAGACTTTACATACAACACCACCCACAGAATAGTCCTTTATTGTCATTGAACATAACATGTACAACGAAATCTAAAAAAAGTGACATTCTTTGGTGCAAGGTAAACATTTCAAGTGCATAAAAGTTTTATGCACTTAAAGTAAAATGAAGAGGCTTTCCCAAACATTTAAATAAATGTAAAATCAAATAACAAGCAAAGTTAAACAAAGAACACACTTGAAAAAATAGGCCTTGAACCAGGAAACAAAATCCAAGTTTAATGAGGCAGACCTTGACTCTCACTCTTGAAATATGTTGACATTAATGATCCCAGTATGAATAATGAATGTGATTTTTCCACCTTAATTTTTCCTGATTGGCATAGTTTTGCTGTATTTAAAATAAAACATCTATCAATCAAAATTACGATACAACAGTATAGTAATTTAAAAAAAAAAGCCACACAAGTAGGCAGAACTGATGCAACCTATGCTTTCCACACTTGGTGGCGCTGTCTGCCTAACAAAGAAAGACAGAAAAGGCTGGTGAGGTATAATCTGCATGTGGTGAAACATAATCCGAGACAGTTTTGATCTGAAGGGGGCAGCCACACTCTGTGTTAAACAGCTGTGTTAATACTCGTTTTAAGTAAAACGGAAGAGTTTTGAAGCATTTTTATTCATTAGAGAGTGCACATTTATTTCTATTTAGCGAGATACCTCTTAAAGAGTCATTTGTTTTGGAGTGCTCACGACACACAGACATCACATGTAAGGTAATGTTTTTTTAACCTAAAACATGGCCCCACAAACTGTTCTGTCGAAGGCTGCTTGACCATATCACCACTGAGGTGTAAGGAGGCTTCTGTTCCTACTATCCTCTACCTCAGAGATAGATTCTTTTCGACACTTTATGTAACATGTCAGCTAAACAGGAGAGACATTTGTGTGTGTGTGTGTGCGTGTGTGTGTAAAAGGACATAAAATATCAGTGTTTTAGGTGGTTGAAGGTGTTGGCAGGGGCAAAGAGTTGGGGTCATAGTGTCGGGTCCTATCTTTGTGTGTGTGGTTCATGTGGTGTTACACATGTATGTGTGTGTGTGTGTGTGTGTGCGTGTGCAAGAGTGCATTGTGTGTGTTGGTGTGGCACGGGTCAGCATGTTAGATCCTACAACAGGGTTGCCTTTGGAAACACCCACACAGGCAAAGCTGGAATTAAGCCCAAGAGGTGAGAACTAATTGTGTCTTTCTTCGCATCCAACTTGTCTGTATATATATATAAATATATATATAAATATCGGGTCACATCATCCTGCAATAATGCTTGCTTATGTTATGCAGCCTGTTGTCTCCCAGAAGACATAGTCTTTGCAGTGCTGTAGTGTATGAACATGAGAAGAGACACCTTAGATTCAACAGTTTTAATGCTGATGTGCTTGGTGATAGATTTGTTACTTGTCCTCTACAAAGACAGTCTGTCTTAAAAGTATGTCCCTGACAATGTGGCCAGCCACCTTCTCTGAAAGAAACACGCTTACTTCTTCCTTTGTAGGGCTTTTGTTTGCTTTCTCCCCGTTTCTGCTCTTGTTATTTCCTCTCATCTCTTTTATCTATTTCCATCTTCTTCTTTTTTTTTTCTCCCCAGCACAGTGATAGAAAGGATTGCAGGTATCCATAGCAACGTGTTTGTGCACTCATCGCGTGTGTCTGTGCGCGCACGTGTGTGTGTGTGTGATCTGTGCGCGTAGCCTCTTGTCCGAGACACAATGTGATAATTACTGGAGCTTACCTCTGCGCTAATTAACCGTCGTCGTGGTAATTGGAAGGGTCAAGTGAGCAGGACGATTGGCTCACCTTCCGAGCATCATCCACCAGCCTCTCCTCTACCATCCCTCTCGCCTTTTTTCTCCACTTTGCTCCTCCACCTTCACCCCTCTATCTCACCCTCTCTCTCCTCTGGTGCCCTCTCTCTTCTTCATGCCTCCCTGTCAGCCTCCTCACAGTCACTTTGACTCCAAAAGAACTATCGCTCTCATCTCTCCCTCACTTCTTGGTGGTGTTGTTTTGGATGGGAACATTATGAATTTCACAAGATTCTTGGCTCCCATCCCTAAAAAGAACCCCCCCCCCAAACATACACACACATACACAAACACCCCTTCCCCTCACCCGCTCCACCTGATTGGGCAGACTGACAGCTGGCTGCCAACCAGGGGTGGAGCTTTTGACCTTCACAGCCTCCAGGAATCCACAGCAGTCCGATTAACTTACCTGGAAAGACACCTAGAATGCTTTTTGTGCCTTTAGGTGGCAGCAATAAACAAGGGTGTTTTTCTACTCTTAAAACATGAAAAAGAAACATCTCCCTCTATGTTGCATTTCTGCTCTAAAATCTATATATATCTCTAAAAAAGTCTTACTTCATCTTTAAGAAGTAATCTCAACAACCGGCATTGTTTAAATTGGAATGACTTAGTCCCTCACCTCTGGCATTACATCAGCCGCCACTGGCCCCGGATTTAATCTGTCCTCTGGCGCTCCCGCTCAACCTGTAAATCTCTGTAGTTTTCCAGCATCTGAATCAAAAACACAAAGCTGCTCAGTTTTATCGCAACAGCTAACATTTTGCTGTAAAAGGAAAAAGAGACAAAAGAAAAAAGAAAACATGGATGTGACCCATTTTTCTCAATCATCTAAATATATAAAAAAAGTTGTTTTTATGCAACAGTTCCTGATTTTGTCTTTTGATACCCTAACACTACCTGCAAATGTGCCTGTACATGAAAAGGAACATTTCAAAAACAGATATCCTGCGTGGACTGCCTACGTCCTTCCCGCTACTGTCTGCACATTATCTACTTCTTCTGTCCTATCTCCTCTATCCCTCCTCAGGGTTTCAAATTCTCCTCATCTTTCTCGTTCTGTAGGCTCATGAAAAGAAATCCATCTGCCCTTTAGGGGAAAGAAAGAAAAAAAAAACTCTCGCAGACAGAAGAGTGGATAGAGGTCCTTGGGAAAGAACAAAAAGGTGGATAGCAGAGAGTTCACTGGAGCACCGAGGTGAGGAAGCATTGAAATGCTTGCAGATAGAAAGAGAATGAGTCGTCAACTTATGGACAGAGAGGGAGAGGACAATCAATGACATTGAAAAGTGAAAAGTGCGGTAAGAGGGGTCAGGAGAGTGTTGGATGGTTAGATGCGGATAGAATAGAGGGTGGAATGAAAAAGGAAGACACTGAAAGTTCAAAGTGTAGTGACAAAGAGTAGTGAGAGGGGAGAATGTTAGAGGCAGATAGAATACACTGAAGAGGGAGAGAGAGATAGGAAAAAAAAGCACAGATTGATGAAGAAGAGGATGGACGGAGAGAGCGATGAGAGCTGGAAGAGGGGAGATATGGACGGGATGTGGGTCTGACATCATTACCGTCAGCCGGGCTTTTGTTTACCGCTCAGCTCCTGTTTGCTGAGGAACTCATACTGAGAGGACACCTGGTGAGCTGTCAACACACACACACACACACACACTCAGCCTCACACACTCACACACGCTCAGAGCAGCCGTCACAATGGCACTCTCCATGGTGCTGAACCCAACATGAAGGAGCTCAGTGCGGAGCAGAACGGGGCAGGCCTCCTCTCCTGCTCTCCATATGGAGAGGCTCCTGTCAGAGCGGGAGAACCGGGGGGAGGGAGGGAGGGGGGGGTCTATATTTAACCACTCTCCTCGTTGTTTATTAATGAGCGGGTGTTTAGTCAGACCTGGGGTGCTGTTTAATGTATGATGACAACGTTGCTCTCCGGGGACCTTTCCCATACTCCTCGCCCCACGTTTTACATAACTGACACAGATTTGTGTGTGCGTGTGTGTGCGTGCGTGTGTGTGTGTGGGGGGCAGGTTGGCCATGGGTAGGGGGTTGTGTGTGTGTATGTGTGTGTGTGCGTGTGTGTGTGCACGAACAGACAAGAGGATATCCTCTCCCTTGCTGCTGAACGCTGCACACATAGGGAGGTTTAACGCGGGGCCACGCCATGGATCCCATCTCTTCTTAAATATGCTGGAAGCGATCTAGAAAAGTAGCTGTGAAGCAGCAGTTCCTCTTTTGATAAGATGTGGAGCTGCACATTTGATAGCAAATCTAACTTATTGCTATGTACAACTTCAGCTCAAGAACATTTCTAAAATTAGACCGTTTCTACAGTGCTCCTTCCCTCAGAAAGCCTATTACGTGATTATTCTTGCTGTGATCCTGGCATTTTGCGAATCTTCACTGCCTCCCTCGCAAGACACACACACACGTGCATACACGGGAACATGCATAGAGCGCGCAGCGATTCCTCCGACACGGCGGACGTGCTTGTAGTGGTCTGACAGTGAGGAAATCCTGCTGAGGCATGCATGAGTGACACAGGCTTGTCCTGACAGTTGCCTAGAAGACCTCTCTGGGTGCGGAGCAGAGGAGTGAAAACAAACCGATTTGTTTCCCCATGCCAAGCCAATGAGCATACAGACACATGCACACACACACACATACATGCACACACACTGAGATACACACACACAGACAAACAAACACACGCAGGCAGGCACACAGGAGGGGTGAGTCACGAGAACTCGGGGCATCCGCTGAGCTTTAATGTGCTGAACAGACAGGAACAGGAGAAACAAGAGGAGAAGAGGGAAGAAAGGCTGGAGGTGGTGGAGAAAAAGAGAGAAGGTTAAGGAATAAAGGAGCAGTGATTGTTAAGGTGATGCTGATGCTTATGGAGGGGCGCAAAGAGAGACATACTGTAGCTTGATTGTGGCATAAATACATAATAATGTAACATAAAGCAGAATTTAATTAACATTCAAATAATCACTGCTTTAATGAGGCTTTTATTACTATGGGGACATTTAATTTGCATGTAAAACACACACACGCGCACACGCAAACACACACACACACAGATATTTAAACCAAGCTCGTTGTACAGTGCACCACAAACTAAGAAAGCACTGCAGTGTTCATCAATAATGAAGAAATGAAATGAATCATACTGTTCCAGAGAACAGAGCAGACAAATGGTAGCATTAACACCTGTATGTGTGTGTGTGTGTGTGTGTGTGTGTGTGTGTGTGTGTGTTTGTCCGTGTGCATTCATTGAAAGTGGACATAATGACAAAAGCGCACAACATAATGAGTTTCAAATACCAAAGGGGAAAGACCACGCTTGTCTTTCAGAAAGCTTTCAGTCCTTCGGAAAAAGCAAGCAGCAGAGCAGAGCAACAGGTTATGTTCAGTTTAGGTAAATTATTTTATGAGGCCTGTCAGGTAAGAGGAAGATTCTAAATCCCATCTATGCCAACATTTAGATAAATTGTGATATTTCAGCAATCCTGAGTGTAGGTTCTTACGTGTCCTGTTTTTCCGATTGAAGCTTCAGCTTGACGCTCGTCAGGCTCCCGTGTATAAAAAACGCTTCAAAATAAAACCACGAGTCCACTTCTTAATTTAAACTGTTTACTTAAAAACTTAAAACAACAGTACGAAACTGAAAACTAAAAACGTCTTTGAAATCAAACGGAGAGAGTCTGCGGAGAGAGGTCAAAAAACTATTTCGCTCCAATCTTCTTCCTGTTCTTACTGACCTCGCTCCCATGGCAACCGAAAATATCAAACGTCACAATAAAAGTCCTGTCTTCCGGTTATAAAAATAAATCTTGTACATATGTAAATGATATGTTAAATCCTTTTAAGTATAAACAATTATTATTGTATTGCATTAACGATATTTATCTTACTTATGAATACTTTTTAAAAATGTATTTAAAATAGAAGGACAGAGCATATTAATAATCAATACTAAGCTATAGCCTCATTTCTATCTGTAGTCCCCTTAGCAGGTTGTTGTAAAAACATAGACACAATACACAGCATTATATGCAAAATGTTAAATTAAGACAACACAGGACACAAAAATAAAGAAATATCATAACAAAACAATTGGGTGTAAGCCGGGGATCAATCAGCGTAATCAGAGTACAAGTAAAGTGCATGAATAATAATACTGCTTACTGCAGTAAACAAAGTGCACAGTGTTTATAATATTGCACATAGTCCCAAAACACAATCATTAGCCTCATATAATAATTGACAAAGACATATTTCAATGTCTTGGAAAATAAGAAAAAACACATATTTTTTATATTGATATTTTAAAATTACATGCAACCAGATGTGTGAACAAATATGCAAAAAGAAAGACTCATCATCAGTGGTCTTAAAAGATTAAGATTTATTACGTGTGAACTATATCTATCATACCTTGAAGCAAAAAAGTCATTTTAAGTTAAAATCCACGGATCATCATCCCTTTGATTGACTGAATTTACATTAAATTCTACAAAACTGAAAAAATATTGCTACTTTTCCTCTGCCATTTTGCTTGTATTCAATCTGCCTAAGTCAAATGAATGACTTAGGCGGATAGTGTTTTTGGATTCTATTAAGTGCTGTGATTGGCCAATGATTCAGGCAGAAAGGCAGGATGATGCAGCAGTGGTAGGAGAGTAAAGTTATGTGAATATCTCAATTTGGCCATAAACTTACTTAGGCAATGAAATGTTAGTATAATAAAACAAAAATTAAACACATGATCACATGTTTTGTTTTCCCTTATCCCCCAAAGCTTGATAACTCTCTCGCTGTGATGGGGACTGTTGGGAATCACCTCTAACAGCGGCTGTGGTTCCTCGTGTATTGGAGACAATCACAGACTTCCTTTAACACCTGTTGACCTTTGCCCCATTGTACCGGTACAGACTGGTAGCAAAAGTGTCAAAAGCAGAGAGGATTCAGACTATTCGTTACATTACACCATTATACCATCGTTTCACTTTCTTCCTGTGAATCCGTCCAGATGCAGGGAAATCTCCAGATGTTGTGCTACTCACTGAGTGTTATGACGGTGCACATGGATTTTGTTGTGCTGGTGCCACAGAGGTGTTTTAAAGGTTATAGCATTTTTTTGTATTAGACATAATAGTCAAGGTTTGCTTCTTGCTTGTGTGTGTGTGTGTGCATGTGTGTGTTATGAATTTGCTCAAGTGCACAGTGTTTGATCTCCTGTGTCCGTTGTTTGCTCATGTTCATCGATGTGTGCATATGTGTGTGATCAGTCTGTGCACCGACTATTCCAGTCTGCATTATTTAAGACGGGGTATTTCATTATTTGTCTTTATGTAACATGCATCCCTCGAGCATGTGTGTGTGTGTGTTGTACAGTAAAGATCCTTAGAGTCCATGTTTACATAAGACTAGCAGGCATTTCACTGTTCCATGTCATCGGGAAAGCCCTTTTCCACCCACATCCGCTGCTGCAGTCTATTAGCGAGAGCTGAGTCCACACTCACACACACACACACTACAACTGCCGCCTTGAATAATGAAACACGACCCTCTTGATATGGCTTCATAAATATTACATCAATAATCTGACATTAATGGGTTTTCCTTCCATGTAATCCTGCCTTCTTATTTGTTCGCCGCAGCCACACAAACAACAAAAACTCCTGGAAAGTCACAACCTCGTGAGGAGCATTTCATACGTTTCTATGGCATATAGCCATAAAAAGATGTGTTTCTTTACAGTACAAACTATCAAAATAGTCCTTTTGGTCCATATATTTATGAAAAAAACACATATTGTATTGTATTTAGCAGTAAGGCCAGTGAATAATTGATGTTTTACCTGCTATCTGCCACCTAGGTGTTGTTGTTTGCTCTGATATCTTACTGTGATCACAGCTGTTACAGTATGGGGGAAGCCCTTTGTACATCTGTGTGTGTGCGTGCACGTCTGTGTGTGTGTGTGTGTGTTTGCTTTTGTAATGAGGCTGCTGGTTTCTGGGGAAAGCCCAAGGGCTAACCTCCACCCACTCACTGTTTCTAGACACCTCTCTGTGCATCACTGTGGCTCCCTTTCCATTTTCTGTGTGTGCGCGTGTGTGTGTGTGTGTATGTTTCAGGGGTTATGTTCACTGTCTGCAAACAGATCAAGATCTGGATTTCTCACCCACTCTTTCACTCTCTTTTTCTTTCTTTCTCTCTGCCCTTTCTCAAAATCTATATCAGTTTAGATGTTTTCAGGCTCTCGCATTCCTCTCACCACCGCATCTTTTCCTGCAACCCAAGGGCACAGGCGAGACTTGAGCTGTGTTGTCTTCCTCTGCAGCTCAAGTGTTATGGCACAGTGTGTCTGAGACACTTGAGGCAGCCGGTATGTAAATCCAAATCAATGTTTTTATCCACCCAGTAAAATCACAACGCGTTCGCTGCCTTCTCTTTGCTAATGCGTTCAACAAATACAAGTTCCTTTGAAAGCGAGAATGTATGAGATGCTTTACTTGTAGCAACCCTGAGGATCTTGAAACCACTTTAAACCTACAGCTATTTTCAATATGCTCATTTGCATAGCATTAACTGTGTATTTGCTTTTGGTTTGAATACATCAGCCAGTTTTGTATCTTCTAAGCTGTTACTTTATTTTTTTTACACAGTGTTGGTCCAACACTTTGGTCCAGACATCGAAATTTCTAAAATAAACTTTTTTTTTTGGACATTCATGGTCCGCATGGTATAGATCCTAATGAGGATAGTGATTCCCTTCAATTTGGGTGTTTTGAGTGAAATGTTGACTATTGCCAAGCATTAGATTGATTTAAATTTGTTACAAACATTCATTTAAAAAAAAGAAGTTTGATTTGGGGATAAGTCCCTTGATATGCATCATTTCATCATCATTAGAATGTGTTTATTTTAACAAGGACAAAGGCCCAAAAACATTAATCTCAGAAAAAGAAGAGATGGTTTATGCCAGATCTAGCTTTTAGCTACGTTCCATCCCCATTCCCTGCAGGTACATTCAGCACCTAAAACATAAGCAACATCAAAATAATCTCTATCTCCAACATGGTAACAATTATATGGACAAATCTACAAATACATGTCAGCCAGCACACTCATCCAACAGGCTACACCTAAAAATTAAAGTTCACTATAATTAAACATCTGGATCACGGTCAAGTAATAGTGACATGACTGCTTATTCAATATCCATTTCTTCACACCATGGGGGGAAAATGTGCATGTTTTAAGCTCAGCTGGAAGGATATTTCAGTGTTTGATGGTCATAAATGAAAAAATCAGATTGTGCAAAGGAGGTCAGCCGTAGAGGGATGTTCAAGTCTGCGTATAGAGCAGATCAAGATGTTCTGCTCATTTGCTCTGAGTATAGCTGAACACAGCTCTTCAATGGTGGAGCACTACCGGTAATTATTTTGAATACCACAGTAGCTCGTGAAAACAGAAACATTTCTGTTCTGAATTTTTTTTTTTTTAAACTTGAGAGGTTGTATTTAGACAGTATGTTCCAATGATGGTAATTTAATTAGTTTCTCCCAAGAACCTGTAGGGCTTGTTTGAACAGAATCCCAATTAGTTTCAGTATTTTGAGAAGAGGTCCTCCTTATGCCAGCATCAGGTCAAAACTTCACTTTGTCCAATTCTTTGGTTTTTGAATAAATATTATTGTTATTATTAATAAACCCATACAGTGATCAAGGTAAATTCATGTTAAAATTGTAATTGTGGGCTTGTTATCATGCTGATGTTAGCAAATGCATGCAGCCACACAGAGCTGCTAGCGTGGCTGTAGCCTCTTGTATTTTAAATATAGATTTTGTTTTAGTGAAAAATGACTCCTGTTGCGTTTAAAAGTTTTACCACTGCTTGACATTTCATTTTAAAACTCTTAGACTGGATTACGTTGATCTTTTGATGTGCAATCAGCAGTGCTTTTCATTGAAATCGAATATCCATTCACCCCCAAAGAACGCCTCAAATTCCCCAAAAAGATTTCAAAAACTTATTGCAAAGGAGCATCACTTTTCAAATAGTGCCTGCAATGAAGGCCTGAGAATTAGTGTTAAAATACCAACCGCAGACAAAATAATATTAACACCTTCAAATGCTTAAAAAAAACCCAACCAAATCGACAACAACTTTAACACCTCTTTAACACAATCTCAACAGAAAAACGGAAGACGTTGAGCTGCGCTGTAATATCAGATGTTCGTGTTATTTATACTTGCACATACCCAATCACTCACAGATGAATATTTACAGTGTGATCTCCTGCAATCCCATTTAGTCACGGTTTTAACCGGCGTCAGGTTGTTCCTCCATCCGGTGTGCTGAAATGAACGGAACTGCAAACTCACTCCACCTGCGTCCGTTGTCACGGACACAAGGAACGAAAAATAAGCGTGTCAGTTTGACACCCACTCTGTAAAATGCCAGAGGAAACCCCATGGAGGAGCAGTACACCCCCGTGTCATATGACAGCGTTCACAGCGTTTGTTTCTGGATTCGTTCCCATCGTTATTGACTAATCAGTCGTCTGCCTGTTGTGGAGTGATGCAGTGTGTGTGTGTGGGGGGGGGGGGAGGGTGGGTGAGGTAATAAGTAGAGCCTGTAAGTAGCAGTGTGGTGGGAGGAAAGGTACTGGCTGTTATTGGATGTAGAGTGGGAGGCAGGCAGGCAGTAGCAGGGCTCCCCTGGTTACTGTTGCTCTGTGGGTGGCTACCAGCAGCCAGACTCTCCTCTTTCCTCATGACACTGTCACTGGGCTGAGGGGGCGATGGACGGGACTACCTCCTTCCCTCTCTCTCTCTCTCTCTCTTTCTATGTTTCTCCACAACCCTTCCTGTGCCTGTTGTCCTGTCTTCTCTTTTTTGTTCCTCCTCTCTTCTTGCCCACCTACACAATCTTTCACTTTCTTTTAACATCAGTCCCCGCATCTTGAGGTCCCTCCACTTTTGTTTCTTTATGGGTTTTCCTCAGTCTCTCTACCCACGCTGACCCCCTCCTCTCCCCCCTCCCACCCACAGGTCTTGAATGGAGGTTTCCGAGCTCAGCGGTGGCCTGAGGAAAGACCTTTTCTCCACTCGCATCGGCCCCCCCACCCGCCCGCTGGCCTTCGCCTTCACCCGCGGCTTTCTTCTCTATTTACTTTTTCCTTCCGGCGAGCTTTCTGTTCAATATCTACCTTCCCACACAGTTAGTTCACATATACTTGTATGCAATGCAAGGTCACTTAGACCTGTCTTGGATTACTCTCTTCCAGTGGTGGGCTCGGACTGTTTCAGAGGCAGGGTAAGAAAAAAATATAAATAAAAAGGGCATCAGCTGTATGTGGTGGGGCACCAGCACACAGAGAGTCTTGATGCATGGTGAGAGGGCAACTCACAATGTTGTGTCCACTAAAAGGGCACTGTCATATGTCATCTACCTTCTTGGATGACCCCATCCAGTGCACTTTTGTAGCATTTTTTTCAATCATAGGGACCCTTGTATCTTCTGTTATCACCTTTTCTCATTTTTCTCTCTATGCTTTGCTCCCTCCCCATCACTTTGTGCGTCATTGCTTCACGCCTGATTTCACTGAGTGTTGTGTTGCTATCTTTATTGCTCTTTCCATGTGTTTTTGCGTGTGTGCATCTGTGTGTGTGTGTGTGTAGGTGTGTGCGCGCGCGAGTGTGTGTGGTCAGCTGGTCTTGGTGCTACACAGCTGATGTCAGATTGGATAGTCTCAAAGCAATAAGGCAGTAATCTCTTAAAGGCCCAGAGGCATCTAAATCCACACGTCCACTCATCTCTCTCCTCGTATTCTTTCACCTCTCTCCTCCTTCCTCACCTTTATATAGAAAGAACATATTACCTCTAAATGGATCTTTTGGCGCGGCGATGCCCTCTTAGCTCACACACTGATGCATACACGCATGCTTACACACTCACAAAAAGTGCATGTACATACACTCATGCACCTCTGGACATTGCTCTGCACTCTGTCTTTATGAAGCTGAGAATTATCCCACCATAGGTAATCATAACTTGCTATACCTGGGACTCATACAAACACACCTTGGCCCCTTTTCTCTTATAATGTGTGTATACAGTGATTTAATATAGAGGCTTAACCAGTGGGATTATTCATGACCCAATGCTCTTCTCAATCTCTTGTGTCTCCTGTGTCACACTTTTTGTGGTAGACTTGGGTTGTACACCTGCATCTTATAAAGAGTGCAGCTGTGTCATGTTTTACTCCTCTCTCTGTGGGTTTAGACTAAGGGCTAAGGCAGAAAAATATTGATTAATTTCGTTTTTTATTGCCTCGCAATGGTGTTAATCCAATGTACTTGAAGGCCAAGGATATTATTATCATTATTATTATTATTATCATTATTATTATTATTACTAGTGTAGTGGCCATAGGAAGTATGTATTCCTATAGAAAAGTGGAAACTTAAGTTGAGTTTTCAAGTTTGGCCAAATGATGGTGATTTGGTACTACATAGTTTTAATAGACAAATTTTGCATTGGGTAAGACATGGACATGCAGTGATATAAGGAGAGACATGAAATTGAGTTATTGTAACTCTATTTTCATGGGCTGTGATTTATGTTGGAAGTTTGGACGTCAATCTGGAGCGCCAGGGATTTTAACTTTGAATGATAAAATGATGTTCCAAAAAATTCCATGAAAAAGGACACACCATCGTGCCATGCACAAGCTTTGTCCGAAACAAGCTCCTTGCTTTTATAGATTATTATTATTGTTAATATTATTATCGTGATTGCATTCTTGTGGAGCAAATATGACTTCATTCAGACTTATTACTTGTCATTTTATTTCAAAAGGCATAGAGAAAACAAGGGAAGTACATATATAATATATAATTAAGTCCTGGAGTGTGGGAATGGATGAACCTGGTCAAGGAGTTACTGCTCCACGCTCTGCAAAGCAAAGCAAACACACCTGCTAGGCGGCTGAGATCATTTCATTGGTCAACACTACGCCTGACAGTAAATTGATGGGGTAATTTTGACAAGCTCGTTGCACAAACAATTCAAATAGAAAGAAGCAGCCTGAGTGCAAGAAGAAGGGAGGACGCTGAGACATGCAGCGCAAAACTAAGCGCAAGCTGGGGCTATTTAAGTAAAAGGGCAGGGGGGTTCGCGGTAAAGAATTATCGAATCTGAACGTGAAATCAATAACTCATGCTCTTAAATTGAACGATCACACTCTTGAATAAAGAGAGGGAAAAAAGCCCCATAATAGCATCGGAGCACAGGAGCATTAAAACCATGTCTTCACAGCAGCGTGCACAGAAATAGAATCACGTTGTGTCGTTTGATACAAAATGTGCACTCAGGGTGGACATGAAAGCAGGACGGGCAGACAGAGAGAAGAGAGAGCTGCCCCCAAGCTGGTGCTTAATATAACAATATATCTAGGATATATAGCACACAGAGGATCCATACTGTAGTTAGTCAACAGTAGAGTCATTTAATACAGGCCTGTAGGAATCTGATGTGCTGATGTGCATATGCATCCCACAATATTTTCCACTGCCTGAAAGTTTAGAAGACACTTCTGCTGATAGCAGTTCTACGAAAGTTTATTCTTCTTGCTGGAGTGCCAGCTCCAGCTAGTAATAGGCCTGAGTTGGAGTTGACTTTCTTTGGAGGCAGAGCTGTCTCTATAGCAACCACTGTAGGCAGTTGCTGTGGTAATCACAAGCTGTTCCTGCCCCTGGCATCGTTAAGCGTTTGAAGTCGTCCCAGAGGTGCTCCACTGAAAGGGTTAACTCCACAGGTCCCCTGATAGATATGTTCACCGGCACACTTATTTGTCTCTTTGATGTTTCCTCGCGAAGGGGTTATCTGGCAGCCGGGTCTATCTCGGAGGTGTTTGAGTGAACAAGCGGCGGGCCGCGGTCTGACATTGATGCTAAAGCCAAAAGAATAGGTCAATGTGTCTGCTGGTTTGTAGATGCGCTACACAAACGAGATGCCCACCACTCAGCGCAGCGTGGCGCCCGGGGACGCAGGGGTGTCATAAGCCATTAGCCGAAGAGAGGCAACAGGCGCTGACACCAGTCAGAATGGCAGATGTCCACACGACTAGGCAGGGTGGCACATGAGGGCATGGGACAGGCCAGGACTGGCCTATAGATGCTGTCCCCCCTGGACGTGGCAGGAAGCAGACAGAGGCGTTTCTAACATGGGCGCCAGCCTGCACCCACCACGACGCGACCGCTCATAAACTCATAGCCACATTACAGGCTGACAAAATTGTTTATGAGCTGATGACCTGATGAAGCTGGGTGTTTCTTTTTTCTCTCAAAGAAGCAAAGCCATTCTGAGCCTCACTTATTCTTATTTCATTTATGTTAATGTACAAGTTACCATTGAGGCCATACAGAGTGGTTAAATGGGACATAATATGCTTTTTGTGATTTTCTGTAATTTATATACTGTTATGATATCTAGGATAAAGCAGAACTGAAGGGCTGTGGGTAGGAATGTCCCTTAAGAATATGGATCCATTGGAGTACAGCTGTTTTGGATTTTTTATATTGGTCCAGTAATGGCTTCGAAATCAACATAAATGCCATTTTCTCAAACCAGAGAGGAGACAGCGAGCGCTGCTGCCTCTTTGACATTTGAAATTCTCCAGCGTTCACTTACGCTTTAAGAATGTGGTGCCTAAAGGTACGTTCACACCAAAAGAGACAAAATAGTTATGCATCGCACAAAGTGACACAATTCATGCTTATGGGCGTGCTGCGAATGGTGTAAATAGCATGATCTGGTTGAAAAGTTTCAACTACAGCGACAAAAACCTTCACTTACACGTTAAGCAGGGTCAAACTTTCATAAGTTGAGGTTGTACAGCTTTTTTATTCTGCTTTGCTAACTGGCTGACATTGGCTTGTTGCACATACACATGAAGTGTCTTTGCTGTTAAGGTTTTTCCATGTGTTGTTTGAGTTGTCCACTGTTTTATATCAGATCAGATTCAAACTTGAACATATAAAGATGTGCAAGAGAAGAAGAGGATGATGATTGAGGTCAGACATAATGTCCACATCCTCTTGTCCACAGAGGCTGTTTAATCTGCTCTGCTCTGCTCAGCCTCCTGCAGTGTCTAAATTGACTCATAGCGCCACCTGCTGTTGTGGAGGCCAAAAGGATCATGCCAAAGGTCACCTGTTTTTTGTCTTTTGTAGCACATATATTTAATTAGTTATGCTATATTTGTTTCTTAAGTATGATGTATTAGTAATATGTTTGTGTGTGTTGTATGTGTATTTGTTTGATAGATACATTTTATATTTAAATAACAAAATGCATTAGTTTGTTAATGGTGCTTGCATTTGCATACCACATTGTGTTGATGGTAAATAGTTATTTGTAAAATATTTTTCCTTGTTTCTTTCTTTGTTTTTATTTTTGGCAGGAAAATAACTCCATAAGTATCCTCCAGAAGTAACTTAGCCCTATTTCCCATATGTGCAACTTCTGACTCAGATCATCATAAAGTTTATTATCTTCCTAATAATTATATTCTATCTCACCCATTAGCGCAGAAGTGCTGCTCTAGGAAGATTCGTCAGCATCCGTACCCTAGAGTATGAAGCTGAAAAGTAAAAAAAAAAAAAAAAGAGAAAGAAAGAGTGCTTGATGGTCACGATTTTTATACATATGTCACATATTTGAGATTTCATATTCAATTTCAACATTTAAAGTAGCGCACCAGAAATTGTTCAGTAAATTTCAATGCCATGGTCATGATCCAGTTGAAACCTACGCAGACTGATGAGCTCCCTCTTCATGCAATCATGATTTATGACAGTAAGGGTTCCCTCAAGAGAAATTATATTACTGTAAAAGGAAAATCATGTTATCTTCATTCACTGGAAAATATTACATTTACAATTTTAAAAACATATATCTTTAATCATGGGTTTATGTATTCAGGGTACATTTTAATAGCTTGTAGCTGGAAAGGCTACTCTGCTCCAAACAATATGGAAAAACAGGCGCAGGGCCCGAAAGATGGAAAGGAAACAATTTTGCACGTCAGGTTTCCCATGTGTCTGTAACGCTGGTGAACAATCAGGGCGATGACTGTTTGCAGGAGCTCCACATACACCTATGAGACCGCTTTGCATTTAATTAGGCAGAAAACCTGCGCACCAAATGGAAGTCATCGGTGTTCGCGGCCCAAGAGCGTGAGAGAGAGGTGAATCCCAGGAGTTTCAGCTGCGCTTATGTAAGCCCTGATCTGATGTGCTGGCAGGCCCTCTCTCCCTACTTCTCCACACTCCTCATCCCCTCTCCTTTCCTCTCTTCTCTTCCCAGAGATTACCTCGATTACTCTGGCAAGACATCAGAAGGAAATCAGGAAACAGAAAGCAAAGAATTACTGTTGCATGACTGAAAGTGTGGCTTTATCGTAGCTAGCGGGCAACTGCCATCTCAAAGAGCGAAATATACTTTGGTCAAATAAAAGATTCTGTTTTTTTTTTTCCATCTGTTTTTTTTTTTTTTTTTCCTCCGGAACGTAGATGCATGTGAGCACCCAGGACTGACGGGACTGACAGCTATATGAGTGTGAATGGCAGTTTAGCCGCGTGGTTCATGAATAAAGTATTCGTTTAAGATCAAACATACAGCAAACTTCAGCTTGTCTGACAGCCTTTTCAAAGGGCATGCAGAAGACAAAGCTAAAGACGACACATTATTGTAAAGCCACATCATGACGATTCCCATTTCCATATTGTTTTCCGCCTTAATTATAAATCTATAAGTGAACCAAACCCCCCCCCCCCGTTTTTTGCCCCGCTGTGTTCCTGCATTTACACGCAGCAGCATATCATTTGCAGTGATTGGCTCATAAAACATGTCTAATCTGCTAATACTGAATGAAGTAAGCCTATCATCTCGCCAAGACTTAAGACGAGCCGTACTCTCCCCCCTGCCTTTGTTTCCATCTCTGATGGAAATAGCAACACATGGGCCACTGTTTTTGCCTTTAAGATGGCACACAGCTAATCCTGTGTGAAGCTGGAGGGATCTCTTCAGCTACTCTTGTCAGCGTTGATTTGTCAACAACAATCTTTTCATTTCCTCTGTAAGCTGACACCATCATGTCTGTGCGATAATGTGATAGAGGCAAAGCTGGATTGGATCTGAGCGGGGCGCGTTCAAAAAAAAAAAACAAAAAACAGGGCTGCCACTCCGCCACAATACGAGCAGAGCTTTTGTGGCGCTTGTGCACTGTGGCTTTAAAAATAAAAAAAAAAAAAGCTCAACTGGTTAACAAACAAGCCAACCAACAAAAAACTGTTGACTTAACTGTGGCGGTTTTGAGGACGGAAAGAAGAAAAAAAGCATATACATACTGCGCTGTGCCCGTTTAATCATGCAATTGTTTGAAATAAGGGGGACGAGCGTTGAAGGTAATTAAAGATTCCAACCATGGCCGCCTGGCTGGTGAATATGGAGCTACGAGCAAAAGCAGCAAACAACAATTAAAAAAAAAAAAAAAAAAACCTCAATAGGAACACCCAGCTTAAAGCGAGCAATCATGTCCGAGATGTTGGGCCTAAATGAGGATGTTGTTTTCTCTTTTCTGCTCTGTCAATCTCCGCCAGAAAAGCGATTTCCTCCTGAAGAGTGGCGGCCAGGGCTAAAAGCATGTTTTTAATAAGCGCACTGACACATCCATCTTTGTTTCTGAGAGATAAGTCACAGCGAGCACGGAGCAAAAGCATCCGGGGCTAGCTGGAAGGATGCCCATTGCGGCGTATCAGTCGGAATGTGCATGTGCGCACAAAAAAAAACAAAAAACACACGAGCGTGCACTTACATTCAAGCACACATGCGCACATATACATACATACAGAGGAGCTGTCACCCTAACTTAAATCCTATTTATCACCAAACCAATGGAATTTTTCCTTGGAGCCGAAGGTGGTTGGCATGTTCACTTTATGCCTCCTCGGAGATTAGTGAATTCAGCCTTGCTCTGTTCCCACTGTGTCTCCTTTTAAGTCTTTCCTCTTATACTCCCCCTTCCTCTTCTTCTTCACATCATTGCGCTGCATTAAATGTGCTTTTATTTGTTTATTTATTTATTTGTTTTTTTTTTCATCTGGGGGGGAAAAAGGGAGTGAAGTCTCAGATACCTGGGATTTTATAGCTGGATGGGGCTGGCAGCTGCGCGTGTGATTGAGGAGCGTGACAGAAATGTCCTCATTAGGTCTCTACAAATGCTGTGAAGAACGGCGCACTGCACAGGGGAGGAGAGAGGAAGGAGAGGTGGAAGGCGAGGAGAGAGGAAGAGGAGGAGGGGGAGGAGAGGAGAGGTAGAAGGCGAGGAGAGGAGGAGAGGAGAGGAAAGAGGAGAGAAAAGTTTGCAAGCTTTTGACACCAGGAGCCTTTTATCTGTGTGGCGTCTCAGGGTTTGGTTTAAAGTTATGTGTGCTCTAAAAGATATTCCTGCACAGGCACAAGGCATGCACAAGTTCTCTCTCTCTTTCTCATGCATGAACACACACACACACACACACACACACACACACACACACAGGCACAGCGAGTCAGAAAGTGCATTGGACTAACTTTATGTCATTATTATACACTATTAATTAAAGAGAAATAATAGAAGCCAGATGAACTTCTGTTCAGCCTAATTATCATGTCTTTGATACCAAATTGTGCAGAACAAGAGAGAGAGATCGAGTGAGCAATAGGGAGAGAGAGAGAGAGGGAGGGAGAGAGAGCGAGAGAGAGAAATGTGTGTACAGGGAGGTTCAGACTGGGACTTGGGACTTGGGGAGTGGAACTTGGTGAGAGGAGGATCTTACGCTGTATCCCAATATGACACCCATAACCCTTCCTTGAAAATCAAAGCTCAATTTCTTAATTACGGAACGAAATGAAACACACACACACACACACACATGCTCACGGAGAGGCTGAGGAAGACAGAGACGGACTAGAGGGAGGAAACTAGGGAGCAAGGGAATGAAGGGATGGATCGGCAGGGGGTAAAGGGAACTGTTGCTCAGGGGAAAAAAAAGGGAAACAACAAACAAACAACAATCATCTGTTTTATCTCACTGCCTTTTCTGCACATCTCGTCCTCTGTGTGCATCGAGTGATCTCTGAACTCCACGCTTCCATGCCAACTCCCCTGTTGCCTTGTTTACATGTTGTTGCCGCTGCTGTGCGCACAGTGTTGATCATTAACATCATTATATGTCTATGATGCTGCATGTCGAGTCACAAATCAACTTTCCTTTCCGTTCTCTCCGGTGGCCTAATGATCTGACTAACTTTTGCAACCTCTTCTTTTGTTTGAAACGTCTCTTCCCTCATTGTCATTAAAGCGGAGTAAAAAAAAAAAAAAAAATCCCCAAAAAACACACCTGCTTATCGTCTATAGTGCTCGAACACTGCTCACAGCGCCACCAGCCGAATGACAGAGGAGATTCACCAGGATGAGAGGGGAAGCAACAGGAGTGACAACGGGGTGATCAGCGGCGGCTTTTGGAGAGGTATCCAGCAATAAATGAGATGTGAATAAGTCAAATAGGGGAGGGAGGGAGGGGATGGGGGGACAGAGCGATGGAGATGTGGTGCGGGGAAAAAAAAAGAGGAAAAGTCAAAGAGAAAGGGGAGAGGGAGAGAGGAAGAGGGAAGGAGAAAGTGGTGGCACAGCTGAGGTTGACACTAATGAGGAGCCTTTATGATGGGACCTGACAGAGGAGAAGAAAGCAGAATCCCCCGACACTGATGCTCCACAACACTCCTCCGCATAATTGGGAGAGCCAGAGCCCACAACGAGGGTGTGTGTGTGTGTGCGGGTGTGTGTGTGTGTGTCAAAAAGAGTGTGTATCTGTTTTAGGAGGAGTAAGTGAATGTAAGACAAAGTAGACTTATATACGCTCGGTAAATTAAGCCTACATATTGTATGTCGGTGTATGAATGTATGTAATAGCGCTAATGTGGGTATTCACAGCTCACTCCGTGTTCTTGGTGGATTTTCACACTTTGTGGTCCAGAATTTCACGCTTTTAGTTGATGTTGGCAAGATATGCAGCTTAGAGCATTATATGCACGCTGATGGCTTTGAGGTTCACACGTCGGATAGCTGCCATCTTCTCACATTCTTTAAAAGTGTCAGGAATCCAATGTAATAAGCCAACCCTTCCCTTTCCGGTACCCACACATGAACAGGCGTGTATAGGAGCCCGTGTGCTGCCGTACATCCGCGGCGATGATGGCGGCGGCGACGGCTCGCATGCTTGCGTGAACCCGAGCACCGCGACAGCGTGCACATGCGCTTAAAACATGCACTCATGTGCGGACACAAGTGGGGACACTCGGTCCCCGCGGTGCCGTTTCCATCTTTGACTCTGAATCAATCATTTTTAATTTATCAGAGGGGATTTGTGTCATGAAGGCTGATGCCAACTCCAATAAGAGGAAAAAAACAACAACAACACAAGAGCAGTGAAAAAGCTCGAGCAAATCCCTGCTCTGATGCGATTATAACACACAACCAAATCAGGACTGACTTGAATAGACACAGAACACAAAATCATATTAAGGGAAATTCGATGTGCATGGCATTACATTGCTCCCAATCTCCCCTCTTTTTTCTTTCTCCTCTTTCCTCCCTCCTTTCTCCCTTTGACTTTCTTACTCCATTTCTTCCTGTCCTTCTTTCTATCTGTCAACATCATCATCGCCTCACAATTTTTCAATGCTAGTGACCTAAAAAAAAAAAAATCACTGGCCGTGGCTTATACGGCCCCTTTCTCTTCTGTGAGCTGATCCTCTGTTTTCTGCCGCCGGTAGTGATTCTGCCGTCTACCCTCTCCCCTACCGTGGACAAACTCCTCATGTCACAGGTCGCAGCCAGGCTGAGCAGCAACAGTTTGAAGGCGAATAAAATGCAGTTTTCAACAAAGCAGCAGATATACGGAAACAGATGAAAGGCAATCTCTTAAACACCGTTGAAATGTGTTACAATAACGTTTGATTTTTAATGATAAAATAGCTATGCTGCGAGCGGGTATTTTGAGGGGTTGAAAAAAAAACAGCATCAGCGGGAGAGGTGAGTCAGGGAGAGAAACTGCGAGGTATAGAGAGAAGGGAGGGTGGGCAAAATACAGTACAGAGAAAGCGGGACAGAAGAAGCTGAAGAGATAGATAGAGAAGGGTTGTTATGTCAGAGCTGCTCTCATCTTGCCATTATCTCAAGCACCCTCACATTACCATAATAATGGCTTTTAACCAAATGTAGCACTCTCCAAAGCAGCGCAGGCAGAATCTGTTTTAACCAAATGCAAAACACTCATCTGCAGGCAGCATTGGAGGGGCTTTACGTTAACATCACCATAGGTACAGTACGTGGGTTCGACTGGGACTTTGTAATGTGCAAAGATCGCTGCATGTACGGTCCATCCCGTTTTGACCGGTGCAAATGTCGCGACTATGCACATCGGGCGTGCAACCTTGTGTTTCTGAGCATGTGTGCATGCATGACACCCTTCCATGTGTCCATTTCTTACCGTGCTCCGCGCTATACACATATACATGTGTCATTGTATATGTGTGGCAATAGTGTGAGTCCAGCTCTGGGTCTGGCCAGGTACCCTGCATGTGTTTCCCCTGTCCAGATGGCCTCTCGGCAGGCCTGGGCCGGGGCGCAGGGTGTCCTCCTGCCCTCCCATCCAGCCATTGCAGAAGGTCGACTCGACCGCGCCGCCCGCCCGCCCTGCGATGCCGCCTTCCAGACCAGCAGCTACCTGCCAGAGGAAAAAAAAAAAGGAGCCAGAAAATTGTATTGAAAGCCCTCATGTGCCATCATTAAGCAGGGGCATACACTATGTAATAATGACCTTCTGCTAAGCTGAAAAGCGAAATGCAGAGGGAAATGTCATTTCTTTTTACCGCTTTGTCTTCCTCTCTCATGTTTCCATCGTCCCGCTTCTTCCTTTTTAATGTCGGCCGTTCTTTCGCCTTGTTTCTTATTATAAATAATAGTGTAACAGTTATTTGTGCGTGTGTGTGTGTAGTGTGAGATGCCAGGAGGGTGTGGAGACCCACAGATGGTCGGGGTGGTTCCCACTCAGTGAGATCTGGGTCAGAGCCCGCTCTCAGATTAGTGGGCCTCACTCGTGAAACACCACCCACAGGTTCCTGGGCAGACCTGGATCTGACACAGAGGTTTTGTTATAGAGTGACACACTCATCCATGATATCATATTGTTTCCTCCAGCTCTTGAAAACAGAGGATGTCACCTTTGTGTGCACCTGACTATTATTTTCGTCCATGTTGTTCAGGATTTAAATTTAAGCACGTACAAGCCCTCTTAGATAAGAGAGTATATATATATATATATAATGTTGAATATTATTATATCATAATTATAATATAATAATATAAAACTCCTTTTATGTAGAGATTCTACATAGAGTCTATAATATAAGCTAGGTGGTCTGCCCAGGCTCGCAGGGATAAAAAAAACAAAACATGTAGTCCCTTGACGATTCTTTTCAACGTCTCCTTTGGCAGAAAAAGTAAAATACAAAGGGAAAACAAAAGCAACAATCCAGCTACCATGATGAAAACAATAAAACCGCAAATATATGGACACAAATAACTGCCAAAAGGGTTCCTTTAAGCTGAACTTTTAATACAAAAACAGTCTATGAATAAAAACTTTTTTTTTTCTTTTTTTCATCCAGTTTTAACAAACTATTGTTTTAACACACATTTGTAGAGGGTCGCCGCATGTTAGTTTTAGCCTTATATTGTTTTGCTTCATTATGCACTTACACTAAATAAAATGTGCATAATCAAGTTGACACAAATGAATGACCAATCTGTAACTAATGCATACACAATGCGCACACAGTGGTAGAAGCATTGGGTTCAGTAGGGGCCCACAGTTCCTTTTATCCCCTGGAATTCCAGGCAAGGGTGCAGCTAGTATCTCTGTGGAAGTATTTTGTGTCTTTTTCAAGGACATTTCAGTAGGTGCTGAGTGGTTGCTGACACAGGTGCTTAAATCTGGGTTTTGGGGTTGAAGGACTGGGCTGCCTTTCTGGTCAGAAAGTTATGGTTGTGCATTCAACTTAGATCTGAGACAAGTCGGAGGTTGTTTTTTTTTTTTTTTGCAACACGGGGGCTCAGACAGCCGCACTGTGTGAAAAAAATGCCCTTGTATTCATTTAAATACCGCTGCGTTGGCTCGGACAGGGGTGTCGACACAAAGCGGTGTGGCAGAAAAATGCAGGATCGTCAAAAAAGTTGAACCAACCTTTGCTACAACGCAAGGTGCTGCGTTGTCTAATCAGTTACACAAGCTCGCATTCCCGGTTGATGACTTAATAATGTTGCTGCATTTCTACTGTTTGCCGCACAATCAACGATACAAAAGATCAAATAACTACTGTCACATAAATTGCTGAGCAGTGTGGTGACAAGCTTCCAAAATTATGAATCTGTTATTCAAACTGGTACCTGAAAGAAAACAGCCTCTCCAACACACACAAAAAATAAGTAGTAAAAAAAAAAAAATCGGTAATATGGATTGTATTTAAAGTTAAAACCACACGGCTCTATGAAGGTATCTCACCAAAGGTAAAAGGAAAAGAATGCAGTGACAATGAAGACACTTTTCTGCTTCCCTCGGATTTTTCATGAGGAAATTAGACAACAGTCATGTCCTCACTGCCCAGCCAACACTCCAATAAGCCACCATAATGCTCTTTTTTGGTAAATGCTCAGTAGATATGATAGAGATGGCCAGTCAATAACCAACGGTCCATAAGTGGGCATGACAGTGCGTACAGAGGCATAATGGTGTCACTGTGTGTGGAGCAGCATTCTATTGGATTAACCCACAGCATGCCATCACATACTCTGTCAGCTCTCATTCTTCACAGTGATGCCCATGTGCTTCTCACACACACACACACACACATGGATCTAAGCTGGTATGTGCACTGTCATGTGCACAAGCCCATACACATTCCAAACCAGTCTAATGAATCAATTACATTGCAGCCAGTGTGTTTGTGTGTATGGGGTGCTAATAGGAAGTGACAGGGGCTGCGGCGACGTACACATCACTTCAGGCTTCCTGCCTTTCCTCACTGCCTCCCCTGACACCCCCACCCCCCTCCAGTCACCCAGTTCAAGCTTGACATTTCTATCTTTGTAGTGTGGTCACCTGTCATTCTTTGAGCTGCCTGTTAGCTCATCATTTGTACTGGCACAAGTGCATGTGCATGAATAGACAAACATGTACACAGAAACACACATGTATGTCCGCTCTCACCTAGTAATTATTCATATACACATGGAGCAGAAAAAAGACACAGTTCAGCTTTCACTACCGTGACAGGTGCATAAGGATATGCTCACATTATCACATCTGGGGACAAAAACTCTTCAAAAGGTGAACCGATTATTCAGATTCAGATTTTTTGATTGCTAAAGTGCATTCGTCAAGACTGAAGCTACTTTTTTGAAAACTGTCTGCATTACCGACATGCACCTCGGCCAAACAGTTACTCTCACCTCCAGAGTTCATTCAGACTATCATTTCATAGAAGAATCATACCTTTTTAATTACATTAATACTGTACTAAAGTATGTGTTCAAAGGAATTAATCAAAAATGCAGAAATCTGGTTCAATATCCGTTGCTTTATCTTTATCTTTGTATATAATCATTTACTTAATAAAACAATGAGTTGAAACAAAATAAAATCCTGCAGTTCCAGGACTGCAATAATAATAATTTAAAATAGTGTCCAACCACTTATACAAAATCAAACAAAATCTTTCCAAAGCTACCCCCTTTTACCCTATTTGATAGGCCTAACAAATGGCTTTCAACTGTGATTGGAATAATTATTGTAAGCATTGTAAGCATTACGCTAATATTTTATATATATATATATATATATATATATATATATATATATATATATATATATTATATGGTTACTGTAGAAATGCATACAATTTTCTATCATTCCGTTTTGATTGTGTGTTGAACAATTTTTAAAACTGTTTTGAAAAAAAATGTTTTGCAGGTGGTGGAGTAAGAAAGACATAAGAGTTCATGGCAAAATGTGTTCACTTAACGACTTTTGCTTCAAAGCAATGCAAAATGACTCTCAGCTTGGTCCACATGGAGACGTCTGTTTCACTGACTGTGTGAGGACTTTTGACAATGTGAGTTCAGTTTTGATCAATATGTCTTAGCAATCTAGTAAAAAAAAAATAAAATGAACTCAGAATAATGACCATGGTCTGAAGCAAAACAACGTCCCCACAAGTGAACTAAAACAAGTTTTTTGTGCAAAAGGCTCCACAGTAACGGGCTCCGGAATAAAATTCTCACTTCATTCATTATGTAATGGGAGTAACAATCCTCCACCCTCTTCTTCTCTCTCCTCGCCTCCCTCTCTCCACCCCGTCCTCTCCTCAGCCTTCACCTTCTGTTCACCACCTGTACGGGAACAGATTCTCTCCTCTCTCCGCGTGACACTTCAATCTGTTCTACAGCAGAGAGAAGAGTCGAGTGTTGTTATTTCCCCTTTTTTTTTTATATACTTTCATGTCTTATTTTGCCCGTCTTGTCTCCAGCACGTGACGTCCAGCGACTGACATGCCTCAACGTCACCTCAGGTTAAATTCAAAAGGTTAAAGGTCTGACATTTGAACACAGAGCCAGTGGGGGTTGATGTACGCATACACGTGACGTCGTCTACACACACATCCATGTGCATGTGTGTACAGTGCAGTATGTCTGTGACCTTAAGTAAATAGCTCACACTGCTTGTGTTCCTGCATATTTGAGATAAAAGCATGACAAGCTTTGCAGTTAGCAATGTTTATATTCACCATTAGCTGTTCATGCAATGATTCGTCTCATATGAAGAGTGATGATCTTCAAAATGTGGAGAAAACGAGAAGATGCATGAATGACAAGAAGAGTGGAACAATAACATGTGATGGACGGATGATACAGACAGATACAAGAAGACAGAAGGAAGAATAAGTGAAAGGTGAAACCATTTGCACACACTCATGCATGCGGTTTCTGTAGAGGTGGCAACAGAGGGCCGATAGTTCCTCCTGTCCGCTAAAGATACAACTGATGACAATTCCATTAATCCTGTCGGTCCTCCCTCCATCTCACCCTCTCTCTCGCAGTCCTTTTTATAGATGAAAGGCTTCCCCTTTTTCTGTCAATGGCCTGCAGTCATCTAAATTAAACATCGATTTTATCGGAAGTTTAGTCTCTGCGTGCACGATGACTCGCTGCCTAGTCAAAACCACGTGCCAGCGTCTCATCGCGCAGGAGCACGCGAGCCAAAGGAGAGGAGGATGAAGGAGATGGGGAGAGCTAGAACAGAGGAGACAGGGGGGGGAAGAGATTTCAAGACGACGACGTTAAAACGAGAGAAAGGAGACAGACGGGGACAAGGGGATCCGAGGCGGGAGACAATGAGAACACAGGGGGGATGAGAAGAAAGAGCAAGGGATTCAGGAAGCGGCAATTAGGAGAGGAAGAAGGGAGAGGAAGAAAGTGGCAGGGCTCACACAGAATAGGAAGGGGAAAGAGTTTTTTGAAGTGCGACGCTCAAATCTCCCTTTTGTTCCCGTCGTCATGCAACATCTGCCACAACTCATCTCCGTTAAACTCTCTCCCTTCCCTCCCGTTCCCGCCCTTTTCCTCACTCTCACCACCAATAAAGGCACATCATCGCTAATCGGCCGGGCCACCGCCGCACAGGCGCGCGCTTTTCCCCTCCTCCGAAATATTAAGATGAGTTTCAACATCCTTGGCTGAGCGGTTGTTGCTCGCAGCCAAAGGATCAGAGATAAAATAAAGACGATTGTGCTTTGACGTGCAACAGTGCACATAAAGTCTCCTCTGTTTCACGTCCCTAACCTCCGGGAACAGAGTGAGTGGGTGAAAAAAAAAAAAAAGAAAAATGTTGACACCGGGTGTATTCTTGAACACGCCGGCTACAAGCTAAGATAAACACAACAGGTTGACCTCTAGCTGTAACTGCACATGCTTTTCTGTCGTCGCCTCCTCCCCCCCTCGGCCAACGTTCCCCTCTTTTTTCATCTTTTATGCTTCGCTCCCCTCTTCCTCCGTCGGTGGTTTGTTGTTGGGCACCCCGAGGAGACGGCGAGATGAAAGAGGAGCCGGTCTCGGGGGAGCGCCAGCGTTTGAACGGGGAGGCCCCGCGCTCCTGCAGCACTCATCCCCGCAGCGAGGCACGCCATCCCTGGGATGAGGCAGCTCCGACGAGCGGGACGATACGTTTTTTTTTTTTTTTGGATCCTCTGGTTCATGTTCACCCCGCTTCACAAGTGCATTATGCACACACACATTACTGTAACATCACAGACAGACACACACACACACACACACCTTGGAGGATACAGTCCCGAGCGAGCATTACGGATAAAACTTCAGATTCGGTCTCTGCAGTTTTTATGCTCACACTGTGGGGTGTGGTAGACTCCAGGGAGGGTAAAAGAAAAAAAAAGAAAAAAGAGGGAATTCAACATAGATAGCAGCAAAAGTGCAATAAGGAAGCAGAATAAAACTAATGGGCTGGTTTTCTTAGAATTCATGAATATCTCTGCCCTCTCCCTCCCTCGCTCCCTCGGTTCTCTCCGAGGTCTTCTCCCTCACACCGGTGGCCCCGGGGTGGCACAGCTTCGGCTCCCAGAGTGCACCACTTCGTTGGGAATACCTCCCCATTTGGGTCAATCTGTCTCTCTCTCTCTCTCTTTCATTTCCTTTCTATACCTCTCACTCCCTCGCTCCCTCTCTTTTTTTGCTGCAGTAGGTATGAATAATTAAACCTGCGTTTCCTCTCCTCTCATGTCATGTCTCTGTCTGCCACCCCTCCTCCCGCCCTCTCCGCTGTGTCTCTCACTCAGGCTGAAGTGTTATAACAGAAGTGAGTCATTTAGAAGAGAGAAAAGGCTGCAGATCAAGGAGAGTTGAGTTCAGTTTGGAACTTGGCATGTTACATAAGCTGTCACGGTGTGTTATTGACTCGGAGAGAGAGAGAGAGAGAGAGAGAGAGAGCGAGAGGCAGGAACGCAAAAAGAGTGAGAGGGAGGAAAGGTGAGATTGTGATAATGGTGAAAAAGTGAGTGAGAGAAAGATGGAGAGCAAAGGTTCAGAGTTGCTGGCAATGTAGAGTGGTGTCGCAACGGAGGTGACAAAGTTGCGTTTTCTTTTAAAGGTGTTATAGGGTGACTCTCGTTGGCAAATCACATGTCAAAATTTAGAAAAAAAAAAGGAAAAAAAGCCCTTCAGAATCTGAAGGAGCCATTGTTGCATGCAATAAATGTATAATCCTTGAAGTTAGAATGTTACAAACCTCACTCAAAATAGAAACCTCTTTTACAGGAGTGATCTACAGCAGCACATGAGTTACGGTTTATGTAACAAAGATTTATAGAAGCTTGAATTTATTATTCCTCAACCTTGGGAACATAAACTATCACTAATAACTGTTAATATACTCCTATATTTGTAAACGTGAAAAGTGTTGTATGTAGTAATAAACACACAGAAATAATGATCATCCCACTCTGCAGCTCCCATTTCAATATATTTCACTCACAAGCAAGGCAAGACAAGAAAAAAAGAAAGAAGTAAGAAATGCACGTTGAAATGCAAAAGAAATACCACAAACAAAAACAGTATAATACAACCATCAACAAAACGCTAAAAGGTTAAAAGGGCTCAACTCATGGAAGAGTTGGGTTTTCAGGTGTTTTGTGCAATGTAGCAAACACAGTTAGCTTGTCTTAAAATCCAGGGCTGCTGTCAAGATCAGAAGATCACAAGGGCAGAAGACCAAGTCAAGACTAAAGTGGAACAATTTTACAAACAGAAGAAAACAACCAAAAATTAGTATTCTTCATACTATTTGAGTCGCCTGTGATACAACAGTTTTTTTTAATTTATTTAGAAAGGTTCAAAACTATGTAGCGTCACCCTATTAAAATAATAGTCTTTTTTTCAAGTTTTTGAGAAAACACAAAAAAACTTGACCAAATGCAGCGAATATTACATTTTATAATCATTTAAATCAAAAAAGCCTTAACAGTGGATGACTGTGGACACGCATAGAATGTAACATTAAAGAATGAAGTGACTTAGGCCAATTTTCAACTTTAAACCTGGTTTAAACTGTGCTTTCATTACATAGTGCAAACATAAAACCTAGATTAATCTGGAGTTAAATTAAACAAATGTCAGGTTAACCAAATTGGTCAGGAGGCAGTTCCCTTTTTAATCATTTTCCAAGGTCTTTTTTGCTTGTTTTTTTCTTAAATGTAACTAATTTCCAACGTTAAGTTGTTACTTTTTGAAACCTGAGATGTGAAGTAGCCACCTTTATAAAGGCTTGTTAAATTGCTCAAGTCAGGCTTTTTTTATCCTGACTTGGGAAAATTTTTTTGACTTAGGCAAAAAAAAAAAAGGTCTAAGTAAAATGACTGTTGTCTTATAGGGCATAAAGAGTATGGCCCTTTGAAGTAAGGATTATCCTGATTTTATCAGACATGTCAATATCATCAAGACAAGATTTATGCCAAAAACTCACTTTCGTCAAAAAATAACTTAAGCCATAATTTTAGCAGGGTGACAATATATATCTGTATCATGATAGGAACAAGAAACAATCTAAAATTTGCCTAAATGTGCATTATTTTTCAGAAATTAAAAGTATTTCTAATTGTATTATAAAAGTAACTTTTAATACAACACACAATTAATAACCTCTTTTACACAATTAATAAAAGATCAGCACAGTTTATGGATTGTGTTAAACACAGTAACGTTACTGTAAATGATTATTACAGTAGCTTGATTCAAAGTATTAAAATAGAAAATCACAGTAGTGAATAATCACTGTAGTATATCACAGTAGTCAAAGAGTTACTGTATTATAACACAGTTAATCACCCAATACTGTAAATACAATTGAAATAACAGTTTTTGATTTTTTATTTAATTGTATTTATTTTGTTACAGTAAAGACACAATACTATAAACAGAAGTGTAATACTTATACTGTGAATAAATAATTACAGTAACTTTCTCTATAATTGCTGCTGGTTAGTTACTGTAAATTTGAAGGTTTTCTAGTGTAGGACAGCTTTTTACCACTTACAGCATCTCCAAAGTTAGATCCATCTTGTCTCAGTCTGTTGTTTGAAAAACTGGCTCATGCATTCCTGTTTTCTCTAGACTAGACTACAGTAATGCCCTTTATCCCAGACTTCCAAAAAAAAACAACAACACAAAAAACAAAATGAAAAAAAAACTATGGGACAGCTCCAACTCATAAAAAAATGCTGCAGCCAGAGTACTCACTGAGACAAGAAAACTGAACATATCTATTCTTAGATCCCTTCACTGGCTTCAGTGAATCAGAACAAACTTCAATATACTGCTCCCTGTTTACAAATCACTTAATGGTCTGGCTCTAATATCTCTGACCTGCTCAATGCTACAAACCCTCCAGAACCCTCAGATCATCAGATACTGGACTCCTGAACTCTACTCACTCTACCTTATCACAAGTAAATCTGGTGAAGGTGCATTCAGGTAGGTACACATATAGCATACATAATCTGTGTGTCTGTCTGTCTCTTACAGTCTTGTTTTAGGGTGTGTTTTTTTGGTATATTTTTGTTCTGATTCATATGAATATATTGTTTTAATGGACTTATTTGTATTCATATGTGTTGTGCGTAAACCACATTGAAACTACCTTGTATGAAATGTGCTATATAAATAAAGCCAGAGGAACAAAATGTGCAGAGCGTAGTGAGGTCTAATTTCCCTGTGATACTAGTACAGCAGAAATGGTTTTATTGTGATGAGGATGCTGTCACTTTAAGACCAGCCTAACAGGATCTCTGAGAGCATGCAATTCATGTGAGACTTTAACCACAAGGAAGCTGCAGTAAAGGGGAGGCTAAACGGCTGTTGAGATTGGTAAAAAGTGTCAGGTGTGTTATATCCCCTCAATGCTGAGGGAAACATTGAGCAGTGGGTGCTGATAATGTACAATTACTGTTAGAATTCTATTATATATCATGGATGTTGACTACAAACAGTCCATTTTTGTACACTTCTCCCTAATTTAGAGGAAAGATAGGAGTGTGTGTGTGTGTGTGCAGGCTGTAAAAACAAAAAAAGGTTTGTGATTTTAATTTGAAGGATTTGAAGGATTGATTTTGAGCTAATAGAAGATTGTTTCTAAAAATATATTCTGGTCGTACATGACTACATACACTACTGTTCAAAAGTTTGGGGTCACCCAGACAATTTAGTGGTTTCCATGAAAAATCACACTTTTATTAACCACCATGATTTGTAAAATGAATAGAACACTGGGGTGATAGTTGCTGGAAATACACTCTATACACATATGGATATATTGCACCAAAAACCAGACATTGCAGCTAGAATAGTTATTTATTAATAGTCACATTAGCAATGTATAGAGTGTATTTCGGATGGTTTTCTTTTTGAAAAATAAAGACATTTCTAAGTGACCACAAACTTTTAAACGGTAGTGTATCTTTCCATATATTTTCTGAAAAGGTATTTCTTAGTGAATATAATTGTAAACTAATGTACTTTATGTTACAAATGTATTTCTTTCTGTTGTTTTTCAATTTTTTTCCTATTAGAAAGAGACACTACTGTTAGTCTAGTTTGGATTGAAATTTGCAGTTTACAGCTCATTAAGGTGAATGATTGGAACTGGAGTTCATCAGTCTGCTGTAACTGTTCATGTCCAGCGATACTGCGTGTCCACCCTGTACATGTATGACTTTTTCTTATTGCTACTGTATAGTTAGCAGTTGATAGTCAATATTACACTTTAACTAGGAAAAGTGCTTCAGGACTGCAATCATTGCACAAAAGACCCACAAAGCTAATTAGCTCTGTGTCTGGCCTCCTTGTTTATGTCACATAAAATATAATTAAAATAAATAAAAATTTATTTGATCTGGAAGGCACTGAACCTGAAATAATTCTTCTGACACTATTTATGGGTCTGGAGAAACGCGGATAAGATAAAACAAATCAGAGTGACTTTAAGAATTAATATTAAATATTGCCAGCCTTCGCACTATACCATATATACCATAATCAGGGATCAGGGTAAGCTTGTCTGTATCAGTCACCTCATAAAATACTGGCATTATCAATGAAACATCTTCCACCTAAATGAGTAATCATGTGAGTATCATGTGAGGAGCGGAATTTTGGAAACAAAAAAAGCCATTATATCCATGTATATATTCACTGCTAAAACTATTTAGGCTTTTCAAACAACAGACAGGATAACAAGATGGATTTGACTTTGGAGATGTTTTTAAGTGGTAAAATGCTGTCCGACACTGTAAAACCGTTACCTTAAAATTTACAGTAACTAACTGGCAGCAATTATCCAGGAAGTTACTGTAATAATTTTTTTTCTACAGTTGAAGAACTGTTATTCTACAAAGAATTTTGTAGATATGTATACATAACAGTTTGTATATATATGTGTATGTATGCAGTTTGTGGATTACATATTATATCAGAAACACATTTGTGAACTATAGTTTTATATTGGTGGGTTGTTTTGTATTTATATATTGACACATGCCTTTTATGTGCATTAAAAATATTATTATGGAGAGAATCATTTATATATGAATCCCTAAACACATTTTTGGATCTGTCTGTCTGCGGTCATTCATTATGAGACTGATCTGACTCCATGAGGATAAGTTTTACAGCATGTATGACTAAAGCATATTCAAACTCAAGCCCTGTATATTTAGCCTGGAAAGCACATCAAATTAAGCATATAACCTTTGTCAGTGAATGTCTTTTTTACCAGTAAGCAGTAAGCACCCATTACCTCTTCTACCCCCCCCTTTCCCTCCATCTCTCTGGCAACGCCTTCCCTCCTTCCGTCTCTCTTTCCTCAGGTGCTGTATTACCATAATGGCTTCTTGTGACGGTGATATACTAAGCAGCAGTATGGAAAGGCAACATGCCACGCCGCACATTATCAGAGCTGAATGCATTAGGTGTCATTTGTGTGAGTGTAGCTGCTGTGTGGTCATTATGTGTTACACTGTTCAGTGGGAAACTGTAGAAGAGACAGAGAGAGAGAGAGAGAGAGAAAACGAAAACTATTTTCCATTTACCATACAGTTACGGTATTCTGCAGCTTGCATGCAAAGAGGATTTAGGATTAATGGGGAAATGACAATAGCGAATGGAAACAGCCTCTTGTCACTTTTTTTTTTTTTGCGTACCTACTGCTGCAACAACCGTGGCGTGTTCAGCTACTGACCGGGGCTGGTCTGTGTGTGATGACGATCATGACCTCCGTATAAATTTGCTCACACTAGCGACAGATGTAGGCGGTCGCGGCGCAGTCGGCATGACACGATTGTTTCCTTTCTCCCTAAAATGTCTGCACCCTGGTGCTTTTTCTCTAAACATATCAGTGTGAGATGAGCTGCGTTTTCTTTCCAGCGGCATACAAACCTGAGCCGATTCCCACCAGTTAATTGTTTTCCATTCCTCGTCTCCTCTGGTTCGGAAGTCAACAGGAGAGGATTCAGATAGGTTTAACGGCAAATCCTAGCTCTTTGTCTCAAATCGGGACGCCAGGCTAATCACTGTGGTTTGTAACATCAATAATCAGTTGTTGTTTTTTTATTATTTTATATTACTGTATCATTTTGAGGACATTTAATCTCTTTTGAGTCACTGGCTGTCATTATGACTGTTCCTCTTGTTCTTTCAAGGGACACTGACCTCTTCTTTCCAACCATAATGTTTTGTGCCTGTGTGCGTGTGTGTGTGTGTGTGTTACAATGGTTCTGAATGTACAATCTTAGGTTCATCTCTTTACTGCAGCAGGACCCTGGGATGAGTCACTGTGTTGCCGTGGGGACACTTCCGGCCCTCCTCATAAATATAGCAAACCCTAAAGTGCAGAAAAATGTTCCTCTTTGAAAATGGGCAAAAAAAAAATGAAATGGAAAAAAATGTATGTATATGAATATTTCAGCATTTATATAAGCTCTGAGAGACTCTGGATGTCCGCTGTGGAGTCATAAACCAATTAAAAGAGGTTTATCTTAATGTATATTTTTGATAGGTGTGGATGCATTAGGCTGTGTTTGTGCAGGTAAGAAAAGTTTTTTTTTAAGCACAAAGAGAGAGCTCGAAGTTCACAGGAGTCAGGGAGGAGATGTGCTTTTTTGTTAAATAAAGGCAAATATGGTGGGGGGGGGAGAAGGAGAGCGTATCCGTGGGCATGGCTTCAGGGCATCATACTCTGAGTGCCGAGCGGGAGACAGAGGAGTAGAGGAGCATTCTGTCACCTATCAATCTCGTCTGCTCAGTTTTTTTTTTTTTTTTTTTTTTTTTATTTATTTGACTGTTTATTCCTTCTTCTGTTTACATACATTTCCCCCCCTTCAATCTCGCTCTTTTTCGAATGACGCTTCGCTCAGTGCGGGGAAACTCAAGAGAGGGGACATTGAGGCCCCCAAATTGCAAACCTCTCATTTTTTGTCTTTAGGCTGTCAAAGTTATTTCTGTCAGTTTATATTTACTTTAAAGCGACATAACAGTTTATCTTTGTGATAGTTCAGTGAAATGTGAGTTATATGCTCTGTTTTACCAAGTGCCTCTGTGCTTCTGCCACCGTTTTCCCGGTTTTTGACATTATTTGTTGCATCCCGACAGTTGGGTTTCTGCGGCATAAATTCTCGGTGATTCACACTAACCGCTGCCTCAGAAACACTTTCACAATCACATTTCCACTGAACTGGTGAGTCAAGAAGTCTGGAATTCTCTTCTCGTCTCTACCTACCTAATTCTTTTCGCAGTCACTGGGGTTCCTTCAAAAATCACCAGTCAGTCACGGGACTGTCACAGACAGACAAACAATGCCTAACATTCATATTCACATATGAGATTCTTACCTAACAATGTTTCCTGAGTCTGGGGGGGAAACAAAGCGCCATTAAGAAACCTGTACAAACTCCACACGTGCTGGGAATAAAGCAGGTTCTCTTCTTTTTATGTGGCAGCAGCTGTGATGCCTTGTTGAGTATGTTTTTAACATGTATATATATATATATATATAGTTTTAAAATCAGACGAGATATGAGAAAAGAACTCATTCTCTAATATAGCTAGAGGATGTTTGTTGTCCAATGATTGTTTCATGTTAGCCAGCACATGTATGACATCACAGCAGTGCTGTAGCTAAATGCAGCTCATGAAAGAATTTGTGAGTTAAGACTTCAGGCTTTTATATTGTAATGGCCTTAGGAGGGAAATATCAGCTTGTCTATTAATACACCACTCTAGTCCAGACTGAAATATGTCAACAATTAGTGGGTGGAATGTCATGAGGTTCTGCACAGATGTTTTCTAACAACTTTTGAAAAAAAATTCGGACTAATTTGTGACTATTTAAGAGTTTATTTTAGGACGTTTTACAGAGAAGGTGGTGCAATTTGTTACAAATTACGACTCAGTCAAAACATGTATTGGTTGGACTGTGTGTGGCCAGTGAATGGATGTTCATAATTAGTCATTTAATCACTAAAAGACAAGAGTAATTTTGACCAATAGTGAAGAGAGAGATGACGGAGGCAGTTCAGGTGCAGCTGACTCCTCCTGATACAAAGCAACAGCAGCTTGAGCATGTCTCTTTTTTTCTGACCCTTTAACCCCGCTGTGTGGGAAAAAAAAAAAAAAACTCTGTACAGCCCTGCTGTGTAGCAAGGTGAGCTAAAACAAAAGCACTAGCCAGCCCACAGTACTTCACCACCACATGACCCGGCTGACCAATGCTGTCATTTGTACTTGAGATCCACTCATTCACAGACTGACAGAAGGGACTGAAAAAGTGTTACAATGGTTTATAGTTGGCAAGTTTTCAGCCTTTAATTTTGTGTGACAAACTGAATATCGGGCTGCTTAAAAGCTCTGCCAAAACACTCTTTTCACATCAACCTTTTTAAAGAAAGAGAAGGGATTACATGGGAATGATTGAAACATTTTTTTATACAAGACACGATACAAAACTACCCAAGGAAAACTATTTTTTTCAGTAAAACAACTGTCTAAGGCTACATTCAGACTGCAGGGCTTAATGTTCAATTCATATTTTTTGTGAAATAAGATTTTTTCTAGGTCGTTCACATTTCCTATTAAATGTAACTTGTAGGTGATCTCCAGTGTGAACTTTAAATGAACCAAAAGTGTCCTGCATGCGCATTTGGAGGACACAACGACATCACATGCAACAAGCGATTTTTTTTAGTCTTTATCCTCCTTTCACATTAGAGGACCGCCTGCTCGGCCATTTCTTTAGAAATCATTTCAAAAAACGCCCGATTCTGATAAGACCCCTCCAGTTTGGCTTAAATAGAGCTATTCCCTAAATATGAATTAACTCAGAAACCTCACTCTACCCTTCGTTGACTACTCTTCATATTATCATCCGCCATAGTTGTTGCTTTTTTCCTGCTTCTGCGTTCGTCACCGTTCAGACTGAAGTCGTATGTCAAAAGATCAGATAGGTATTGGTTTTAGAACCACATATCCTAATTTATTATTTATTTATTTTTTTGCAACTGAACAACTCTGTATGAACCCAAATATAATGAGGAGACAATTATCAAATTAGCACATTTTTTAAAATTTTTCTCATAATTTGTATGAAATTGCGCCACCCTCTTTGTGAATGCAAATTATCTGTGAGCATTCTCATTGTGAACATGTTAATGTGTGGATAGCATTTAGCTCCGTGCTATGTGCAGGTGAGGAGCCGCATGGGGTAGGCTTAGACTCTCAGACTCGTTAAAAAGTGACTCGTTACATGTAGTCAGTTCAAATGCCATCCCAAAGATGCTTTTCATCCCTCCTTTTCTGTCATTGCTGGGGAGCTGCTGCCTTCTCCTGTTTGTGGGACTGAGGGGACAGATGGAGGAATCCCTTTCTCATCGCCCACTCCTGCTTCAGCTTTCATCCCCCAGGGGGACTCACATCTCCCTCAGCACAGAGGTGTTTTCAAATTAAATACTATCTAATGAACTGGAAAACCTGCCCCCACCCTGCTCTGTATGTGTGTGTGTGTGTGTGTGTGTGTGAAGTAGGTATTTTGGCAGTGCTGGAGAGCGGTACGAGAAAATGAAAGAAAAACTGTGTGAGAGATTAAAAGAGAGAGGTATTTGCATTGCAATCTAGTGATTGCACAGCCTGTGTGTGGCGTCATGAAGCGTGTGTTTGTTAATTGTATATCTCTGCAGTTCTAATTGCTTTAATTCCCTGTAATTAATCAGTAATTGCAGTGAGGAGCCACGCACAGCTTCGCTCAGAACGCAAAAGAACTTTTCAATATGGAGTACATAAATATAGATGAGAGAAAAAGGAACCAATGGAGATGCCGGGGAACAGAGGGAAAGAAAGAAAGAAAGAAAAAAAGAAAGAAAGAAAGAAAGAAAGAAAGAAAGGAAGAAAGAAACCTGCTATATTTAGTATTCTTTGAAAGGCCTGTACCATGAAGTGTATGGCGTGGTCTCATTTATCATTAATGTATTCTGATGTGAATGAAAATGAGAGATTATGGGTGAAAGTGGAGCACTCTCTCGAGACGCTCAACATTGCCTCAAATAAATCCCACAACTCAGAGGAAAAACCTTTTTATTGCAGAGCCGCTCGAAGGTTTGTCCACAAAACAGCAGCAGTGTTTAAGCAAAATGTTACTTTACATCCTATCTGAGTGGTTTGTGTCAAAAGTAACTGTTGATGATGATGATGAGTGTGTGTATGTGTGTGTGTGTGTGTGTGTGTGTGTGTTTGCAGACAGAAAGGGTGTGGCATTTGTTTCTAGGGAGATCCCTGTCCCATCATTTTACCAGAGAACAGGACTGGAAGGAGAATCCCTCCCACTCACCATACTGTTGCGCGGTAATCCCCTCCTCTTTCTCTCTCTCTCTCTCTCTCTCTCTCTCTCTCTCTCTCTCTCTCTCACTGTCTCTCCACCTCCTCCCAGTCCTGACTTCCTACCTCACCCTGCCCCCCCTCATTAATTCCCAATTAAGACAGCAGCACACCCACCCACACACCTCCTTATTGCACATATTGCACATAAATGCTTTTTTCTGGTCAGACTTTTAATTTACAGAGGTTTGAGCTGAGGCTAGCAGACTCACTGAACTGTGGGCATCCATGTGTGTGTTTGTGTGTGTGCGTGTGTGTGCGCACGTGTGGGTGTATGCGCGTGTATAATGATTGCGTATCTGTTCCTTTCCCCAACCCCGGATGAAAGCAAACCTTTGTCATTCTTGAACGTCTTTTTTTTTTTTTTTTTTAAATGAGAGTTAGTGACTGGTCTTCGGTGACCTGCTGCGCCCCTCCCTCCTCCCCTGCCTTCTATCTGCCCGCGTTCACCCCTCCCCACCCACACCCACCTCGTAAATGGCCCTGGCTCCCACATAACAAGCACGATTCTCATAGATCTCCATCAATTTGTGTCACTCCAGGGATTCCCTGAACAAAGATGCCTTTGCCACATCACCCACAACATCTATGCATTATTAAGGCTAGAAAAACAGCCCGCAAAGTGTCTGCCACAGCCTTGGTTACAGAGCTAAAAAGGCACAACAGAGAGGGAAGTGGGAAGACAAAGCGGGGAGAGACGGAAAAAGACAGAGACTAATGATAAAAAGAAAACATTTTAAATGCCGTCGTGGCCATGCATTCCACAGATTGTTAGTGATGTGACTGTTAAGCGGAAAGCTTGCTCCGCTACTCATCTATTGTGTTGGTTCTTTAAAGAGATTTACCCAAAATGCATCTCATCCATGGACAGCTCACACCAGCGTGGTAAACCTCATGTTGATGTAGAACAATATTAAAATGCAGCCTGTCAAAAGGCCCTACTTCGATAAAGGACATTTAAACAGCTTCACATTCAGCTCCCGAGAGCCCTCAAACTGCTCTTCGCATCTCCAACCTACTGCAGCTGATACACATAACTGATATTCATTATGTGTCCAGAGAGGACAATAAGAATGAAGCAGCATGTGCAGTAACCTGAGAATCCCTGGAGGTCAAAGAAAAAAAAGCACCTTTTAACCTATATTTTTTCTTCCCGGAAGGCCCATCAAACAGATAAAAGGGGACAGTTTTGATCTGATTTTGTTTTAAAGTGTGTGTCAAGGAAGACAGGTTGGTGGTGGGGAAACAAGACTGGCAAAGAGAGGGAGAATGTGTGGAGGACAAAACAGAGGAAGACCAATGGGGCCATGCGGGGCCCATGAGAACTTGTAGCCAAATGCAGCAGAGAGGAGGACTAGAACCACAGAGAGCTGTGTATGACTGATTTTCAGATGCTTCTTTTAGTAATGCAGCCTTGAAAGTGCAGGAAATGTTATTTTGTTTCAAATTATTAAAGTAAATGACTATAAGCAAAGAAAAAGTCAAAGTAAAGGACATAGAAGCAAATTGCAGCATTTCTGATTCATTCCTGTTACATATACTTTAGTGCACTGTAAAACAGTAAATGAGTTTTGTCTGAGTTCAGTAGCAGAAAGTTACAGATCATCCAGGATTTTATGTCCTTAAGACATGCTTGAAGTTTGAAGCTGGTTGGTTTTATTTGGCTTATTTGACATTGTGTATCGTCCGTGTAACAGTGGAAATTAATAGTGTTTCCTGATAGTTTTACCTTAAGTAAGCATATAAAGGGTGAAAATTATTGGTCCGAGCACAGAACCTTGTGGAACCCCATGTCTAATTTTTGTAAGGATGGAAGAAACATGTTAATGCTAATTGTAGGATTGGATCTGTTTTTTTTGGACTCTTTAGATAAGATGCATGTTGGTCATGCAGACTATGGGAAGACTTTTGAAAAAGTGGCTTGACCAATATGATATGTTCTAAAGTGAAAAAGCAGAGACAGACTTGAATAAAAATTGTAGAGATCCCCTTAGGATGTATCAAATATTACTAACGAAAAACACCTTATTAAAGAACCTTTATTTCAGAAGTTTACCTTCTCAACAAAAGATATTTACTTCATTGTAATGTCATGGCCAAATGAGCTGGGACACAGGCTGTTTTGTTGCTGATATAAATAAAATAAAATCCAAAAAATGTAAGTCAATATTTTGCCTGAAAACATCTATCTGATAAAAAGGCATTTTCTCCATTTTTTTTGTCTGAAAAATGGATTTCTTTGGTGAAAATGTTAAAAAAAAAAATGAATGAATGCATATAGAACTAAATGTTTTTGGAATTTGAAACTACAAACTCCCTTATTTCTGTTGATATATTCCTGTTTACATATTCATAGAAGTGGATATTCTGTGGAGGGTTCAAAGATCAGTAAATTTGTTCAAAAATGCCAGCAGTGGCTGGAAACTTTTTTTTAAACGACTCTGGCGGAGAAAGAGTTAAAATTGGATTTTCAACAAGCACTTTCAGCAGGCGAATGTGGAAACAGCCAAACGTCAATGTCATGTTTCTGCAGACTGGAGCTCACACATTCAACTGTAGGAACAAGAAGAAATATACATTTCTTTGAGTGGAGGAGCTCTTTCATTTATTAAGTTACAGTCTTTGACACATCATACAGGATTCATGAGCAGGAACTGCTTTCTGTGGCACAATTACAAAATGGGCAATCAGGCTCTAATTTGGGATTTAATTAAAGGGACTCAACATGAGGAAGCTCTACCGACAAAAAAATGAGGAATATGTTAACTCAGAGAATGCTTGAGTGTTTAGCCCCTAATGAGTTTCATTTAACTGCGGCACTGAGAAAGGTCATGAACCACAACATGGATCTATTTGACTATGAAATCACTGTACAGAATACAGAATTTTTAACCATGGAACAAAAAAGCGTGTCAAAAAAGGTGAAATGTAAATCTGTTGAGGGTGACAGTCAAAATGAAGGACACGGAGCAACCCCTTCATCACAGCAGCAATAACGTGCACAACCAGTGCTCTCACACGTGATGGCCAAACACATATGGATTATTATCATGATCACCATACACCCTGTTGGATATCACTCTACAGGATTTGGCACCGCTGGCACACACACACACACACACACACACACACACACACACACACACACACGCACACACACAATACCTCCCTGAATTCACAGCACACCTTTACCGTCTCAACAGTCGCAATAATAAGATCAAACTTGCTCGGTGAAACCCAACCTTTGTTTTATTCGATGGAGGCATGAAATGAGATTCTATTAATACCCGCAGCCCAATTGGGCTGGCTGGCTGACTCCCAACGGAGGCAGCACTGAAAAGGTTAGGTGCGGCAATTACGCAGGTGGAGCTGCAGAGGAGATGGGGGTGAGGAGGAGATGATGCTGCCTTGATCACTGGCTCTGAACAAGGTGTTATCAGCTGCAGCAGAGGGAGAGAGAAAAAGAAAGGGGGGGGTGGCGGCTGCCAGAACGGCATTAATGACTCGCCTTGTTTTGTGAAGCGAGGAGTTGCTTTTTCAAAGGCAAAGCAATTAGAGAAGAACTTGTTCCGTTGTGGTTGGGCTACTGCAGTGACTTAGTAGAGCTGTCACCTATCGGCCAATCAATGCCGGGCAGGAGCAACCGGTGAAATACCAACACACACACACACACAAGGATATGATGTAACGACTGCGCACACAGCACTCATATATGCATATCTGAGCAACCTCTTCTGTGCAAACATTTTAAATACACAGTTCCGTCTCGCTCGACACATCTCCACCAAGGTGACATGCACATGCCGATGTTTGAGTATGTGCACGATAGATGACATGCGCGCAGCGTCGTTTATTCCACGTCTAAGTGCTTTAAAGGCGGCAGACAACGGCGTGCATACGAAGCACAGGTGACGCCAATAATTGGAACCCTTCAAATCTTATTATGCTGCCTTGCTCAAAAGAGAGAGAAAACATGAAGAAATTTGCCCCCTTTCGCTCCCCAACCTCTCTCTCTTTGTCTCTTTGGATTATCCGGCAGCGCGGCAACACACCCACCATTAGTCTGCTGCTGCTGCTGACCCCAGTCATTCATTTAATTGGCTGTTAATTGCTATTCTCTCTACAAGACACAATGTATATGTGGAGCTATATTTAGGCTCGCCCCTCGATGGCTCTTCATGCTAAATTACAACTTTCAGCCAGGCGCTGAAGGGCCCCATTGTGGCCTGTCGTTCTCCCCCTCTGTGACTGACTGACAGGCTGGGGAGGGGAGGCATCCATCCCTCCTTCTATTTCTCTCCCTCATCATCTTCTTCTCTCCTTCCCTCTTTTTATATTAGCCACTCTACAATGCTGTCTGACACCTGGATCTGGCTGTGTGTCACTCCTTCTGTCCTCTTCAGTTTGACACAACTGCAGCATCTTTTCATCTGTTGCCAGGGACGTCTGAGGACCCAGTCTGCATTCGCCTCCCCTCAACTTCTGTCTGTGACAGCATTGGCTGAGGGGAAAGAAGATATATTCGTTAGGCAGATTTCCCAACACGGGCTGTGAAAAAATGAACTAGACATACTTTTAATCATGTGTGATTCTCATTTACCACGTTTCTCTCATTGCTCGGTGTCTGCGAATCAACTCTTTTTTCTTCCTTTTCCCTGGAATAACTTGATGAGTGATTAGGTTAGATTCCTAATGTGTGTTTGTTTTATGCATTTCTCCACCCTCCACTGTCCCTGCACGTCGTCCGCTTCAGCAGAGAGCACCAGCTGTGTCTGAGTCACGTATGATTGCAACACACGTGCACACGCACGCACACACACACACACACACACACACACACACACACACACACACAGGAATGTTTGTGACACAGATGTGAGTTTGATGGATGACATGGTCCAACTGCTGACGTCACCGGGTGGAAATCCCGGATTACTCAGTCCCCCCCCCATCTGTCCCCCTGTTCCATTCCCCCTCCATCCGTATCTCTTCTGTCTCATTCCCACCGGCAGGGCAGCACAGCCACAGTTTGTCCAGGTTAGACGGGGATGGGAGGGGGGGAGGAGGGAGGGCGCAACAACCTGTAGGGGGAGGAGGAGGAGGGGGGCTGATTTATGGCTCTGACTTTTCATTTGTAATACCCTGATTATCTCCAGGGAGCTGGGTGGGAGGGTGAGGGGAAGAAGGGTGGAAGCTGGTGCTGGTGAGAGGCCTGAGCAGCTTAATAATGTGTACGTGCCCACAGCGGCGGGGGGATATAAGGCAACAACAACAAAAAAAAAAACGCTGCCCTCTTCAAATGAGACGGGGAAAGGTCGGAGCAGCGGAGCAGACCTCCCGTCTCAGCAGATTTAATTGTAAAACAGCCTGTCTCCGACTTGGCTGCTTAACCACTGCTCTGGCCTGTCATGTTTTTGTCATCGTTAGGTATCTTTTCAAGGTGATGAAGACTTCAAACGTGCGCTTCCGCTGTATTCCTCCCTTCTGCTTCCGTAGCTTTTATAGGGCGCGAATCCGGTGAGACAGACGGTGATGAGATAATTAGTGCAAAGCCTCTCCTAATGACAACTGCTAACATTAGTTGTGAGTCCCACAGACGCAGGTGTGTCGTTGGAGAAACTGAGATTTGTGCATTTTGCAAAGTGCAATAATCTTCTCACTAGTTTCTTTAACTAAATAATTCAACCGTAAGGGTAGGACCACTTTGCGTCACTACCCTCGCTCACTAACGCACAAGCAGCCACACACACACACACACACACAGCTGTTGAATTGACAAAGGTAAGCTCAGCGCTGGAATTAACACCCTTGTCATCTCTGCAATCGTCCTAGTAATCATCATACACTGTTGTTATCGTAATCAGATCTGTGGCGGTACACAGCTTTAACGAAATGCAGCATGAACCCTGCTCATAATAATTGGTACGGTTGTGCACGCACGTTAGCTGGGAGTTCATCTCCAGTTTTCACATGGTGCTATTATCCCGGCACATAATACCTTGCTGATTATCCATTCAACGAAGGCGTAGCTATCATAACGGTTATGATAATAGCACGGGCGTCTGTGATAATCCACACAATCGGTGCTCCCTCTCTCTCTTTCTCCCCCTCTCTCAGATGCTAATGATGATGGTGGGTGGTCATACACACAAACAGTAATAGCTGGTGGGGAGCTTCTCCTGGTTCAGTGGTGAACCGATTCATTGGCACACGCCGTGTGTAAATCTGTTTAACCTGGGACAGGTTGGGCACCGGGCTGCTGGTGAGAGGGCGATGCAGGGGGGGCTCAGGCGTCGTCGTCGACGCCATCTCGGCCCTGTGGATCATATCACATGTGCTGATTAGCTCATTTAGTTGGATTGATTAAGTTAAAAGGAGACACCTGTTTACCCTACGGCGTGCTAATATGTTACCATGACAACAGCAAAGGACCCAGTGTCTCCAGCTCTGTCTGTATCTCTCGCTTCCTCCTCAGTCTCCACGTTTACTCCTCAGCTTGTGAGGCTCTTACTCTTCTTGCACACACACACACACATGCACACACACCACTGAGTCCCTCCATCTGAAGTTGCTGAGGTAAGAAGATCAGGTTTTCCACTCAGTGGAGCGAGAGCGCTCTCACCTCTTCCCCACGGTCCACCCAGCAGCACCTGTGTGTGTGTGTGTGTGTGTGCATGTGCCTGCGTTTATGTTTATGTGTGTGACATTTTGGGTCCAAAGTGGAGGAGGCTAAAGTGCACAGGTGCATTCCACACGTCTATAAATCCTGTGTATGTTGTGGGGACAAAAGGTATAAAATCATCTTTTTTTTTTTTTTAAGTTGGTAACTGGTGGTCAGGTTTTTTTATCCGAATAGATCGAATAAAAAAGCAACACCAAGCAGGTTCAATTAAATGTGTTCTTTCAGGTTGGATATCCACAATTTTATTCTCAGCTTGAGGCAGAAGTTAGATTTGCATAGACAGACACACCGGAGGAGGATCTTCATCGCTTTTTCCGCTTCCCCTCTGCTCTGCTCCTCTTCACTCCATTTCCCCTCTTTCTCACCCTCCTTCACTCTGTTTCTCTCGTTCACACCTTACATCCCATGGTGGTTGACATGTGTCTTAGTAATGTCTCTGACTCTGTCTCTCCCACTCTGTTTCACAGCTCCATTTAGGTCAGCTCTCTAACCTGAAACAATGTGACGGTCTCCCTCTACACCTCTTCTACATATCTTCTTTGCCTTCATTTCCTGTGTTTGCACCAGTTTTTTTCTCCTTTAGTCATGTTTTTTTTTAATGTATTTATTTATTTAAACTTTTTTTTTGTAGTTGCACTTGTCGTATCTGTGTTTTGTCGATCTGTCACATTCCGTCTCCTCCTCTCCTCTCTGTCTCACTCCTCTCTCCTCAGCTGTTTGTTTCTCCCCTTGACTCTGGCAGACTCATTATCTTTGTAGAACAGCAGTGTGCGTTCGTCAGCAGTGATTAGCAATGTTTCATTCTGACATCGTTAAGGAAAGACAGTTTGATATTTGTCGAATTAAGATATGGCATTCTCTAATCTTCCACCGCAAAACTGTGTCATAGTAGATAGAGGGTTTGGTTAAGTTTTCCATAACATTAAAGCTTGCATTGATCATAATCCAATTAATGACGGGAGAGAGAGTGAGAGAGAGAAAGAAAAAAGAGGAGCTGGACAAAAAGGACAGGGAGGAAAAAAAGAAACTCTCGGCTCATTAAATAGCGAGAAATCAACTGTAATCAAATTGCTGAGTTCTCAGAACTGATGAAGTGTACAAATTTGAAGATCTAATGAAAATTCCTGCAGTTAACATAATTAATTTGCAGCCCTTTTGATAAGTCATAATGACTTGGAGATTAATAGTTTAAATGAATAGTTTTGTTGTACAGCTGCGGCAGAAGAGAGAAGTTGAAGAGGAACATGTGGGGGTGGGGGGGTGGGGGGGGGGGCGTAAGGGGAAAACACTATCCTACTTTAAAAGTTCCTGAGGAGATGAAGCAATGTTTTTTTTTTATTATTTAAAAAAAAACACACAATAAGACAATTAGACTCCTCTATAAACTAATTACTGCTGCTTTAATTCCTTTTTCCGATTAAACTGCAATTGTACTAAGACAACGTCTCAGAGGAAATGTTTATAAGCGGGGAGGAAGGACACATTTGTAATTAAAGGTGGAATAATATTTTTCTCATTACACAAATATTTGCACGGGAGATAAAGGTGCAGACATCCATTCTAAAGAAGCGTGCAGGTCTCGCTCTTACCTCGCTCTCTCTCCCTCCTTCCCTCTCCCTCTCTCTCTGTCGCTCGCTCTATGGCAATGAATTAGAGGAGCCGCTTTTGCATCGCCTCCAGGAGCAGACTAGCAGCCTGCTAACAGGAGGTGTGCCAGTCAGACATCTTCCCTGACGAGATATTAAGACGCAAATCTGATGAGTGAGGTTTGTTTTCGCTCCGAGGCTAAAAAGTAGGATGCTTAACTTACAAGAAGGGGAACTTTTGTTTCATCCCTGCAATGTTATTATTGTGAGAAAGCGGCGCTAATGTTATTACAGCTCAGATCCACCGCAGGCTTTTCCCATGCTGTCAGCTAATGTTGATGATGCCCTCCCCTCGGTCGCACACTAACAGCATCGCCTCTGATGGACTCAAAACAACTAGTTTCAGCACGACTGACTCCCTCTTATCATAATTTGATTATTTTAATGATCTTGTTACTAAACCTCTGACACTGCACATAGACAAAACACCCGGGGGGGTGGGGGAAGCCATGGCTGAATGCGTTGTATGAATCTCACATGAGGCTTGGGAAATGTCCAAGGGTGATACGGTGGTGTGTTTACCCGCACGTGCGCGCGCGTGTGTGCGCGTTAATGCCCGCATGCAAATGTTCTTGTGCGTTAGTGTGGTCACATTCTGCGGACAAACACGTTCCGGCAACACTGACCACGGCCATGCGTGCTTGGGATAGAAAACGAGGAGGTTTTGGGAAACCGTTCGCATAAAGCAAACCCGGCGCATGATCAGTCAAACACCACAGCCAGAGGCGGCTTGATTGTGGCGTTTCATCATCGCCTATTGAATTATCTGAATTAATTTAACGCGTTTAGGCCCTTGCGTTTTCCCCAGCTCACAACTCTCCAGTCTCTTCGTTAGTGATAATCGCCCCCAAGTGGGCCGTCGCCTTCTGAGATCCCTTTTCTTTTCTCTCGCCATGTTTTCAACTCATTTAAACGAGGTTCGGCCAAATGGAATGATATTTATGTATAAATGTAGCGTTTCACTCGGCATGCTGCGGTTTTGGGAAAGGCTTGAAAAGTAGGCGGTTGACTCAGAAAGTGGAGGAATGGAGTGAAGAAAATAGCAGGGCTGAACTAGAGGTTTTCCACAGAAATCACAGAAATTTGTGCCGTTTTAACCTGCATGGGCCCTGCTGGTCTGGCAGATTTACTAATGCTGAGTTATAACATAGTAATATAATCACAAATCATGGCCAAATTATGTAAGTCATGCCAATATATATTCCAGCAGTACTATGTTATTCCACAGAGCAACAACAACATTTTAAACCAACATTTCCAAAGACAACGGATGTAGATAAATGGTCACCATGGTAACAGCAGCTTCATCTGTCATATCACCACTTTTTTTCTTTTTTTTTTTCAGATTGAACAGGTTATCTGTGAATTAGCTCAATCAAATCTGCTTTGCTTCAGGGCCGGTCTAACTGCAGGCGCCGGACCACATCTCAAACCAACTCAGACGGTTGCATACACAAATACACAATGTGGAGAGGTCAAGAAAATAAGACTGACAGCAAAATTGAGCCACAGTGCATGCACTTAATGACTCTCGCCCACAAGGGAGGCAGCCGGAGTTATTGCTGAGAAACCTCACAGAGGAAATATGGCTGTTAAGCCATTAGGCAGCTCATTAACACATTGTCTAATTGGTGTCTAATTGATCATGGATGTTTTATAAAGCCGTGAACCTCAGGGTTGCGAGGTGGCAACGGCAGACGCTCAGGAGAGGCAGGACCAGGCTTGTCTATGAATAGACTTGCAATGTCGATATTGTGCTGCACAGCTGCGTTAACCACTCAGCGAAACCTTTGCTTGTCTTAGATTTCCGTTTCAGTTCAGTCAATAAAGCTGCAGATCGTCGCCGGCGGCTAGAATCCTTATATCTCCAAAAACACAGTTTTTCAGGAAATGAAAAAAAAAAGCAGTTACTTGCATGTATCAGTACATTATTGATATTTTACTTGAATAAAGTTTATATGGGCATTCAAGGTTTTCAAAGAGAAATTCCAAAATAGTGTATATTTTGTCACTCACTGATTTTAATGGATTGGATGACATGGTGGGGCAGGGGTTAGCTCTGCAAGAAGGTCGCAGGTTCAAGACCTCCTTGGTCCTGGGTCTGGGATCTTTCTGTGTGGAGTTTGCATGTTCTCCCCGTGTCTGCGTGGGTTTTCACCAGGTACTCCGGCTTCATCCCACAGTCCAAAAACATGCTGAGGTTAATTGGCAACTCTAAATTGCCCGTAGGTGTGAGTGTGTGAGTGAATGGTGTGTGTGCCCCACGATTGGCTGGCGACCATGTGGGGTGTATCACTGCCTCTCACCATAACACGCTGGGATAGCAGACCCCTGCGACCCCTTTTAATGGATCCGCATGCATTGCATTACATCACCATCAACTCACAGCTGTTCTACCTTCTTGATCGAACTTCCCCAAACCTGAATAAAGCTCAAATGGTGTTGCGAGGTATTGCAAAACAAAATGTGAAAATCTGACTATCAGCTTTCAGTTCACAGTGCTGCTGCATCATTTTACATCATCAAAGCTTCCCCAAACGTTCCTAAGCACTGGCAATCCATCGGGTAGAAATTAAAATGATCAAATTTTCAACATGCAGTGAGGCCGGGGCACTTCCTCTTTCAGTCGGTTTAACTGCCTGAAAACCATACATGGAGAACGATCTGATTCATTGATTTATTAAAAAAAAGAAAAGTGAAATAATGGAGTTACAAGGTCCTCAGCTGTCAGCGACAAGATGCTTGAGATTTGATGTCTATATTAGATTAATTCGTGAAGAGGCAGATGGAATCTGAAGTGCACAGCCTTTGTCCTTCTCCCAATTTTGTTCTTGCTCCCAGAAACACACACACACACATACACACACGCAGCCACAAAAAACAAACTTGAGAGTTGCTCATGTCTCAATGTTTTGACCTCTCTTCAGCAGCACCCTCATCTTTTTGTATTTCCAATCCGCCAAATACTTAGGATGAAAGGCGAACACTTTAGTACAGACCTTTTCAGATTGGGTTAATTCAGTTGAAGGTAACATCATGTTCCAGATGAAAAGAAACTCTCAATGTGTGATCCATATACCGAAAGCCCCATCTGCACATTCTGTAACAGGGTTGTAGCCTCGCATACATATTCAATGGCCTCTGCATGAAAGTCTTTATAAGTTAATGGAAGGTACGCAGAAACGTATCACTGCATCACTTCCCCGACATATTTTTTTGTGCTTGTTTTTTCACTCGGAGCGCTCCGCTATCTCCCCCTGTCATTTTGTGACGAGAACTTCCCCGTGAATAATTCATGAGGAGCAGCACGTACGATTACACTGGTTAAAAAGTAATGAGGCATTGCCACAATAAAAGGTTGTCACGCATTGTTTTACCAAGTGTCTCTAACACACCTATGTCTTTGCCGGCCCCGAGTTCACATGAAAGCACATTCTTGTCGCCCCTGACAGAGCGCTGCGTTAAGAGAGAGAAAACAAGAAAACAAAACCACGGCCTGTGGAGCAGGTGGTTAGAAACACCCCCCCCACACACACACACACACACACACAGCACAGCAGCATGATCTAGCCCGGGCTATGAGCTGTCACTGGAGGCTTTTCATGTCTGAGCTAGGGAAAGATCAGTAGACTCCCCGTCTGAGCTCGGAGCCCTTTGATAATCGATGGAGCACACAGTGGCGCTTTGTAACGACAGTGGCCGTCCGCGGCCCAATCAAACTGCGCTGCTGTCCTCTCCCGTTTGTTCCCAGGATTGTTCGGGCTATTTCCTGTTGGACTTAAAGCGAGGCCTTGTGCTTTATAAGCACGTCAATGGTGACAGCCAGGAGATGCGTCTGTATTACAAAGCTCCTCCTTTTTACGAGCTTCTGTACAGTATCTGTTTTCAGCACAGCACAGCATTGTTGTCCGTGGAACAGATCTTCACAAGGCTAACACAGTTTTTTACGTAACCAGAACTTATTACTATCAACCCAGATTTGGTTTTGATTCAACTTTTGAGCCATCAATTAGTATTTCAGGTTTTGTAAAAAAAAAAAAAAAAAAGAAAACATGTGAAGGAAAGCTATTAATTGCCTTTAATATGTGTTAAAATAAATCATGGTTGTTTCTTTTCCTAACAGTGAAGGTTAGTAATGAATTCATTACCTACCCTTGTACACTCTTATTATGCACATCTCCAGAATGGCTGTAAGTTCTTTGTTTGAATGAATTTCAATTTTTTATCATAACGTCAATGCAGCTTCCATTCAGGCAACAAGTTAAGTTAAAAATAAAGTCTGCCAACTACTAATGTCAATTTAATATGTCCACTGCATCCATTTAAGCTTCAATATCAATACATTATTTAGTTTTACCTTGTGTAAATGCATATATTTTCTAGTAAAGTCAACAGATTGAACAAGACTCTAATGAACATGTTTTACAGATGTTTGTTCTTTCAATATTTTAGATTATATTTATATTATGTATGCGTTATTGTGTTTTTCTATGATTTGTTGGTTTGGAAATCTAACTGTGAAAAATGAAAAGGCTATTAACCAGAATATGAAACACTGCAGCAAGGTTATTAAACTCAGACATTCTGTTCTTTAAGAGAGAAGCGAGACTCTGTATTTTGAAATTCGCAAATTTCAGTCAGATTTTCTGTTGAACCTCACCAAACCCAACCTCACATCCAATATGTCTGCAACAACAGTGGGAAAGCTGTAGTGCTATATTTTAAGCACCTTTGTCTTATGTGTCTCATTAAATACATTGTACAGTCCAACTTCTATCTGGGTTTATATGCACAAAACACTGCATAATGTGTTGTTATTGACTAGCTAACTTGGATAGATTTATTGTTCTTGGCCTTCTGATTTGTTAGATCAGATTGGACATCATTCCCAGCTCTGACGTCCAATTTCCGAGGCAACTGGAACGCAACAACCAAACATTTGTGTTTTTTTGTTTAAATGATTGTATTGTTCTTTGTGTTGTAAAATGCTGTGTGCTCCTGCCCTGGAGAAAAAAATACCCTTTGGGATAACATAATAATACAATTGAACTGAACAAACATTCATTTACACCAGCAATCGATCATCTCAACTTCTTAATTATAAAATGAAACATTAAAGTGGCAATAGTCATCATCTGTCTTCTGTCAAACATTTAAGAATTATAAGTGATCAGGGGAGGGAGATATTAATTGCTCCTTTTATTATAAAGATGGTCTAGGAGACACATTAATATTAATGAGAGATGCAAAACGCCCTGTATCTTAAAGAGAGAAGATTTAACACTATATGGAGACCATTCTTGGTACATAAAACCACAAATATATCTTGTTAAGGATATCAAAACTTCGAACAAAATCCAGAAAAAGTGTAAAATATGGCAGCATTAAAGTGTAACTGAAGGTTTTTGGATGTTAAATCCTACTTTTAGGATTTTCTGCAATGAACTACAAACACAAAGCCAAAATCTCAGACACCAGCCAGCTGTTTATCTGCCTGGGATCTTCTCTGAAAATCCCGACTGCTTTGCAACACCTTCTGACGTCAAAGAGAAGTTGTTGATAGCAGTGCTGCCTTCACCCCATTTGGAAAATAATGATGCATTAAAGCTGTTTTGAAAACCATTACTGGACCGATTTTAAAAATTCCGGAGCGTTCATACTCCCAAAGCGCCATATTCTTAAAGTGTAAGTAAAAGCTGGTGAATCAGAATGTATGTTAAGAAGAACCAGAGCGGAGGCAGCGGTGCTCTCTGTCTGCTCCAGTTTGAGCAAAGGGGAGCTTTATGTTATAATAGCCAGGACCGTAGCTACCATTGACGACACAGTTTTGTTTCATTTTCATTTTTCCCCTTTTCAGCAAGTAAAAATGTTAACAGAGCTGAAAAACCAAATACTTAAAGCCCACGTAATTATCATGACATCAGTGCAGTCTCATGTGACAAAGATGCTCCTATATTTGACTTGTTAAAAGCGAAAGTAAAAACTGTTGTGACGTCACTGCTGACTGCAGGTCTGTGTACGTGTGTGCATGCGTGTGTGTGCGTGCGTGCGTGTGTACACAAATAAATATCTGACAGTTTCACACTTCACTAAATGATAAAGAAATGATATAGAAACCAGTTGACGTTGTTATATCTAATTTATTTTTGCAATCTCTAATTTGTGTCACGCTCTGATTTATGTCATAGATCAGATTCTGAAGTGATTTGAATGGAGTTGTGAGGTGGGCAAAAAAATCAGACGTTTTTTTCATATGAAAGCTTATTCAAAGTTCAATCGGGAAGACAAAAAAATCATCACATTTCCTGCTTTACTTTCTCATGCATGTTACGTAACACAGTTGCATTTCCCAGGCTGTCAATTGTCAAACCAGCTGATCACATCTGCTCATCTCATTTAACCGTAGCGCAGCTACAAATCCTCCCTGTCAGCCTATCATCTCACTGCTGTCTGTTTTTTTTTTTTTTTTTAAAAAAGGTTCTCTCTCTTTGCTTCAGTACTATTCCTTCTGATGAGGCCCCTTCAATCCCAAATATCCCTGACCGTAGTCCTGCCAAAGACTTTATGCTTCTCATTTCAAAATCACTATCGTGCAGTAACTATCATTTTCAATTGAAGTGTCTCTCCTGATTGAAATAATATAGTCTGCTATAAAACTACCACGGCCTAAAAAACTACCATACAAACGAGTCAAATGATTTACAGTAGTATCAATAAAAGCACAAGCAAAAGGACATCCAAAAGAGACTGTATTTTATGCAGTTGCATTTGTATTATATTACAATATACAGGTTGAGTGTGTTTCATGATCCAACAATAATCGCAGCATCACCCATAATTCATTTTAAGTTTCTTTCCATTCTTCAGTGACTTCTTCTATGAAGTTCTTTAAGCCTGTGAGCAGACAACTGAGCTTCCCTCCAAACCTATTATTAAATTACTTAAGTGCTACTAATTTTTTTTCCCTGTTGTCCTCACCCTGTCAGTTCAGCTCCACAACCAGACTGTTTTAACTGGATTCACTGCGTTCCTGAATCCACCACAGCACTGACGGTATTAACCAATTATTTTGATGCTTCTCTTTTAGTCTTTTTTCTTTTTTTCTCTTTTTAGCTCCGCCAAGATTTTTGCTTTGTTACTCAAAACAATGTTTGGATAAATTAAAGGCCAATGGGACCTGGCCAAGAACCCAAACATGATTGGTTGTAAGTAGACAGAATCACAGCTGTTCAAAGCCCAATTGGTTTAACGGTAAACTAAGCAAGATTAATACTTTTTCCCTTGTATGGCATATCAGTATCATCTGAATTCAACCTGAAGAAGCTTCTAAAAACCAAACTTTTTTTCAACCACCATTCAAGCCAGGGGACGAGGTTTTGATGACACATTTTGGGACTTTTACGCTTTAAAAACTTAACGTGGAACACGAGGTAATGAGACTGAGAAACTAGTTGAGCTGTGCAGGATATGTAAAAGAAAAACATGATTTCAAAGATGTCCCATGGAAAATGTGTCAGAAGTGGCTCCAATGAAATCTCAGGTATTCCCAACCTACAATCTATTTCTGGCCGACAAATACATTATTCAGTAGTTGTGAATCTAATTAAGTATTGAACATGCACAGATGGTTCTCTTGACCTCCTGTGAGTGCAGTGCGTTGTATGTATATGCTGCAACAACTCACACACAAGTCTCTTCTGGGTGTGTCTACTTGTTACTACAGACTCTTGGGCCCAGAACCCAAAAAACCCAAGTTTTCTCCAATAAATGATTTTAAAAATTCTGACGTGTTTAAAGTGGATGTGGACGAGTTACATTTTACATAGTTACGATTGTGTAGTTAACATTTTTATTGGCAGCTCACATTAGCTGTAGCTACTCTGAATGCATGACAATGTCACGTTAACATCCATTGCTTTTTATGGTTAAATAGATGAATATGTACATTGAAAGCCTGAAAGTGATTCATTAATGTATAATTTCAACTACTATTAAAAGTTATTTACAATCACAAAAATCGAGATACAAAACTCAAAACATTCATCATTTGTAAGACAGATTGTCCGATGTTCAAAACATTGCATTGTATTTTACATTTTTAAATAAACATTGCACTTGCTGAATCATTGTTTCAAATAACTATTTTATCATGAAATACCATTGGAACAGGTGCAGGGATTAGTGCCGTTGCCTCACAGCAAGAAGGTCGCAGGTTCAAGACCTCCTTGGTCCTGGGTCTGGGACCTTTCTGTGTGGAGTTTGCATGTTCTCCCCGTGTCTGTGTGGGTTTTCACCGGGTACTCCGGCTTCCTCCCACAGTCCAAAAGGTTAATTGGCGATTCTAAATTGCCCATAGGTGTGAGTGTGTGAGTGAATGGTGTGTGTGCTGCACGATAGACTGCCGACCATGTGGGGTGTATCCCTGCCTCTCGCCGTAATGTGTTGGGATTGTCTCCAGCAGACCCCTGCGACCCTAATGAGGAATAAGCAGGTATAGAAAATGACTGACTGACCATTGGAACGTTTATTTAGATCATGATAGTTTCACTGTTGAGTTGTAAAATTATTATATATTATCAAAATATGTATGTGTTTTATTTTGGTACTACACATAAATACATAACTGTAAAGGACTAGTAGAATGAATACTAAAGAATGGAATCATTGAACAAATTCTGAATTTGATTGAAGTAAGATTCAAGATGTAATGAGATCATACATCCACCTTATTTTTGAACATGGATGTAAACCATTTATCAAGCGTTTTTTTGTGCCGCACTTCTGTGATCCCTTAACTAATGATGACGTGGGAGCAGTCGAAACACTCCACAGGTAAACTTTTCTTTTCTACCAGTTATTATGGAAATTCCTAACTGCACAAACAGTTCCATAACAGCTGTGGTGAAGCTGGTGAAGCTGGACAATGACGGGAAGTGCCTGACCAGAAGTATTGCACAAAAAAAAAATAATAATAATAATGGCAGTACCCCTATATCCATTGAAAATAATGTGAATAGACTCGAAAAATGGCATTCACTCTGGATGGCAAGGACATGCTATTTATGTTTTCTGTGTATGTGTGTGTGTGTGTGTGTGTGTGTGTGTGTGTGTGTGTGTGTGTGAAAATACATTTTGTTTGTGTTTCAGGCATGTACTAATGGTATGATTCATACAATGACAGATGAAGAGAGCCTGCTCATTAGATTTAGATAAACCTAGTGAATAAGCCATCATGCTGGGGACATCAGGACATTTCCACTGCTCTGAGTGCATCACACACATTCATGTATGATTGAGTGTGTATGTGTTGTGTGTGTGTGTGTGTGTGTGTGTGTGTGTGTTTGTCTTCCGCATTGCTTTACGAAAACAGGACAAAAAGTACACTGACACAAACTTGCATTTCCTGTGCAAAATGTGTGCTCACACATGTTCACAAAATGCATAAATCTGTAATGAATTGGAAAGGAAAGGAAAAGTTGTATCCCAAAAAATGTTTTCACTTCAGAGATTCCAAGACACTGACGAAAACTGTGATTTTGTAAAAAACTGTTGAGGATATCAAAAAGCTGAATGGAATTTTAATAGCTGAATATCTTGTGACCCCATTAAAGCTGAAATTCAGACTCTAGCTGAAAGCATGTGGAAGTATTACAATTTGTGGAATACGTCTTAGAGGATTTGAACATTCTTTCCATTGATTTCAATGTTAAAAAAAGATTAATATTTTTAATATTAAAAATACAAAAAGGTATAGCGAAGCATTCACGTCTTTAAAGAGCTGAACAGAATGATAGTTGAATGGTTTCTGTACAGCTCAAAGTGCATGAAAGTAGTTAATGACCAAAAATGACCTGACTCTGCTCAGCATAGGAACCTGTGGTGAGAGATGGAGACCAGATTAATGGATGAAAGAGTAGAGAGCAGATTGATTGAGTAGGATACACATAAAGAGAGCATATAGTGGAGGCACACAGCGTTCACAGTGAGCTTGAACTCCCCAAGGTTGTTTTGATATTTCGGAACCACTTTTCCTTCAATCCGTGACTGTATGGATTTAGAAATACATTGTGAGTTGTGCTTATTCAGTGTAGCCTGCAGAGAGTCTGTGAGTCACAGTCATGGTTGTACAGGTGTATAGTTGATCAAGTCCAACCATGTTCGTGTTTCGCTTCTTCTCCCCTTCTTTTCTCATTCAGAGGCATCAATTTTGGGAAAAGTTGAACACATCTTTATTCTTTATGTATACTGAATGAAGCTGTAATTTTTTCATATTCTTTTATACTGGTAAATGCATTTTCCACTTTTTTTATAATTCAAGATGACTGGCTTTTCTTCACATTATACTTACTTGAAGGTAAAAAAAAAAATAAAATAAAATTCCGCCTGCCTAGCGCCTATACAGCTCCAACGCTTTTATTGCCATCCATCACTCTCTCCATCTCTTTCCCTGTTGGCCTCAGCCTCTACTCTTCTCATTTAATGTCTGCTGTGGGCTGACCAGATCAATAGTCTAAGACAAACATGCACAGACATTTAAACACACAGGGGAAAAGGAGCAAACCACACACACATTAAAGGAAAAATATCTTGGCCCTTCTCGTACAATCACAGGGGCTCTCTCTGTGGGGGATGTAATTGTTTCTCGCTGATGTTTGATACATTACAGCGCCTGATTGTTGAAGACAGACAGAAGCAGATTGATAAAAGATGAGGGTGAGAGTGGAATTGGTTGTGGAAAGCAAAAAAAAAAAAAAAAAAGGAGCAGACAGTTACTGTAGACTTAGACTGATAACAACCAGCCGCTGGATCCATGCAGCCAGAGAGCGCGGGGCCTGATTACCATCCTGTGAATGTACATGAGCGTAGTGGAGCTGAGGTGAAATGACTTGTGTCAAGTCTGCGGACAACTAGTGGCTGATGGCCTCATCGCACACAGCCGCGAGCGGCCTGCGTGCATAGAAAAAAAAACAAAAACCTGATTACGACTTTTTAGCTTTTCAGATTTTCCATGCCACTCGCTCGGCAGCGGATGCACCCAGTCACAGCCACTCAATCCCAGCCTCTGGACGATTAGGCACCATCTCACTCCAAGCATGACCGATTCTTTGCTCTCCGGCGAGGTCAGGGGACAGACGAGCCGGGGACTTCATTCCTTACGCTTCTGTCGTTTAAATCAGGTCGGATGAGTGTCATCCTCCCCTCCCCTTTAAGAGCATGGTAATCTGATTCTTTCTACTCATGACTCGATCCGCTCTGTTCTCCTTCTGCCTCTAACTCTCCAACAACCCTGTCTCTCTGTCTTCATCACGGTTGTGTTATGATTGAATAATGCCCTCTGGTGTGGCTCTATAGGCCCCTGTGTGGCTGCATTGCCATCACCAACAGACCTACATCTCTGTTCCTGCCTAGTCCACTGTCTGCCCTTACACTATATACTGTTCTATATGTTCATTCCTCCCTATCTGCCCCAGCACTGCCCTGTCACCTTGGATCACAAGGGACGAATAAAGAGAGGGACATAAGGAGAGAAAATAAACACTGACCCTCATGGCAGCTTCTTTGTGTGTTGTGTGTGTGTGTGTGTGTGTGTGTGTGTGTGAATCTGTCAGATGTGGCAGAAAGGAAGAAGGAGTCTAGTTCTTGTTATCATCTCTAACCTCTAAAGCTTTTACACTATTTCTTGATCCTCCTTTCTCTCTTTTCTTGCCTTTAATTTCCACTCTGCCACTTAGATTGACACTGGCACTTATTTTAATGGCGCATCATGTATGGGGCTTCAATAAGTGCTCATAACCATATTTACCTTAATAAAATCCGTGCGATGCTATTCGCTTAATTGGAAACTAGTTAACAAGTGAATTAATTCTGTGCCATCTGCCTCTAGCTCACACTGTCAAAGTCGATCAAGTCTCTATCGCGCTCTTAACTGCTTGCACATTTACATCCATGTAATCTGTGATACACAATATAAAGCGCAGACACAAAGAGATTCACCACGTGCACAAATGCAGAGACGAACGAAGGCGGCAGCAATTTCAGGCAGGAGATAGTGTGAGTATGAGGGGGGAGGGAGGACTATCCAAACAGGCTGGTTATGAGCATGTTGTCTTAATTAGGCCTGACAGCCTGCTCGAAGAACATGTATAAAAAGCATGGAGCCCTGGACCTGAACCTCATGCATAATAGTTTATTGCGAGGAGTGTCAGGGAAAGAAGCGTGGCTCGCACTTCAGACACATGTACTTAATACATGGATTAAAGCCTTGATAGCGTAGAGGTCTGCGTGTGTGTGGGCATGCACGGGAATGTGTGTATAAAATATGCAAAAAATGCAAAAAAAACAAACAAAAAAAACCATTCGCTATTTGCACTGTTGATTCCTTCACTTTATAAACATGCACCGAAAGCAACACAGTATTTGTTCCATTGTGTTTAACCCTTTTCAGGCGTCTTTAGAAAAGATTAAGTTTTCTCCTTTTTCTCCTTTCTGCAGGGTTGCAGAGTCCTGATCTTTGATTTCCACCACTAAGTCACTTGTGTGACTTACCTTTACTATGCTCTCTTGCTTTCTCCCACACTACTGTGGCTCTCAGAATAGTCATATGCTGGTTTCCATGGCAACCAACCAGGACCTGTGTCCAGGGAGAGTTGACAGACATTGAATAGAAGAACATAAAATAGTGGCCGACAAAACGCTCGTACCTGATATTGGACTGTTGCAATATTTCCTATAAGCTTGTCTGATATAAAGAGCCAGCAGTAAAAGTGATAATAAGATGCAACCAACCTTTTTCTTTTTTTTTATTCAATTTTGGCAGAACTGCCTAGTATAATATCATGGAGTTTTTTCATTATACAAGTGTGGTCTTTTAATTTGGGAGCATGATTTATTGATTTCACGTTCAGATTTTTGTCATTCCTTTCCTCAAATACCGTCCTTGTACTTAAATAGCTCCCGTTTCGCATAGATTTGCTCTGCTTCTGCCCAAACTGTTCACTTGCACTCAGATACTTACATAGATTTCCAGCTGCTCACCCTTCTCCTTGCACTCAGGCTTCTCCTGTGCACTCGTCAAATGTCCGATCTCGGATTTCTGTCCTGCTCTTGAATTTTGCGTTCAACAACCCTATCGAAATCCCCCAACCGTTCTCTCCTTGCGGGCACGTTTGCTTTACTTCTTAGAGCGTCCCGTACGGGTGGAAACTCTTTAACATCCGCTGTTTATCCACTCCCACCCTCCAGGGCTTTATTAAATGTACTCCCCTTGCTTTCTTTACAACTTTTGGAATACAAGGACAGTTAGTATATATACCAGCACCCATGCTTTCTCTCTTACTTTAATAGCTACATATAATGTTATTAGTAGCCGTATAGCACACAGACAGGAGGCCGTGTGCAGGAGTAAAATAGTCTAGAGGACAGCTGTCCAATAAGTCATGTAGTTATGTTTTTATTTCAAATTGAATTGATAATATATCATATTTGTGGCACAAGAATATATCTATGATAACCCCGGGAGGGTGTGAGTTAAAAAATTTAATTCATTTCATGGTTGAACACTACACCTGGCCTTTTGTTGTTTGGGGGATTTTGACAATTTTGTTGCAAAAAAAATGTACAAGAGCAGAGAGCAGAACAGAAATCTTTGCTTTCGCTTTAAAATTTGCTTTCCCCTGGGTCACTACACCGAGTAAGCCTTATTAATGTAAGGAGAGAAATTAGAGGCTTACATGAAATAGAAAAAAAAAATAGAAAAACCCCTCAGCGGACCAGCCCTACACAAGCGTCCAGTTTGAACCAAAGATTTGCAACAAGATGGAACCACTTTAGAACGTTGCAGAGAAAATCTGCAGCGTAAATAGTTCAACTTGAGCCGACTGGTGGCGTTGCCTGTAAATCAGCTTGTCGAGTCACCAGTGGCGTGTTTTCTCAAGTTCAGGGCATAAATTTGCATAAACCCCATGGATATTTCGTTGAAGAGCCCGTGGATGGCTCTAAATTCTTTTTTATCCATCTGGTCATGAATCTTTGGTCCGACCTGTCCTTTAGAGACACTGCTCTCAGTTGCCTAATTAATCTGTTGGCTCGGTGTGAGCCCCAGGGATCGGAGGAAGGGATGAAGAGCTCCAACCACAAAAATAAAGAAAAACAACAAGGGGCGCATTTTTCTTCACTGGAGTGTTGTTGTTTGATTCTCTCATTTTGGACCGAATAGGAAAAATTGTGCTGGAAGGGTTAAAAGGTGATAATGTACTTTTGGCTAAAATCTTCAGTCAAGATAAAATTGCTGCTTGACATTGATGTATTCATCTACACCAGTGTTTCCCGTGTTTATTGGGATGTCATTTTTACAATGCATTTAATTAATTATTTAATCAGGCAGGTCAATTAGGAACAAATCTGTATTTGGAATGATGGTGTGTCGAGAAGACGTAAGGACCCCTCGAATAGTAATGAGGACGTGATACAACACAGAGGTCCAGATAGAAACAGAGCCTTCTTTGTTGCTACAGTCGTGAGTTCAGCTCAGATTCTATGTGCCGGCTGTTTACCCGACGAAGGCAGCACGGGGAGTGAGTCATGGTGCAGGTGCTGCCACTTCACTGCCCCGCCGGCTGCCTCGTTGACGCTCGTGCTGCCGATGTTGAGTTAGGGACACTGCCGGGGAGAAAAAGTAAGAAAAAGTTAACATGGTCTTAGACTTTTGGACCCCACTGTGCATGAGAATATTTGAATACCGATTTGGGTTCAGCCCTGTGAGTTGAGAAAGAGGTAAAGAGAAGTAGAAAAGAGAATAAAACATACTTGTTCATTACAGACTTTACAACTTTGTATGTAAATATTTCATGTGGTGGTAAGGAACTTAAGCAGCATATTTGATTATTTTTGTCAGGTATTTATATAATGAAATATTAGATATGCATTTTGCACTCTGTTGTGTTCTTTATCAGATGTTTATGTATGTAGATGTTACAGATATTCATTATGTAGTTTTGTATATTTGGGTCCTAGGGAGTCCCAGTGGATGTATGGGAACCCCTGATGTAGACCATCATACACACGATAACTCTTTTTATTATTTAACCTTTATTTAACCAGGTGATAAAACCCATTGGGATCAAGATCTTTTTTCCAAGGGTGACCTGGCCAAGAGGTCAGCAGCACATGTCACAATACATAAAACAAAGAGCTACATTAATTTAAATACCAAAATTAAAACGAAAGTGCAGCAGTCAAATTTGACTCTGAGCTGCCCCTAAGAGTTATGCTGTTACTCCACAATAGGGGGTGCTGTTTCCTTCTCCTGGGGCTGAACTGTGCTCTTGGGCTGCTCTATCAGAAAGAAGCTGGAGCTGGTTGCCGCGGGCCAAGTGGCCCTCCTAAATTTATCCCAGCTCTCCAGCTGATACCAGCCCCCCAAAAAGCCAACATGAGTCATGCCTAAATTTATATGCTCTTCCCTGTTCATCACATAAAATTGGACAATATGTGAAGAGAATATTGGTGCGAATGTTAATGACCTACTACGGTGTCAGTGCAGGTGAGGGGTTCGGTACTCGTCTAATGAGCACAGCTCTTTTGAGTTCGCCTAAAATGGCTGTAGACAAAAAGAGAAACCTCGGTGTTAATTTGCTGTTGCTATATGAAACCAAGATGGACCATCTCCAAATAGGAGGAAGCACTGCATATGGATTCGAAGAAAGTGGCCACTGCAAAAGACATATTTAGGCAACAGTGACCGTCACAGTCACTGTAAATTGGAGCTTTATGTTGTGTGATGTATTGTGTGAGAAAGAGAGAGGAGATGCTGCTGTGGCGGCTCATTTGCTCTGCCGTTGTTGAACTGATGATAACTGATACCCAATCAGATTCAATTTGCAGGGGATGTTTTCATTATGCCTGCAACATCAGTCAATGTGTCTGGCCTGGCTCCGGCTATAGTGATAAGACTTTTAGTTCAGACCAGGGTTCAGTTATCACCGCTTTAAGCTCTTTTTTTTTTTCTCCCACCTAGAGACAACATGCTTTCCTTCAACAAAAACACTCACTCAAAACAATATTAAACAGAAATCCACCTACCAGCTCTTTAAGTGTCAAAGAAATTTGGTTTCCAATTTTCAGACATATTTTCTACTTATTATGTTGACTTTTTTGTCAAGTATCAGACGATCAAGGACAGAAAGACCAATTTCTTTTGGTAATAGATTAGTATATTTCTTCTTTTCATCCAAATGAAGAAAGCAAAATGCGATTGAGTGATGCTGCACCTCCATCTGCCTGTCAATGGCTAAAAAATGAACAGAATTGAATTCAGGAGAACAAGAAGCTGCCATAAAAGAGGCATTGTGTTCTCAAATTCAGGGCTTGCGTGGCAGATTAGGAAATCAGCGTCCTCCAGTTAGTTAGAGTAACCCTGCGTTTCCCTGTGATGAAGTCTTAAAGATCTGAAGAGCATCAAGAGACATATCTAAGAAAAGTGCCTTCAGTTTTTATTCATGTTCCTTCCCCTTCCTTTTTCAAGTGATCTGCAGCTCCAGAGAGAGAAGGGGGGAGGCAGAGAAACGGAGGGAAAAAGAGAAGTGATTTCCAATAAAAAATGAGGCGAGTCGAAGTAGACTCTTTCAGCGGGGATGAGGCTGTCACTGCTCAGTTCAAAACATTCTGCCATGCAAAACAGGCAAAAAAGCCCCCAAAACGTGCTATATGACTTTACTTTGAACATCAGGGAAACTCATTCACAAGCAGGTTCTTAGGCTCCTTCAAACTTGCTTTGGAAATTGGAAGGAAATCTGTTAATGGATGTTAAACCTCAGGGCGACTCTCAACACTTTATTTGTTGGTCGAAAAATTTTGTTTGCCGTTTTATCTTTCTTTGTCAATGACGATCATTGTCTCGCTTATTGGCAAGCAACAAGGAGTGAATTTGTCATGAACCACAAGCATGCATTGCAAATACACACAGACATATGCACACACACACACACACATACACACACACACACACTCACGCACACATGGTTCTCATATTCTAGAGGACAGCTGCAGGGGTGTGGAAGCCTTGGGAAAATGGATCATGGAATCAGGCCAATCAACTTCCTCTGTAGCCGGCACCTGTTTGTCTGTATCTGCTGCTGACAATACGAAGTGATTACAGAGATTAATATGCACATATGTAAAGGCTGTAGATTACTGTCACAAACATTTCTTCCTTCACGTTCTTTATTGAAGTCATGCGCAGGATGTATGTATGATTTTCCGCTCGCATGTTTGTCACTGAGGTTTATTCAACAGAGATTATGCAAATTTGAGTCTATTACACATCCTGCCCTAATTCACTAAACCCTGTTATAATTAAGACACACATCAACCATGGAGAAGACTGCATGCACACACACACACACACACACACACACACACACACACACACACACACACACACACACACATACACACACACACACACTTTTAAGTGTTACCTTGAAATATTCCCTCGACCCAAAAAGAGAAATGAAGAGATGCTGAGATGATGACAGTTAATACGCCTTGATGTTTTTGTCACTCAGACACAAGAAAGGCTGAGTGTGTGTGTGAGAGCGAGAGAGAGAAAGATAGAAAGATAGAAAGAAAGAGAGGGGTGTGTGTCTGTGTGTTGGTTTGTAGCATATTCACGAGAGAGGCGTTGTTGCACGTGCGTGCATATGCGTTTTGTGTGTGTGTGTGTGTGGGGGGGGGGGGGGGGGGGGGGGTATGGTGGCGGTTAGACGATCTTCTCTGAAGCGGCCCAGGCAGGCATCAGCACTCAATCATCCCAGATCTGCCAGACAACACCAGCAGAGAAAACACATTACCCATGTCGTGTCGCCTCGTCTTCTCCTGTTGTCATCTCTTTATTATATTTAGGGCTGCCTTGCCTCAGGGTCAGGTGACAATCTGCATTCTCTGTCTACAAGTTTTCTCAAAACTGTCTGGAGTTTCTTTTTTTTTTTAATGTTATGTTTTTCAACGTTTTTTTTTCCCCCCCCCTCTTTTAAAGGGGAGATCTTGATGGTTTACATTCCCTACATGAGTCCCTTTACAGATGAGTCTGCTGGCATGGTGTCAGAAAGAAACTAACAGAGAGCAGCGCTACGCATTAGACAAAAGATGAATACCCTCAGAAGGGAGGGAGGGAATAGAGAGAAGAGGCAAAGAGCCCATTTGAAGTGCCTGTCTAAGTCGTAGTAAAAAAAAAAAGAGTTCTTTATAACGGCATATAAATATATAAATGAAACACTTAAAGACATTATCAGGCACTTTCATTCCCCTTGCCTTTTGTGTGCTGGTTGAGGTGGGAAACAGAAGGGAAATAAACACATCTGCATATCTGAGTCATTGGTTCCAAGGGAGAAGTTGTCTCTGTAAATCTCTTCTCTGTGGTGCTTACAGCCCACCAGCACCAGCAACATATCATCCCCCTACACCACTGATGCCGGATCAGATAATATGGCAGTGTTTTCACTGATGTGGTTGGATTTGACATTGGCAAATCTGATTTCTGATCTCCTGATTTCAAATGGCTGCATACCCTCCGTTTATCTTTTCTCAGGTCTGAACACGTGCAACAAAGGTCTACAGCCTATGTGTCGCCACTGTTTAGTGTTTAGTTGACGGTAAGTTGGCACAGTTGGCGTAACAGAGTGGGCCAAGACCTGTCAAGTCCTCTGTCTCCACGGTAGCCGTCACCTGGACATCCGAGCGTGCCAGCCCCGTGGCCACGTCTGAGATATAAGAGTAATGGCATCAACTGGCAACAAGTATGAGGCTGGCGACGCTTTCGCTTTCCACCTGCTTCGTACCATGCTCATGTAAATCATGCGCACAAAAATGCAAATGATACCCAAATATGTTCAGAAAGCGCCTTTTGATTGATTAATTCCACTGCTATTCAACATGGACAAATGATGTACTGCTTTATACAGGTTTCAGTGGCCGTGCCTGGATTTCTTTGTTAATGCTGTTCACGTTCTATGTATGTGTGTGTGTGTGTGTATGTTTTTATTTCCTCTGGTCAATGAGGGGACTCTTTCACTATGGCTGTCACTCCTAGGACCAGGTTAATACAACAGGAATAATGAGCAACTATTCCAACCGCAAGGTTTACAAAGACAAAGGACTCCAGGGGTCAAGGCTGAGAGCCGACTCTCTCTCCCTGTCTTCTATAAGCTGCATGCACACACATTTTATGATGTCCACTCTCTTACGTATCTCCCCAGTGAGTAAGGGTCACCATGGTAACCTAGTCTTCTCTGCAAATGGTCGGGACGTTGTGATGGGGTCTTGACCAAAGTTTATTGATCCACAAGATTTGGTGCCTGTTTCGCAGAAAAATCGTGTTGTATGTCGCTGAGACTCGCAATCAATATGAAGAAATCCCTGGAAACAAACTTGATGAATTCCCACTTGTGAGATATTCACAGTTTATGGGCGGTTTATGTGTTATTTCTGGTCTGTCTGTTGTTTGTTCCAATAGGTTGTTCTCTGTGGTTTTGCATATTGGATGTATATATATATATATATATATATATATATATACACACACATATACATACATACGTATATATGTGTGTGTGTGTGTGTATTTGCATGTGTATATGTGTTCCATGGCTACTTCCTGTGGTTGTGTCGCCTCAGAGATGATTCATGACTTTCAGTGTTATTTCAGAGAGAGAAAATTCACACTATAAATTTGACTGTTTCCACACACACACACACACACACACACACACAGGCAATGTTATGTTACACTGTTTCCAACTCCCACACAAATACACAAACATGAGTACAGCTTCGTTGATGCTTTTTGGGGTGTCTTGACACAAGTGAACCAAAAATATCTCATTTTGCATTTCCTCTCACTAGCAGCTCACGATGGTGGTTATAAATATTATAATCACATGACAATTTACATCATTTACTCAGTAGTGTCTTATTATAAATAAATAATTTCATTGATATATAAGCAGTTTATATAACAGATTTCTGCCAGAGACCTGTATTTTAATTCTAATGTAATCTCCTTTGCGCTGTATCAGTAAGCACTGCAGCCTATTTGTGTCTATAGTACAAAGAATAAAGTCCATTTTTTTGTGGTCCTGGAAAGGCTGCGTGTTCTGCTGTACAACGTGTGCTCAGCGGAGGTCACGGCAAACAATAGCCCACAGGAAGTGAGAGGCGCTACAAAGACACAAGAGCTTGAGAATATAAAAAGAAAAAAATCTATATGTAAGTGTAAGTGTACAGTATGCATTGAAGTATTTCCACGTTTACTTGCAGCAGTGATAATAGCGGCAGCATATTCACTCTCACCTTATCACCGTTGGCCTGTTGTATTATCTTAAAGGGGAAAGTCCACCTACAGGAAACTTTACAGTTCACTTACAGTATCCACTTAAAATTCAGTCAACATTTTTTCCTTTTTTTTTTTTCAAACGCAGCCACAACTTCCTCATTGCTGATTTTTCCACGCCTCTCTGTTGCTCTCTCTTTCTCTTTTTCCGAACGTTGCGTCACAGGGTTATGGTTTTCTCACTACTCACAGTGCACAGGAAGTGTGTTGTGGCAAAACAGGTCCCTGTCACTGTTTCCACTCCTCGCTGAGGACCACAGAGCTAAATTTATCACCAATAACAAGATCACAGGTGCCCAAAATACTCACTTCCACATACATACGGGTTTAATTTAACTTCTCTGAGCTATTTATACTTAACCATGTTAATATGCTTATGTCTGGGCTGAGGTTAAGTTGACTGTGTGTGACGCAGTCTGCCACAAAGGAAACAGCCCAAACCAATTAGTGAGCCTTGGGGTTAGAGTGGAGCTAGTCGAGTCAGGACAATTAGCTGTTAAAGGCTTACACTACCAGCCCATGATGATGAATGAAGTCTGGTCAGAAAATAGACTGACTGGCATGGGCATGTGTGTCAATCTGACACCTGGCTAAGAGCCTGTGCATAGTTTTGACGCAGATGTAGCCGTCACTGATCAGTTTATTGGCTTAGCTCTTTCCTTCAGCTAAAACTGTCCTGGGGGGGGGGAGATGAAAACACAACAACCAATGTCTGTTTGTAAGACGGTTTACAGGAGCATCATGACTGAGCTGGAGCGTGTCCTCAGCAGTCAAATTTGAGGAAATGAAATTTCCGCCACCTCAAAACTGGTGAGATCTTGTGTCACACGCCAAAGTAAAAATAGCATATGATTGAGTATTTTAATAACATGTATGGTTCATGAGCTTATTACCACAGAGAGGAAAAAAAAATACATTTTGCAATTACCCTGAGAGATAAACAGACACAATGGAAAATGCAAAAATACTAGAGGGTGAGTGCATTGGGAACTATGTAAGTGATAGAAAACAAACCAACAAGCTACAGGGAGGCACAAACGTGAAGGTTTATAATTTATCTGTAAAGAACCGGCAGTGTCAATATCAGCCCATTTATCTGGGGCAGCTCCTCGCTCAGCTCTGTCTTTGTGCCGAGGGTATTGTGAGGCCTCGACTGAACCCACCTCTGGCAGCGTATGTGCTCGGTATCAGTGTAGTTGACTTGGGGGGGAAGTTGAGAAAGAGGCCAGTGGACCTGGATCACAGCCAGGACCAGAGTGGGTTTTACTCCGGCTAAAGTTACGCTCTGCTCACTCTAACTGGCTCCACTAACTCAGTCTGGCTGGGAGCAGAAGCCAATAGTGGGACAATTATCCCGGACGCTGCCGAGTCACGTTGGCCAGAGTCTGCAGAGCTACACACACATACACTCATGACGCATAAAGTATGATATGTACAAATCGGAGAATCTTTAACCCCCTCTTTCTTCTTCAGGTATAGCTTTAATATTGGAAAACAAACCTAATTCATAAATGTGTATATTGATTTTGTAATGACTTGTCTATTGACTGATGAAAATAACAACAGTTAAGTTTAGTTTCTTTTTTATCTGTTTTATTCTGTCACTCAAATTCCATCCAGTTTATCCCCAGCTCTGTCTCTCGATACCGTCCCTCACGCCATCCTCGTCCTTTTGCTGCTGCGATTCTATAGATAGGCTGAAGGAAGGTAGACGTGGTGCAGGCTTTAGAGAAATCAGATTAGCTCTTATTGTCGTTTATAGCATACCGAAGGGTCTGCTATAAATAGGCAGATTTACTCCACCCAACTACTAAGAGCGCGGCAGGAGATCAAGGCTCGGGGAGCACAACTTTAAGGCCAGGGTCAGTGTGTTACTATGGTGACACGGCCACGGCAGTATGTGTGTGTGTGTGTGTCAGGGGTGGTGGGGGAAGGGGTGGGGGGGTGTATGTGAATGTGTGAGTGTGTGTCAGTGTGCATGCCGCCCCACCACCCGCCCCCTTCCCCTTCCTGTTCTCCAGGCCCTGTGTCTCTCCAGCAGCAGCAGCAGTCTCCCAGCCCCTGCAGAGCGAGAGCATGTTGGGTAACAGCAGTCTGGAGTTCCCCTGGACTCGCTCCAGACCTCCCTTCCCTCCTGCCTCTCTCCCACAGTCCACTCCCCCCCCCCCCCCCCCCACTCGCTTCCCCTTCTCCCCTCTGGCTCCTTCGCTTAGGAGTTACATGGGTTTGTTCATGAGTGTGTGTGTGTATGTGTGTATTGTCATGTACACAGTGGGTCATCTCCTTTACACATTTTCGATATGTTTAAAACAACCTTTCTGTATACAATTTGACTCAACGTTCTTTCCATGACCCCCCCCCCTACTCAGTCTTTAAACCATTACGTAGAACTGATCTAGAATCTTGTTTCTTCTTTCACCCTATTTGCTCTGACTAATTTTCTCTATTTCCCTATTCTCAAAATTAGTAATGAAGGCGGCTCTGAAAACAATTTGTTGCGTAATGTGTGATGACATCAAATGGGCATCCATAACCCAGTAAGTTGTCCAGTACCAAGAAAATGAGCAAGTCAAACATTAACTCGAATCAATCCTTCTTGTTCAAAAATAGAAACAATGCCAAGCAATTATCCTTTTAATGTGATGTGTGATTGGCCTACTATACCACATGCAGTGATGATGACATGCGCGGTGTAATTGACAGTTGGTAGTTCAACATAAAAAAGCTATCAACGTACTCTATTGATTTGATTTGAGGGGTAGTGAAATTGGTATTAAACACCTTGAGTATCTTTGGATGATTTTCAAAAATTACTTTATAGGGATTCACAGGAACTTAAATGATTCAGCTGTTGAGGGGGAAATTTGCTTTCTGAGATTCAAAAGTTCATCTTACGTATCGATACTGATTATTTTCATTCTCAAATACTGAGGAAAATGAATCCCCAACGGCCAGATCTGAAACAGATAAGTCAGACAGGGAATGATGACAGAAGTTGAGAAAAAAAAAAGTACCATAGGTGAACAAATGTGAAATCTGTCAACAAGGCAACACGATTTCTGAGAGGACCTGTTGTAGCATGTTTACCTGCACCCACTCCGTTCAGTGTCTAGGGAACATGCTGCCGCACGCCTTGGCCACAAAGGCAAACTACAGTAACTGCCTGGCACCCAGAACTGACAAAGCACAGCGTCACAGTTTCCAAAACCTCTCCTTCCCCTTTTGTATCACCTTGCATGCAAAAAAACAAAAAAAACAAAGAAAAGTCAGTATGACAGGTCATGCACATACACACACTGGCTTTCTGAAAGCAAATTCATAGGTCAGATTCAAAAACTCATATCAAGTACAGTGTCATTCATATCTAGTACATTATAGGACACGGGTTCACAGACCTGCCTCCCTAATTTATTCCTTAACCTTCCTAAAAAAAAAATTTAAATTAACCGTCTTGAAAAATGTGAAATATTGAAACAAACATGAGTGAAACACAACTGGATTACTTGAGGATTATTTAAAGAAACAAGAAGCAAACATATGAACTGAATCAAATGTCACGCAGTCCTCTGGCAACTGCTGACGTCAGCAGAGTCTAGCCAAAAATATTTATGTGTGGCTTATTACTGTAAAAACATTTAATGCGTGGTGGTTCAAGATGGCCTTCTGATGCAAAAGCAGGAAACGAAAACTACACGGTTGTAGCTCTTCTGATTAAGTAGATAAGTGACATAAATTGCATTGGTTTATTTGTCTGGCTGGCCTTAAACAAGACCACAGAGACTGGGACGTCTGAGCCACAGCCACTGACTGAGAACGAAACACAGACAGCTTCCTTTTTCCACCCATCAGCCACGCTCTTCTCTGTTCTCTGTATTTCTTTTTTTTTCTCTCTTCTTCTCCTTCCTTTCACTCTATCGTTTTCTCCGACTCAGCCCAGTGATATCACGGAGCAAAGGATGTGATGTCACTTCCTGTTTGGTTTTCGTTGCCAGCATCTACAGAGGTAGCAGCTTGCTGACAGCTGTGAGCGGAGCTGGAAACATGCAAATAAATGGGGTTAAAGGTTAGAGCTCGCTGATTGTAAGTATTTGCGAGCCTGCACAGCTGCTCACGGAGTCACCGAACATTTTTTTTTTTAGCTATTGCTTAGTATTTGTCTCACTTTAGGCTTGTTGCTCGCGAGTGCACGGCTCATACGCCCGTGTGTTCAAATCAATGCTCCCACACAAAACAGGTTCACAAATTCACTGCAGGTGAAAGTTTTGCGTTACGCATCAAGTGAGGCCACAGAACTGGAGGGCAATTCTCTTCCTTATTTACTGTATTATATATATATATATATATATATATATATATATATATATATATATATATATATATATATATATATATATATATATATATCCTGTATTATCTCTTCTACCAAAAAGAGCAGCAAGTAAGAAAACTTCAACTGCTTTCCCTCATCATCTGTCGCTAGTTGAGAGTCTCCTGGTGACAGACAGGCAGGCGCTGTGACACCCAGTCCTGGTAATAGAAGGCAATTATAAGCCCTGGCGAGAGCTGTGGCAAGGGGGGAAAACTTTCATTCAGCCCCCCTTCTGGAGCGCTGACATGCAGACACACTGAAATTAATTGCTACAAAACATCAGACGAGCTTGACGCACACGCGCGCATAGTCAAACTCCTGGAAAGGAGAAGAATGAAACAATACGCATCGTGCGAAGTTGCATTGATGCTCGTGGGGAAGAAGAAGAAGAAGAAAGGAAAGGAAAGAAAATGTAGCAAAGGGAAGCAACGAGAGAGAAAAAAAAAAAAAACAAAAAAAAACAAGTAGATCCCTTCCAACAAATCATGTTTTCATCTAAATAAAGAAGCCAAAGACAATAGACTCGGGTACCTTGGAGACCAGGAGGACTATTTCTCCATGGCAACCAGTGTGGTGTGTGACAATGCCGCAGTGCGAGGGTTTGAACTGCTAAAGCTGTCTGGGAATGCAGAGATAGATGGAGGGAGAGAGACAGAGAGAGAGAGAGAAAGAGAGAAGAGAGAGAGAGAGACCCATGGAGGGCTGTGTGCGCTCGTAATGAGAACACACACTGTCACAATCCCACTGCGAGAAAAATGGAAGTTCATGACTTTCCAACTCTATTTCTCTCTTTGACTCTTTAAGTCAAAACAGAGACAAATCCTATTCCTAACTAAATTATGACACTAAAAGCTTGTTTATGTTTCCAACAGTGCATATCCAAATATTCTCAAATGTAAACATTTCTCTGGTGTTGCTATGGAGTTGTTCCCCTGTTAGAAAAAGCAGCACCATGTGGCCTTTGCAGGAGATTTATTTTAATTGTGTGGTGTATTGTGGCCAAGAGAATGTCAGGCTATATGCTGGGTGTGTGCTGTCAGCACACTTGTGGATACATGTACTCGGCCCTCGAACATGATCATGTGTGTGTGTGTGTGTGTGTAAATGGGCGTTAGTGTACAATACGCCACGTGCATGGTGTGTTTGGATAGCAAGACAAACACAAATAATGGAACGCGTTGGTGTGTGTCTTTGCAGCAGCCTGTTTTTTTTTGTTGAAAGGTGGATGTCAAGGGCGATATAAAAGAGTAGTGTTTGATCACTCCTCATAAATCTGAATATGGAGACTGAGATTTTAGTTCCATAATCTTGCCAACAAGAAAAGACTTTTATTATTATTATTTGAGTTCCAGTCCAAGACTCCTCTTTTACAAACTGTACACTACTGCAAGTCTCAATGTCATCCTCGCCCATTCCTCCTCGTCAGCATCACCCGACAAAACCATCAACGCGCGGATCTCCTTTGTGTGTCTTTATTTTTAGTTGCAGTGCGCTTTATAGAAATTCATTACAGCGTCTGCCGCCGGCGTAGGCAGAAAAATATTCCCCCGGCTCAACTGAACTCTCACCCTCCTTTAATGTAAACACCGCTCACCAGTCACGTTTCTCCCATTAAGGTAAATGCCTGCATTATGTATGATTCTAGTCTCCTTAATCCAGTTGCACCATTAACCTGCACACCCAGCATTACTTTACTTATAAATTACTAATTACCTTATCATCTGGCTGTAAAAGAGTTTATTAAAACTGCTGGTGAATCTTCAGTTGAAAGGGATTTGGCCTCCGAGCCTCAACTCCTAAAAAAAGAAAAACTGTCCCATAAGCTAAATACCTGGCGCTTTCATTCATGTATTCATTTATTCCGCCTTCTGTTGCTTGTTTTTTTTTTCTTCTTAGTTGGAAGTGTGCAACTTGTGGTGCAGTTAGTGTTATTTGTTGTCTGGTCTGTCTGCCTCGTCAGCCGTCATGATTGATGACATATGGCGCTCTGAGTTAAATGTTTATCACATGAATATTAAGGGTGCCAGAGGTTCCTGATGGAGACCTGTCTCCTCATCCCTGTAGGCTAACACACATCCGCAGTCTCCAGTGAGAGCAGAGGGGCAGATTGAGGGTTTAGAAGTGGGTGTAGGTTGTAGCGGGTGGGGGGTGCTTACCTGAATCAACCTGTCGACGCTGCCCTCGGGCCCACCTGTCACAACCCAGAAACAGTCACATTCACTTTCACTCTGCGTGTCTGTCTCTGGCTCCACGTGCTCCATCAGTTCCTTTGCCTCTTGCTCTGTATCTCTCTTCATCCGTTTATCTCTCAGCCTCTTTGCTCTTTCACTTTATTTCACATCAGACCCTACAAATAACAAATAACTCTTAGCAGACGGGCGTCTCTGATTGTCATTTTCACTTCACAGCGGGTTATTGGGAACGGCTCTGACCGTTGGACCCAAGGAGACTATTTGTCTTGGCAAGTTCTGATCTGACTCAAAACTCAAATAAACTCTGGAGAACAACTTAAAGGTTTTTATTTGTGTGTGTGTGTGTGCGCGCATATGCCTTGCCTCCTTGTATAACACCCGGTTTAGACAAGTCATCCTTTGAGAGATGGGGTGATTTCAGGGTAAGTTTACCATATTGTCAGTAGCTCAGGCTTTGTGTTTATAGCTCTTGGTTCAGGGAGGAAAAGATAAAAACCAAACTATCTCCCCTTTCTTACCTTTCTCTCAATAAATGTCACAGGCCAACGAGCGAGCGAGGGTAATAGCGTGACCGCTTGACGCAATAATAAACCCACGCTGCTTAAAGCCGCTCTTCCACATAAACAGATGTGGACTGGCAAGGCTCCTTGTGAGTGTGGATTAAAAAAAAAAATCCTTCAAAAAAATGTGAAGACTATAGTAGAATAGAAACAGGTCTGTGAGTCTGGATGTTTTCTGTCTGCTTGAGTACGTATGTATATGAGTCACACCCAAACGTGCCTGCTAAAGACAACAAACCAGTTGCTGTTCAGTCTGGACGCTGAGGCCACATCTTTCTGCCTCTCTCTCGCCCCTGGTCTCTTCCTGTCTCTTTCTCTCTGTGAAGACGTCAGCAGTGTGGGGAGCAGTTGGTTCTAGTCAGCTCAGTCAATCAGGGAATAAGGAGTTTTGTCCCGGTGCAATAAGGCGTAAAATCCTGGCATCTTTTGAAGTAACATGAGGACTACGTGAAATTAAAATGAGTATGTCCCAGCCTGTCCTTGATCAACTCTTACACAAAGTGACTGACAGCTTTTGTGTTTCATTAAATGCTCAAAGTGTAACCTGTTCAACTTATTGACAGGACGGAAAGAAAAAACTAAAGCCCACTGAGATGTTTGCCGTAGGCGCTTTATTGGGAAAAATCTTGTAGCTTTGGGTTTTTTATCTCAGTTGCAGTTGTGCCAAGTGTGATGTGAGGTGGTATTTTTTAAAAGAATATTTCATTTTGAGCTACGGTCACAAATGTTTCACTTGATTTAATGAAGCTGAGGTGCTAGCTTCTCAATCCTGAAGTAATAAATTAAAGATGTGTAAAGAGTAGCAGGCCAGGTACTCAGAGAACTTCAGGAAAAAGTTAAAAAATTATTGTCTAAAAATACTAAATTACAAGAAACAATCCTGAATGAGGGGCGACACGGTGGAGCAGGGGTTACCGCTGTTGCCTCGCAGGTCCAAGACCTCCTTGGTCCTGGGTCTGGGACCTTTCTGTGTGGAGTTTGCATGTTCTCCCCGTGTCTGCGTGGGTTTTCACCAGGTACTCAGGCTTCCTCCCACAGTCCAAAAACATGCTGAGGTTAATTGGCAACTCTAAATTGCCCGTAGGTGTGAGTGTGTGAGTGAATGGTGTGTGTGCCCCATGATTGGCTGGCGACCATCTGGGGTGTATCCCTGCCTCTCGCTGTAATGCGCTGGGATTGGCTCCAGCAGACCCCTGCGACCCTAATGAGGAATAAGCAGGTATAGAAAATGACTGACTGACTGACAATCCTGAATGAACTAATGCCATACTTAATAATTATTGTTATACTATATGATATTGTGTGCTTTTATCACTAAAAAACACAATAATGTGAAAGCATTTTAATGTTGTAATTTATCAATGTGGGGCCATTTTTAGATACTTACCCTTGAGTAGATGATTATAATAGTACTGCATCATATGTTTGTTTTAAACACAAACCGTTCACACAGAGCGGGTAACGCATTTGTTTTAAATAAAATAAAAGCTGCAATTCAAAAAGTCAGCATGTATTTTGTGTAATATCTTCATCTGAAAAGCAACAAGTACAATATTCCCTCTGAAATGTGGGATGGAACTATATAATAGTCTCAAATCCAAGTACCTCAAAGTTTTATTTAAGTACAGCACCTGAGTAAATGCACTTAGTTACTTTCCACCAATGGCTGTACCACTGAAGACGCAACAGACAGATTTGATCTGACTGATAATGTATACACAGCTCAGACAAACAGCAAAGCGTTTTAGTGCCGACCTTTAAATGTTACCCGTCGCTGTACCGCGGCTGTGACAAATACTGGTGCACGGTGTGGGGAAGCCCCCTCTCTCAGAGCTGCTACCGGTGACTCATCTGGAGCTGAAAGATCAGGGGTCAGGTCTTTTGTCGCGAGCATCAAACAAACAGGCCGGGGGGCTCGGTGAGTCACCCATCTTTGGGGACGCGGAGGGGTCGGTTTGGGGTGGGCTTTGTGCTGTGTTGGGTAATTGTCTCTCTGTCACGTACCAACCTTCAGGAGGCTATGACGGGCAGACAAGCAGACGGGGCAGCCATTCGATGCCGGGGCCCTGTTTCTGTGTGATACGCTAACACCAGTTCTGCTCCACAGCCTGGGGGGGGGCAATACAACAAGGAGGGACGCCTGCAGTGACACTGAAGAGGGAGCAGATTGTTTTTCAAACATCACCGAGGCCTAAAGCTTTAATAGATCAGCTCCGACAGTAAATAGAAGAATTTGATCTCACGCACAGCACAATAGGATGTCACTAGCACAAGGCCAGCGTTCCGCAGCAGCATTCCTGGACTCATCTGAACAGGAAAAAAAAAAAAAATGTCTGGCTGCTTCTGAGCAACAACAGGTGGTGGGCTGTAATCTCCTACATTGTATTGTAATGGGCTGCTGAGTTCAATGAGCGAGCCAAGGTTCACGATGACCGGAGCGCTTAGCTGAGGTGTCAAGTATTCAAACAGACGTCCGGCGCTGGACATCTTTATCGACGCACGGTTTTTCCAGAATCCCCATTGGATCCGTTTGGCTTTTCGCGCATGTCAATTAGTCCGGAGATTTTGTTTCGCGACCCCATTTACATCGCCCCGGCTTCCTCAACGTTTCCGACAGATTTCATCCCTCTCACGCCAGTTCATTTTTTCCCAGGCGCATCTCACTCGGCGCGTAAAAAGGTCAGGCAGCGCACTCCTGCTGGCGTCACTTTAAAAGCTGCGAGAAAAATGACATTTATCAAATACCCTCCTATCATGTCCTGTGCTTCTCTCCCCATCACGCTACAACTATGGGCTAATATTCAGCCCTGTCAGTCTGCCCGAGACAATCAGGCCTCTGCTATTCTCCCATTTAACCATCAACTCTTACAGTGTGCAACACAGGCCCCAACACATCCAGTACAGGCAATATTTCATTTTCTGTCATTTTAAAATCCTCAGCTCTCCTCCACCATCCCACTTGGCAAATAAAACTATGATAGCTGCAATCTGTGCTCCAAAATAACCAGGTCCTCGCTCGTTCTCTCTCTCTCTCCGTCTTCATCCCTCCCTCCACACATCTCCTCCACCACATTATGTAACATTCAGACTTTTGTAACTGTTATAGTCTGTTATTGCCTGCATGTAAATGGGGAGGGATTGCATCACCCGATCGGTGTGGGCGGACTGGAAGGTGAGGAGGTGTGACGGAGGAGCAGAAGTGTTTGTAGCTGCCGTATTCGGATATTGCCTACTACGTACAGTACTATCGATGGATGCGGCACACAGTAAATTGTGTGCACCACAATTCCGCATGCCGCTTTTCGTAGTCGTGCATGGTGTGAAACTGCTAAATCGATTTAGTTTGCGGTATGCTAGGACAATCTTAGCTGGTTTCAGGTTTGTAAAGTGGAGGTCCACTGACGTGGCAGGTTGAGAGAGGGGGTTGTTTACAAAATTACAGATTCTTGTCACCATTCCAGCGCTTTTTGCATACTAGAACACAGTAGGCAAGACAGACTGGATAATGGAGTTTTTTTTTTTTTTTGCAGAATCAGTAGAATGTACAGCTATCTTTACGCATAAACCAGCATGTACCGCTGTATAGTAGGTGGTTTCGAATGCAGCCTGTGTGTCTGGCCTGTCTCCCTGACTGACTGCCTGGCATTGGATGCTGACAAATGCCAGTGCAAAGCTTGGTATTTGCTCCCACATACAGTATGTGGGTGAGAGGATTCTCTCTCGGTCTCTCTATTTTCTATTTTTCTATCGCCCTCACCCTTCCTTCCCACCTTCCCCAGCTCTGTTTCTGCCTCCATCGCCTTGCGATCTTTACATCTCTATTTCTTCGCTCTCTCTCTCCCCTCTCCCTTTATTTCCAACTTCTCGCCTCCTCCTCTTGTTTTTTTGTTTTGTTTAGTTTTTTTTTTTTTCTTTTGGCTTGGATATGTACTTCCTCGTTTTCTCTGTGGCAGATGATTAAATATTAATCACGGCTCGTGCCGGGTGTGTGTGTGTGTGAGTGTGAACAGGGGCGTGGTGAATGCGTAGGTAATGGGAGAACCTTTTCCTTCGCGCCCGCTGGCGGCGCGTTAGAGTTTCATCAGGCGAGGACTCCTCTGGCTGGTTTGTGTGGGCAGCAATGGGGAACACATCGAGGAAAATGAACCGGCTGACCGAAACACACAAACACACACAAACATGCAACAGTGCACGCATCATGAGCATCCACACACACACACACAGACTAATTCTCCTTCCCTTGCCCTTACAGCATCTGGCTTCCACCCCCTCCATGCATCAGAGTGAAGGGAGGCCCAAACAGCCACTGTGAACTGTTTATCATCTTTATTACTTTATTACTTCTCTGAGAGTTTTCCCTAACCTGATTTTATTACATTGTCATCAGACGATGAGTTCCCTCATCTGCTCCCTCTACTCTTTCTTCTTTGCTTTGCCACAAATTTATCGACCTTGGTAACTGATGCATGACAGCAGGGGTGGATGCGGACAAGAGTTTGGATCCCATCTTCTCGCCACACAGATAGCGCAGTCACTTTGTGTAACTCGTGTCCTGTTTTCTGCTCTTTTTTTTTCTCCCCTCGACGGGCCCGAAGGAGAGCGGCACCCCTCGTGCCGGGGAAACCAAATATAAACCCAACTTTTAGGCTAAAGGAAACCATTTTTCCCCGGCAGTTGCCGCGCACACCTTCAAAAGTTTTTGAGCTGCCATCATTTATACATATGTGACTGTATGAATAAACAACATTACACATTCTCCAGCTGCGCCCTCCACTTCAGGCTTATTTGGGTTTTTGTGAAGGAGCCTCTGCTCCAGATCATCCATAATATATGACAGAGTTTTGCTATCAGTCTAATAGGGGTAAACAGAAAGATTTGCTAGAGGCTGAGTGGGAAATGGCAATATTTACTACAATCCAGTAAATATCTATCTATCTATCTATCTATCTATCTATCTATCTATCCATCTATCCATCTATCCATCTATCCATCTATCTATCTATCCATCTATCCATCTATCTATCTATCTATCTATCTATCCATCCATCCATCCATCCATCCATCCATCTAATCTCATGCAATCAGCAGACCTTGATGAGTCTAAATTAAATATGTGAAGGCTGCGTCTCACCTGCGCTGCCCTCTCCAACGCAGCATCTCTCTTTATCTCTCTCTCTCTCTCTCTCTCTCTCTCTCCCTCCTTCTCTCGGGCCACCTCAAAGTGTCCTACCCACGATGTTTCCCAATGAGTTTGCTCGCATATAGATCCAGTCAGCAGCAAGGGAAACGCATTGATTTCCCGTCAGCATCCACCGAGGTGTGCTGGCGCGCCGCGCCGAAGCCGGAGCAGCCTGGGGGAACATCGGTATCCCGCAGGCGTCCTGGCAGCTGTGCGCAGCGTTGTTAATGCGGCCCATTAGGCCGCTGAGTGGCAGAGAGAGATTCCCCCGAATATTGAGCCGGGGACACCCCTCAAATTAGACGGATCGCCCCGCACCTCGTCAGCATCCGCGGCCATCCGTTCTCATTAATCAATGACACCGCGCAGAGAGACGGAAAGTTAATTTAGAGGAAGTTTGCTACCGGCCAAGCAGAGTTTGCACACTCACGGGCTGTAGCCTGTTTAAAGCCCTATAGCCCTGAGAATATTCATACTTATATCAAAGTCAAAATCAATTCAACACGTGGGCTGATACGCCTAATTGGATCTCAATATGGCTATGGGCACGGCAAGCTCCCGTGAAAGTTGTGTTTCAGCATAAATAGCCTAGATATTTAATATCTTAACAGCAGTTGAACTGTTTTTCCTCTAAACTGCATTTTGCGTGTTTTGTAACGCAGCCTATGGACAGACGGATTTTACACATTCGAGCGTAAAGCGGCGCGTCCGCCGTGCTAAGTCATAGTTCCTCCGTTAATAGTAATAGTTCCACAGTTAGAACCAGAGTCGCAAGGATTCTGCTGCTGACATTAGTTATTGTGAGCGCTGGACCTGGTTTGCACTCCAGCCTCTCATTCACTGCCAAGCAGCGATCAGCGCTGCCTCAGGAAGTTCCAAATAAGGACAGGGAAATGGAAACCCACCGGAATAGGTCCTTATGTAGTCACGACCTTATAAGGCACGGCGGAGCCGGGCTTTCCGGCAGCAGCGCTGCCTGCTGCACAGATGGGAAATCCAAATCAAATCTATGGGGCGACGGGGAGAGCGCGAGAATTATGCCGCTGTCTCTCCGAGCTGTTCTGCTATGGAGACACATTGATTCGGGACAGACGAAGAGCGGCGTTGTCTTCGCAATTTACTGCGAGAGCTTAATATAAAGTCTCTCCTCTCCGCTTTTCCCCCAGGCCAGCGTCATGTGTCCTCCACTGCAGTGCCTAAATATGGGCTTCCTCCGCTCCAAATATGGACATCTACGTCACAGCATAGGGTATAAAAGCGGCGGGGAAACCTCTCAGCTCAGAGAGAGCCCTGAGAGCCCACAAGAGCAACTGTTAGAGCGGAGATAGACAGAACAAACACGTAGAACTCCCTCACTGAGAAATATCACAACACAAGTAAAAAAGTCAATTCAAAACAACATCCATCCAAGAGGGTCAACACCTGATTGGATAAGTCATTTAATGCATAGGAAAAAAAAAACTATCGAGATTAATCAGCTGATTAATTTTGATGGACATAGGGAATGAGTCTATAAAGGACACTTTTGACTTTTTCTGAAAAAAAAAAGACAAGTGGATCTTTACAGGACAACTGGAGCGCCAGAGCCACGGAGCGAGGCAGTAGACAGCATCTTCCTCGACATCAGCAGAAGTGCGCAGCTCTGCCCGATCCGGGCGAAGTGATTCCCTCCACCTGCGAGGCACCGCTCCGCCAGCGTGCACCCAGCCTCCGCGCACTCCGCAGCGGCCACCAGCGCAGCCTCAGCCCTGCAGCCCAAGCACCAGCAGAGGATGGCTGCAGCCAAGACCGAGATGATCCTGCCGAGCCTGCAGATATCAGAGCCTCTGAGCTTCCCTCACTCCCCCATGGATAACTACCCCAAGCTGGAGGAGGTGATGATGCTCAGCTCTGCAGGGACCCCCTTCCTCACCGCCTCCGCACCCGAAGGCGCGGGCTTCGGCTCCGGGGAGCCCGGGGACCAGTACGACCACCTCGCTGGAGGTAAGAGATGGAGCTTTGTTTGTTTTGTCACTACTTCTACCGCGCTGCGTTGTAAAACTGAACTGAAGATAATCACATCTGCTGAACCTGCGCCGAATCTAAAGAAGAAGAAAAAAAAGTTCTTAGTATAAATAAATTGCTTTATTTTTTTAATGTTTTGCTTTGGTATTATTTCATTCATATATTCGAAGTTTAAACATAACTGCAGTTGGCTAAGAATTTAATTAAGATTTTAATTTGTAATTTGTTTTTAAATGGCTTGTGGAAGTTTTAATTTTAGTTGTTTGGGCATGTTGCATCAGTGCAAACATAAAAAAAACAAAAAAACTGGGAAATTAAAAAAAAAAAAAAAAAAAGTCAATTCCAATTCATCAATAGCCGTAAATCCCTGTTGACTCTCGGAGGACTCAAACACTGCTCAGTCACTGCATGCCTCCAGACGCTCCTACAGCTCAATTCAAAATGCATTCCTAAAACCAGCTGAACTGCAGTTTCAGTAATCAATTGCCTCAGGCTCAGTGATGAGCTTCAAGAATGTGAGTGTGCGCGTGAATGTGCATTCATGCACACGGCAGGAAGACCGAAAGAATGAAAGACAGATCGAGGGAGTCAGGGCAGAGAAAAATGCGAGTAAAGGAAGGTTGAGCTTGCACAGCAGCTCTTGCTGAGGTTTGGAATAGATGATTTTACAGTTGGGGGAAAGAGTTGAGTTTGGAGGGGATTTCTCTGCGTGGGCACCTGACTGATCTGTCACAGAATGGAGGGGCGTCACGCTGTCCACACTCTGGCATGAGTCCCCTCTCCCTTCCCTCTGGATATCGACAGTTTGATTAATGTCTCCCCTTTCTCTCCTCTCCCTGCAGACACGTTACCTGATATCCCCTTCAACTGTGAGAAGTCGGTGGCGGAGCAGACCTACCACACCCAGAGGCTGCCCCCCATCTCCTACACGGGCCGCTTTACTCTGGAGCCCGCCACCGCCTGCAGCAACAGCCTCTGGGCGGAGCCGATCCTGGGCCTGTTCACGGGTCTGATGAGCACCATTCCTTCCAGCTCCAGCTCCAGCTCTTCCTCCGCTGCCTCACAGACCATCTCGATCTCCTCTTCATCCGTCCCATCCTCCTCCACCTCCTCCTCTTCCACCTCCTCCTCATCTCAGAGCTCCAGCCTCAGCTCCTCCATTCACCACAGCGAGCCCAACCCCATCTACTCAGCCGCCCCGACCTACTCCAGCCCCAACTCCGACATCTTCCCAGACCAGGGCCAGGCTTTTCCCAGCTCCGCTGGAGCGGTGCAGTATCCTCCTCCTGCCTACCCCAACGGCAAGACCTGCAGCACCAGCTTCCCTGTGCCCATGATCCCTGACTACCTCTTCCCTCAGCAGCAGGGAGAGATCAGCCTGGTGCCCCCTGACCAGAAACCCTTCCAGAGTCAGTCGAGCCAGCCCTCCCTCACTCCTCTGTCCACCATCAAGGCCTTCGCCACCCAGACTGGTTCCCAGGACCTAAAGAGCGTCTACCAGTCCCAGCTGATCAAGCCCAGCCGCATGCGCAAGTACCCCACCCGGCCGAGCAAGACACCGCCGCACGAAAGGCCCTACGCTTGCCCCATGGAGACCTGCGACCGCCGCTTCTCACGCTCTGACGAGCTGACGCGTCACATCCGCATCCACACGGGCCAGAAACCCTTCCAGTGCCGCATCTGCATGCGCAACTTCAGCCGCAGCGACCACCTGACGACGCACATCCGCACCCACACCGGCGAGAAGCCCTTCGCCTGCGAGATCTGCGGACGCAAGTTTGCCCGCAGCGACGAGAGGAAGAGGCACACAAAGATCCACCTGCGGCAAAAGGACAAGAAAGCGGAGAAGGCGGGAGCGGTGGCAGTGACTGCGGCGCCGGTGTCGGCCCCCTCGCCCGCATCCAGCTACCCCTCTCCCATCACCTCTTATCCCTCTCCGGTATCTTCTTACCCCTCTCCCGTCACCTCCTGCTACTCCTCTCCTGTTCACACCTCCTATCCGTCTCCTTCCATCGCCACCACCTACCCGTCAGTGTCCATGACCAGCACCTTTCAGTCCCAGGTAGCCTCCTCCTACCCTTCTTCAGTCGCCTCCAACATCTACAGCTCCCCCGTCCCAACCCCACTATCAGACATGCAGACCACTCTATCCCCAAGGACAATCGAGATCTGCTAAGAAAGAGCAAAGAGAAAAAAACTTTTATTAATCTCTCGGCGCTTCTCCTTCCTTAAGGTTCTTTGAGGGGAAAGAAATCAGCATCAAAAGACTTTGCTTTTCCCCTCCAAAAAGCACTTTTCTGTCTGCAGTGTTAGGCGAATCTTGAGATTTACCTGAAAGAGAGGAAAAAGACATGTCAAGGACTGAGTATAGACAATAGAAGATGAAAAGGGATTTTTTTTTCTGTCTGTAAAACAGATGCAGCACTTCTAATGCATAAGGGACTCAACAGAAATAGAGTAGAGACGGGTCTGACAGGTCTCCGCTATTAGGCTGACAAAAAACAAGAGACAAACAGACCGGGAGAAGATTTCCAGCAGTTGTGGTGCTAATGCACGTCCGCCCTTGCAGGCACTCATACAGTACTAAAGACAATGAATGATATACATAAGCTACCATATATGTATATTGTACATGTGCCATGTTTCGTTTTTATCATTCTTTGGTACCATTGATGTGAAAAATTATTTGCATATTTGCATTGTATTATTTGAAGTGAGCAGGGCCATATTTTCTACATACTTTCTCTATTATGTAGTGATGATGCTGTGATACGTTTTGACATTGTTTGAAAAAAAAAAAAGCACTTAAGTATTCAAGCATGAGTAAGAGTGATGTTAGTTTCTGTTTGTAAATATCATCCACTGGTACTATCTATTTCTCTCTTTCTCACATGTGACATATCGCTCGGTTATATGGAAAAACAGAGAAAAGGACAAAAAAAACATTTACAAAAAAGAAAAAAAAAGAAAAAAAAAACTAAACAAGACAAACGCTCCCGTTATTTGGTGCCTTTTGTGAAGCCTTGCTGATGTTGTGACTCGGCTGCGCACGCGAGAGGATGCACTGCATCTCGCCTTAAGGGTTGAGGGAATATTTTTGTTACAGAATGTAAGTCATGCTCGGAGGGAGGAAAAAAAAGGGATGAGGGATGAGGGCACCGCTTCATTTCATTAGAATGTAAGCAAAAAAGGAGAAAAATTATAAAGTATATTTTTGTAAAACTTAAGTGTAAATATCCACATCTTCAAGAGCTGGAATGTTGAAGTTACCTACTGAGTAGGCATGGGATCCTTTTTGTATGTTATATACATGCAGTTCATTATTTTGTGGTTATCTTTATTTTGTATTTGTGTTTGTTAAAACAAGTGACTGTTTCTGGCTTCTAAACACATTGAATGCGCTTAACTGCCAATGGGATATTTGGTGTACAAGATATCCTCCCAGAAATGAAATATAAATAAAAATATGAATATATATGTATATTCGTTTTTCATACTTTATTGTCCGACTTCTGTGTTTTTCAAATGTTTTCATTCATGTCACAGTGACTTCTTCATGACATCCCACCCTTCATTTGATCAAGCCTCACACCGATCTTTCATACATCAACATCATATAATCCATCATTTTATATGTAAATTGTATGCAGATTATTAGTGGATTTATACCACAACTTCACATCACAGAGAGCCGCCCTTTAATTTAAAAAGGAAAACCGGCACAGCATGACTTTATGGAAACCCTTCGTTTCAATCACTGTTCTCCAACTGATCCCTGTTTTAATGATAACACTAACGCATGACTCCCATGCCTATAAACACTGAAGATGAGGAATCCTTATCTAGATCCAACATGCTCTTGAAGATATTAGACTTATCTAAATTTCCATTTCGTTTTAGATTTTTCTGATACACACTGGCCCTTACTGTTGCGTGCACAGACTTCCAGCAATTTAATCTTTTGCCAAACTAGGAAAGAAAATATTTTTTTTCCCTCTTCACGCTGTTAGAGAAATGATTTTGGGACGGAATGAGAATATTTTAAACCAATTATGCGCAAGGTTATTTTCACAGGGTGCAGGTGAAATCCATCACATGATAATTACCCTTTTCCACAGATGTGGTTGGTGAGATGCTGTCACCTCGTCGTGAATGATATGTAACACGCAATTGGGCAATATCGGTGTCGGTTAGGCTGAATAGTTTTATGGGTGCAGCTGAACACACTGGCCCTGAAGGTTTAGCCGTTGTTTCTTTTGGTTTTTCAAGTAGAATATAATAACAGCTTTGTCGCACCGTCATTATTCATCTGCCACTGTTCCTTAGGCAAGGAGCTCTTGCTACATGTTTGAGTATAAAAATAAAACAGCTTGGTTTTTTAGCCTAGACAAGAACCCTCTTAAGTTTTCCTCGCCTAGCTTTGGAGTAATTTTGTGTTGTGAAATGCACAAACCAAAATACTCACAAATGCACACACAGCTAAAATAGAAAGCAGGAAAACAAGTTGAAGGGAGTGATGGAGGGAAAGGGAAAATAATTAAGATAATTGGTCTCCTGATCCCAAATTGACTTTCTTAATTGGGCCTGATGAGTTGTGTGTGTTTGTGTCAGTGTGTGTGCACGTGTAACACACACTGCTGGCATCTGTGTGTGCTATACACATCGACTATAGTCCTCTGATAATGTACATAGTTTGGTTGTTTCGTGTTGTGTGTCTGTGTGCTGTTGCAGTGATGTGTGTGTGTGTAGTGAAATTTGCCATGTTAGCAGCTGTTGTTCTGCTCTATTTTTCCAAAGTTAAAGCTTAATGTCCCGAAGAAATAAGCAGATCTACCTGGACACCAGCCTTTCATCTGCTGACACAGTGTGTGTTTACTGTATGTCTGTGTGTGTGTGTGTGTGTGTTTGTTCTACTACGTATAAACACTCCCAGATGATACAGCAGAAGCTGGTGAGAAATAGCAACAGAAGGTAACAATCGTCCATTTTTTTTGGATGAAATGTACTGATACAATTTCAGTGAATCACACAAACACAAGTCAGCACTGTGGTTAATCTCTATGCCAACTTTATTCATCTTGATGTTTAAATAATTATGTTCTTCACTCGGAAGCTCATTCTGCTTTTTCAGGCAAATCCTCCTTGTGTGGCTTCAAATCCTGAAATCTGTCATTTCCTGCCATTGTTTACGGCATTATTTTGGTCCCTGGCTGCAAATCAAGAGCCATTCAGCAGCTTTTGCATCAAAACTTTCTCATACCATGAATTTAAGAAGCTCTTTTACTCAACCGCTGACTGTTCTTTCGGCTGTCTTTCATGATAAGAGACAGTATTTCAGTATTACACAGGGGAGGTTGTGGCCCGAGATTGTCACAGTCCATGAGCAGAATGCTAGAATGACACGCAGCCAATATCCCTCAAAGTACGAGGGAATTGGGTAGCCCGTCGTATCCTCTCGCATGCACATCAAAGCGCACGTGCTGGGCCTGTTCTGTTCAGGGATGTGTGTGAGGAGCGTGAGAGGAGTTGGGAGTGCAGTTGCGTTGTGGCTCCACTTTATTGTAAACCACAACGGAGCCACCTCACGCCCCCAAAGGGCTTCCACTTCAAGAGCGATGCCTTTGTTCAAAAATGTATTTGTTCTCTTATTCTTTTTGGGATCTGCATGTGTAAAACAAAAAAGGACGAATGGCAAAAAGAACCATTCTTTCTCCCACAGCCATCCATCCCCATCCCACTATCGCTAACTCTCTCTCTCTCTCTCTCCCCCTGTCGCTGTCTCTACCGCTCTCTCCCTCTCCGGTAGCGCATATTTTGCTAGAGATGCTAATGATCTCCCCCCTCTGTATTCTGATGCAAGGTCTGTCTACACTTTTCCCTTTCATCCACATACAAATGTGCTCTTATTGCCTCTTCGCCCTCGGGCCTTTTAAGATGCCTTTTTGAAATATGCCGTTTGATAAGCACATCATTGGCCAAGTCCCCGCAGTGATTAGAGCTCTCTTTAATGTGAGCAAGTTAGAGAGTGAATGAAGGGCTCCGGGGCCGGCAGCTATCCGTTCTCCTCTGCCCTCACCCCTTGACATCTCCCAGGCCGCTGGGGAGAGACCAGTATCAGGAAGGACGACTGAGACACGTCGACACCGCTGGCCATCCTCCATCCTCCATCTCCGCATGGAGATTAAACACAGGAGGAAAGACACTGGAGAATCGCCTTCATAGAGACAAGGTACTGTATGCTGGAAGGCTAGATTCCTGTACTTTATCATAGGAATGTGACAGGAGGACTGCTCTCTAATGTCTTTTAAATATGCTCCATTGATCTCATGTTCAGAGCCTCACTCTGCCTCGCTGGGATGGCTTTTTATCTTGCCAATAGGGAATACTGAGACAGTCGTCAGGTGCTTTCTCCTGTTCTGCCTCTCACACTCAACACCTGTTGAGCCTTTTGGGATAAGTAGGTTATATTTAAACTGCTTGAGTTCACATTTCAGGTAGATTGCAACATTTACAGAGATGCGGCGTGCTCGGCATATCACAGAGTAACGTACAACAAGCCTGGAGAAAATTTAGCGGGCCATCTGTACTCAAATATCTGCTCGCGTTGTAAAAAGCAAACACGGGCCCACCGACCTGAAAACAACACACGCTTCCGCTTTTCACAAACTCACAAGCGCATAATAGATAATCAAGATGTCACAGATTTGCTCTACTCACAGAGTTAAGACGCATGAATCTTCTGAATGTGTGTTAGTTGTTAGTGTACCTGTTCAAAACACACGAGATGCAAGAGCAACACGACTCACGGGCATCTTTGAAATTATTTGTGGCACAAAGAGTTGTTTTTTTTTTTTTTTGACATATCACTTCCACAATAATCTACAGGTGTCCTGACAACTTTAGCTCTGCCTAATAAGCCATGCTTGTTTGAAGTACATGGCTTTGAACAGACAACAAAACAGTGCATGCTTAAGTACCTCCAAATATGACACCTTTTCAACTCGGCTTCAAGTACACTACAGCTTGCGTCAAGGCTAGTAAGTGGGCTTGAGTTGTTTTCTTTTCTGTCTGTGAGTCTGACTATCACATGCACTCCCCAAGCAAGGTGTTTGAGTCTGGATAAATAAAAGTATTCGTACCTCTCAGAGACTTGTCTGTTAATATCAGAGGGATGTATGTTCTGCAGCAGATGGCTTCCTAATGCACATCAGATGCTTCTGACAGCACCGTTGTCTCATTTGAGTCTTTCCATTGAAGACTCAAATGAATTATTGCATGGGTGGAACACAATTTTGAGTCATTCGTAGGCCGCAGTTAGATTGAGTGCTGCGTTAATTTTTGAGTTGCAGATTATGCAACACAACATCAATAGCTCATCCTGATGTCTTCCTCATAACCTGCCCTTTCCTGTAACACGGGTTTATTTAACATGAAGCAGCAGGGATGCGTTTCAGCGTCATGAGTTCTGCTTGAACCAGAGTTCAAAAGTTCAGGGCCAGCACCCAGTTGTCACAACAGAGCCGATTAGAGGTGAGCGCTACAGTGATATACAGTATGTGTGAGTGTGTCTGCAGGCTTTTGGGCTGAATACAAATCATTCACTAATGTAGTTTGACTTTTATTTGCATGCACATGACCAGAGATGTATATTTGTACGTTGGCATGTTGAAGCAGCGCTACAACAACTACAGAATTACATTAAAATGAAGATGTGATTAAAACACCAACAGACCACGTCTCATGATCAGCTCGGGTCATTCTGGGTCTTATTCTGATACATCAAAAGCTCAGAGAAAGACAGAGAGAGACAGACAGACAGACAGACAGACAGACAGAGAGAGAGACAGAGACAGAGAGAGAGACCTAATAGAAAATCTGCCCCCCTTCTCCCGCCCCCTGATGTGCCCTGCAGTGACTTCACCATCTGTCATTCAAAAGGCGGAGGCCAGGTGTCTGATTTGACACCACAGACACCTGTTCTGAGAAGCACCACACACACGCACGCGCACACACACACGCACATACGCATACACGCACACACACGCACGCACACACACACAGTTTTGGAAGTGTGCTGCTTTTCCACACTACATCAGCACTAACCATAACTTAATCTTTCCCAATTTAGCTTGTCCATGCATGCTCCGCCAAAAATAATCCCTAACCCACTTATTAGGTAATACCTGTGAAACGAGTCGATGATAAAAAAAAAAAAAAATGTAATCTGCCACAGAAACAAAGCTTTAGTCTCACTGAAAACAAAAAAAAAGAACATCACTGGCTCTGGGCCAACGATAATAGAATTGGGATGACAGAGAAAGGAAGACACATCCTTTGTCTTAGTGTTTTATAGCTTTGACTTATCCCAACAATGGTGCTGTGACCACTGTGCTTTCGTAATGCAGCGCCAGGTATTACAAAAGCAGAGTTTGTCATCCAGCTACTGCTAAGCCTCATTTTAAGACATAGAGGCATAATCACGCTCAAAAAAAAAAGAAAGAAATTCCTGTTCAGACAGAATAAAGAATTAGGTAAACAGTTATGTGTGTGTGAGCATTGGTTCATACATGTGTGTATGCCACCTATATGCTGCAGCCGTAAGGTGTTATCAGTCTCAGGGGGTGACAGCATGATTGCGAGGGAGTGGGCGAAGTGAGAATTGGGGAGGAAGGGATATGGTGAATGTGTATCATCATCTGGCCAGGTTTCCTTTTCCGCCCCCTCACTACAGCTGTCCTCCACGTCTGATGAAAGCCTTCGCGAAGCTATATTTGTCCCACAGTGATGAGGTGGAACTAATGGCCACTTTCACACCAGCTGATGTCATCAGTGTGCTGCGCCTGGGGAGCAGGAGGGAGGGAGCGGGCCGGGATACCTGCTGGGAGCTTCTGTTGTCCACCAGCACATGCACACACACGCACGCACATGTATGAAGGGTTTGCACCAACTCGTCCAGTTGTTTTATATTATTCCTGCGGTTCTGATGTGAGTTCATGAAGGGAAACTCTTAGGTCAGCACTCACAAGTGTCTGCTCTATTGAAAAATGGTGCAATGTTCAACATCATTTAATTTCCTGCTGATTTTATACACAGTCCATCTTCTTTTTCTCTTTCTGTCTATCTGTCGGTCTGCCTGTCTGTCTATCTGTCTGTTTTTCTCTGTCTGTCTTTCTGTTTGCCTGATGAACAGCTAGTTAGCCCAGTCCGGCCACATCGCTGTCACATCCACCCTGTTAGGTCCTCATTTACGGCCTGTGACTGCATGCAGTGGCATGTCAGCATCTGTCAGCTCTGTCAAGTGTATATGTAGGTTTTTACGCTTCCTAATGTGAAACAGTTGACAGGTTATTACTGCCAAAATGAAGTCATGAGCCTTGACCACAGCTATAACCCAACCGTAACCCTGGAAATGCTGAGATGCTTTGACGCAGTTTTCTATATAGTAGACTCAGACATGCAGCACAATATGAGCTGCATTACTTTATCTCCCTTTGTTTCCATTAAGATACAGCCATCATTAGATCGTGAACTTGGTTCGCTATAAATACCTCAGATGCCCCCTCAGTGGAATTACCCCTTCAGCGGCCACTATCTCCTCCTCCCCTCCATCGTTTTCATCCTTTTAATGTACATCAAGCTGCTGGTAATAATGTTAGATTCCAAAGAGTGCATGCAGCTTGTGTGGTTGTGCACAAGTGTGTTTGTGGTTTATTTTCACGGCTCAGAAATATCCCAGCAGTTAAGCGTAATTCACACACAGAGGGCCACACATTTGACCCACACACATGCACACACATGCACTTCCATGTGCTCTTCCTGCACCTCAGGGCGTGAGCGTGTGTGTGTGTATTAGTGTTGTACACTGCCACTTAATAGAGTCCTCCATTGTGAGTAATGACCCCCACTCTTTTCTGTTATTCTATCCAGACCAGCGGGCTAAAAGTTGCTGTGAGGCTGAGAATGAGGATCTCTCTCTTTCGCTAAAACAGTAAAATGAGGAGAAATTACACTTCGATGAACGGTTGTTTATCCGCTGTGTTGTTCCCAAATACACCTCATCTCCTTGCCTCTTTTGATGTGAGTACTGTTATATCCTCTCTTTGAATTTCATTGCTTTCTTTTGTCTGTTTTTTTTTCTCGCCTTATATGTTTATATGACGTGCACAACACTTTTCTCCTCTCCACTCTCCCCTCATTTCACACCATCTCTTCATTCATGTATTTATACATGTTAAACAGTGTTTTACTTTAGCTTTGCTCATGACCCTCAGACCGTCCTTGGCTGTGAATCATGAGGTAATCATCCATGGACTTGAGTTTGTATGTGTGTGTGTGTGTGTATGTGTGTGCACCCTGCTCCCTGTCTACTGTCCATCCTCTCCCTCTTCTAGATCCTTTTCCTTAGTCTGCTGCTGTTCTTCCGCAGTGTGTTTGTGTGTGTGAGTGAGAGACAGAGACAGAGAGAGAGAGAGAGAGAGAGAGAGAGAGAGAGAGAGAGAGAGAGAGAGAGAGAGAGAGAGAGAGAGAGAGAGAGAGAGAGAGAGCACAGAGCAGGTGCAGAGCTTAACTTGTCATTTAACAGATTTATGTCTGATTGGACAACTCGTTGTTTACCAGGAAACATCTGTCTGTCTCTCTATCTGTCTGTCTCTCTGTCTGTCTGGGAGCATTTGAATCTTATCGCAAACACAAATGCACAGATAGCCAATCAATAAGCAATGAAGCATGATGAACCCACAACAAGGTTTCAGCAGCCATTGGCAGAGAAGTGTCTGGGCTTGAGCTTTTGGCACCTTTTTTCACAGCATCTGAAAAGGCAAAGTGAAAAGAGAGAACACAACAAGTACACATCTTTCTCAACATTGCCTCAAATAAATGAGAACAGGATGCACTTTGAATGTCAGAGCTCAATGTTTTTTACAAAGGTAAACTGAAAGTACCATTATATCTATGGTGCCAAGCAAGAAGGTGTCAAATAAGGTTCTGAGGGAAAAGCAAAGGCTCACTCCATAGCAGTGGATGGTAGTTTTGCACCACTTCATTGTTTGTGCATTTCGTTTCAGCAAAAGTTACATAATTTCATTTTAATGGGAAAATATGCAAATCCTTTTGAACTTATTGTAGATGTGCCATGGTTTTTTGGATTACATAAGAATACAGTTCATTAACATAATCAGCATGTAAGGGGACAACATTATGGATTTGTTCGAGCTGTTTGGAAGATAAGAACGACGCAGTTCGCAGGATTTCTTAATTGAAAATAAATGGACTGAATAACTGGCTTAAGACGTTTCTCAAAGTTCAACTGGGAATCGAACATCGAGTTGGCGCTGCCTGCAGTGGTAGAGTTTTTAATAGCTCTGCACTAGGGGAAGTCATAAAATCATCAAACTTTCAGAATTTCTCATTATCTGTGATGTAATTGGGGAGAAATGTCATTCAAAACTGCAAATGTCAACCTCACTGTGTCATTGTGGGGGCTAAGGGTGATCTAATATCAATCGATGGGCTGTGTCATAGACAAAAAAAAAGTCTCAAAAAACTGTGTCAGTGTATGTATGTCAGTATATCAGTATGTAAGTGTATGTAGATATATGTCTGAGTTTATTTGTGGTTTTAGTTTTTAAATTACTAAAAAAAACATAATCAAACAAAAAGAAGACTAAAATCCATATCACTTATGTCATAGCTTTACACACAGTATAAAAATATATCTGCAAATGCGATCCACATGTTCACGCTGCTTATAGAGCATCATGCGGCAACATGTTACATTACACTCTTTGCTGCACAGTGGTATAATGTATATCATTAGCTGATGAATGTGGGCCTGTGAAGCGTCTGCTCCAGCAGTAAGCCACTAGCTGCAGGCTGTACAGAGAGGGAAGCAGAGGCGGAGGGAGGGAGCGCTGGAGCTGAAACCAGAGAGCAGGCCCAGCCCAGCCCGACTGGCGGCCCACCACCCCTGCAGCCTCCCTCAAGCCTTCATGTGATCCCTTCTCCAGAAGCCAACCAGTAGAGGAAATGTCAGTCTTCCAGCCAGCCAGGAAATCTACATGCCCAAACAAGGAGCTTCCTGTCCTGACACAGCTCTTCCTGTAGGCTATGTAAGGACTTTCCTGCCTTCTCTTCCCCCCCTTGTTCTTCTTCTCCCTCTGTGTGTGTGTGTCTCTCTCTCCCACTCTTTTGGCAGGCTGCTCTTCGGCAAACTGCCTCGGTGCAATCCTTTTTTTTCCCTTGCCCTCTCGCTAGGTGTGTTCATGTGTGTTTTTGTGTGCACGTGTGTGTGCGCGCACATGCCCGCATTGGATGCTTGCATTTTTTTCTGCCGGTGCATCTGCTTGCAGAATAATATAGCATGTTGGAACACAGTCACCAGGCTATATTATATACTGTATATGCTATATGTGATGCATTAAGTTTCCTTTTCCCTCTGTGTGTGTTCTCTGTATCTCTGGAGAATATCTTAGGAGGGGCTGTTGTGTTGATGGAGCAATGAAATTAAATGTATTTTAACACCGCAGTTTACATAATCGTAATGTCAGGAGACTCTGAATTTGGCCGAGTCTCTGCCCACCTGTAGAGCTGTCTGGCAAGACCTGTTTTAAAGTCAATGTGAGGTTCACGCTCTACATAACTCACTTAAAAAAAGACATTTAATTCAATATAATGATTGTTTAGGCTTGAAGTTCTATAGCTGTAGGTTTTCTTAGCAGCGCTTTCAAGGAAATCAGTTAGATGATGACAGATCTGTAGAGAACAAGGAGATTTTTCTGTAGAGAACTCCTTCCATATCCTTCATGGATAACAAGCTTCTGAAACTTCTCATCACAGCTAGTGAACTGTTTTTCTGACATTTCATGACCATTATGACACCCAGGTGTTCACGTTATTGATAATTGGCCAAGTCCACTGTCTTCTTTCCTCATTTAGAGCTGATATATCTCTCAGGTTCACATCAACGGTTTCTGCTCATAAACTGCAGCAACCTACTCAAATAAATATTTATATTATGTTTGTCTTACTTGATTGTATATATTTCTCTATTCATGTGCCTAGTGCATATCTCATTGAATTGATAACACTGTTAATGTTGATAAAAGGTGAGGCGTTGACATTGCGGTTGACATTGCTTTACTGTTAGAAAGGAAATGTAGTTGCATACTGTTACAGCAGGAGCCACCAGGTATTCTAAGCCCCATAAAGTTCCTCTGTCAGTTACATCTTTTGTCATAAACCTATGTATGAGGGTTTACTCGCATGCACGTGCACAAACGCACACTCGTGGTCTATCACACACAGATAAATCCCTGTCTGCCACCAAAGCAGTAAGTGGCACGGTATTTATCTTACAGCTGTAGTTACCCCCGAGTGGTACATTTCATCTGTACCACTTTCAATTGTATTCAGACGTGGGAGTTGGAGCACAGGGTTGCCTCGCTGTATCTGTGTCTCTCACAAAGCACAGCGGCATGCTACTGTAATATTATCTGATTCATGGCAAAGGGGGGACGAGTGAGAGGCTTTGCAGCTCAGAGCAGGTTGGCAGCATACATCAGCTGGGTCTTTTGTACAGAACTGTGGGCTTTTTCTTTCTTCTGAAATACATTACTGCAAATGCTATTGAATTAGCGGTTGAAAGGGATAGACAAACACAGATATATCTATCTATCTAATACTCCTTTATTTATAGATGTGAACCCCAATGTACATTTTCAAATATTTGATATGTTGTTCTTATTTTATTTATATCTACTGTAAACAACTGTCATCTTGTACATGCAATTCCAAATAGGTGTGAGTGTGTGTAGCCACACAGTCTGTGATTGGCTGAGAGATACATTTTATTTAGCCTTGATTTAATTGTGTAATTGGGAAGGCAATCCACTAGTTCCATCTGCATTGCATTCATGCTTCTGCATACTGTCTTTTATCACCTTTAAAATCAAGCTGTTTACATTTACATTATACAAACAGCAGGTCTGCTTTTATAACTGAGGTCATGATCACAGCTATAACATGACTTCTTGTGCTTCCTGCTAATCAATGCCATGTAAAAGCATTGTGACATGGCTGGAAGCAGTCTGTACCTTGGCAATGACAAAAGGAAACTTATGTTTCACTCTAACCCATAAACCCATAAAAGGGACTTTACGTGTTCTTTGAAGAGACGCACAGAAAAAAATTCTCACCACAAATAATCACAAAGCTGCAATGACCTTAAAACATTTCTAAGCAGAAATGGAGGATAGGCTCTAAACAGGCCATGAACATCTCCTATTAAAACCACAGCAATGGTACTTTGAGATAAATAAACTGATTCATTGAATTCCAAAGGAAAATGAGTTCTTTTGATGTGTGTAAATTATTTTTAACAAAGTGGTAAGTAGTCATTTTACAAAAGGAAGCTGTCTGTTGTATCAAAGCATCAAGGATTTTGTTATTAAGGTGTTGTGCTTTGACAGGGCATCACCTGACATGCTGTTAAAACCCAGCCTCCAAAAGGAAACGTCATCAGTCTATGTTTCCGCAGAGATGGTGAATATCAAAGTTTTATACATAACATATTTTGATAGAAATTATGAAAACATAGTTTGATACATGCATATTTTCACAAATACGGTTTTATGGTATGATGCTTAAGGCATGGTTAGGTTAAAGCACAAAAAACAAACATTTTAATAGGCTTAGGAAAAGACCTAGCCTGGTTAACACCAGACGGATGGTTCCCAGACCTTGTGTCAATCTACATCAAGAGGAGGTCTGGGAACCATCTGTTCATTTGTTCATATTGGAGGCGTGGTTTATGAAAGCCCAGAGCTGTTTATTGGTGGCTACGAATGTAGCTTATAGCCCAATACCTGATGACGATGAAATAGTTCAGCACTAAAAGTTGCTAATTTTTCAAAATAAACTTGTGGTCTACATTACTTTGAAAACTTTCTAAGACTACTTAAGTTACTGTCTGCCGCCATGTTGGATCAACAGTTATCAAAAAGTCCCTCCTGTGTTTCGTTCTCGTCTTGCTGCACCCTCCCCTGTTCTGTGATTGGCTCCCTCGCTGAGAGGAAAATTGGATGCTTGGTTTCCAGACTAAGAGTGAAGAGTGAAGTGAATTTCGCGTGCAAAGTAGGATGGGTATACCCAGGGAGGTTTGGGCTAAAATGCATGACATTATGGGACAAATGTCGGGTAAAATGTCCGGTTGATCTCCAGAAAAATGCCTGACGTGACATTACAAAATATCTGTTTACCAGTGGTATAGAACAGGTGTCTCCTAGAACTTTTCCAACTCCAGCCCATGATACGAGCCATCCTCACACCCCTCCTCCTCCTCCTCTGAGAAAAGTAGTAAAAAGAAACTTAAGGGGAACGTCATCTGAACCGCATCACCATATCTGAAACATTGACATTCTACATGCTTTGCAGAAACGTGTCAAGGTTTCCCTCTGGAGACCGGGCTGTTACAACACCTTGGAAGGCATCACCATCATCTCTCTCACACACACAGACACATACTTGAATCATATTTGGGGACGCGTATTTCAACAACACCCCCACTTGGAGGACACACACACACACGTTGTCGACATGTACTCACACACTGACGCACACATACAGTAACACGAGTTCTCTCATATGGCTGCCTGTCTTGCAGCAATTACATGATGTGCGGTAATTGCCAGTCTCTGAAGCGGGCTCTTCAGACAAACTTCAAAGGGAGCGGAGCGCGTCCACGGACGCAATTAACAAGATCAACGGAGCCCAGATGAGCTGGCGGGGCCCGCGCTCCTCTCCCCATTGTTCTCATTTTCACTCTCATTAGCGAGCGCGCGGTGGGTGTGGGGGTGGGAAGGGTTGGACACCTGCGGAAATGCGGGGTGCACGGGTGTGCAGCACGGGGAGAGAGAGAGTGACACGAAAGAGCTAACACCAGCGCTGCATGGGGACACTGGTGTTAATGATGGTTGTCTAAGCTACTGAAGGGAAGGGCACAAACAGCCAGCTGTGGGTGTCGAGGCATGCAAGGAAGTGGAGCTGACTCCTGAGAGACAGAGCAAGCGTGTGTGCGTGTGTGTATGTGCGTGTATGAGACAGAGAGACAGACACTGACACACCTGGGAGAGGATATCACCACGGCAACTGCATTGAGTCTGCTGTGCGGACGCACACTCTTCACACACTCCAGATAAGTCAGTCAGCCGCCTTGTCTGGTCCGTGAACATCTCTAGTGACACCTAGAGGACGCCGAGCGGAAACAGACAGACAGACAGACATGCTCACCGACAGATATGGGGGGACAGCACTGTTGATTTACTGTCCAACACTAATGTCATTTCTAAACTGAAAAACCAGCAAGGAAGTTTATATTTTTTTTCCACATTTCCCTGGTGGAATTTATCGTTGGCCTTTGTTTGAGATAACTGGAGTTGATCCTGAGTGTTGGAGACAGTTCAAATATGTGACCATACATCACCGTTCATCAAAAGCTCCACAAATTCTCCATCCTTCACTCGTCTGTCTTTACGGCTGAGCAGTCACTCTCCACCAGCCCCCTTAAGATCTGAATATTGCATCTCTGTGGCACCAATTCAATTTCTGCAAGCAATAAACCAAATGAGTATATATATGATACACTGTAATGCATTCGCCACCACCAAAGGGGAAAGCATTTAACTTCAGTTGTTGTATTCTTTCAAAGTTGGATTTCCTGCTGTCTAGACCACTTTAGTCTTGGTTTTTATTCGAATGCAGCCTGGTAGACTTGTAAAAGCCTATTGGTTAGAGCTTTTAAGAGAGCCTTTCATTTGTTTCTCCTGAATGTTTAATGTTATGAGGCCCAGTGGTGCATAAGAAGACTTAGAAATGTGAGGGATGAATACTAAAGTGTGGCACATGTAGCAGCAGCTGGTCAACTTCTCATATAGAGGTGCATTAAAATACATTACAGCTGTTCTGCTCCGGAGGACCTCAGAGATAAATGGACCGGAGAGATGAGAGGTAAGTAGTCACACTAACCTGATGCTTTTCAGCAATTTCCATCCCTGCCCATTGTAAGGGAAATCATCCAACTTGCAACACTCACTCAGTGAGCAAAGAATTTTGAGGCAAATACAAGACGTGGGATGAGGAATGTGTGTCATTTTTTTTACACAATAGAAAAACTGGACGAAGCATTGTATTCACATTGTACAGTGCTGACAAACGGCATTAAAACATCTAACCCTGACCATGTTCTATCTATCCAGTCTTAGCCTGCCCAGACCACATGTTTCCTGTGCCAAACCACAAAAGGACTAGGAGGGTGGGGAAACGGTGACCATTGGCCTGCTGCAATAACACCAGCTTTAAGAAGACTTCAGTTTACACCAGAAAGGCTGTTTTTCTTTCTCTTTTTTTTGTACATGCAATTGTTATTGTCATTTGCCTTTTATAAGCTGGAGTGAAAAACTGCGTGTGTGAAAAAAACAAGTTATTAAAACTGTTGGATGTGTTTCTTCTCCTGGCAGTTGGCCTGTTGATGGTAATAGACAGGGCTAGCTATAGTTGGCTGTCTGGCTGTGATTTGCACAGCGAGGCAAGTGCTTTGGAACAAATTGTACCGTGCGGCATAGACTATAGAATTTGCAGCTTTATTCTGGCTCGCTCCTTAAAGCGTCTCCACGCCATGTGTAAGAAAGAAAACCTTGGCTGATGTACGTACACACTCCTGTCCGTGCGCAATTACACACATTCATACACATGCAGGTACACTCTCACGCACGCACACACACACACACACACACCATTAAGCCGTTCTTGGCTGGTACAGATACGCGACATACAGCACAGTTTGGTAAATGTCTGTCTCTGCAGCTTAGCGAGAAAGAGAACACTGTGTGAATGTGTGTTTACATCTCAACTCCAATGCTGTGAACTTCTGTTCACAGCGGCCTGATGGAGATTTAGCATGTGAACATGTGCGCCGCAGAGATGAAAATACACAAAGGCCTAAAAACGGAGAGTCTTACCGCTCTAATCAGGTCTGACTTTTGCTTTTGGTGGTGGTATAGGGAGGGTGTAGTTCAATTACAAGGTTCTGGAAACCCAGCAGTCATTGAGCCAACATGTCTGGTCAATACATAAAAACTCATTTTCAAAGGATTATAAGCCAAATCAATAATAAACTCTACTTGTGAAGAAGCTTGACCAGATTTAGTAGAAAAGTGGTAGGAGGCAAAGGCAGACTTGTTGAATATGTAAAAATGAATGAAAGAATGAATAAATGAATACCAGCCAATCAAATTAAACTGACTAAAGTCAGGATAACTCAAACTAAAACATGAACATATGCATACAGCTACATGATCATCTCATCAGTTTTGCTCTCCTCTATATCAATATTTTTCACCCCTTAAATAGTTCACACGTTTGTTACTTCTAGAAAGCCGCTCTATGTGTAAGAATAGGCTTAAAACACATTTTTGCCTTGAATCTAGTTCTGCTGGAGGTTTCAGCCCGTTAAAGGGGACTTTTTTCTTGCCGCTGTCGCCAAGTGCTTGCTCATGAGGGAATGTTCAGTCTCTATCTAAATATTACAAAGAGTATGGTCTAGACATGCTCTATTTTCATAGATAACTTTATGCGATAACTTTTGTTATGATTCGGCAGTATATAAATAAAATTGCCTTGACTAGATTTAAATAGGGCCTCCAATCTACTAGGCAAAACCACATTTCTTGCAGTGGTGACTCCTTCCTTATACAAACAATTGGTATATAATAATGCTACTTGTATCAGTCAACATTGTTTATAACAAATCACATCATCCTCAACATAATTACTATTACCAGCCAAAGACAATAAACCAAACATTTAGTGAGTAAAACAAATGCACACTGCACATGCCATCATTGACTGACAATGTCACCTAATTTAGTACCATACATAATAGGTATGGTTTTTACCAAAGAAAGAAAAATTAACTTATGACACCCATAACTAAACCTATCAACAATAACTAAATTTAACACTTGTCAGCAGGTGTAAATGCTACATGACATGAAACACAAGAATTTTCAGGGTAAAAAAAAGAAAAAGCTGTACCAACAAATGTGTGGTTTCACTCACTTTCACACAGTTCTCTGAACAATATTGGGTACACACGTTAAAAAAGAAATACATAAAATTATGGCACACACAAATGAGGTGAGGAGACTATTTTTTTTAAGACTGAGCAGCAAGCAGTAAGAGAAAAAAAAATAAGATGGGGGGAAAAAAGTTTGCTCAAATACCTAAATTATGTAATTGTCTGTCAGCAGTCACAATGGTTTAAAAATCCAGACATATGTACAAAAACAAAATGTTTGGCCTACATCCCATCTGAATCTGTTTGTGTATTTGTGTGTGACTGTGTTTGTGTGTGTTTGAGTCGTGTGTGTGTGTGTTTGTATGTTGATGGGAGTGGCCATGACTGTAAAGGGACTAGCAGTCAGACAGACAGAGAGCGCGCCTCGGATATTCAACAGAGCCTGTGCAATTATGGTCAACCACATTCCCCACCGCCACCTTTATTTATAGGGTTACAAACACACTGGGGCTTCAGAGTGCTTTTCCCTGCGCATTCCAGCACATTGGGACATTTTGGTGGGGGATGTAAACAAATGATATTTTAAGTAGAGTGTAATGGGGTTGGGGTTGATTGTGTGCATGTTTTTCTGCGTGTGTGCTCTCATATGTGCTTGGGAGATTTGGAGGCGGATAAAATTTGTGAAAAAATGAGGGATTGAATTTATCTGGGTTTTCTAAGATTCCATGGCATGTCAACTCAAAACTTGCACCAGATGTCATCCCCGAATGGTTAGCTGGTTCTGCGTCTTTTTCCTTGACTTTGGGGATAACTTTGATCGAGTCGGAGAGTAACTAATGCTAACTTATCCGGACAGATCTCATCAAAGAATCATGCTGTTGAGGTTAGGTCAGAATCAATGGAGAGGGCCTCCAGCTACAAACCTCCAAGGACAGTGGGCCCATACGGCCCATAGCCTTTAGGCATGAGCCACTGTAGCCCTGGCTAGCCGTCACCTTGGGGATGTGGCAGAGCGGAAGCGAACAGACATGTGAGTTAATGTGAAGAGAAAAGAGGAAACACATGGACATGAACTGGTAGCTGGCAATTTTTTTTTTCATTGGTTTAACTGAGAGCATTTCCAGCTCTGGTTTTTCTTTTGGTGTGTGCCAGTCGAACACATCTGCTGCACTGAAGGAAATGTAAAAATGTGCAGGATATCCTGTTGTAATGAAACTCCAGGTTGAATGAAAGAGAACGGAGGAGGTGTAGGAGGGGGGAGCTAATGTGTAATGCCTGTTGTTGGACATATGACACAGGTGACGAGGCCGCTTAGGAACACATGATCAGGTCTGGCAAACTCCTATGGGTGTGTGTGTGTGTATGAATATCAGGTATTCCTCATGCTGTGGGACTTATATCTGTTCACCCGGTTAAATATGAGGACTTGCCTTCCCTTTGGAAACAGAAATCATAAATCATTAGTTTTAGGGTGAAGACTAAGTCAATATAATGTCCTCTGAAGTGATGGAAACACAACTGTGTGTGTGTGTGTGTGTGTGTGTGTGTGTGTGTGTGTGTGTGTGTGTGTGTGTGTGTGTGTGTGTGTGTGTGTGTGTGTGTGTGTGTGTGTGTGTGATGTGGTGGGGAGGGCAGGGGGCTCATATTGAGTGCAGGTGTGCTGCGAGAGACTAGAGATGGGGGTGGGATTATGAGATGTGAACAGGGAAGGAAAATTAGGGGCTTTGATGAAAACCAAGGACATCTGTGATTATGGTGTATGTGTGTGTTCATGCATGGCTGACATATGCTTGGCTGCTGCAACCCCAGGTGTTATCGATCTATCTATAGATCAATCTATAGATCTATCTACGGCGACTTGTTAGAGAGAGCAGTGAGGTTCTTCATAATCAGGCAAAGTAGGATTTCTCCATCCCAGAGGCAGGTCATATTCAGAAGGGAGAGTGAAAGAGATGGAGCTGGGGTGTCATGAATAAATCACTTAGTATCACTTCGCTCTCCTCATCGAGGCTAAAGCCTCAATGCTCAAGCTGGTGGCATCTCACCTCAGCCAATGAGCTGGATAATTGATGGAACTTGAAATGATTCGTGTAATATCAAACTCCTACACTCGCATACGCGTTTGCCCCTTCCCAGCCCTCTGAGGACTGGCGCTTTCATTCTTGCAACGGTATAATTTTCTCGGTAATGCACTGACAGGGCGGCTGACCCAGCTGCAACAAACGTTTCTCTGGATTTAGATCTTGTGTGTCTTGCATGTCTCCGGGATGCACAACTCTTATTCGGCTTTGTATGGCAAATACATAAAAAGCATACGCGTTGTCTCTATAGAACCCAGATGGCTGACAAATAGGGAATCATCTGAGCCACAGATAAACAGAGGAGATGAAGACAGTGAGCGAAGCTTTTCACAATAACAAGCAATGTGTCGTGAGCCTTTTCTCAGCGGTTGTGTTTACCCTCGCTCATGTCCTCCAGGGGTAATTTGGGGAGAGGAAGAGAGAGACAGAAAGTTAGACAGCGCACAGAGAGACCAAAACTAGCAAATAACTGTCAGGAGGCAGCCTGTCTCCTTCAATGTTAGGTGTTTGTGCTGACAAACACACAAAGGCAAGTACACAGCAGCACATGGGTACATCAGTGCACGCACGTATATGATACTTTCTTACTTTCTGTCTCTTTCCAGACACGCTAACCCTCAGAAACAGAAGCTGAGCTTTTTATACAGTGCAGGAGTGTTAGGATTGGCTTTGTTGTAGTCGTTTGGCAAAGAGCAGTTAACGATGCACCTTCAAACTTTAGCATCAGTGACAATATCTCACTCCCATCCGTCACTCGCTGCTGGCTCCCAGAACTGGGAACAGATTCACACCCTCCCCTTCCCTACCCTGCACTTAACCAGCAGGAGGATGAGAAAATACCCAGACCAGGGTCAGCGGTTGGGTCAAGCCTCTGCTGGCAACTTTGTCCTATCCGTGTGTGAGTCGAGGTGACATGGTGGGTTGGGGGAAGGGTCTGGGGTTTATTCCTCGTTCCTACAGAGAGACATGGAGCCCAGGGTCAATATTGACCATCAACCATCCGTGAGCTTGGCTGGACACCGCTTGACTTTTCAGGCTTCTAGTTTAACAGGGGGGAGGTAAAGTCAGGGTGGGGGGGGAGCGGACTCCGGCGTGGAATAAATCCTCAACGCACATGTGCACACACGCCATGCAGCATTCTTTATATCTGCCATCTGGAGAAGACAGGCAGGTATACGGAAGCTTTACGGTGAACTGAGTGGGAGTTGCAGCGGTTTGGACACAGATACAGAAGAGGTGACAGAGAGAGGGAGAGAAAGTGAGAGGGAAAAAGGGGGTGTGTTGAAGTGTGTGTGTGTGTCGGGTGGGGGGTATGCAGTGAAATGTAAAATGGGATTATAACAGCGTTACTGAAGCTTCATATATTTGCTTTAACTGGACATGGTCAGACCATCTCGGCTGCCCGTTTGTCTCTTGGAGCACCGTTGGAGCCTGACCTGACCATCCCCTCACACACCTTTCCTGCACACAGACACACACACAAATGCGCACAGTATTGCGATCCTGAGCTGAATACTCACACCACGGTGTTGTAGTCAGAACTGACACCTCTGAGATATGGCCCACAATGCTCTGCTCTCACTGGTAGAAAGACAGAAGGAGCAGTGCTGAGCCAAAAACAATACTACATAAAAACACTTCAGACACCACCGCAAACCAGTGCCACTCAAGGGGAATATGCTATGGCTATACTCGAATATAACGGCCCGGGGTGGGGTTTTACTTTAAACAAGAGCATTGTCTAAGCAGACATTAGGATTCAAAATCAAATGGGACATGCCAACTGGACATCCGCTCTGATGTGTAGGCTTTTTCATGAAGCTGCTCAAGTCTCGAGCAACAGGGGCAGCTCAGACTAAACAAGTAGTCGGCCTGCAGCCCTGTGGGATGCTGCTCGCATTACATGACAGGACACAGATGAAACACATAAAGATGAAGCAGATGCTACCAGATTTTGTCATCCGAAAAAAAACATTTTTCGGAGTTGTCGAGAGGGCCAGATTTTTTTTTTTTTAGGACAATGTGCATCAGAAAACATTCCTGTCAGTGTCTTATTTGTTTGTCTCGTGTCTTTATAAACTGCATAAAGACATATTAACTTCTACTTGTCAGTGCGGAAAAACAGAAAAAAGATAGAAAGATGAGAACGGGCAGGAAAGGAGGGAGAGTAAGTGGGGGGATGGAGGAGAAAGAGGAGTTGTGATCGTCTTGGAGAGACTGTTCCTTTGTTCTGTTGCATTAATCTGCTTTTTTCCGTTCCTCTGCTCGTTCTTTTGATCCGCTGTTGGATCATCCCCTTGATGATTCACTAACAGCAAAAGAAATTAAATACATCGGATTGACGCATCCCCCCCACCACTCCCCCCCACTTCCCCCCTCTCTTCACCACCACTGCCTCCCTCCCTCCTCTTCCTCTCTTCTTCCCCCCCCCCGAGGCCTCCATTTCTTCAATAGATAAGCGGCGGATCCGTTCTTTATCACTTCACTCTCCATCTCTATCCTTTTTCCCTTCTTCCTTCTTTGCTGTGTGTTTTTTTTTCTTCTCCTCTCTGTGCTGTGTTTAATCCCAGCCTTGCGGTGGATGCATGTCAGAGATGTAATTCCATTGTTTAACATGCTCTTCTGAGCCCCCACCCCACCCCAAACTCAGTCACTCACAGGGCCACATGCATATTCATCAGCTATCAAAAACAAAAGGCAGATCACACTGTTTGTCATGTACTGCAACCAACGCTTTTCAATTCTCTCCCGTCTTTGCTGCTTCTGGCGGATTAGCGCATGTTAAACATATCTCAGACGCACAAATCCTAAGTACCAACATATAGACATTCAATCAGAGAGTCTGTAGTTTTCTTAACATGCGGGCAAAAGCTCCTTAGTTTCTCCAGTATGAGGGCACTGGGAAGTCTGGTGAAGTGTGGAGCGTGGTGATAGTCAGGGGCAGTAAACGATGACAACAACAGTGGATCTAGGGCTTTGGGAAGAAGGAAAAAAAAAGGGGGTCAGTTATGCAAAGGGACATGCATGGCACTCATGGCACTGTAAGGTATTCATCAGGCAGTCCTGAAAAGTCTGAGCCACAGTGAGAGTCGGTCCCCGGGTCCTGCTCCAGTCTTCTGGGTGATGTCCAGGATGCACCGGCACATAGCTCCAGGTTCCAGGCTCCAGGGTCAGACAGATGTAAACATGGCCCGACCGCACACGGAGGCGCGGTGCCAGCCTGCCCTCACCTCACGTATGAACAGCCAAGGAGGCCACGCTGTATGCCAAGGGACAAACAGGCTGAAGTTGGCTGGAGGCGAGGAGGGGAGGGAAAAGCAGGAGGGAGGGAAAGGGGGAGGAGGGCAGGGAAGGAGTAAAGAAAGAGGGCAAGAGAGCATGAGGCAAGGATTTGTGCTTGTTAGAGCAGTTCACGTTTCTGAAAGAGAAGGGGGGGGGGGGGGGGGGGACCTGTGGCATTAAAGCTTACTTGCCTTAACAGTGTTTTTGTCTTATTATTTGCAGTTCCTAATTGCGGCTCATGCTACCAGCTGCGTGTGTGTGTTCATGTGGATCTGCTTAGATATTTTCTCCAACGCCCTGTCGTGACAGATGCGCCGGGCTCCTCAGCGGCTGTTTGATTTATGCGTTAGGACAAATATGGGTCAAAATGAAACATCCAACACGGTGGTTTCTTCTTGCTTGTTCTTCTTTCTTCTTCTTCATTCCCTTTGCACTTTCTTCTTTTCAAAGCTCAGCTCAGCGGGACTGTGTGTCTCTGCCGCACCACAACCAGGTTGTGTGTGTACGTGTGCCTAAGTTTGTGTGTGTGAGTTTGCTTGTGTGTGTGTGTACGTTTGGGTGATGAGACGTGACAAGCGCCTTCATCCTCCCCTCAGACGCCGCATTCCGCAACGCTCCGCCACTCGCTTCGTGTGGCGCGCTTTTCATCTTTCCTCTACCCTTCCTTCCTTCTTCTTCTTCTCCTGCTTCTTCTTTTTCTCTTCCTCCTCTCCCCTCTCCTTGCTTTCCTTCTCCTCGCTCTCACAGGTGGAAGAAAAAGGCACACAGAGGAATGAAAGGGACACGATTCTAATTAGAGGAGGAGGCTGAGACAAAAGCAGTGGGATAACGAAGGGAAGCAACGATAACACATGTAAAACATAAAGCCTTAATCTTAGAGAGCGTTTGGAGGGATCTCTCATTTCTCTCCGTCTACAGTGAAGCGAGGCGGGGGGTTGTGTGTATGGGAACACGAGGGGATAGGATGTGATTGTGAGCACAGAGCTGACAGACAGAGAGATTGGCGCGTGTGTGTGTGTGTGTGTGTATGCCCACAGGGCCTTCAGCTTCCTCTCTTCACAGGGACCAACTTAAAAAACACAACCATGTAAAAACATGTAGGCAGTTTTACTTTTAGCATTGTTTACTTATTTGGAGGAAAGTGCAACCAAGTGGCAAAATTTATTTAAGTAACCATGTCTCAGTTCAATCCCTGTTTATTTTGTAAGTGAAGAGGTTCCACGCATCGTAAGCCTTTAAAGATATAGTGTGTAAGATTTAGTGGCAATTAGCAGCATCTACGACGGCATAATCTGATGCAGTTATATTCCTAAGTATGTTTTAATTACATTGGTGTGACGGTTTTGTTTCCATTGCCGTTTGTCTGTCTGGTTGTTTAACTATTAACAGGGTTACAGAAAAAACACCCGACCGATTTTAGTGAAATTTGGTGGTAGGGTGTAGAATTGGCCGAGTGAACCTATTACATTTTGGAGAAGCTCCCACTTAGGAATTGGCATAGTTTTAGCGTTTTAGTAGCTATAAGTGGCTCCTGCTGGTGAATGGAATGTTAAAAGTTCTATGAGTAGTTGAACTCTGACCTGTTTCTGGAATAACAGGGCCCAGTAGGGTTTTGCCTGGTGAAGGAATGTGCTAGTATAATAATATAATATAATTCAATCAAAACTGTTGTGAGCTGTTTGGAGTGGGTTTTCCTCAATGAAGTCTGCCATGTTGTTATATTTCTACAGTAGCCCTGAATAGACAAACCAAACAATGGCCCGTTTCATTTTTGCAATTGTTTTGCAGAAACCCTAGCTTCTCCTGCCATTTAGGCCCTGTGAAATGGAGGACAGAGCATCTTTAGAGTATTCTTCACGGGTAATTCCTCTGAATGTTTGGTGCATGTGGAGGAACTAACAAGACTTTGACATAAATCTCAGTGAAAAAAAATATTTGAGGTGTGAACAGTTACAAGAGGGGTTTTTTAAAACAAATCCGCACATTTGATTGAACCACAAGAAAGTTGGTGGAGTTAATCTTTTAGCATAGAAGGGAATTATTCTTTGTTTCAATGATAAAAACAAAGTTGGCTGAACTTTGATAAAGAGTTATCAAACATTTTAAACTGTTTTACAGGAAGACATACTGTATATCTGGTGTTTCACTAGAGATATATGAACACTTAAGACAGGAACACAGAATAAAAACTGAAAATGTATTTTTCAGTTATGCCCTTATGCCAATATTAATACTAATATTAAAGGTAAATTGTTTTTGTTGTATGTTCAAGCTTATGTGCAGGTTACTTTGTATAAAGGAATTATAGGTATATGCTCTCACACAGTGACAGTGAAATGTTCTATAAAGTAACTTGTGCATGTGCAATACTGTTCAGACAGGCTGTGAAAATGCAGAGAACACAGTGGTTATGTTTGCATCGAAATGAGTTTTTGACTATGTCCAGTATTTAGATCAATAGTACAGAATATGTAACATGTACATGAAGGCTGCAGGAAATAATGTATAATTTCCGTTGGTAATGGACCAGGATTTTTGTGACTTAAAAATGAATGTACATTCAATGTTTTTCCTCACTTCCTGTGGATTTGTGAGTGCATTGGGTTTCCATAAGTAAAGTGGATTTACAGTAACGCAGTGGAAAATGACTCAAAACTAAGATATTCCACAGATGAAGTGGCCTAGGAATTTGGTAAAATTGGAACTTGTAAAACGGCCACGATATTACATTTAAGGCTGTCAACAAAGGAAGCAAAAAAAAGCATCAAGTCCACAACTGATGCTTCGCTGCCAAAAGGAACAGCTGGCTGCGTCTCAAACTCTCCATCACTCCCTCCAGTTCCCTTGCTTTGCATGTGGATTCTGTCTGTTTACGTATTTGTTTCGCCTCTGAGCTTCTCTGATATGCCGCTGCACCTCCACGGTCCTTGGGCTATATGATAGGGCTCTGGGACTTTAGTTTTCTTGCCACTGCTGTGAAACTCCATTCAGATGATGAAACTGTGGTGCAGCTGTGTCTGCAGCTCACGGTGGGATGCTGGTGTCTTAGTGGCTCTCTGAAAGGCTGTGGCGAATTCTCACTGATGAAAGAGCCTGTAAATGTGCCTCTTTAGCCCGGGCCCATACATCTTCTCACTGAGAAGCCATTGTGACTGTCATCTGCCTGTGTGTGTGTGTGTGTGTGTGTGTGTATTTCGTACAGGCTAATGAATCCAACCCATTCTCATACAATCTGCAAAAGTACCTCACATATACTAATGTGAGGAACTCCATGTTCAAATGTGTAATTCTTGTGAAGGCATCGGTGTGAAAAAACAGGTAATTATGTCTGAGGGCATGTTGCACAAATGATAGACAGGTGTCGAAACGATTTCTTTCTCTTTTCTTTTCTTTTTTTTTTTTTTGCACAAATCCTTCCATGAGGTTTGGATCCTGTGAGTCACAGGGAAGCTGAAAATAACAGCGAAAGATAACCTGGCAAAGCACATTTCCACGGAGTCTTCCCTTAGGTGATGCAAGACTTTAGACAAATGTCTTGTTTGTTCACCACTGAATGGCCATTTTTCAAGGGGTGGCATGCCAGGACAAACACACACACACACACACTACACACACACACTGATATTCACACGGGAGCAGATCATTTCTCTCCCTCATGAAGTAGGTTGCGAGAATATTACAAAATCATAACGCATTGCTGCAGGCCAGAGGTCGGACAAGGAGAGGAGAGTCAGTTGCGTTATTGAATTAGGAGATAGATAGATAGATAGATAGATAGATAGATAGATAGATAGATAGATAGATAGATAGATAGATAGATAGATAGATAGATAGATAGATAGATAGATAGATAGATAGATAGATAGATAGATAGATAGATAGATAGATAGATAGATAGATAGATAGATAGATAGATAGATAGATAGATAGATAGATAGATAGATAGATAGATAGATAGAATGTGAGTGTGCATGTGTGTATTTGTGTGAGTGACTGAGAGAGTGACAGAAAAGAGCCTTATCCTCCATTAATAACAGCCACTAATCCCCTGATGTGATTACCTCTTCCTCCCTCCCTCCTCCTCCACTTTCTCTCCCTCCATCCTTCCACACTTGTTCTCCCATTCAACAGCGCCAGCCACTCGTCTTCCATGGCAGAGCTCAGCTGGTCCAATCCCCTGAACAGATCCAAGACTTCCGCTGTGTTCCGCTGCCAGGACGATGGAGGTCTTCCAATTTGGTGCCTTTCCTTACTAGAACTTGCCTCTGGGCAGGTGCATAAAAAAAGAAAAAGTCAGTGGTGTTAGTGTAGGGAAAGGAGCAAATTTAAACACATTAAGACCCATGCCTCTGTTCAAAGCGCTGACATTTAATGCTTTCTGAATAAAAGGTGACGTGTGATATGAATCGTTGATGGAAATATCTGCGAGCATTAAGGATTATGGGTGTGCAAGAAGGAGGCAACAAGCATGTCAGTGTAGCTATTTCTGTCCCCAATGATTGGCTGCCAAATACAATTTTTTTTCCCTGCATTTGATAAACTCGCTACATCAATATAAAGTGTGTTTCTATGGAAACTTAGACCTCTGAGAAGGTTGAAATTTGCCACTTAGCTCAAGATATTCTCAATAATAACATGCTATAAATCCTTGCAGTGTGCTCGTGTTACATATAATGAATCACAGAAAAAAATGAGATGCTTTTCCACATTGAGTACTGTCTATTCCAACTAAAAGAAGCATAATAATAATAATACTAATACTAATACTAATACTAATAATTAAAGATGTAAGCAGCAGGGCCTGAGCCTCAACATGGACACCAGAACCAAATGTCAGCAAGGAACACTCAACTTTAGTGTGTTGTGTTGTATGTCAAGAGTGGACCTGCAGCTTTTCAGATTTCAGATGAGCAGATCAGTCATTTAAACCCGTAAAATGGTAATTTTGATTAATTCAATCAGAGAGAGAAAGGGAGAATGAGAGGGCAGGGGGAGAAAGACAGACAAAGAGAAAGACACAGACAGAGAAGGAGAGAGAAAGACATAGAAACAAAGTCACAACCAGCTTCATACAAAATCCGACTTACTGTTGATAAAAAAATCACTGATGAGTTCTGAGACATACTTAATGACACTTAGTGTTTAATATATGCTATTATGTATTTCATTGAGATAAAGTAGGAAAAAGTGATCACTGAGAATCAGAGGAAGAGGGCAGACCATATGCTGACATTCTGACATCAGTCTGATATGACCCAATCAAAACTAACACCTAACTTTTTAAAAACTTTTAGGCTCCAGCCCCTTTCACCCCAGGCCCTTTCTTAAATTATTATTATTTAGGCTCTGTCCCTGTTAAAGTTAAAGGCGGTGCTAAACCCTCAAGCCAATGAGAAAGCCAAAAACACACAAAATCCAAGATGGCTGACTTCCTGTCTGGCTACAATAATGAGCACAACAATCTCAGACTTTCATGAAGATCATGAAAACTTTCTAAATTGTTGGGGGGGGGGGGGGGGGTCATGCAGGAGCAGACTCTTTACAGAATATTCGGTTTCACGACTTCTGATGTTTGTGTCGATTTTCCTGATCTCCATCATCGCCTTTGCAAGTGCCCTTCTCAGGCCAACATCCAAAAAACATATAACATGCAATGATAACCACACATTAAAAGCAATGTGAAAATGTGACTTTTTATTAGTGTGTTGAGCAACATTTGGACAGACTTTTATGCAACATTTGGTGCCGTCTTGGATGCGTTAGGTGAGAGACTTCCAGAGGGAGGGGGCAGCTACAGAATATGTGAGTTTTGATTATTGCATTGAGCAACCTTGAGCAACTTTGGACAGACATTTATGCAACATTTGGTGCCGTCTCGGAAGTGTTAGGTGAAAGACTTCCACAGGGAGGGGGCAGCTACAGAGAAGGCTCCATCTCCCCTGGTCCGGTGCTTGGTCCTGAGTGTTAGAGACATGAGGTTTATATCAGAGGAGCTGAGGCTGCGGGAAGGAGTGTGGCGGTGGTGGAACAGGTCTGGCCTGGTTATGGAGGCTTTTGTGTGCAAGGGGAAGGACTTTGAATTTAATCTGTTGTAGGACTCAGTGAGCCAGGGAGGGGAGGTTCTGAATAGTCATATGTCGGTTGCAAAGGAGCTGGTTCAAAGAGCCGATGGGAGTCGGTTCATGTCCATCTGCAAGCCGTAGTTTTTTTAAAATTTTGATTTAGTGTTTTAACACAAATCACAAGTCAAAACAGCGCTAAACATGGCTGAATTACAAAAGGGTTAGGGTTAGTGGTAAAATGGAGAGCCGTTTGGGAGCTGAAAGAAACGGCTCTTCTTAGTGAGCTGAGTCAAATGATCCGGCTCACTAAAAAGAGCCAAAAGTCCTACCACTAGTTTTGAAGGACAGAGGTGAGCAGGCAAGCAGCAGAGTTTTGGATATACTGAACGTCATAAGGAATGCTGCCAGACAAATACTTTTCTACTTAGACACATTCAGAGAGGCACATACGCGCAAGCTTACAGATAAAGACCAACTTATAAACTTGCACAAACAGATACACAGCGGTGTTATCCCCTTTGGGAAGAGGACAATGCATTACAGTGTTCTACTTTGGTTTACTTGGTCTACTTGATGATGTCTCCATGGTAACTGCTATGTTTGACCTTCAAACATGTGCACTGCCGTCCATCTGGCTCAGGTTAGCTAATCAGATCACACCAACACACACACACCAACACACACACACCAACACACACACACACACACACACACACACACTGTCAGATCGGGAGTGAGTAAAATTTGGGAAGGATTTTTAGATTCCTGCTTTATCGTCATTCTCATCTCCAGTTTGTTATCAGTTACTGTTATTTATGAGATTTATGTTCAGCTTGCGCACAACTTATGTGCCTGATTTCCAGACTACTACTTTGCCCTGATTTCATTTGCACCCTGACATGCATGCTTTGGCTCTAAGTAGATGAAAAGTTCCTTTTGAGCTGCATCAGTTTGTATGGGGGTTTGGATTGAATCAATTAGTGTTTCTTTCATCAACAAATAGGTCATTTCCCAGCACTGTGGCTGTGTATCCCCTTCTCTTTTTTGATCCACCTCAATTCCCTGCCCCCTTTCGTTTCTGCTCCGTTCAATACTCTCATCTGCTCTGCTGTTCGCGGGTTCATACAGCGCTCCAGAAGGGCCAACATCTGGCAGCTCCTTAGGCCCAGGACCGTGCATCCGTTCTGGGGCAACAAGGCCTGGAGACCAGCCCCTCCTGTGGAGCCCAGCCTTTGGTGTGTGTGGTACCGCTCAGAGTCTCCACTTCCTGAACACTGGTGCCTTGATGTGGCCAGAAACATGGTGCATGATTTATTACAGTACTAACTCTGTCCCCTCTGTGTATACTGCCGTTATTATGACCATACACTCCCTCCTCTTTCCTCAATCTCCCACCTGCAGTCTCATGCTGCAGCCTTTACCAGATACAGCTGACACAGCTCTGCATGGCTTCTACTGTACAAGGAGCGCTGTGTTAATGGATGTTCGGTCTCAATAGAAGATGTGCAAATAGGGCAGAGCCATGGCGTGAATGAGGTGACAAAAACTGTCGGGGGCGACGAATGATAAATTGAACGCCGGTCATCTGTTTCCATTTGTAGCTCAGTTCCCCGCCTTTGTTGAGATGTCTACCGGTTTGTGGCTTTGTGTGGTTTACTGGTGGCAGTGTATCGTCCAAAGGGAACCAATAAGGGTTGGGTTGGAGGTAAATTGTCTTTTGGCTGTGTGGCCAATCAATGCGACCTCATCAAAGTCATCCAACCTTCCTCGCCGGTTTCCTTCTGTTTACACGAGTGTAATCAGCGTGGCTTCAGCAGAGAGGGATGCGGGACTGAGAGGTGCGGACATGGAGGAAAGCACCAGGACAGGAAGGCTCTGCTGTTTGTGTAAGCAAGGGAGAAGGGCAGCGGTCAGAGGAAGTGAGGGGTCCAGAGATGAGAGGAAGTGTTTGTCCAGAGAGGAGGGATGTGGTGGAGCTGTTTACAGGCAACGGTCACAGAGCGTACTGCGGCTTTGTGCGTCAGCAGCCCCGAGATTTTGATGGCTTACCACTGCAGACCAGTAACGAGGTGACATGTACACCACAGAATAGACAATTAGTCAATTTCTCAGGAAGTTTAACACTTCAGTATTTGAATGCTGAAATAACAGAAGCAACAAAAAGGCCATAATTGGCTTAGTCAAAGGCCTCCTTTAGAAAGAGATATAAACAAACAGACAAGGAAGCGGAGGCTCTATTTTTTTTTATACATCCATTCATTCATGCATCCATTCATCCATACCTAAACACATACAAACAGTGATCTCTATTGTGCCATGTGGTCCCAGCTGAGACACAGTCTTGGGTATCCCCCCTGTGATCCCCCATTAGTGGGAAACTCCTTCGCAGGCAGCTGCCCCAAAGCTCTACAGAGATATCAAATCTCCTCCTCTTCCTCATCTCCTTAATTAGGCCAATTAAGATATTTACAGGACAGATGGATTGAAATCTAGCTGGCTGCAGCGCCTGCCCCTGAGGACGATGCTCTTTGGATGCTGAAGTGAGAGCTGATTGAGCGGCAGACCAATCAACTCACTGATGGGACTGTGGCGCCCTCCTGTGGTTAGAAATAGATCTGTTGGACGATAGTCAGGTCACAAAAAGCCTCTACTTTCATAACTTGGACGTTTTTGGTGTTGTAGTATTTTTTTATTTCTGTTTTTCAAATAATTAGTAGAGATGAGTTCATTATATTGATTGAAACAACTAAATGGTTATCACCAGGTCCTCAATTTTAAAATGTTTTGCACTTAACTGAATGTAGACTATTCACTTAGTAATCAAACTTTTCTTATTGAGGATTTATTAGTCAGAAGTCATTAAAGACAAGTGTCACTATAATAGAAAAAAGATGACTTTTTATTAGCTTTCAATTTGAAATATTCCAACAACATTTTATCTCAACAGAGGAGTCAAAGCTTCATTCAGCATCGTGAATACAGTTGGAGCTTCTACCAGACAGACAGGAAACTACCCTAATAAGTAAATGAGATGAGTTAACCTGAACCAATATGACACAATATTTTCACCTTGAGCTAAAGAACTGTACATACAGATAAAAAACAAAACAAAAAAATGGTTAACTTTTGATGTTTGCAAAATGCAAAATAAATCAAATTGCTGCAACAGTCAAATACAGTGTTTACTATATATATATATATATATATATATATATATATATATATATATATATATATATATATATATATATATATATATATATATATATATATATATATATATATATATATATATATATATATATATATATATATATATATATATATATATATATATATATATATATATATATATATATATATATATATATATATATATATATATATAGTTTGGTTAGTTTCAAACAACTTAAACGCTAAGAAACTGTCATAGCTGAAGTTGTTTCTTTCCAAACTAATATACATATAGACTGTACTTTTTTAATTGGTTATGAAGTGAACAACTGCTTCTTTGCTGATTTGTAGAACAACTTGTGTTACAGCTCGTGTTGTAACTCGGAACCTCGGTCGCGTATACTGGACAGCAACCTGCACACAAGAAGAAGTTTAATTCCAGGAACGATTCCTGTTGAATGTTTTAAGTGACTCAAACGTCCATATAAATGTGGCAAATACTGCAAACACTCACAGGTTCAGACTGCCTTTTCTCTGTTTAATCCCTATGAAGAAAGAGTGTGGGGATCAAATTACACAGATATTTTGCTGGCCATGAAGTCAAATTGTTCGGCCTACTCACGTCGAAGCTGCCATGTGGTCACTACGGCAACAATCAGCAGCACCAGCACCACTGGAACCACGATGGCAACAAGGTGACGACTTTGACTCTCCTTCACGCTGGCCTGAGCACAGATAAACCGACAGATGAAGAGTCCAGACTTCTACCAAGTGTGTTTCTCTAGTTCTTGCATATCTGAGTCAATGTTATTAAAATGTTTTTTTAATAAAGAAAAAAAAAGAAATCTTTGGTATCATACTTACAGCAGCGTGAGAGTCAGTAGATGCTGTAGTAGCAAGAAAGTTCCACGGATGACCTACCACAAAGACACAACCACAAATGAGTGCAGCTAAGAGGAAGTTTGAAAAAGTGTCAAACATGCAGAATCTTTGCAGCTAACAAAAGAACCGGGCTGAGGAGATATCTGGTCACTCATAGCATCTTTGCTGGTTGCCTGAGGAACTGTGATTATATATTTGGGACTGCCTTGCTGAGTGGGAATAAAGGCAGCATTCCCCACTGTTACGGAAAGTGATAAGGAAACAATTTTGCGAATGTTTAATCTGGAGAAGTTTCCCGATAATGGTCGATGTTTAAGCAAACGAAAACACTGGTCCGTCCTGCATGATGTACCACACTGACACACATTCAAACAAAAGACGGGAAAAGATAAAGAATGAAGAAATACGACACCCGTTTCTCCAATAGTGACAGTGAGGACGTTGCTGGCTTTACTGGTGCCCACGCTGGTCTTGGCAAACATGCGGATGTTGTAAGTTGAGGGGTTTATTTCTATTATTGTGGCCTCCGTCTGGTTGGGGCTGAAGTCAACAACCGTCTTTGTGTAATCCCACGAGGCTGTCGTGGAGTAAAAAGATTTTTGCATAAACAGAAATGTTACGTTCGGCAAGAGAGAGCACATTAAGAGTGGAACTAATGTTGTTCTGTGGGCTAAACTCGAAATTATGAAAGAAGGATTAATCAGGTAACTTTAGCTTTCACAAATGCGTTACAGTGAATTATGAATAATTCAATTACATAAGTGATTTTTTCTCCTACCATTCACAGCTTTATACTCCAGGAGATAGCCGGTAATGGAGCTTCCTCCTTCCAACCCAGGAATCCAAAAAAGGGAAATCATGTTATCTTTGACCTCCTTGAACTCGAGTACTGGGGGATCCGGGTAATCTGAAAGACGTGGTGCAAACTTGGAATATTAAAGGGAAAGCTATGTATTTTTCATACATCTTAATGGTTTAATTTTGTAAATTTCAACATGTTTCATTTGCATAGTAACACATTATAATAATGATGTTATCTATAGAGAAGCTGTGGTGCTGTGATCTCATTTGTATTTAGGAACATTTTCTGATTCACAGCTGGAAGCCCCATATTCAAATCAAGCTGATTTGGATGTGATATCTATGTGACAGCTCAGTTCTGCCGTTGAGTCACATTCTGTAGACACATGTTGTACCTGAGGAGAAACTCTTGGTGCTTAGTTCCCATGCTGTGGCTGCAGGAACAGTAATAGTATCAATTGTTGAAATTGGGTGATCTTGGAAGAAATCAGAGAGAGAGAGAGAGTTTAGAACTTAAGTTCCTATTCATGATTAATATATAAAAAGTATATTCTATTTGACTTTCTCAAGATTTTGTTGTAAACCAAATATCTTACAAGTTTCTCCAGTTCACTCAGACAAACCTGAAATGAAACTTGTGGACGTGGTGTCTAGTGGCCGCACAGCAGAGGAAGTGGACTTCGTTCTAGTTGCTGGTGTTGAAGTTTTGGGAACTTGAAAGAGAATAATGTCTTTACGTACAGAACTGAATATTAACCTGGCATCGCAAAAAAAAAAATACTTAAATGAAATGAAATTTCACTTACTGTCGTCTAGAGTGGAGCAGAGGGGCTGCTCGGAGGCAGGGCCAATTCCTGCATTTGTTTTGGCCTGTATAACCACGCCGTACTTGGTAGAAGGCTTTAGGTTGTTCAGGACGATGCTCTCCACTTCCCGTGTCGCTGCCATAGTTTGTTGCTGCCAGCGTTTGAACTGGCGACTCGCAGGGTCGAATTCTCTGTAGTGTATGTTGTAGCTTTGCAGAACCCCGTTTCTGAATTCAGCCTTCGGAGGCTAGTCAGGAGAAAACAACAAACCCTTAATTTTTTTCCAGTTGAGTAATTATCATTTAGAAATAAACTTTTTGTTTTTTTTAAATAATATATCAGAGATTACACTAGTTTAATGTGTAAGTGTCAAACCTGACCTTCCAAGTGACTTTGATGCTGTGAGAAGTGAGGGCTTGGAGCTGCATATCCAAGGGAGGACCCTCTGGTGCTGGGCGTTAACCATCAACAAAATGAATTATAGTTCTGCAAGCAGCAAAATATTTCCACATAGACCAATAAAGCTCGTCTGACTCTACCTGCTTCTTTTGTGGTGACTGTAAGAACATTACTGGCTTCACTCGTGCCCACACTGTTGACAGCAAACATGCGGAGGTTGTAGGTCTTGGCTGGACGCAAATCCACCAAAGTGACCCAGGTCAGTTCAGGATTTGATATTGCAGTCCTCACCGCGCTGTCCCATGATGCTGTGAAGCACAAAAGCACAGATGAGTGGAATCAGATTGACACTGCATATGCTCCAAACCACGTTTTTAAATTCTCTAAATTCTGTTGTTTGTCTTGTTTACCCTGTTTGTTTTTCAGATCGATGATATAGGACGTGATGGGCCTGCCGCCGTCAAACGCTGGAGTCCAGCGAACGGTGATGGTCCTTTCCCTCACCTCATGCGTCTCCACCTTCATGGGATGAGGACGAGCTGAGGAAGTATGAAATGCGTAAAGATTTATAGTGCTGAAACAGTAAGTTGATTAATCAGTAAACAGGAAAAACTGAAAATCATTAATAATTTGACATAATTAATATTTTTCTCTCTTTTTTAAAATTACCAGCAATATTTGCATTTTGTGCTTCTGTTTTCTCAAATTTTTCAGAGGTCAGATTTTAGACTTTATAATACAATACAGTAGCAGATCATATTTATATTCCTTATAGATACCTAGAATAGATATAAATGTAATCCATTATGGTCAACAATGGATTGATGAAATAATCCAAGATCAAACCACAATGACAAAAAATAATTGGCAAGGCAAGGCAAGTTTATTTGTATAGCACATTTCAACAAAAAGGTAATTCAAAGTGCTTTACATAAAACATTAAAAGCATCAAGATACAATTTAAAACAGTTGATTAAAATAAAAATAAAATTTAAGAATTAAAATTTAAAATGTTTAAATTAAAACAATACAATTTAAACCAGTTGATTAAAATAAAAAAATAAAAATTAAGAATTAAAAACTATTTAAAACAAAAAAAAAATCAAGAACAAGTTACAGTACAGTGTAGAGTAATTAAGAATGATATTAGCAGTAGGAAGCATTGAACAGAAAAGTCTTCAGCTGTGATTTAAAAGCAGTGAGAGTTGTGGCAGACCTGCAGGTCTCTGGGAGTTTGTTCCAGATCTGTGGGGCATAAAAACTGAACGCTGCTTCTCCATGTTTAGTTCTGACTCTAGGAACAGAGAGCAGACCTGATCCAGATGATCTAAGAGGTCTGGATGGTTCATAAGGGATCAGCAGATCTGCAATATACCTAGGCCCTAGACCATTCAGGGCTTTATAAACCAGTAAGAGTATTTTAAAGTGAATTCTTTGGCAAAAGAATTGGCTGAAGCTGAAGCTGAAGCTGGCAAAATAATTGGCGGAAGCTCCATTTATATAAGCCAGAAAAAAGTCAGCAACCAGTGAATTCCAGCAGCTAAATATCACAAGTTGCAGATACTGATGTATTTTTATCTCCCCCCCCCGTGAGAGATTATATATTTTTTGAATGTGTCTCACCTGGCACCACCGTCAGAGTCACCTCATGTTTATGATCATTAAACCAACCCGGGATGTCCACACGGCAGCCGTACACCCCTGAGTCGCTCTCCTCCACCTGCCTGATGGTCAGCGACACGTCACCCCCTTCCAAGTCGCCCATGAGCAGGTAACGCTCCGACAGTCTGCTGACCACCGAGTGCCCGTCTGACTTGATGACTTGGCTGGCACAGCCACGGCTGGGGATGGTCCCTTGGCCCCAGCATACAGGAAGCCTGCCGTAGTACTGGGCATCATAGGTGCACCTTAAAGTAGCATCTGTCCCAACCGTAACCAGGACAGGTTCTGCATACACACAACCTGGAAAAGGCAGAAAGTCAAGAGATATATGTTGATATATATATATGCAATAAAAATAGAATTTATCAAAGCTAAATAACAATTCAAATCATCTTCATGACTCTCTTACCTGGCAGCAGACAAAAAAGAAGGCCGTAACACAAATTAAGGCATAAACACAGGATTGACATCATTGTAAAAATAATCAGCGTGTCTCGGAAACATCCAACGGACTTCGTTCAGCTGCTAAATGACACTAAACCGAGCCACGGTGTGTGTGTTCAGTCTTAAAAAGTTTCCACATCACATGATGTTGTCCTTGAAATGCTCACACAAACAATTCTGTGAGCTGAAGTAGAAGAGGGCAGTTTCTTTTTCTGTGGTTTCTGTTCCTTCTAGAAGTGTCGTACTGTCTTTTGATGATTAAACAAAAACCAGGGTTATCAGCAAACTGTTGTCTGAACAACTGTGTCTTCACCAGTACAAAACATTCCTTTTACAGCTACACAGCACAGTCTACATCATGAGATACAGATTGTAGCAGAGAGTCTACTGCTGCTGTGGTTGGTTATCTTAAAAAAAAAAAAAAAAAAAAAAAAAAAAAACTCTTTTTTAAATTTGTAATCATTTAAACACTAAAAAAACCACAAATTTTAATGATTTAAACACTCAAAAACGCTCTTTACCTTTTTTTTTTTTTTTTTTTTACATTTTGAATCATTTAAACACTCTAAAGCTACAGAGTGAGGGTTAAAGACACACCCTATAATATAGTAATTATAGAAATAATAATATACAAGGGCCTAAACCACTAAATCTGTAAAATGGCAAAGAATAAAATAGAAAGTCTGGGTTATTCAAGGGTCATGGACGTGTGTGTGTGTGTGTGTGTGTGTGTGTGTGTGTGTGTGTGTGTGTGTGTGTGTGTGTTAGGCTGCTGAGTAACCATCTGAGTGTACCGGATGTTTAGTAACCCAGCATGACTGGGTTACTAAACATGGCTTCCTCTTTGATCAGCCCCACAAACACAAATAACTACTACCATATTTCAAAATACAACTCTTTTATAATAACCTGTAGAAGCAGGCAAATGCATTTTTTCCAATTTTACTAATTATATGATTTGCAGCAGTGGAAGAACTTATCAAGTAAGCACATCTTTCATTCAAAAAACTCAAAGAACACTGAGTTGACTCAAAGGAAGTATTAACAGCAAAATGTATTTATTACCATATTAAAAATAAAAGTACCTAAAATGGATGCCGTCATTAACGTGGCCCTATAATGAAAAAAACCCAAACATTTTTAGTGCTTGCATGTAAATATTTAAGGCTCTGGTGTTCCTGCTAACACAAAAACTGTGAAATAAGACTTGTGCTTGTTCTTCAGTTTCATTTCTCTCACTGACTCCAACTTCCTCCAAGGCTGTGACAGAAAATGTGAGCAATGCCAAAATAGAGCCCCTTTAAAAATATATAAAACTATTGGATTTTTATCAGTGATGTACATGTGTAACAAATGTAATTATATTGGATACCAATGTAATTATTGTTCCTGTGTGGAAAGCAGTTATGTGTCATAACCATGACTTTCTACTCCAATTACCTACCATTTGGAAAACAGTGAGCTTTTGACAAAATGACGAAATAGAAATTAGAGCTAAAAAAAACGTTGATATAAACATACAAAAGGGGAACATGGGGTCAAATCTGAAGCAAGTTTGTTGCTGTTCACTTAAAATACCACAGACAATATTTTTAGATGAATTATTTAAATGCGTTCTATTTATGTTGTGACCCTTGCTAGTGAATTGAACACCGTTTGTCTTAGTATGCCTATTTAAATCAGAATTAGATTTATTTCTAAGGAAGTTTGCACATGCAAATAATTTGCCTTATATGTGCAACACCGGGGCGACACGGTGGAGCAGGGGTTAGCGCTGTTGCCTCACAGCAAGAAGGTCACAGGTTCAAGACCTCCTTGGTCCTGGGTCTGGGACCTTTCTGTGTGGAGTTTGCATGTTCTCCCCGTGTCTGCGTGGGTTTTCACCGGGTACTCCGGCTTCCTCCCACAGTCCAAAAACATGCTGAGGTTAATTGGAGACTCTAAATTGCCCGTAGGTGTGAGTGTGTGAGTGAATGGTGTGTGTGCCCCACGATTGGCTGGCGACCATCTGGGGTGTATCCCTGCCTCTCGCCGTAACGCACTGGGATTGGCTCCAGCAGACCATGTGACCCTAATGAGGAATAAGCAGGTATAGAAAATGACTGACTGACTGTGCAACACCAATGGAATCTTCTTCACCTATATTTTGTATTATACAGTAATAAAACATTAAGTCCAGCAGGTGGCATTGTGTCCACAAGTATAGACCATCCACAAACGTAGTGAGAGAGAAAATGGCATAATCAGATATTTTATCTCTATGATCTGATAAGATTGTTTCATATATGGATTACAGACACCAAAACAAAGTCAAAAACAAAAAAGGAAAACTGGTTCAAATGAAAACACTTATTTTTAAAATGGTATCAAGATATTAATTTGACTTTTCTCATCACTATAATGACATTCTACTTCCTGTATTGGTTGTGAGCTAAAGGAAGGATGGCCCACTCTCAGTAACTTGTTCATTAGACACTTTTAATGCATTAACAATTAATCTGTCACAAGTTATAATCCATTCTAAATTCATGAATAAATACAGACAAGGATTATGATTATAGTGGAAGAAAATAGCTGCCGCCCTGCCAGTGTTCCCCAGTCCCAGGAAGGCTTAGAATTTTTCCTGCATTGAAAATGAACCTAATCATGACGGACAGGTTCGATAATAAATGGCACATAGTCTCCAGTCTGCGCTATTAATGTAAAAAAATATATATTTAACCCTGTAAAGCCTGAAATAATTGACAGAAAATTCTAATTCTTGGAAACTGGAGTCTTTATTGGTCCTTCAGACATAAAATTTCAACTATCATTTTGGAAGTATGTTTTTCAATTTGTATTGTATCTGATACATCAGGCCTTAGAGTCCTCACAACTTATTTGTTTTAACAAACAAAAACATGTAAAACACAAGATTATTTGCTAATGGAACTGGCAAGGTGGAAGAGCAACCTTTCAGTTAGTTTGGCTCATTTTTTGGTTTGCAGCCTCTTTATTTTGCATGGTGGTAGTCCTGAAAACAGTTTCTCTCCTTGTTCAGGCAAAGATGGACTTTGCATTTCTCACAGTAGACACAGGTGAAGCGGGGTTATCCGCACAATATTTCATTGTATTATTTTATACGCGGGTATAAAAAAAAGACTGACATACTAAATGCAAGCCCTTACTGTAACATTGTATTCTCATTCACTCTTCCAACTTTATCCTACTTCAGTACATGCACTATATCACAAAGAGTGCCTAAAATAGCATGTAGCAAATAGTACTGAAGTGTACATCAAAGAACACAGTCATCGAGGATAGCTGTAACTCTGAAGGGCAGCCAGGCCCAGGCTCATCTACAAATCTGCCATTGAAATCATCTCCTCCAAATGTCAGCAATGTTTCTTCTTATTAAGGAAACTCCTTAAACCGCAGGCCCATCGATCCGTTCTACTCACTTTCTACGGGTGCATCATTCAATCCATCGTTAGCCTCAACATAATGACCTGGTTTGGTTCTTTGACTAACATCCACTTTGTCGATTTTCAAACGTATCTCTATCTATCTGCATAAGGGAGCTGGTGTGATGGTCTTGTCTTTTCTGTTTCCCACAGAAGCGCTAGTGATGACTTTGGGGAATCATTTATTTCTAGGAGGAACTTTTAATATACTGTCAAACTGTGAAGATATGTGGTAAATCTCTCTATCTGAATATGGCTTTATGAAGTTTGAGTGATATGATGTAGTTTGGTTCTATTCCTTGTAAATGTTGAATGTGATCGTTAATAACGATGGGGCCACAATCCATCAGCAACTATCACCAGCACCAAAATCATGAATGAACTGTTTTATTGTTTCTGAGAATTGCAACTTGTGCTAATTGTAGGAAATATTAATTCTCTCCACCGATGAGTTGATACTGTGGTGAAGTCGCCTACTATTATGATTGTGAACTTGGAAATGTTTGAGATGGAGGGAAAAAGAAATTGAGAAAATAGGTCAATAGTGTTTAGGCCATAAACAATACCCTGAGTTATTGTTGTGTTTATGATGATAAAACATCCTTCAGGATCTGTGACAATTGTGTTATGTACAAAAATATACATTTTTAAAAAATAAAATTTATTTTGGGTTGTGAGAATAAGTGATTGAATAGTGATAATTTATATTTGTTTTAGTCTGATTCAGAGATGTTTATTTCTAGTAATAAGCACCGCATGAAGTTTGGCAGGAATTATGGACTTGTGTTTGTAGAACTTTGTGATGATTGGCCATTGCCCATATGGTGGACGCAGCGGAATGTAAAGTTGTTGACAGTTCTGCAGGTAGCTTCAGCTGTTTGGTCATGAATTCCCTGTGGTCCACTGCGGGTCGTTCAGGAATGCCAACCTAAGCTAAATTGTCTCTCATGGTGCTGCTTGTATGTCCAGAATAGCTGTATATAGTTCATGGTTTTGTTTTTGGCAATAACAGGATGTGCTCTGGTAGTAATATGTTGACAGAGTGTTGGAGTGATTTATTATTATTATTTGTTTTTTTAGTGAGTGTGTCTATTTGATTCTCACCAAATTCCATGCTGTGTCGCAGTGTCTGGAATTCCCTTCACTGAGTGAGTTTTACTTAAAGGGCAAGTGCTGCATTTACAAGTTAGACTAGTTATTACTGGGACAAAATACTGCCATTTACTCACACATTTTCACTTTAGAGTTATTTCAAGTGTTTCAGACCATATTGGATTGAATGATATCCATTGAACAGAAGTAAACAGGGCAACCAGTAAATGACACAAGCTTGACAAGCTTGTTCTCAAATGACAGACATTTACTATTACTATACAGGCGATTGCTATTATTCATGTTAGTCGGGAGTTGTCCATAACTTGTAAGCGTTGTCCATAAATCTGTAAGCGGACATCACTTGATGACATCATCACAGAGGGCCCAGAAATAAGCTTCAATTTGTTTAAAAAAATATATATATTAAAATATAAAATATATTAAAAACAGATCTTCCCCTTTAAAGTAAAAATTTTAAAACGTCTTCTACCACTGCTAATACTAACATTCACAATTAGAGAAATCTGAAAATAAGGCATGATGGAGGTTGAAGGGATGATTGTTTCCTTCAAATCTTTTGTCTCCACCTCTAAGGTGTTAAAACGTGCTAAAAGGGAAGGAATTCTGAGAAAAAAACTGTTATACAAAGAAAGAAAAACATCAAATGGGCATTCTAATCCTCAGCTACATGTAGCTTCTATTGTATAGTGTATTATTGTGCTTTCATTGTATCTTCCCCTCAGAGATTACAGTTTCTCTGCATTATGTCACACACAGATGCAAAGACTCTACTAAAAAAAAAAAAGAAAGAAATACAAAAAAACACTTTTACCGGAATTGTTTTGGAACAAATCTACAGGTTTCCCAAAAATGTATGAATTATACCTAGACAGGATGACAGTAAAAAGTTGTATATTTAAAGGCTGTGTTTGTTAAGACTGCTGAATAAACATTCACATCTGGTGGATGTCTGGTAACACAGTATATGACTTCCTCTTTGAGAGCTCACATAAACATATTGCAGTAACTACTACGATGTTATTTGAAGGATTGAAAGGAGAAAACATGTTCACACTCTCATCAGGAGAATTTCACTCACTGGTTTCTTTAAGTCATAAAAGAGGAGGAAACTCGCCCTGAAATATCAGTGTTTAGTGAGACTATTGTAGATTTTAAAAAAAAATCACAAAACAAGATCATCTATCAGAAGAAGAGCAAAAGGAGCAGGATTTCTCTCATCTCTTTGAATGGGTGAACACTTTTGTTGAACATTAATCGTTTCAAACATACTTTTATTTTTTTGTCCAGGTTTAATCAGTTTCATCACAACCTGGACAGACAAAAACATTGTGAAACTGTGTGTTTTCACCACATTGGAAAAAAATAAACGACTTGAAAGTTGAAGCTGCACATAGTGTTTAGTGTGCATGCAAGACAAAACAAACACAAACTCTATCAAATGTGATTTGCAACTGTTTATTTGGATGTTGTTCAATATGCAGTCCAGTTAATACATCCATCTGTCATAACAAAAACAAGAGCAATAAGAGACATTTCTCCCACACTCTCATACCCTCTGTATCCCATTACCCCCCGCACCAAAAGATCATATAGGCTACACAGGAAATAGTTTATACTATTATTTTTTCATGTTTTTTATAATTAATATCCCTTTGGATTATTGAATTAATATTTGCAGAAAGAAATCGTGACTTATATTTTACTACTAATGTGTTGAAGCCAGTAGGTGGCATTGTGTCCACAAGTATAAACCATCTAGAAGCTGTGTCTAAACTGTGGCAAGAAACAGGGGAGGGGGGAAAGGAAATCACAGTTTATGTAGATAATATCTCTGCATCTACACGATACACATTTTCGCCCTTCTGTCTAAGCTAAACAACCCTGTAAACTACTTCGCTAGAGAAAGCTGTCATTTCCTTTCTCTTACTAATTAATAGCCTGTAGCTGCCGACCATGTTGAAGTGTCCCCCTCTGCTGTGACCTATTCCCTGATTTGAAGAAAACGCAAACATTAATGAGAAAGACGGGAAATCCATTCAATATCTTCACCAGCTGCAAATTAATCAAAGTGGCACATGAGTCACTCAACATAATCCATTCTGCATTTATGGAAAATAAAGACTGGGATTAGGATTATGGCAAAGAAGAAAATAGCTGCCACTGTTCCCCACTCCCAAAAAGGCTTTGAAATTTTCATGCAATGAAATTTATCACGAGGGGTTAAAATGTTTAAGTATGCATCATAAATATACTATTCATTCAAATGCAATATTGCTTCATACTCTCTACTGTATATCTCTCTTTGAGCCTAAACCACACACATGTGCACACTTACATTAGGTTAATCACATATTGCAAAACTATCAACCGATTTTTCCCCCTCACTAGAACAGGAGGAGAAAACCGCACACATAATTCTTATGCAATATTTTTGTTAATTAAAAAACTGGCACATCATTCTTCAGGCAAGATGTTACTCAAGAGGACCATAAGTGCCAAAATATTGATTATGAATTAATAATAGATAGCTTCAGATTTATGACTATGCAGCTTTGCCGTAGAGCATCTATTTATTTTTCTTCACTACTATTAGTCACAAAAATTCATGTTTGTCTTTTAAAATTTGTAATGATCTGTACATATTTTGTCCGTGGAATTTATGATTATTTTATCATCACTGTTATAATGCCGTCCAATGTTGGTCCAGCTACTTCAGATGTTGTTATAACTTCTGTAAGAAGCATAAACCGCCAGTTACTACCTTTTAACATTATTTATTTTTATTTATTTGTATTCACGTGACTATGTTCACTTTGTCTCCCGCAGTACAAAGAATATTCCTAGGTAACAGGTTATTCATCAGGAGCTGGCAACAGCAAAATACCTAATAAAGCCGGATAAATAAGGGCAACAAGTCACATCAACTTTTTTTTGTATAGCCCAAAACTACAAATCACACTCTCCTCAGGGCTTTACAGTCTGTACAGCAATACAACATCTCCTGTCCTTAGACCTTCAAATCAAATAAAACAGATGCGCTCCCTAAAAAAAATAGAAAAAATCTTAACAGAGTAAGGATCCCTTTTCCAGGACAGACTTGCAATAGATGCCGTGTGCACGGACTAGAATACAATAGGTTTGAATGAGAAAGAACAGCAAACAACGGTAGACAGGCAGCTGAGACGATGCTCTGTGGGATGAGAAAAAATAGTGCACGACTCAGAGAAAAAAATTAGGAAACAAAATGTTTTGTCCTTAAATGTATAGTTCAACTAATGTTTTTTCACAAGAGAGGAGCCTGTTAGTTAATAAACACTCTGACCCCCATTCTAGTTCAGAGACTCTGGGACAGAGGTCTTCAAAAAGCCCATAATGATGGACCTGATTCTGAAAAATTCTTAATAGTGATCCCCAATCTGACTGAATCTGACCCGACCCAGAACTGTTTTTCTAGATGTAGTCAAAGTCTTCTTAGTGGTGTAGTGTGCAAAGAAAACACCATGGACCACGTAATGTACCAGGTGGCCCTGGTGGTGATATCACCTGTTTGAAGATCCATTTACCGCACCGTTATCCAACAACGAAAAAAAAATCAGTGATCCAGAAACCAGGGTTTCTTCTGGATCATTACCAAAATTTATTCATCTGTTCACGGTACCATTCCCAACATTTACTGAAAATTTGACAAAAATCCGACCAAAGCATAAATTAAAACATAACCTCCTTAGTGGAGGTAACTATATAGAAGCAATTTTGCCTAAAATATAACAACACCCCCAGAGTTACAGAGACATGAGGAATTCCAATAGGCTTAAACAAGTAGACTCAGGAGGAAATAACAACCACTGCTTAAAATTTGGTTGTCGAGTATTATGCATAATCATTTACTATAATGAGACCTGAGGAAATACAACCCGACCCGATACCAATGACTATTAAAGAACACAGACCCATACGGGTCCTAATTTAGATCTTGGGTATTTGGCTCAACTCTGGGAACCACTAATAAACCTGAGATTTGGAAACATAGTATTCTAAATGGATGATACGGAACTTTGAGCTCTTTAAAATAAAATGCTGCCTGATCATTAAACACTTTGTAGGTGAGGAGAGGAACATTTAATTCTTTACTTGATTTCCCTAGGAGCCAGTGGAGAGGAGTTAATACTGGTGAAATATGATCTATTCCTCTCGTGCCAGCAGCATTTTCTTTTTTTTTTTCTTTTTTTGGAACCTGTGGGAGCAGTTTTAACAATAAAAGGAAGCATTAATCCAGTCTGAAAGTAACAAATGCATGCACTAGCTTTTCTGCATCTTTTTACAGACAGGAAGTGCCTGACTTTTGCTATGCTATAAAGATGAAAGAAGGAAGCCCTTGAAATTGATCTCAAGTGTTCAGCAGAGTGCATAAATATCTTGACCAGTAGGTTTACCTCCATCCATGATCATCGAAGTGTTGATTTTATGTTCTGAGATATATTGACCCTGCTGCCATACACACCATTACTCCTCTGAGCATTCAGGGGGGTTAGGGACTCCTCTCCACCCATCACCCGGCCCAGCAGCTGATAATTGGGGTCCCTGAGGGATAGCACAACCCATCCGGTGAAGAAAAGATGGTGTTGGAGCATTAGAAACTGGGTACCACCCAACAAAAAACCAGGATGCCATGACTTTGTGGTTTCAGAACTGCAGGATAAATGTCCATTGCACCTAATGAGGCCAATGACTTCAAAGCAGAAGACAGCAATTGATCAAACTAGATGATATGATGGAAATTGTAATTTCAAAGCACAAAGCCCAAAAATGCACCCACACAGGCACAAAAACAGCACTCTACCCACGAGCGCAATATGTAAGATTAAAGTAAAACAGGACTAACCTTGGATATGGACAGGGAGGAAAAATAACAAAGACCACGCATGTGTGTAGGCTATTGTGTAACAATGTCCTGAAGAGAGGATAAGAAGTATTTCTTCCCCCCACACACACACTCTGAGACAATGGTATCATACACTCAGTTTCGATTCTTTAAAAAAAAAAAAAAAAAAAAACGGAAATCAATCTTCAACATTTGGAATGAGCTCACTCAGAATTATGTGAACACTTTGCTGCTGACTTCATAAACTCTTACCTGAAAGAAGATAAACTGAAATGTGAACTGCGCAAAATGTAAAATCTAAAAACAGCAATCGATCACACACTGATTAGTCAATGTGGGGAGTTTAAATAAAGCCAGAGGAAGATGGCACATACTTTAAAATACTATGTTTGAGTAAGTGTCATATATGGGACTCAGTAAGTCTTTTTTTATTTATTTCATTTATTTTTTGTTTGTATTTTTCTATTGTTCTCTTAAAATGAGAAAAATCTGTTATGTCACTCTGAGCTTTTGATTTATTTTTGCTGCTTACAGACTCAGACGTTTTTGGACTGAAGTCCCCAATTTTCGCAGGGTTTTACAAGTGTTTATCTCCTCTTCAGTAATAACTGTGGTAACTATAATAATACCCGGTGATTGCAGTTGTGATTTGGCTGTAATGAGTGGCTATGAAGAAATTAATGTCCTTCTGAATGTCTTTCTCTCACACAGATGCTTTTTATACTAAATCTTACAGATTTAGTATGAATTACTCAGTACACTGGTTTTATCTCTTTTATCTTTTTTCTCCTACTGTACCAGCAGCTGTCTGGTACAAAATGGTTTCACCTCAACTTCTTTCCATTTTATCCAGGGTTTAAAATAACTGTCTTTACCATGAATTTATGAGAACAAAAAATAAGGTTTAGAAAATACTATCATGTTACTGTTCTTCAAAGTGACTAATACAAAATTCACAATTAGTTTAATAGAATCATTTCAGTTAACATACTGTGAACAGATTGTCTCGTCCTTAGGAGACATCACACTTGTTGTGTGAGTTTTTATTTCTGGCCCTGATTAATTTTATTTTCAGATGCAACCATGACAACAATATGTGTTCATGTTCTCATAGCCTATAACACCAAAAACGGAAAAGTCACCCTCATAGTGTGTTGCACATTTACATGCACTGGAAAAAATAACGATGTAAAATCAGATCACTTAGCAAGAAGAATTAGAATCAGTTTGAAGCTGTTTTGTGAGTTGTGAAAAATGTAAATGAGTCAAGTTAACTCACATACACACAACAATCCAAAAAATGAACTCTAAGGTACTGAACTAAATTAACAACTGTTGACTGTATTATTTATCCCAAAGACCTACAACTGTTCAGTAGTAAATATAGCAGGCAGGGCTGCTATATTTGATACTGAATTTGATACCACCACGCTTTGTATTGATTTCATTATTGAGCAAAAAACATTACTTATATTTTGATGTTTACATTGTATATGTTACAAATTTACTCTATGATGTTTTATAGTCTAGAATTTACTGCAGGAACTGATTTATGTCTGCAAATGGTAAGGTGTGTGTGTGTGTGTGTGTGTGTGTGTGTGTGTGTGTGTGTGTGTGTGTGTGTGTGTGTAGACAGTGCAGAACATTTACCAAATGTATGTAAAGGTCATCTCAACCATAACTAATAGAAAGGAAGGGGGAAAATGTGTGTGTGTTTGCAGACAGCAGAGCATTTGCCAAATGTGTGTAAATGCCTGAATATGCTCCCAAGCGGACGTGTACACAGACAGCTGTGGACACAATGCATGTGTAGTAGTTTTGTTTATACTACTTTCTGGAGACAAATGCTGTCACTGCCGCCATGGGCGTGGTAGTGGGGGAGGAAAAGTGGACCTGACTACCCGACTAACCAGGGCCCGAGTAGAGAGAGGGTACATGAAAATCCAGATTTTGTTTTTTGTTTTGTTTTTTATGATAATTTATTGTGTGTGCCCTCCAGGAAATTGGTGTCATAATTTATTATGCTGTGAAATATATTGATAACATCATAAGCAAATGAGCTTTGCGCAACAGTACTATATTGGACATGGGGATCCCCTCTTGGAGGCGTAAAATGGTTTAGTCCAATTACCCGCTTCATGCATTGGGATAGATAGGAACTCAATGACATCAAGGCCCAAACTACACAAATCTGGATTTATTTTTTTCTTAATTCACACACTTTTCTATCCAATTTGGCCTCTGAACCAGACCATGATGTAAAAGCGCAGCTCTCACATGCTCACAGACAAAGCGTCAGTTGCATTTGCACATTCTGTTCAAAGCAGCAACAGTGGCGGACATGTCTCAGGTTATGTCTGTGCTCTTGATACTTCTGGTATCATTTGCAGCTTTACAGCTGAATTTCAGATTAATGCATGATGTGCAAGTAGATCCGCATATCATGTAATCTGCATAGATCCTGTGTTTTTCAAAGATTCTTTCACGCGGGTATATAGATCGTATTTATGTTGAGGTCTCTGAGATATTTGTCATTCAGTTCAGACGAAAATATCCGGTTAAAAAAAGACTAGTGTAGCTGGGACCTAATCGTATCGAGGCCCCAGAATTTGCTGCTACATGTTACACCCCTGCTGACGGACATGTTCACTTGGTCACAACAAATTGATGGTATGCGGATAACTGAGCCTCCCGTCTAATGATGAAATCAATGTCACGTTGACCCTCATGGATCCAGTGGTGTTTCGATGTCATTGTAACCATCAGTCTTAATCTGCTCTCTGCTTGTGACAGCCCTGTCTCCACCTCCACCTGTCAGCACTACTGAACTGCTATAGTGCTCCATCAATCACTGTCCTCCTTCTGCAGTGATGTCCGGCGTTTTGTTATTTCTCAAAGCTGTGACTCAGTTTTTACATCCTCCCAATTAATAGAAACCAATGACATTGAAGCCTTTCTGTAGACATCTATAGAAAGGTTGGTAGCGGAGTTAGTATTCTTTCTATGTGAGTATTTATTTTCTTTTACATTTTAAGTGAATACAAGGTGCCTGAACTTCTGTGCCTGCATTTAATCAGCGACTGTAAACCCACTGCTCCCTTCAGAAAATCTCTGCTTACAGGCTTAAACTTTGCTCTCAATGTAAGAGGAGGAGAGGTCTTGTTTACTTTGATTTCCTGTTTGGGTTCAAATCGGAGCCATTGTCAAACTGCTGTACAGATAAAGGTTTAAAAATGGCACTCCGAGGAGAAAAACTGTTCTGGTCCAAAGCCAGAATGCCAGCGGCAACAAATTTATGCTTGCATGACTTTTGCTGATGTCTGATAAAAAACAGGGGCAAACAGAAAAGGAGAAGTGAGACTCCAGAGGTCAGGGTCTGTGTCATTTTTAGAAGTCGTGAAGGAGGTTAGTAGTTTCTGGTCAGCTCCATTTCTGGAGAAACATGGAGCTATAGTAGGCCGGATCGTTAGCTTGTCTCCATGAAATGTAAGATAAGTGAAGAATGATGGATATAGTAATACCATGCATACATCATGCTTCATTCTGTGTCAGTTTGAGGTTTGCTAAAGCAATCTGTCACAGCGGTTGGACAACACGAACATTGATTTGCAGTATTGCTGATGCTAGAGAATCCATTCTTACGCTTGGAGTAAACATACTCCAAAATCCATCCGATGACCTTTACGCCCTAAATGTGTTTGTCAGATGAGACACAACCCATCTGCCAGAGGGAATACAGGACAACAGCATTCTTGAAGATGCTTCTGTTGATAGGCTACACTCCCCTCGAAAGCACGTATGTGTTTTCCACTTCACAAAAGGTAACTTTAAAAGGAAAAATATAATAACTGTATTTTGAATCAGTGTTTTATTCTATGAACACTATGAACACAGGTATTTCATATGTTTTCTTGCAAAGGAAAATAAAGGTTTTCTTATCCTATTTAAATTCTTTAGGTATGTCTGTGTCTACATGACACGTATGCCCTCAACGAAAAGGTCATTGGTACATGAACATCACTGGTGAGTGTGAGCACAAGCAACAATTCCCTATGTTGCATATTTTTACTATAAACAATGGGGAATTAAAGGTTGCAGTGCAAAATCTTTATGTGATGCTGCAACTCCCAGTGTGAAATATATTTATCAATTCATTCAACATCTCAATGACCTGATGGAGACCTTATGGTCTCAGCGCTGAACAAATATTTGAGTTTTCCACGTCTTTATCTTCCAGCTGCTCAACTCTGTTGACAGCTTGTTTTTTCCTGAAACCTGTCAACACTATCACTTAGATTAAATAAAAGGATGCACAGCTGAGCTCCTGGAGTATATTTTACTGTACTTAAATACTGGGGCAATCTTCTTGTGGAACAATTCATGTCTCAGCCAAGTCTTTATATCCTAAGGTGGACTAACAGTTGTGCGTTAACAAAAGCAGATTTCACAAAGAGAGAGATTGTCTTTCAGGGTTCCTGTATTCCTGAATCATACATATCATGCTTATGTCATAGAGTGCGCTGGATTTACTATGATCCATCTGCACCTGACTCGTTGCTTTCTTGCAGCACTTTGCTGCAAGAAAGCAACAACAACAAGATTAAATGTCTGGCTAACATCCTTTCACCCTAAACACATTTGACTTAAGAACATCATTAGATCTGAGAGTGGTAGTCCAACAAGGACTGCCTATGTTTTTTTCCTACAAGTGCTACAGATGCCAGTAAAGTGGGTCAGGGTGACGTATGAGTTAAGACATGAACCACAAACTCGAATGTCTCAACGACCAAATGTGATTCAAGAATCATTCAGATTTGCGTTGTACTGTTCCCAATTCATGCTCCACCCATTAGTTTTCCTGCTGTCCACCATGATTTTCTGATAAACAGAGTTATGCCAAGTTAAGCTAAGGTTGAAGAATGTTTGCGTATCGCAGGGCTGAACCAATGCTATATTTATGTCTTTAATTCAAAAGTTCTCTTCTTTCGGGTCTGTACTAATCTTGGATATTGATTTTGTAAGTATCAGATGCAGGCCACAGCTGATTCAGTAGGTTCAGCCAGGTCCTCTGATTTTATAATCCATGCTTTTGAATGTTGATGAGCAGCTTCATCTTTTTTTTTTTTTGCAATTAAATCACAGCAAAAGCAAGGTTTATTTTGGCTCCGATGGTGCAACAGGAAACTCCTCCTTAACCTTACACTTTAAGCACAGCGTTGTCATGCCATAAAACAGTGTTCGTGTAAATATGCAAAAGGCTTTGATAAAAGAAATATAAAACAGTGTTCATTTTCGTCAGACAAGACTAGATGAAATATATTCATCAACAATGTTTTTTTTCATAAAAAAACACAAAAAACAAAAGACAAAATCAATGCCCTTAAGAACTGACTGTGACAGAATTCACACACATTTTTTGTTGACAAAAAAGACAAGACAATTTTTACTTTATTAAATATAAAATAAAAAAAAAATACTTTTCTCATCACAGCCCTTTTAAATTACAATCAAACAAGCGCCTACGTGTGTGTGTGTGTGTGTGTGTGTGTGTGTGTGTGTGTGTGTGTGTGTGTGTGTGTGTGTGTGTGTGTGTGTGTGTGTGAGGAGCATCCACCAGTGCTGTCAGCACTAAATGCAGTGATGTCTGTTACTTCATGACAAGAAGCTACTCTCTGCTACTGTTTTAACCTGCTGGGTTACAGTTTGTTAAACTTTTAGCATGTAGGAAATATTCAGCTCAACCTGGAGGGGACAAAACATGACCCCACCGTGTCACACTAAACTAAACAAAGGTTCCTAACAATGCTGCCTTTTGATACCTGCCTTAATTGTGATTAACGTTACTATCAACCTGCTGTCAAAGTCTAAAACTAGAATAAAATGCAATTTGTCGTCTAAAACGTGACTAAACAAAAAAGAATACAAATTGATTAAATGGGACTAAAAATAATGGACGATGGACAAAAATCATGGTCTGGTCAAAAGGAAATGAAGGTTTCAAGTAAAAAATAACTGGGTTCATTTTCCCAAAAAGATTTAACAAAAAAATAACTGAAAACCACTAAAGTAACAGAGTTATGGGCCCTAAAAGAGGTCAGCAAAACATAACTCTACTGAAAGATAAGGCTGAAAAAACAAGATGTTAACTCAATGAGCAGACCTCCCAGAATGAGACCTGAGGGAGGGAGACATAAAACCCTGCCAGACATGCACCAGGGGATGTATGTGTGAACACAAATGTCCAAATCAGTCGGCTCCGGAGGAAACAAACTTTAATCAGTCAGAGCTCTGGTATAAAGTCTGTGATATTTCATTCACCTGTGGATGTGTGACTATAGCAGTGAATCCACTGCCTCGAGTGTGGGGGAACGTTGATGATGTGCACTGAGTGTAGCTGCTTCATACTCTTTTCTGATATTGCTTTTCATACTTTGTTGCCACTGCGGATACGGGGAGACCAGTGATGGTTGTAATACTTCCAGTTTCTCCAATCAGGAACAAGTTACAAATCATCTGATTTACTCTGCACAAGCTCAGTTAATTCCTGATTCCACATGTGAGAAAGTAGCAGCATGTGGCATACACAGACACTTTTAGGAGGAAACAAATCATTTTGAGTGGCTGCAAGGGCAAGGGAATTTTTTATTGTATTTATATGTTTTCATTGAACTTCAGAAGGTTTTGAAAGTGCAAGACTGATGCACTCAGCATTTTGAAGACAGCATCACATGATGAAAAAAGTTCAGCAAAGTCAATCACATCTGTTAAAACTGTATATGCTGCTTCACATTGTACAGATTATGTAAAAAGAGGAATAGTTAGGCATCAAGGGAACACACGTAGAATACCATAGTGGAAATGGGCCTGCAATGATTAACAACATGGACAGAATATCTGATGAGGGCTGCTGATACATATAAAGGTCTGTCTCTAAGTGTGGTAAGCAGATAGGAATTGGTGAAGATAAGTCAGGGGAAGGTTAACTGTCAATATCAAGTTTTCATCAAACTCCTTATTCCATAATGTTAAGTTTGACTCCACCTTACGTTACAACTAACCCAGACTATTGGGTGAATTATAACATTTTACTCCCTTTGTTTGAGACTAAATGATTCATTTTTTGTGTCTGCATTCAGACTCAAAGGAAACCATTTACTACCTGACACTACAGAGGAAACGACTAAACAAAGAATTATATTTTATTTTTCTACCGTTTCTTTGCTAAGTAAAGCAACGAAAAAACACCATTTAATAGAAGACACATGTCGGTAGCTCTTATCATATTTTGAAATCTCAGATACAGATAGGAATCTCAAAAATGTTACAACCATCCCCAGTCTTCCCAACGCAAAAAAACGGCTACTATATCGTTATCATGAGTCGGTAACCTTACCTGCCATCTTCTGATCTCTGCAGTCTACATTCCATATGTCCCCCCCAACCAAAACCAGAGTATATTCAGTAAATGTGACTGAGGCAGACATTGTTCTGTGTTGTGCTACATGTGTAAGACTATATACTAACTGATCAAACCAATAGCTACATAACAGACAGCATAATTAAAACTCAAAGAAACCCTGATCCCCCCCATGCTGATGTCTTTATAAACATAGAGATTGACTAAATACAATTCCTAATTCAATAATGACATGAGGAAAACCACAACAAAATAGAAATATAATGAATGAAACAACATCTAATGTCGCCATTGCTGTGCTGCTGTGGGACTTATCCCTGACCCCTCATGTCAACTATAATTCCATCTTTAAACAGCACTAAGGCCTCGTCCACATGAACGTGGATATTTTTGAAACACCACCAGTGTGATTAATAAAAACACCTCTGACGAAATGAAGCCACAAAACCTGCCTCAAACAATGTCATGCACATGCCGACCAGTAGGTGGTGATAGCAGTCCTACAGGAAGGTCATTTTAGCCAATCACAAGGCCGGTGGACACAACTTAGAGTTTACTATCACAGTGTTACGGCAAACAATGTTGGCCACAAACTGCAGTTTTCCTGTCCACACATGAATACAACCGGACTTTTAGTCAACCTGGATTCCGGTTACGAAAAAATCTGGTTTAAGGAGCCAACAATTGTGGTTACATGTGGATGAAAGGCCAAAGTCTGCAGAGAAACACATGGTTTTGAGTGGACAGTGCCTCAATCTTTCTAGAGATCTGTGAAATCAGCACAGAGTTAATTCTCCAATCCCTTTATTTGGGAACTTTATGAATAGAGTAAATACTTCGAATTTTATATCATTCAGTCCCTCGCCAACAGATGATTGCAGAATTTATAAATATAGAGGCTTCAGTGGGATAATCAAGTGATCCTAAATAGAGTTTAGATGGAATAAAGTGTGTGGTTTCTTTGCCTATTGCATATTCCCACTAAACTGCTGCCCTCTATTTATTGCATATTTCCTCTGCAAGAACGGACTCTAATCTGTGTACAAATGTGTCTGTGTGTGTGCAACTCATGCATGATGGATTTACGGCTGCTGATCCCGGCAATTGTGGAGCCCCGAGTCCTTTCCCCACTTCTAACTTCCCACCCTCGTCCCTCCTGGGACATTGTCTCAATGTCCCCCTCCTCTCTCCTATTAATATCCCACTAGGGACACATGGGGAGTTTGGGAGCGGAAACGCCTCCAAGCACTCCTAGAAGACATAGAGCTGGATGATGGCGAGAAAAGGAAAAAAGGGACCAGGATCCAGGGATCCAGGCGGGTGCGCAGGGAATTTAGTGTGTGGAGAATGTGGAAGATTGTGAGTAAGAAGAGGAAACAGAATTTAATGAAAGAATGAGCGGTAAAGATGGCAAACTCAGTAGAGGACAGGATGTCGAGATCCGATTCAGTGAGTAATACACCTTATACTAAACATATCCTTCCACCCCCTGAGTGTTCGGATGCTGCCATGAATCCCGCGACTCTTACTCAATGGGGCATCGTTATGGGAGATAAATTTACATCAGCGCTTTCCCACAAACTGGATTAATGATGACGATCATCATAGTCATCTGTGCAATGTGCTTTGTAGCAACTTATGATATAAACATGAGCATGAGAAAGTCGGCATGCAGAGACATTGCCTTCATGCCTACACAGAGTGGGGAAGAGGGAGACGCTGCAGGAAATGCAGATTCCTACCAAACACGCGTATGCATTCTCATGAGTTCACTCTCCTCCTGCAAAAATCTGAGGGGGAAAAATGTGCAAACATAAACATGCCCTTAAAGCAAAGATGATTAGGGATGTACAGTAGAGAAGATGCTCTCTTGACCCAGGCTGATCCAACTCCAACTCTTTTTCTCTGTTGGGAATCAAAAGTCCTCTTTTCATTTCTCACATGGCCCGGCCACCCCTGCTACTAACACAGGACAGAGAGATGCTGAGAAAACCATGTGGACGACATGAGCAGGGGACCAGTATGGGAAAGGTTATCCTGAGCACAAGTCCCCTAGTGGCAGTGATCCAACATGTTTGCGCTGTTCACTTTAAACACGTTCAGGATAGCGCTTCGTTTAATAGGACATCACTTTGTGCTTCACAAAAAAAGTGACAAAAATCCACATGATTTGGGATAAAAGAAGTTAAAGTGCAAGTGCTGTTTAGAAATCTAAATCCTCTTGGCTGGTGCTGAAACACCTGCAGCTTTTGACAGGGTGTTTTTTCCTGTCTGCGTATCCGAGTCAGTCACAATACTATGAATCACACAAGGACACAAGTGCCAGACACAAAACACAGAAAGACTGGAAGCTTATGAGAAAATGTGATTTTTATTTTGTGATCTGTGCACGCGTACACACACACACACACACCACACACACACACACACATTATGAGGATGTATTTCTCATCCCTAGTCGATGTGCAGGTGTCCCATAGTACAGCTGTAACAACAAAGTATACATACTTTACAATTACGGGGAGCGTTTAGAAAACCATAGAAGACGAAAAACAGCATATGGTGAATATTAATGGGGAATAAGTAATGGAGAAAAGCCAGATAAGGTGTCCATGAGCAGGAATGAATAGACGACTTGGAGGCCACCGCAGAGTTTTACAATCAAAATCTAAAGCCACAGCCTGAGGTAGCAAATTTGAGCAGCGAATGATGGATGTGAGCTGATTTCTTTTGTGATGCAGATTATCAGTAAATCCTGAGTGGCAGTGTACTTCTTGCAGCTTGTGTGTTACTGTCGACACAAAAAGTGGCAGACACACTGAATGCAGAGGTCGATGGATTTCTATTGCAACAGGAGATCCGGCTACACAGTGCATGATGGAGTTGACAGACCCACCGCTATATCTTAATTAGTATAATCATGACTGGAACTCAACTTTACGCAAATGAGGTACATCTAGTACAACGCGACTCAGGTCTAACTATCCAACTTTACAGTGCTGATTGAGGATGAATCAAGATTATGTTACTGCATTGCTTTACTTGCATTACTTAAATGCTTTAAGAAATATATTTCCCCCACCTCCTCATGCCAGTTCTCCCTTTTCCTTTTGTTCAATTTCACTTTCTTCAGCTGCATCCAAGTCAGGGAATGTCATTTCTTTGTTGAAGTCAGACATATGGAATGACAATGACAGCGAATACCTCCCTTAAAACAAAAAATGCATTTGCAAAATAAACTCACAGGTCCAAAAATGGTGGTGTGAGAATACCTCGAGGACACAAGTTACTGCTGCATCGTGACAGAGGTTAAATCCAGGCTTACAGAGCGTATGAAGGTATTTTAGCAGAGTGATGTTTTTCAGGGGTTTTCTTTCTGAGTAAATATTAGGACATGTCATTTCACAATGATTTAAAATTGCCTCGCAAACATTGCCACTGTTTAATGTTATGTCAAAATTCACGTCTCAGCTGGTGTTCCTGCTGAGTTGGAATCAGGGTCAGACAAGGAATCTGTACTTGGACCAATTTACCTGCTCAAGCATCTCAAGAATTTTCACACACATGCATCAAACATAGGCATATCATCTTCCGCAAGTCGTCTTGTCTACAGAGTACATCATCCATCTTCAGGCTGTTTATTGGATTCTTATAGGGAACCTAAACAAAGACGGGAAGGAAACACACTATCTGCATGGGTGTACACAATAGGGAGCCGGAGAGGGAGAGAGAGCGGATAGAGGCAGTGGAAAAACACTCACCTGAGAGGGAAAACATGAAATTCCAGAGATCAAAGTACCTTCTGTTACCTTTCAGTATATCTGAAGACATTGGGTTTGTTTCAGGAAAGTCATGAGTTTTTGTTAGAATATGCAGTAACGCTCATAAATTTCTTCGCTGCAAGTTTGGGACACAGTTTCACAAAATGGAGTCAATTAAGGGAAGACAGGCAGAAAATCATTGATAGTTCATAGAGCTATAAACCGCTGATTTGCAAGTGAAAAAAAAATTAAAACTGTCTGTTTTAATGATTAATTGCATTTTAAAACTTCCTGCTGCACTGCAGTAACCTCAGTGTGTTGAGTGAATAGATGTGATGAGGATTCTCCACATAACAATTCAGAAATTTTTTTTGTACCCACATCTGTGAAACAGCTGAAAAACATGTTACTTCCTTATTTCCTAAGATGAGTTGTATTTTTTTTTTATTTCGTTTCAAGTGAAGTGTGGTTGCAGTTGCCGTCTGCTGTGACTTATCTCTCTTATTGCGAATTATCCACTAAACTGGTTTCCCCTCTGGGGATTAATGAAGTTATCTAATCGCAGTTTGACAAAATAGGTCAACCAGGAAGTCACCCAAAAATTAAATGAATGTTTAACTTTAACAATAAATCTTTTCATTCTGTCCAACTGTCAGCAGTAACATCGGGGTCCAATGGATATACAGTATGTGAATAGGGCATTATGAGAAAATGACTTTATATGGTTATGATTTTGTTGTTTACATCAAAAAAATAGCAAGAAAAAGCTATTTAAAATTTGTAGAAACGTCTCTATCACTACTGGCAAAAGATATAAAAATATTTTTAGTTATACAAAGTGATTTAAAACTTGTCTTTCAGCCAAGAGTAAAATCAGACTCTTAATAAACCATCTGTGGATGGTCTCTCTCTCTTTCTCTCTCTCTCTCTCTCACTCGTCTTAGGTTTCGGACCCAGCCTGGAAGTGAATGACCAATCAGTGAAATTACGCTTGGGTTACACAATCGACCTCTCATCGCCACTGCATTGTGCTTCACCCTATAGACGGGGTAAAAACACGGAGACGCTTCATTATAATCACACTGCAATCTCCTTGGAGATGCTGTAGCTGCAACTGTGCAGCTCGCTTGGCCCGGGGTCTGGTGGGGTAGCATGAGTTTCTCACAGACGCCTTCAGCATTTCAATTAGGTAAAGAAACGTTCAACTTGGAATATGTTGGCAACTTATTTAAGAAAAAAAAAAAAGAAAAAAAAACACAACACATGAATTTCAAGGCAGAGCACTGGGATTGTTTTTTATTGATATAAATACTATATATTTTTTCTCTAATATATGATCTAGACCAGAGAGAACACCACTCCAACTGTTAATGAAGTGCCCCTGTCATGTGAAGCATCCAGGTTTACTCCAAACACTATTAAAAAGTCATTAGAGGAACGCAGATTTAGACAAATTGCTGACTGTTCTACTCAACTTTGTGATGTTTATTTCACCTTTGTTCTTCATAATAAATGCAGCTGCCAATGAGAACAGGGTGGGAGTGTCTGTGAAAGAGGGGGGGTATTGTAAGAACTTGTATTGTATCGCTGTTTATTCTGGCTGAGATTTATTCCGCGTGGGTTTCAAAAGAACAGTGTTTGTATTGAGAGGCTGCAGTAAGTCTTGTCTGTGATGTGTTTATGGTGTGTTTCTGTTCAGAACATTTTTTTACTATAGATTCTGCTTTAAGTAAGTCCACAAAATGTTGTCATGAATAAAAGATTGTTCAAATTCTCAGCTATGAGTTACTGGCAGATACACTTCCCGAAGGCTTGGTAAATTTGGGGAAAAAGAGGTGATGATCTATTTAAAATTGTAGTTAATAATGTATTTGGGGGATGGCTATTTTTATATTAATTAGTCCAAGCAATCATCAATAAATTGGGTGTATTAGATAGATAGATAAGATAAGATATTTATATTTGGAAAAAAAAAGTTTTTGGGTGTTCCTATAAGAAAAAACTTTCCAAAATTCTGAGTAGTCAGTGAATTTGTACTGATTTGTAAATTATGGGAAAATGCCTATGAATGATTATCATTATCTGGATTATCAATGACTATAAGATGAAGTTGATTCATGTTTGAAATATGTGTTAATTAACACAAACGTTCAACTTCTCCATAAACATTTTAATTATATTTCATAAATTCCTCATTTACATTGAGCTATTATTAGTTTTCTCTAAACACTTTATGAAGCCTCTATAAATATATTAAAAATGTTTACTATTCTAAAAGTCACTGTTCTTAATCTTAAAATGTATATAAAAAAATTTAAATAAAAAAGAAATGTAAAAATTAAATTCTATCTGAAGTATTGAAACATTTTCTTCATTCAGTGCCCTTCACACACACACACGCACAACACATGGATCTGAAAAATGCAATGTGAAGCAACAGGAAACAAAGTCATACTCAAGCACTTTACACCATAAAATCATCATTTTTTCAAGAGATTAACTGAGCTGGAGGCCGCATTACCCAGGAGGGGATCGAAGGGAATGTCCATAATCTCAGTACTTTATGTTTGACATGTTTGTCTAGGCTCAGAATCTGCTGTGTATCCTTTATACATAATGTAGCTGTCAGTGACTCGAAATGTGACAGTCGTATTTTGTGTTTTGTTTTCTTTTTGGTTATCTGATTAGTTTAGTTGGCTGACTTTCATTTTGACGTATTTAAGTAATAATTTAATGCAGAACACAACACAAAAATGGAGAAGATCGAACATCAGGGTCACATCCTCTGTGTTTTAAAAAAGCTGTCGTTTATATTCGATGATTGCAAACAGGTTACACAAATATCCTAATTCACTTTCTGTTCAAATAAAACAAAAATAATTACATATCTCGACGCGGCAGCAGGGTGGATAAATGTTAAACAGCATTTAGACATCATGTAGGGAGATAGAAACACAGAAAAATCTCATTCCCAAAAAGTGATGTGGAAAAAAAACTCTGGCACCTGACAATTATCATAATGGCACATGAAAAATATGAATGCTGTAGTGAATGTTTTTTGAACGTGCGTTCAAGATCACAACATTCTGGGAAATGACAAAATGTGAAAATGTTCAACATATTTTTCTTGCTGACAAGCCTTCATTTTTAAAGCAGATACAGTCAGACTGTGATAAGGTAATGCCGCAAATCTGTGGCCTTCATGCTGTCAAGGCCATGCACAACAGAGCTGAATATGACTGATGATTTAGTGAGGCGCCCGAGCCTGGGAACAGCTCCCCTGAACACTTTGTGAGTCTGGGTGGAAGAAGCAGAAAGGGGAAAACAACTCAAGCGCATGTCTGCAGTATTTCCTGTAATGACAGTAATTAAAAGAGGCAGAAGATAGCAGCTGTTCTCTCGTATGGCATGCTGGCGCATGTATGTGTCCTATGTGTGTGTGCGTGTTCAAATGTCTAGACATCCCCGATTCAGATGACCTGTCCCCAGTGAAAGTTGTTTCCAGAAATGTTTCCAAATTTGTCATTGAATGAGGAAACAAACAGTGGTAATTACTAAAGCCAGTTAAACTGGCACACGTGTGTGTGTGATTGTAGTAGCACTGAGGTGCTAATGGCTTTGAGATGCAGTGTGAGGACTGTTGGGTGTGTTAAAGGGTCAATGTGTAACTCTCACTAATTCCTTCTCATTAGTAAAACCCTTATGAGGTGCATCCCGGTGCTTCCCCACATGCTTGTGAGTGCAGCAAAGTAATGTTGTATTTTGCACAGGAAAATATTTCCCTCTCTCCTGCTGTCCTGTGGCGACTAGCCAGTGAACATCAAAACTGCCCAACCCCCAAAAATATGCAATAAACAACCACCTGAACCCAAAACACAAACCACCTTTATTTCCCAATAGTGTGTTTAGTAAAAACACTAAACACACTATTGTGTGTTTAGTGTAAGCACATCAACCGATGATGCGCTTATTACACTTTTGTTAACTTTCAGAAGAAACTAACTTGGTAAGCTATGTTCTGCTATAGTTTTTAGCCATAATGCACCATTTACAATGTGGTGGATGCTAGACTTTTAGTCAAGACCACCTAAACCAACACCAAGACACTACCAAGACCAGAGTATCAAGACCAAGACCAAAATAGACCACTTGAAGACTAAAACCACTTGAGCTCCAAGACTGAGGCCGAGACCAAAACTAGTTACACCCAATTTTCCATGAGTTGTAGCTGCTTCTGTCAACTATAGACACAACTACTGTATATAGACACTGCATGTGTTGCCTGTGAATTCACTATAAATGTTTTCATCAATTGACTGAGATCAAATGTGTGTGGTAATTAAATGACCACTATGCTATTTTTACACTTTTAGAGGATTGACTCCTGAGTCCTGTTAAAGTAGTACAAGCTCAAACACAGTAGTAATAGCAATATAGAAAACTGAAATATGCAATAAATAGGTCAAGGGGAGTATGTACACAAAATATAACTAACAGAAATACTTTACAAAAATTTGTAAATGCTTCTTCCTTGTTGTGTGGCAAATGAATTCTTTGTGTTCTCTAAAGCCAAACCTTAGCTGGGGGACATGAGAGAAACAATGAGCCAATGCATCAGAAAATGCACTGGACTGGTACCACTTGAAGCAGGCGTGTAATAATGATATCCAAGGAAAAACAAAAAAAAGTGTGCTTGCCTGCCAAATCCCTCTGAGACCACTCTGCCAGTCCGAGACGTTGTTAGACAGAGAGACTTGAGACCGAGACGAAACCTATACCAAAGACTGTCGAGGCCGTGGCAAGACAAAGACCACAAAAAAGTGGTCTCAAGACCAGTCTGCAAGAACTACATGTGTCTAGTCGATGAATCCCAGCTGGTCAGTTGTCTTTCTGATGGAAGCATGAGAGACACAAGGTGCTGGGGTCCTTCACATAATGTTATGGTGAACCAAGAAAGTCAGGGAATGTCAAATTTCTTAAGTTCGTTACAACCTGTTCACTCATGGGCACCAAAAAAAAACAACCATTAACACATGATTGGTGTTTCATAAAGGAATCTATGCATGCTGGTTCATCTACATGTCCAGTGTTTGTGTGTTAAGGTCACCTGACCTGTTTTGTGTGGACTGTCATCACGGTAGCCAGTTAAACTGACACACACCTGAGGTGCTAATAGCTTTGAGATGCAGTGTGAGGACTGTTGGGTGAGCTAAAAGGGGCTATGCGTAACTCTCAACCATTCCTTCTCATTAGTGAAACCACTGCGAGTCACAGTTAGCGTCATACTGTTAGTGACATAGTCGTGAGTGAAAAAAACCAATGTGTTTGTATGTCCCTCTCTCTTGCTCTCAAACACAGAGCTAACCTGCTGCCTTATGGTGACTAGCACCATATTTTTGCAAATCCAGTCAGAAGACTGGTGGTTTTGTTTCTTTTTTTTTATTATTTAAATAAATCCACTAAGCAATTTCTACCGCAGGGAGTCAACACAGCATTTAGTTAAGCTTGTGTTGTTGCTCCGGTGGAGATATTTTTATCATTTAGATTTGATTGTATGCTTCATGGATTAAAACCTAAAAGGAAATCAAAATAATTGGGTCCATTGACTTTTCCTGTGGTGACTGGGCATTTCAGTCAGGAGAGAACTGAAAACCGCAGAGCTTATTAAATATCAGTCGCTCAGAGTGGAAATCTCTCATTTCTTGTCACTCTTTATTGTGAGTGTACAAATTAGTTTTTTGTTTTTTTTTTATTTAAGTTATGACAACATCTCCCCACGCTCATAAATGTAATAATATGTTTTGGGGGCTTTTTTTCATTCCGGACGCATCTATTAGATTCACGCTGACTCAACAGTTTTTAATGCATCTTTGATAGCATCCTTCACTTTTTAAAATTATCTTCACAATGTGGAGTACATCATCATATCAGTATGGTGCCAGGCTGTTATTTTATTGTGATAGATGATAGATTTTACACTTGTCTCGTAATAGCGTTGCAATAATGCATCTGTTTAATTTAAAGATTCTTTAAAGAACTGTTGCTGGTAATGGATCTGGGATTTATTTTACTTTCCTTTTACATAAGCTTTTCACAAAATCATTTGAAACTCAGAAAAGAAGTGCTATTTTTATAAAACCCAGAAACTATTTCAGTTACTATTTTAGGAAATAGGTCATTTTACCTGTATTTTTGATCAGAGGCTCAGGCTCTTATTTTGGCTCCTTTATCATATAGTTAATGCTGTGGGGTCTAATTTGTTGATGACTCAGGAGTGATCTGAGTTGAGTTTGCAGTAAACGTCACTAATTAGCCAAACACAAACTCTACAGCTGCAATTACTTGTCTAATATAAATGTACATAAATTGTTCTGTAGATTTTTATATCACTGCCACACATTTAATATTTTTAGATAATATGATATATATATATATTTTTACAGGGTTTTGTTAATTTAAAAAAACACTAAGAAATGAATTTTACAGTCAGATTTCATAATGAAAAAAGCATGATGAATATTCATGTATTTTTACATTACATTTCTTTAAAAAAACAATGTGAAATGATGTTTATTCTATTCAGCTCTACCTTTCAAGGTTTATTGATGATAACAATGAAGTTCTAAATAGTTGAAAGTCACAGTGATGAAAAGAAAAAAGGGGGGAAAGCGAGAAGCCTCATTGATAATAGAAAAGTAGCCACTCGTGGAAATTGAATTTGATCTGAAGAATAGGGATGAAGCTTCTCATAAGCAGAAAGTGACAGAGTGCATCTTACACATACACAATACACTACATGTTCTTATCAATTATCAAATGACATGATATTCTTTGTTGGTTTGCTCATTGTGTATAGCAATTACTTTTAAATCTCAGAGGTTGTTGGACACAACCATTTGTTAGTTTAAATTCAATCGTGAATAGCTCTGGATCATTATCCTGTACATTAGTACAATATTGTTGTTGCTGTCTGGGTTATAGGGCCAGCATTAATAAATAATAAGAATTATACTGTCAAACTGCTAAATGGAAATAGTTGCATTTCTGTATGTCACTTTCTTTATCAATGGCAAAGTGTGTGGAATTTCCCTTTTAATCACTTCTTAATGTTGCGGTTGTTTTTTTCCTGTCAGGCTTTTACATGATGTAAGATATTATAGATGTTCGGTCTAAATCTCTGACAGTTTACACTGCCTGCAAGCCAAGTTAAACTTAGCGTCTGCCTGCCTTGAATGGCCCAATGCTCTTAGCAATCCAAGAAATCTAGAAAGTTTGCATCCTGCTATCTTAAGAGCTCCCTTCAACCCAATGAGTTACAGCTTTAATTGTTAATCTCTCTTCAATATTTAGTGGGTGCCTGTGACAGTCTGTTTTGCAAGTTAGAATACTTCTTGTGGAAAGATTCTACATTTAAAAATATCCTGCATTATCGCTTTCATGAGTAATTTATTTCTTTAAGATACTGCTGAAGATCAAAGACAAATACTTCCTAAAATGAGCTAGTGGTTTGCAACAGTGCCACTTGACCTGTAATAAAATCATAAATTTCAGCAAAGAAGATCTGTTTTTAGAATATACATTACAGACTATAGAGCAAGAAAATATATTCCTACAACATGGGGGGAAAAAAGTTTGAATTTAAATGGAGCAGGGGATTTTAGTTAATTTTTCCTAATGGTCACAGGAAATGCAGCTATTTTTGTGATTGATTATTCGGTTAAGTTTATTATTAATGCCCCAATGGTTCACTGTTTCCAGCTGCTCAAACAAGACAAGTTGTTGTTCTTTCCTACTGTGTATCATTGTAAAAATAAGAAAGTGACTTCAAAACATTACCTTAAATTAATCAAACATTTTTCACAGCAGACAAATAGTCAGGTTTTGTTCCATTTAATGTAGTAGTCTTGCATTTAACTTGCACAATAGCAGCATCCTGACTGTTGAACCTGAATGGAACTGTGTCGCAACTCTGAAATTATGTTTAATTAATAATTAATTATTATTATTATGAATCACAACATACATCTCTGATCCATTCAGACATTTAAATAAATAATGAAGGATTTAAAACAAAGTCTATAGTCTTTGTCTTTGGCACGATGCTTTGAGATGTCGGGTGTTACTAAAGAGTCAGTTTTGATTATTCCTATTTAAGGATAGTAACTGGGTTTGTATCCAAACGTATCAAGATTTTAGAGCGGATATTGTTAAATGCGCAAAAAGCAAATGGGAATGGATGCTTGTTACCATTCGTTAATGTTTTCTATTTTTGGGAGAAGGAGAATTTGATGTGAGATTACATCATGAGAGAGCTCAAATGCATCCATGACAACGATATTGTTTTAAACTCTTCCATTTGTTTCTTGAGATTTGCCACAGTTTGTCAAAGCCTTACACTCAGTTGCTTCAGTAACTCTTAATATAAAGTCACGTTTCTTTGTTGTTTTCAATCGAGAATCGCATTAATGTTTGCTTCTTGTAGAAACTGTAGAAATGTGATGTATCATGACGTCACACCCATGTCAACCATAATTTTATTGATACGCTGACAAATCCACCCCCTTCCAAACATAAACAGTTTTATGCAAATTTCCAGCCTTTTTCGAATTTCTGGTGTTTCATCCAAGTAATTTTTAGGAAATTGCAAATAAGAAAACTGTTGTCACTAAAGTAGCTTTTTATGAGGAGATCAGTTCTGGGAGCGTTAATGTGCTTTTTGTGCCCTACAGTAACATGTTATATTCATAAAATATTTATGTTGTGGATTGCGATGACCCTTTGCTGTAAATTAGACGTTAAAGCTTTTTACGTCTAATAAATAACATGAAGTTATGCTCTGATCGTGTTCTTTGAAATAATAAAAGAGGACTGGAGTATGTGCAATGGCTTATTGTAAATGAACAGCATCTGCTCATCCTGCTGCAGTTTGTGGTACTTGGCTTCAACTATCACAGACTATCAATTAAATATAAGATAATATATGAAAGCAACAGATGGAATATGCAGAGCCGCTGCAGGTGCTAGGATGAACAACTATGGGTCAAAAGCTTTGGAAAACTGAGCAGATGCTGCATTATGAGTGTTTTATATTATGTTCTGTACCCGTGTCTCATTATGTTCTGATTCAGAAAGTTACATATATAGACATTTGTTCATCACAGAAATCTGAAATTTATCTACTGAGATAGTGTGGTTTATTTATATAAATGATTGCTATGCATTATGGCCATGTGACAAGACGGTATGACAAATTGATTGAGACAGCTGTGGAAAAAATCTTTTCACTGATCTGAGAGGCACATTCTTGCTCAGTCTTTTTGGGAAGATAAACTCCAAATATAAACCTCTCTTGGGTTGGGCGGGGGCGGGGGGGTAACATATTAACGCAGAGTCACCATCATCTCCTCCGTTTCTATAGCGCAACATGACAACAGCAGAACATGGAACAGCAGGATGAGCAAACTTGTGTTTTTGGCTTCTGTGTGTGGTTGTTGTAGTTTGTAGTAGTTGACATGAAACAGGCCAGCGAAACAAATGGAGGAATATATGAACCACATTCTGTTTTTGTCTGTGAGGAATGTTTGCTGCTTAGGGGCTGACTTCCTGATCTGAGATGTTATGACAACAGAAACTGGTAAAAAATGTTAATAAATGACACACTGTGGTGGTGTAGGAGCAGATCTCTTGCCACATAGTGCTTCGCTCTTAAGCAGCTGAGTTCGATTCCCAGCCAGAGTGATCCTTTGCTGCATGTCTCCCCCTCTCCTGTCTATAATAAATGCCACAAAAAATCTACAAAAAATGTTAATAAACCACCTCTTCTACACACGTATCGACATTTCCACTCAAAAATAATGGAGGCTAAATCAAAACCTAAATAACTACAGTCGCCATGGAAACTATGACAAGTGTTTGACTAATCCTATTTCACAGGACACAGCGAGGAAAATACACTGCATGCTCAGTGATGTTCTGGAATCTTTCCCCACTAGCATTTTTGACCAAATTCATTGATGTTTCCACACATCTGGAATATTCACTTCTATTTGTATGCAAACAGGGAATACATGAAAAGAAAAAGAAGAGTTTATAGCTTTAGATGCAAAAGATATGTAGGTCATTTTTATAAAAAGAAAAAAAAGAAAAAAGAAAACCTGTATTTTTGCCAAATACAGATATTTTCAGGCAAGATGTCAACTTCACTTTTTCATTTTTGTGTTTCATACCACCACAATATCTTGGATTGTTTTCGTAAAAAGAAAAATAATAAAAATATTTATCACCTCTAGCATGTGGGGAAGAAGAACACGACCTGGACCTTGTAGCGTTGACTACGTGTCTGGAATATCAAGACAACCATAGGTGTCAAGGATGCAGTGATTTATTGCCAGCTGCAGGCTTCCTGTTTCCTGTTTCTTGACTGAAAAAACAAATGATCAGTCTGAGTCCATCAATAATACCAAGGTTTGTTCATACATGTGCCTTTGGATGGGCATTTTTCTGGGTAGGGCTAGTTCATAAAGCTTTCCAGGAAAAGAATAACTTTATTTGCACCAAAGTGTTTAATGTTACAGGTAACAATAAGGATTTTTCTGATGTAAAATTGGCCATTTTATTATAATGGTGTATTGGGATTGATTTGTTTGATGATCAAACTGCATTTTTCAACCCCAGAAGTTGCTGCTTGGATATACTGCATTTGGTTTGAATAGTTTATTCATGTTTTAAACAAACAATTAAGACAGATGTCATGTCATCATTAACAGGGATGTAGCTACATGTACCAACTCCAACAATCTATGTACGTCATTATTATAAAATAAATAAATAAATAAAACATTGGGCTGAAGTTATAGGATAGGATCAGGTTTTAGTCTTCACAATATTTTTGACAATATTTTCTCCAAACCACCATAAGCTTGACACACAAGATTTATGTAACAGCATATGAAAAACTCCTTTGGCGACTATCAAGATGTCAGAGTTCAAAGGAAAGTTCTAAACAAGTTAGTATTTAAGATGCTCAGCTTTATGGGAGAGTTGAGTCTAACATGAGTTCCAATACATCTTTATAGAGGAACTGAGCGTCTCCTCTGGGCAATAAACTGTGAGAACAATATTTTTATAAAAATATGAAAGGAGTATGAAGTGTTATGTAAGTGTAAGCCCCTTACATTAAATAGAAAACCTACACAGATGTAACATATTTTTGTTGTAAATCAAAGCAGTTACCTGTACTTTTTCATGCAATGACTCACTACTCCCTCAGTTCCACAGTGACATATACACAGACATGTGGAGGGTGGAGTACGTGATGAATGAGAAATAGTTGAGTCCAGCATTTATAATGATTACAAAACATCAGTTTCCTTCCTGAATGATGTAACACGGACCATCGTCATGTTGGAGTTGCTATAGGCCCGTTGTTTACACAGGGATGTATGTTGCTGTTGTTTTATGGCACATTTAATCACGCTTTATGTATTTCCAGGACCTTCAATGACCTTACATTGTTGGACTAGTGAGGGGAGCACAGGCAAGAAAACAAAATAGCCTCCTGGTGTACTTTGTCCTGATTTCACACAGCCAGCGCCTGTGCTTTAGGGGTATTTCCAGTTGGGAGACAATGATGGTCAACTGCTAATGCCCTTGCTCATGTCCAAAAACAAAATTGCACCGAGGGGGAATTCTGTGGAGATTTAAATTCCTGTTGTTCTGCTACCTTTGCTGTTTGGTCCATGGTGACTGTAAAAGATGAGTCATGTCTCGACCTTTGGCACAATTTTCTCACGTGGGAGCCTTCATAAAAGGTTTACGGCTTCGTCGATAGTGAAGTAATCATTTTGTAATGCTAAATTTATAGACCAGTTGAAAATCTTTAATGAGAATATTTTTTGGGGTTGTCAGGTTGTAAAGTTTTTATCTGACTGAGGTCTCTCCTCCAGCATGATGACACTTTGAAAAATGTTACATTTAATTTTATCCAAAGTGCTTCATAATTTGCCTTTCATTGCATTCACACACACCGATGGCACAATGGCCTAACCATCAGGAACAATGTTGGACGACCTGCTCCAATGTCTGTCCCACACCTAACAGTGCAGCCCTTTACGCTCTGAATAAGTGCTGCGGTTTTGTCATGAATTGGTTTAAACCAATGTCACTGGCTCTGCATCTTAACCATTGATGATACATATAGAGAACATGGTCTTACATGATGAGGACGATTAAACCGCTGTATTTGACAAAAATATCTTGAGTATAACGCTCCATAAATCCTCCTCTTGTTAGTCATACATGCTAGTGATTACAGATTACATTGAAGCAAACATTCACAGTGGTTGACCATTCCTTATACCTTTGCTCTTGTGTTTTTGGTTATTTACTACCACTTCATGATGTGTAGTGCCTGTAGTTGGTAAGCTATCATTGAACAATTGCTGTTCAAGGGAAAGTTTTTAATAATAGTCAACTCACCACCAAATAAAGGCAAATAAAGCATGGAAGTAAAAGTCATCTAAACCAAAGGTTGTTCTTATTAGTTGAGGTGTTTTTTACCTTTACTGAGAAAGAGTTAATGTGTTAAAGAGGGAGATAGAAACACCACCAGCAGATGGTACGTACCAAACGGTCCATTCGAAACAAAGGTGCTTAGTTTGGTTTGTTTTCATTGGTGTAAAAGCATCAGTCACAGACTGAGACCTCCAAAAAGAGGTGGTCTTGACTCCGCTTGACTCTGCACCAAATGACAACCTTTGATGTGGTCCCTCTGGTGAGAATACGAACTCTGGTCCAAACGAACTCGGAGATGTACGATGGGAAAGCATACTAATTAGTTCATGTCCTGTTTGTTTGAAGATAAACATCACTGAAACATCAATCGGACCAATATTGGTTTATGGTACATAGTTAGCATTTTATTGCCTAGTGTGGACCAAATAATTAAAGTAGTGGTGTGAAAGTGCCGTAAATTCTGCCTTAGGGAAAATATACTGTAAGTCAAATGACTGTTTCCACTGTCGCAATTTTCAGACAGCATGAACATGGCCAACGCTAGCTGTCATGAAAGAACTCCTACAACTTGTGAAACTGAAACTAAATTTTGAAGATTTCTTTATTCTCATTTGTAGATGACTTGTTTCATTCCTGGACTCATGTCTAAAACTACTTTGCATGATTGTGTCTAGTTTGTTCGCTTAAATCCAAATAATGAAGACAAACTTTTTTTGCGTTTTCTTTTTTGCCTGATTTCAAAAGTTCACTTAACATTTTTGCTTTTTGCTTGACAAAAAGAATAGAAAGAAACACAAGTAATAGTTTATCATGTATATATAAATTGTGGGAAAAAAATTATGTATTTACTCATAATAAAGACATTAATCACTTAACCTAAAACATTTACTAAGATTGTCTTGTTGTGGTACTGGCCCTTTATCAACCACACGTGGAGAAACAGAAGTAGCAAATGGGGGTTGTGGGCATCCGTGGTTTAAGGAACAGATATTGCCTTTTTGGCAAGCATCAACAGTTTTCACATGGGAAGCTGGTTACAGCAGCCTCTTGTTGGGACTTATGAGGAAGACAGGGATAGACAGGAAGCCACAAACAAGAGCAGAAGCTGTTTATATGGCCTCATGCATACCAGACTGTCCATGTCCACAGTTGAATTGCCCTCTGGGCCATTGGTCAGATGCCCTGGGGTCATGAACCACTGTAGTGTGTGTAAACAGATTCTCAAATAATGTAATGTCAGAGCCTCTGTGTACATTCTCAATGCAGGTGAGATTTAAGGCTTCACAGTAGATCTTTTTTGTTTTCTTGCGATCCGCCTGTGAAGTTGGGCGAAACAACTTGCTCCTGAGTGAATTCCTTGTTTTGAAGCATGTTTGTGTGGGTGTTAAAGGTTTAACAGGCTCATGCAGTGGGGGACTAATCTTCTCAAGCATCATACTGAGTACTGAGGAAACACCACAGTGAAGCAGAGAGTATCTGATGTACCACTGTTATCTACTGGGGGGTGAAGGTGGGGGTTGGGGGGGTTGCAATGTTCCTACTGTAAAGCATCATCCTCACATGAAGAGGTTGATTCTGGAGAGATCAGTAAAAGCCAAAGAGCATCTTTCATAGCTTGAAATATTATTCCTGGTGTGACGCTGTTCTTGCAGCTGTGATATATTATTGCTCGTTCTCTGCACTTTAAAGAAAAAGGATGCCTCTCTGAACAAACTGGAACATCGGTAATCCCAGCAAGTCAAGTTGCTCAAAAACAGTTTCATAAAATGAACACAGATGCTTAACAAGCTTGAAGAATGTCCGTAGTTTGGGGCCGGATGCTATTCCAGTATCGTTTGCTCCTGAGGGACATCGTGTTGATATGGCCATTGGGGTTGTTTTCTTATCGGCTATGGAGCAGCCAGAGAAATTTAAAGGGTGTTGTAAAATATATCTGTAAAGCGTAACCCTAACCCAACATGACAAGTGAGTCATGGCGGTCTTAAAACTGTTGAAAGTTGAGGGTTGTAAGAAAAGACACTCTTCTGAGGGGTCGAGGCCAAAAGACGTAGCCGAGATTAGGATCAACTTAGCCAACAGTTATCAGACTTCACTGCAGAATGAGAAGAAAAAGCCAAACATGACCCACTGGGCCACAGCTGCCATTGGTCTGATGAGTTCAGTCAACCACTGTGGTCTTGGTCTGGAAGTGATTACTGCTGGCTCATGCCAGCACTAAAATTGCCACAATTACTACACTTTGCTCTAGAGAAAAATGATTCTGGTTGATTTTTAAGGTACTAATAAAGTCACCATGACTGATTTGGACCATAGAATTCAATGTCACAGATTAAGTATAATAAGATAATCACACGGTTCATTTTACTGTTCACAATTCTGTTTTATGTTGCATAAAGGCTTGTGTATTAGGAATCGCTCGTTCTAATATTCAGCATTTTGGAAACCATTACCATTAAGAGGCCTACTGTGTGTACTCCTGGCCCAGCTCATAAACTCATGGGTGACAAATTACAGGAAAAACCCACATGAAGTAAAGAAAGGTGTGTGGCACCACAAGCTTCCAGAACAACTTCAGTGCACCTTGGCATAGATTTCCCAAGAAACTCTACTGGAGGAGTGAACATTTGTTTTCCAAAAGATATTACCTCATATGGTATTTGGATGATGGTGGTGGAGAACATTATCTAACATTGGTCCAAAATCTCCAATAAGTGTTGACAGGGTTGAGCTCCATCATTAGTTTCATACTCTAACTATTTAATAACCACTCTTGTCCAGTATTTTCTATTCAGGTTTTCCTTTAATTTGTCATCTATGTGTTTTTGTGAGTGCATTTATGGTCTTGAATAATAGAAGAGTCTGTAATCGTAGGAGCAGATGGTCCTCATTGTCTACTGAAACATCCACATGAATGAAATGTGCAGTTAGTTTGTTCTCTGGGATAATTCAAGAACGAACTTCTAACCTTAACTTTCAAGTCAAAGATCACACAAAGCCTTTACATTTCTAAAGAAAAATTAAAAAGAAAAGGGATCTACAATTCTAAAACAACTGAATAAACAAGAACCTCAAAGACAAATAACAGAAATCCTGCTACAAATGAGAGACTACTTACTTGTAAGGGATTTATAGTGGCTCCTGCTGTCTAATGGAATGTTCATAGCTGCATTTGACAGAATTCAGCCCTGTTACCTAATCTCAGCTAACAGGGCAGAATAAGGGAAGGTCTCCAGGTGACCCTTTAGTTTATATTGTGAACAACTGATATTTGTTATACTTTTTCCACTTATAAATATATGAACTGTTAGAAAATTAAGCGCTCCTTGCATTACTGTTAAAATATCTTAATATATATAAACAAAAATTATATTCTTTTGAATCCTGTTTTCTGATGATGTCTGGATGCAAAAGCAGTAATCAGGCCAGTAATTATGAGCAAAGTAAAGTTAGTTTCATCTATCATTCACAAATATTACGTACTAGCAAAATCATGGTATGATGCTACTATATACTTGATGGTATTGTAATGTATTGTGATGTATTTTCCACCTCTTAATTTGCTTAAATCTTAATCTAAAGAACTTCACGTGTTTAGAGGAATAATGTACATGACAGAATAAGCAACAGTTCTCTTACAACCAAGGTAGTGTATGAGAACAAAGACACACCTCATGAAATGTTTGGTCAGATTGGTTAAGTAACAATCCAGGTTGGGGCTGTAGTGTATTGTCTATTCCTGTCTTGTAAGATAAGATACAGATGGGAGAGCTGATGATGTGTAAAATCTGGGCATGTGATGGGTAAAAAGCCCAGGTCAGAGGTCAAAGCCATTCGCTGTACTTATTTGGATAGCCTCAAGGCAACTGACCAGCAAGAATGGGATCACATGGTGAGTTGGCTTGACTAAATAGTTTGTCCAGATGTACAGGCAACTCCGGAATGTCTGGAGGTGTGTAATTAAGAACAGTACATGAGGTGTAGTGTCTTGTCCTTTGGAAGAGTGGCAGGAAAACCTAGACAAAAGATTTAAGGCCAGATAGCCCTAATAAAACTGACCATCTGGACAGGGAATGTCTTGGTGGGTTTGTTTTTGGGTAACAAAGCGTATAAGAGGGTCTGGTTTGACTCGACTGATTGAGATCTACAATTTGGCCCTCAGGAGATGCTCTCAGATTCAGCAAGTTTTTGACACTGTTCTTTTTCATCAGCACATCAAGAAACAACTGTATACAACCAAGGCAAGGCACAGAATACAATACATCCGGCTTTGGATACACACACAGGCTGGTGAGTAGGATGCATTGACAATAAGAAAAATATGGAAAATTGTCTGGCAGGCTGACAACAGAGCAAAAAGAGCTGAGTGCTGCTCTTAGAGGCTATTCACATTAAATATTTTATTATTTTTTAATATATATACATTTTTCTTTGATCTGCATCCAAAGGAAGTTGAGAGGTCAGAGGTCACCATCAGCTAGAGAACAGTGGCCATAAAGCTGGTGAACTTCACTCCTGATCCTGTTTGCCTTTTCACTAAACCACTGATTATCTTCTTCTATAGTAAATATGTCTGTACATTTTATTTCATGCAGTCTCGCCAATAAATGTTATCACAATGTCAAGACTTTTTTTATAAAGTTAGAAATATTTAAATTATCTTTTTTCGTTAAATAATTCATCACTAACATGCTGTTAATGAAAATGAATTCCATGCTCACACTGTCAGCTTTCCAAAAACTAATGTTCCTTGAAATTAGCTGTTTCTCATTGTTATCATCCAGGGCATTGATCCATTACCTGAACTCAAATTGAATGGCACCTTTGTCACTCTAATTAAGAAATCAGCTTTATGAGCACACATCTAACAGAAGTGGAAACTATGAGAGGAAACGTGGTATGAGTAACAGAGAAGAAATGAGAGTGAAAGACAGACACAGTAAAACAGCAGAACCAAAAAGAAGGGGTAAACCATCTGAAAGCTTAATTTGACTTTCAGGTTTTTCAAAATTCAATTATTTCACAAATAAAGAAATAAATCTAAGCATAAATTCAGACAGGAAGACACTCTGATTAATGCCTCTCCCTGCAGCTGACCTGCTGCTCATATCAGCTGATGAGGGGCGTTAACACTTGTAGTTAAACCACCCAGGTCCTGCCACAATTCATTTCAGCCTATCATGTCTCAGCTGTCAAAACCTTAAATCCGGACTCCTCTCTATCATTTCAGTTGTCAGAATCATCGCAACCCTCCTTCACCCCGTTCACCTCCAGCTCATCCCTTCCGCACCCAGGTCTGAGCTGAACAGGAGGCGCTTCTCTCCTCATCAGCCAGATCTCAGCATCTCTCCATCCATCATCACCACCGCTGTCTAGACGGCATCACAGGGACATCCACTCGAATCTCTGCTTCACTACCTTTTATCAAGACGATAACATCACAATAGGATCTAATTGCCAAGGACTTCTCACATGTAATTTTATTGTGTACTTGTCAATAAATAATCGTGCCCTGACAGACATGAGTCTCATGAGTTACGAGAGGATTGATACCATCTGATGTAGAGAACATGAGAACCTAACAGCAGCTTCTTCTAGTGTAACACTGGCTTATATAAGAAGTGTAAAAGAGAGCTAGACACAATTTCCTACCATTACACAGCTGGCCAATTGCCGTGTGAAATGACTTATTTTTTATTAAGGTGGCAAGAGATCGTTGGAAGCAGCAGCCCCATCAACTCTGACGCCAGAAAGTTGTGGGGTGAGGCAGCATCCAAAGCTGTTTGACCATCCAACAGCTTCAGAAACTGATGATGAAGCATATTTGCAGTTTAAAAAGACTAAAAGTTTGCTGTGAGAGAGTTAGGCGGCAAACTATTTCTTGGCCAGATGCACAGACTTAATGTGCTGTTGTACGCTGTACATATGCACACACCACACACATGCAGTGGATGCACTCACGCTTAAATAAATAAAGCATACGTCGGCAAACAAATTTGTCGCTGTGCATAAATAATATCTCTCCCAGCATTAACTGCAACCATGTGTTCCCAGCTTGGAAACAGATTCCCCTAAATATTTATGTGCTCCAAGTGGCTGCTGTCACACAGTTTCACAACATCCAAAAGCCCAGCTGAGATTTGTTTTTATTGGGTTACACAGATGATAATGTCCTCAAAGGGAGAAAGCTGTGATTTCTATGAGTAGATATTAATGGTGGAGCTGCTCTTGAATTGGGGGTGAAGAATAGCTTCAAGTGGCTCAAGCACTTTCGGTGAACCCGCATGAAAGGGGTGAGGTATAAATCAACTAAATGATGAATGAACCTTAACAGAAGTCTTTTTGATATCTGTGTTTGATCACAAAAAAGCACCTGAAATAATATTAATTCGGAAACTTTCCTGCGTATGTTATAATTTGGAATTCAGCAAAGGCTGATAATCCATCTCGCTCATATTGGCTTTGAATGGGTTCAGACCTATTTTTCGATCAGCTACAGAAATACTTCCCTGGTCCTCCTCGCTGCCTGAGAGTCTCATGGTCCACAACAATTCTCAGGATGAAAATATCTCCCTCACAGAGGTTTGGCCATGGTCAATGTCAAGAGAGCTATCTGTTAGACCTTATTTTGGGACTTATATACAAACATCCACACAAAGTTTATTTTGACTCGTGCACTTTTTCCCTTATGGCATGTCATCCAAAATGATTCTGAGATGATCACTTCTGTACTGATTTTTTTTTTCTGCATATTATGTAAACCTCCCAAACTAGAACACAGGTTGTGAATCTTTCCACAGTTTGTTGGAACAGCTACAAATCACTGGTATATGAACCCGGTCGATTGCTCACAGCAGCAAATCCACCTTATCTGTTGCCAGTTATCGACTCCACTGTGAGGACGTACCTGATTTCCTCACGTAGTGTAGGATCCTGAAGCTAAGATTTATAATAGGAGCAAAAACATGTGACCCTATAAATAACATAATATAACATAACATTCCCTTTGGCAAGCAAGGGAAGCATCTCTCTTCTCAGACTTAATGTGATGAGGCCTTCCAGCTGGCAGCAAGGGAACATCAAATCAGAGCACAGCCTCTGTATACCACACTCCCCTTTCGTCTCTAATAGTTTAGGATCCAGACATTTTGGATGTTTTTACCGGAAGCCCGATTACCAGCAGATGTCTTCTCCTCCTTTCCAATGCAAACAGACTCCGTGATTAAAGGTAAAAACATTGAATGATGTAGTTTCACATTTAAAATCTGTGTTTCTCGCAGGCAGTTACCTGAACTGATGCTAACGCTAGCTTAGCCTTTGGGCTGATGATTAAAGATCAAGACTTCTGACAAATAAAACCCTTCCTCTGGCTCAAGATAGTTAAAAAACAACATAAAGATATAAAAAAAATGTACCATAAAATGTAGCTTATAACTTAATACATAGGTATTTAAAGTGGAAGTGTATTGTCATAAAGACAGAACCAGAATAGGAATTATATTGTCTGTTACCCTGTTAGTATGTGGTTCTTCTTTCCTTAACCAGCACCCACCCCTACATGTTTCATACCCAAGGCCCGCAGGCTGAACCTGACCCAATTTTATGTAGCCCTCGAGAGCTCGCACAGACTTGTGCAATTTAATGAGAGTTTGGAAAGCAAATAAATGTTTAAACTTAATGAAGACAAGCTGGTTATGTCTTCTTTGTAATGAGGCAATGGCAGCACGAAAGGAATACAATTTGACACCCAACATGGAGCCAAGTATGCATTGTTTCCCATACATCGATTTATTTATGGTGACCTGCCATGATATACAAATAGATTTTTTTAAATATTATTTTGGGAGCTGCGCCTCGCCCTCGGAAATCCTTCCTTACAGATGTGACGAACATAACGGCACATAAACATCCTCTGATCTCCGACCTGTATTCATGTAGCCTCATCTACATAGTATCTGCACTTAGAAACTTCAACACTTTTAGAGATTGATTGTGCGAAACCCTTTTAAAAAGCGCTGACTGAAAATTGCTAAAACCTGCACGGTGCATTCCAAAAGTCTGAAAGCAACACGGCTTTGTATGACAAAGCCTGAGACTTAAAGGCAAGCACATCTCATTAACTCCAAATTCTTTTCTAAATCAGCCATGAACATTGTTTAAAATAGGAAAGTGTTTAGGCATATTTTTAAAATTCTATTAAAAAATGTGCAAATTGTCTCCAGCATCTATTTAATTATTAGTTATTATTATTATTGTGAATGCACAGGAAATTATGTAATATGATAAAGTATAGAAAAAGTTAAAAGTCTGTGTTTCTCTGAGGAAGTTTGGTGCTGCTCCCTGAGCTAAAGCTAATACTTGATGTTTGATGCTCTGATAAGTTAAAGGTACAGTGTGGAAGTTCTGTCTCCATCTACTGGTGGTGAGATTGTATTACACCCACACCTACAACTAAAAAATAAAGAAAAGCTGCTGTGTTTCAACCATCTGCTGCTGTACAACATAACCCCCCCCTAAAATGATTAGTTTCATTAGCAGAATGAACCACCTGGTGTGATAACACCAAAGATCAGTGGTTTATTAGAGGCTCATGTGTCCCAGCCACACTAGTGGGGTTCGGAGGTGCATGCCCATCTTCTGTGACAGTGGACGGATGGCTGGCTGTGAAGGGAAATGAAGTGTGATCTGGTGAAGTCTATGTCCATGATTGGAGCCAGCTGAGTGCGGTGCCTTCAATACCGAGGTTTTGTAGTCTGGTGAGCAGGATGAAACAGCTCATGGTATCGAAGGCTGTGTATTGAAGGGTGATGAGGATGTTGAGGGAATCATTGTGAGCAGAGGTGAGGAGATTGTGGAATACTTTAAGGAGTGCAATTTCTGTGAAGGCGGAAACCAGACTGGAGGGCTTCAAAGAGTTCATTGGAGTGCAGGTGAGTTTGGAGTTATGTGCAGATGAGGCGTTCCACTTTTTTTTTTTTTTATATTATAACGATTAAAAGTATGACACTCAAAATGTGCATTTGTACTATGGTTAAACACAATGATTCAGTTTAATATTCTTAGAGGGGTAAAATCATTATAAAATCCTTTTAATGGATGTCTACTGTCATGTAAATCAGGGATTTGTGTGTCTACTCCTCACTGCTACTACTCAATAAATAATTGCTATAAAGGCTGACAGACAAAATCGTTTTTGCACATGCCTGTCTTGGTGATGTGGTATAAATAAACAACTTAAGAAAAATAGTTGAAAGTTAAATCAATAGTGGAGTAAACACAGGATTTCTAGGCAGGCTGAAAAAACATTCGGTAAACGAGCTCAGTTCTTTCAATTTGTTGTCATGAAGAGGCTGTTTATGCTGGAACCTGCCGTTCAGGCTCGGCTGCCTCTGTGCTTCATCTATCCTCTCAAGTCCCACAGGACTGAACAACTTGTTTTCATTACGTCTCCTTTGCAATAATTTGTTATTATATTTTACATCTGTTATTTAAAAGGTTAGATAAGAGTTTTCCACTTTTTTAAGGCATACAAGTCTGAATGATTCTCTTCTATCTCACTGATTGAAATTTCAGAAGACGTTGCAATTTGTCTGTAGGTAAGCACAGAGAAAATATTATGGGAAACATACCCATTCTATCTATCTATATATCTATATAGATCTATAATCTACAAGACATGAATCACGGGTGGGATTTTCACCTAAAGCGAGCTCTGCTGTCTGTGTCCTTCAATACCCAACTAGACAATTACATCTAATGGATGTTCAAGTAATTAATAAATTAACTGATTTATTTGCTCTTCTTTTTTTTGTTTTTTATCTGCCTATTGGGATGCGTTTCACCATTCCACCATCGTCCCTGTTGAAAACAACCTGTTTCTTTTTACTGGAGTGATATTTGAGAATTCACTCTTAGTAGCTTGGATATTTTTGGCCCAGGGATAGTGGTATCCACACTCCTGCCTGCAGTTTTCCATTCACCTGCAGCAGATACTTTTCCTGTCCTATCATCTTCATCGACGATGAATCTTTGAGGAACAATCTGCAGTCAGAACCATGCAA